>OY856411.1:757725265-758360265 GCA_963693085.1 Alisma plantago-aquatica
TCCATACACATTGTTACTTTTATTAAGCAACAACAACATTAACGCACAAAAAGCCAATCAACATTTATTATATAAATGTCACAGCCCAAACTTGGCTATATTCATCATCTCATCATACTTGCATGGTTATTAGGCATGATAACAGTCATACAAGATATTCATCACATCATGTGATACAATAGTAACACCATCATTCCTTAACCAGGAATTAGGGTTCACTATCAAACAGGGCTTATCATTTCCTTTTCCCCAAATTAGGGTTAGGGTTCCCCATTTCTCATTAATTCATACCCTCTTGAGTTAACCAACTTTATCTTGTATTAAGGTATTTCCCCTCTTAATACATTCCATCACAGAATACTCACCCTTAGCATATAATGCATAGGACACACATTAGCATTGTCCAGCTATCTCACATGATATGGACTTATCTTAGTTTAAGGCATAACTTTATTATAAAGTTGCCTATAAACAATCGCAATGATACGCCATCAACTAGGGTTTCACAAGGATACACCCTCAACCAGGGTTCACAATGATACACCCTCCACTAGGGTTTCACAAGGTTACACCCTCAACCATGGTTCACAACGATACACCCTCCACTAGGGTTTCACAAGGATACACCCTCAACCAGGGTTCACAATGATACACCCTCCACTAGGGTTTCACAAGGTTACACCCTCAACCAGGGTTCACAATGATACACCCTCCACTAGGGTTTCACAAGGATACACCCTCAACCAGGGTTTATAAGGATACACCCTCAACTAGGGTTTCACAAGGATACACCCTCAACTAGGGTTCATAAGGATACACCCTCAACTAGGGTTTCACAAGGATACACCCTCAACCAGGGTTTCACAAGGATACACCCTCAACCAAGGTTCATAAGGATACACCCTAAACTAGGGTTTACTAATCATGTATTGGATTCATGCATTTGTTATGCATTATTGATTAGTACCATTAAGGGTATCTCTCACCTAATTACATTAGGTTTCCAAAAAGGTTTGATCAATTGGACCTTCAATAACATGAGGTATCCAATTGAATTAGGGTTTCCAATGTTGATTCCTTCAATCATTGAATTCATGGAACCAATCATCAATTGGACCTATATTCATACTTCAATTGAGTTTGATAAGTCAACCTTCAACTAATTTGACCCTCAATTGACCCTCAATTGATCATCAATTAGGGTTTGAATCAACTGATTTAGGGTTTGGAATCGATGATCCATCAACACTAATCAATGCAGGATTAGTTACTTTGAAACCATTGAACCATCATTCAAATTGGGTATGACCTGACCCCAAACGGTCTTGAGGTCGTTTGGATGACCTCCAAACGGTCTTGAGACCGTTTGCCCATCATATCACTCAAATCTAAGCAATCCAATTGGGGTTTGGTTCATTGGATTGATCACCAAATCAACATTGCATTGTATATCAGCTTAGTACCATTAAACCTTCAAACACCTAACCATACTCAACCCTAGACCTCCAAACGGTCTTGGGTGACCACCAAACGGTCTTGAGACCGTTTGGCTCATCCAACCTTTGGACTTTAGTGAAAAATCATCATGGATTGGTCTATCGAGTTGATCAACAAATCAGCATTGAGTTGCAGTATGATTTGGTACCTTTGGACCTTCAATTGATCAACTATACTTGACCCCAGAACTCCAAACGGTCTTGGTGTGATCCCCAAACGGTCTTGAACCCGTTTGGATGATCCCCAAGCGGTCTTGAACCCGTTTGGGCTAATCAACCCAAAATCGCAACTTAACTCATTGGAATTTCAGCATTGTTTTCAATTAGGGTTTGCCTAATTGAATAAACTTCAACTCACGATTCCTTGGGCGTTAACCCCTCAAATTTGGAGAGTCATTAACCAATCATAATTATGAACAGGAATCCCAAACGGTCAACGCTTGGTCAACTCACTCAAACGGTCTTGAACCCGTTTGCCCAAGCAGGTCAAGTTAATCAGGTTGAAAATCAGCACTTAATCCAATTAGGTTTTCCTAATTGATTAGCCTTCAACCTATTATTCCTTTGGCGTTAACCCCTCACTTTTGGAGGGTCATTAACCAACATCATTACGAACAGGAATCCCAAACGGTCAACGCTTGGTCAACCATCTCAAATGGTCTTGAACCCATTTTCCCAAGCAGGTCAAGTTATTCAGGTTGAAAATCTGCACTTAATTCAATTCGATTTGTCTAATTGATTGGCCTTCAACCTATGATTAATTTGGAGTTAACCCCTCAAATTTGGAGGGTCATTAGCCTACATAATTAGGAACGAGATTACCAAACGGTCAACGCTTGGTCAACTCCTTCAAACGGGTTTGAACCCGTTTTCCACCAAACGGTTTGCAACCCGTTTGGTCACCAAACGGTTTTGGTGAAACTGTTTGGTCCCAACTTTTGAGATCGTTTGCTCCCAAGATATTTGGTGAGGTGCTTGCTTATGATGATGTCATCATCGTCTTCCTTCGTGCACCCAATAAAAGCAACCGTTCTTGATGGAATTTGCAGCAAAGAAACACAAGTGTATAAAATTGAAGAAATCAATCAACAAAGCATAGAAGATTGATGCAATAACAATGTTTGAGGGTTTAAGTTATAAAACCCGCCTCCAATTGAGCTCCAAAGATCCAATATCACGCCATTAATGGTGGATGAAGCTCTAGCAACTCCCCCTAGGCTCGTCCTCAAGCTTTTGATTGCAAAAGTTGGCTAGGGTTGAAGAGGAGATCGAAATAAGAAGGAATCCATAATGTATTTTCGATTTCCACCATGAAATCAAGGAGAACGAAGGTCAAGGGCTTACCCACAGGTTGGGGACGTGCTCCCTGCTCCTCCCTAGCTCCTTCGTCGGTTTTGCAAGCAAGGGGAAGAAGAAAATCCGAAAAAGGCCTTGGTTTGGGCTTGGAAATGGCACTTTTATAAAGAAATTGATGAGAGAGAATATGCCTTATAAAAATCCAATTAATCCAAACATTATGGCCGCCTCTTCCCCCTCAACTCCATGGATACGAGGCATATCCCTTTTCCTTTAATTCTCCTTCATTATCCTCAATTTAAAGAAAAGCAAATTAAGCACCTTAATGCTTATTATATTAATATCCCATATGTGAGTGGAAATTACTTTTCTTTATAATAAGGTGAGTGGAATTTCACCTACTTAAGATATTTTTGTTCCTTATATTGGCAAAGGAACGTCCATCCTTATTCAAAATCAACCCAAAACATTTTGTTTGAAAGCCCTTCAATTATTTTTATTCATTTTTCCCCTAAATTGAATTAGGGTTTCTATTAGGATTAAATCTTGATTATTTTAATATCAAGATTCTCTCTCCTACATCTTAATTCAAATGAGAAGTAACTCTCATTTTCTTTGCTCTACATGATGCCAAGAAACATTAGGGACTTTATTGAAGTGGTAATTTGCATATTGAACCCTATATTTTGGGTAAATTGCACTTTTCACCAAAACTAGGTTTTAATGCACAACATTGCTTTACAAGCTTAATCTTGGTGCCCAAGCTTGTGGAAACCATACCACTACATCACATTCATTATTATGATGTCTTAACATCAGAGGAACATCTTATCATGCAACATCTGTAAGTTAACCCCTCGACTTGGGTAATTTGCACTTTAGTCCAAAATAAGCAAACATTGCTTCAACATTGCTCAAACAGGACCAAAATTGAAACATAAGTTTCTTATGAGGCCTAATTACTTTTCCCAAGATAAGATTAAGAATCTACTCAACCTTATTAGAAAAAACATCTAGGGTTAATTCATAACCCAGGTCAGGGATGTTACACTTCTACTCTTGCATTAATCATGCATTGCCCGGGGTAGAGAACCCTATCCCATGACCCTCCTATATATAGGGGTAGTGGGGGCTTCTCAGGAACACAACTCAGTGCACCAGTTGCCCTACAAAGTTTTCATTCTCTTTGGTTTTGGTAACCGAGAGAGAGCCCGAGCAAGTACTACCCGATAAGGGAGGCACAACAAGGGAAAGACAACTACAGAAAGTGACTGGTGGTAGGAGAGTGTGTCGGTGACTAGTACACCGACAAGAGGGTGTGACTCCTTCTGATTCCTTGTGGGACAAGGAGATCAGAGTTCCAGGTGGTCCATGTGGACTACTTCAGAGGCGGGAGACTTCTGCCGCTCGAAGGACAGCTGTCAATCCTGACAGTCCCGATGAGACCAGGAGGTGCCAGTCCCGGTGCGAGCAGGAGCTGCATAGACACCGTCCAAGACCAGAGGTAAAGACCACACTAGTTGTGAGGTAACGTCACCGAGCAAGCCTCGGGACAAGGTACGCCTCCACAAACCATCCTTCATACTGTATAGATGTTGATGTGTTTCCTTTATTCTGGGTTTGGGAGAAGAATTTTTTTTGTTTCTGTTGCCTTCTCTATCTCCCCTAAAACCCAAAAAATCCTTGTAGAGTTCTGGCTTCTCACATGCCATGATCTTGGTCATCATATCAAAAGCATTCTTCTCATTATGAATCTTTTTTAGAGTCAATAACTTCTTCTCTATTTCACAAAGACAGTGATACCTCACATCATTTTAATTTGCCTTCGCATGATGCATTGCGTTCTTGATCAAATTAATAACATTCAAACTATCACAAAAAATAGTCTGAGCAATCTGATTCATGCCTGGCTCCCATAGAAAATCTCAAAACATAGAGAATTTCTTTTCCAAATTTTGTTGCTACTATGTACCTCAATCATAGAAAGTTCAACAAAATTTTACAACATGGACTACCAATATATGCCCCCCTATAAAAGTGAAGAAATACCCAGAGGTAGATTTCTTGTGATCAATATCACTTCTACATGTTAGCATCAGTGAATGCTTCTAGAATTTGTTAAGATTCATGAAACATAAAATGTTTTTGCTAGTGCCTTATAAATATCTAAAGATCAATCACCATCTACAAATAATGTTTCCTAAGTATAAATAAATCTTCTTATAATGTCCATCGTATGAGAAATATTGGGATGAGTGCACACCATTATGTATATCAAGATACCCACAGTAGAAGAACAAGAGATATTGACCATATCCTCCTTCTCCACATCAATATATGTGCATGATTTTACTTATATTCAAGTAACATAAAAGTAGAATACTCGTGAATTTGGCTATGCTCATGTTGAATCACTCATGAATTCCTTAAACATAGATGTTTTATTACAACTACAACCAATGATAGTTCCTATCACATGTGATCTGAATCTCTGGAATCTTTTATGGTGGTTCCAAATCTTTCTCTTGAAGTCTTTGGAAAGATTTGTCTTCAACTTTTTAATCAAAATGGCATATTGTCTCAATATCAACAGTCAACCACATAGAGTAGAAGAATAATGAACTTGTCGTTAGAAAACCTCTTAATTTAGAGACATGTATATGTACCTATCTTACTGAACTCATGACTCTATCTGAAAGAATCAAACTTTTTACACCACTATCTAGGATCCTATTTCGACCCATACAAACTCTTCTATGATATGCAGACTACGGTCCCTTTCCTCTTGACTTGGAATCTTCCTACATGCTCTATGTAGATATCCACTACAAGGTCATTGTGAAGAAAAAATGTCTTCATATCCATCTAATAAAGCTCCAAATATAGGCTAGAAGCCATGCTTGGAATCAAATTGATACAAGTTATATTAACCACTAGAGAAGATATCTCATCAAAATTCATACTTTGTCTTTGGTTGAAGCCCTTGATGACAAGTCTGTCTTCATATATGATACCTCTATTATTGTCATCTTTCTTCATGATGTAGACCCACTTGTTCTTTAACACTCTTTGACCTTTTGAAACACCAAAATCTCATAGGAATATTTTTTTATAAAGAAGTCATCAAAGTCATCTCTACATGCATCGTCTACTGCCAATTTGCTATGTTTCTATGAGTTTTAGCCTCCTAAACATTTACTGGATCTCCTTAAATAGTAAGCAGAATATACTAAGATGCTAGATATATGGAAGAAAGATGGTGAACTCTATCAAGTCTCCTCAATTGTTGTTCTGAAGACTCTAGATTGTGATGATTTTTCTCCCCATGCTCAATAGTCTCTGATTGAGTCTTTAAAGCACTCACGTGCACATATGGAACATGATTACTCAATGCGATATCACTATGTACTTGGGGTGATCCTGTTGTCCTTTTTATCATCTAAAGTTCGCATCTATGAAGAATTTGAAGCATCCCCATACTCATCATTAAAATAATTATCACCTAATCCATATCATCAGTGTCAAGACATGTCATTATCAGACTCTCATTGGACGTCATTTCTCTATGTCTACTCATGGTTTTTCAACTGAATCTCATTACTTGTTTCCAAACTATTGATTTTCATCACAAATAAAAGCATATGCCTTGATAATGAGTGCATATGCCTTGTACCTCAAATACTTACACATGAGAATATGATGCATCCTTACCTATCCATTATTTCTCCTCTATCTATAATCACAAAGGAATTGATAGAGAGATTATTCATATAGCAAGTAGTACTCACATCCTCATCCTAGAATATCTTTGACAACTATGCACTTTTCACAATCCACCGTCATAGTTGTGATATTGTGATGTGGTGTATTGGCTCTATCCTCTCATATTTTATGTCATGTTGTGTTGAATACTCTTAGAACTTCCTAGAATAGTACTCTCCCTTATTTCTTGTGAGGAGGCACTTTAAGTTTTTATCTGTCGACTGCTCCACAATATAAATAAACTAAAAAAAATCTAAAAATTGATCATTAGGTTTCAGCAAGTAGACTATACACCCACACCTTTTTTATTTATCATTAATGAATATGTTAAAAGATATATTGGCACCCAGTGAAGCCAGTTAAAATGTACCACAGAACTTTGAATAAATTAATCGTAGAACCTTTCACTTCACCTATAACCTCTTATTGAAAAAATTACAAAGAAATAGAAGGTAAATACCAGATTTAGCATGGAAAATCGTCACAAAATATGAAGAAAAAATCATGGGCCACCGACATATAAATTAAGTATAAAATATAGTACAATGCATTCTCACATTTTTAGTCCAAACTTTAAAAAAAATACAAACATACAGAAATATAGAAAGATATAAATGTACAAAGAGGTATGTATAAGTATACTACACCAAAATGTTTGAGTATGAACCATCTACTAGAACTGCAACAACGATAAGCAAGCTAAAAAGAAACCTTAATGATGTAGTCCTACCTTACTTCCTTCTTTCTCTATTTTTTTTTCTCTGGCTACGAACACAACTTTTTCAAATGAAACAAATGCTTCGGCTGCTACGTTTCTTTCACCATCTTTTGTTGTCGGTTGCAGCATAGTGTGTGGTGCGCAAGTGATAAGATTATATATCGCAATGCAGCAGCAAGTAATTGACCTAACAGGCTTTGTCCGAAAAGGTTACCTGGGCTGAAACCCTTGGCAGTTGACCCAATACTACAAAGATGGCAATGGTTCCGAGAAAAAAAAAATTGTGGATAATCACACCACATTTTATACTATCTAACCATACCAAATGATTATGGTATGTATATAATTGTAAAATTTGAAAACTATTTTTTTGTGGTACGATTATGGTTCTAGAAAAAAAATATTGACAAATTTCACAATGTATATAATTTATTTTAAATAAATAAATAAATATATATATATATATATATATATATATATATAAATATATGTAGAATGCCATCCTAATCACATTATGTGTTGTTGTTAGCTAGATATTTATTTTTGATTGCATCAAATGTATAGAGAAGTACGGACTTCCAATTTTTTTTATAATAACACACATAATTGTTCTCTCTGTACTTATAAACATACATGTATCTTGTATGTTAAAATATATCTAAACATATTTTGCTTTTAAAACTTCTTATTGAATATTGTGTATTTTTACAAACATATATAGTCATTTTTATAATGAGGGTACAGATAGTTCGGTCAAAAACCAACTAATATATTACATTTATTTTTTATGGATTTATTTCATGAAGATTCAAATAGAAACATTGAAACATCACAAAAAGGAGAAACAAATAACTAACGTGAGAATTGGGGTCATTACTATAACAATTCCTATTCTCCAATCAAGCCCAACTACATTACGGTGAGTATTAGTAATGTTGACGTGCCAGGGGTTCGTTGATATTCATTGACTAAGAGATGTGGTTATTAGTGAATATAAAATGAATCTAAATAAACTAGAAAAAGGATAAAAAGAATATGGAAAGTATAAATAGTCCACTATGTGTTGGGTGAAAGTAGTTTAGATTAGGTGAAAGATACAAAATGAGCCGGCCGAGTTACAAAAGTTGAAAGCATTATTAGTCCACTATTTGTTGGGTGAAAGTAGTTTGGTTTAGATGAAAGCTACAAAATGTCCCGGCCCGTACTCGGCCCTAAACCTGAAGTTTCAGTCGGACTGGGTATGTGCCATTTCCAAAGGAGTTGCCAGGCCCAAACCCGGCCTGTGGCTCATATCAAAAATACGGGTATGGGTATTGGCGGACCTAAACCTGGTAAGACGTATCTTGATATTTATCCCTTGCTCCGACCGGCGGTAACACAAGCCCCGCAGTTTTATCAACCTATACCCGAATCCAACCCATGCTGCATGCATGCGACTTAAAACCAAACAGACTCGACAGTAGTTTTTTTTCAGACCCGACCGAAACAAGCTAATAAGGAGAACTTAAAACAAAAATCTGGGGACCTAGCCGACAAACACCAGGTTAAAAGATAATACAATGCTCAGAATACGACCACACAGTTTTCTGTAATGTCAGTAACGTCAGCAACAACCACCTCAATTCGGTTGTGCTTGTAGATCTACATGGTTTAAAGAAGAAAAATTCTACACATGACACCTGACCTACCCGCTGGCCTACCCGGTACTCGGGAATAGGTGATTTTTAATTAATCCCAGCATGCAGCCGGTTTTTGATACTATTACTCATGTAAAAGCATATAAATACATTCAAGGGTACAAATACTCTGTCCACTCCATGCAACAGTCATGCAAATGACAGATATCAATCCACTATAGCTTACAAAAAAAATCTATTGCATATTTATCCCCACTGCAGATTCCGTAAGTATTGTACCTACAATAAATACATATACATTCACAAGTGAATTTGAGAGGTACTGTACTTATATTTTTGACAAACTGGGTTGAAAATTAATAATTGGGTACAATACTTATAGATGCATTTTATAGTTGATTATTGACCAGATGTGCACTACACTTTTGTAAAAAAATTATGTCCAGGTGAAAAATGTTGTTATTGGATTCCATAAGTAATGTACTTATGCTTCCAGATCCGTTATACAAGTATGCTTGATTTTGTAATTTGTTATGTATTGTACTTATGCTTGATTTTATAATTTGGTAGGTATTGTACTTATGTTTGAAAATATTGGATTCCGTAGGTACTGTACTTATGCTTGTTATTGGATTCCATAGGTACTGTACTTATGCTTCCAGATCAGTTATACAATTATGCTTGATTTTGTAATTTGTTAGGTACTGTACTTATGCTTAATTTTTCCGTAGGTACTGTGCTTATGCTTCCAGATCAATGTTGCTATTAGATTCCGTAGGTACTGTACTAATACATGAATGTTGGTGGGTGGATTAGAACGAGAGAGAATAATTACAAGAGAAAAAACGAATTAATAAAGATGAGAGTTGGAGAGAAGAGTGGAAGGACATATTGTGACATTCTCTGCACTTTGCATGGACTTTGTATGACTTTTGCATGAGTATTAATACAAAGACAACTGCAAATGTTGCAGATGTATTTTCCCAAAAAATGGATGGGAACCCGAGGGTAAGGGGACTGTGTGTAGCGTAACTCTTAGCCCCTGTTTGGAAACGGCCTGGACCGGGTTTGGGCGCTGTCGCGTAGCGACACGTAGGCCCAAACCAGTCCGGCTCGGGCTGGGTTTCCGTTTGGCAATTAGACTGGTTCAGACCCCGTTTTGGGTTTAGTCAGTCCCATTTTTGAGCTTGACGCAGTACAGGTAGAGGCAGGATTGGAATCTCAAACCCGGTTTGAGATCCTACCCCCCGACTCGCGTCTCGCGTCTCTCGGGCGTCCCTCGCGACACATCTTTCCCTCCCTCTTCCTGGCGAAGCAGCCCGTGAAGTAAATGCGACGCATCTGCTCCCGACGCAGCTACCTTCGGCGTAGCTGCTTCCTGCCGCCTGCCACCGTCGAGCTAGGTCGGTCAAAAGCAAGGTCTGCCATGCCTCGTCATGTCGTCTACAGAGGAAGCCGTAGGCGGCACAGAAGAGCAATCCGAAACCCTAGTCAGTGTTCTGCCTTTAAATTGGGGGTGTGGTGCTGCGAGGTGCTGGACTTCTACACAAGCTTCTTTGTCCAAGTGTTGCGAGGTGCTGGACTTCCACAGAAGATCGTTGCCGCTCGCTCGTGGTCTGCCGGCGCTGCCTAGGTCGACGCTTGTGCCCAGCTTCCGCCTCTTCCGTCGTCACTCCAAGGAGAGATTCTGCTCAGGTTGGTCTCTGTGTAGGGTAGAGGGTTATTTCGGTTTTAGGGCACAATGTCGAATAGGGTTATTTCAGTTTTAGGGCACAATGTGGAATAGGGCACAATGTCGAATTAAGTACCAAAACATTTGTGAAATGGTGTTCTTTATCGAAACATGTACGGTTGAATCTGATGTTAGATTTTGATTATGGTTTTGATTTTGAATAGGCACAATGTTGTTGATTTTGATGTTTTTCCCTTTCCCGTTGTTTACTCTGCACAGAACATATTTGTTATTGGTTTGATGCTCTGGACGAGCATGGTCTCTGAACTGATGCTATTCAATTTATCAACTAGATTTTAAGAAAATAATCTGTTTCCATCATCCTATTTATAGAAAGACATCGTCTTGTATAATGATCATAAGAATGTATTTGTAATTACTATATAAGAAAATGGAGAGTCTCTTATATAGAAAGATGTGTAATTACTATATAACAACCCTTATTGAACCTATAATAACAACTTGCTTCTCATTATGTAGCCATTTTTCTCATTAGATCCTTGAACCCAACCCCTTTTGATCCTTAATTTGTGATGTTAGTCACGTCATTGTTCTATCTCTCTGTCACTGCTATTGGTACTGTTGTTTTCATGGTGTTGTATTTGATAAATAGTGGCGCCGCCACTTATCATATGCTCCAATACCACCTTCAGTATTTATAAATATTTTTTATGCTCACATCACAGATGCCTCCCATCACTACCACCTCCTTAATTTTCTTCCATCACATGTCTTGATACTTTTCTTTCTTCAATCACTCTCTATTTTGTTTTTGTTGCTTGTGCCACCTCTACTGTTGTTTCTTCTCCACACATAGGATTTGTTTTAATTTACAGGTGTGACATTATAGTATGTTTTAATTTACAGAATATCAATGATTGATCTTTTAGAATTTGTGTTATTCAGAAAACTAAGTTGATTTTGTGCGTTGATTAAGGATAAGTGAAATGCTGGACACAAATATAGAATACAATTGACATAACAACTAGTTGAATATATTCCTTGAATATGGAAATGGTGCACCTATAATAATAACTAACTAGATACAACACATAACAACTAGTTATATCACACTTATTAAAAAATTTCAGTCTGTCTGGTTGGATGTCTCAATAGTAGGTTGCTTTTTCAATATGAAATATACTAATATGTGTTCAGTTTTCTGTTATACAATAGTAGTTTGCTTTCTATATGATGGGTACTAATATGTGTTTAGTTTTCTGAAATATACTAATATGTGTTTAGTTTTCTGAAATATGTGTTCAGTTTTCTGTTATACAATAGTACTTTGCAGTCATTGATAATTGTATTATAAGTCTACACTTATTCTGCAAATCATGATTATACATTGACATAATTTCATATGTTTGGACTTGCCGACATAACCATGGTTTAACCTATTCCTAAACAAATAGATGTCAACGGTATGAATGTCAACACTATGTGTGTTATCCATACAACATACTATGAAGAATGCTGTAAAAAACATATGTTTGGACTTGCCGACATAACCACCAATTGACATAACAACTAGTTGAATATATTCCTTGAATATGGAAATGGTGTTGCTTTTTCAATATGAAATATACTAATATGTGTTCAGTTTTATGTTATACAATAGTAGTTTTCTTTCTATATGATGGGTACTAATATGTGTTCAGTTTTCTGAAATATACTAATATGTGTTCAGTTTTCTGAAATATGTGTTCAGTTTTTTGAAATATACTAATATGTGTTCAATTTTCTGTTATACAATAGTACTTTGCAGTCATTGATAATTGTATTAGAAGTCTACACTTATTCTGCAAATCATGATTATACATTGACATAATTTCATATGTTTGGACTTGCCGACATAACCATGGTTTAACCTATTCCTAAACAAATAGATGTCAACGGTATGAATGTCAACACTATGTGTGTTATCCATACAACAGACTATGAAGAATGCTGTAAAAAACATATGTTTGGACTTGCCGACATAACCACCAATTGACATAACAACTAGTTGAATATATTCCTTGAATATGGAAATGGTGTTGCTTTTTCAATATGAAATATACTAATATGTGTTCAGTTTTCTGTTATACAATAGTAGTTTGCTTTCTATATGATGGGTACTAATATGTGTTCAGTTTTCTGAAATATACTAATATGTGTTCAGCTTTCTGAAATATGTGTTCAGTTTTCTGAAATATACTAATATGTGTTCAGTTTTCTGTTATACAATAGTACTTTGCAGTCATTGATAATTGTATTAGAAGTCTACACTTATTCAGCAAATCATGATTATACATTGACATAATTTCATATGTTTGGACTTGCCGACATAACCATGGTTTAACCTATTCCTAAACAAATAGATGTCAACGGTATGAATGTCAACACTATGTGTGTTATCCATACAACAGACTATGAAGAATGTTGTAAAAAACATATGTTAAGACTTGCCGACATAACCACCAATTGACATAACAACTAGTTGAATATATTCCTTGAATATGGAAATGGTGTTGCTTTTTCAATATGAAATATACTAATATGTGTTCAGTTTTCTGTTATACAATAGTAGTTTGCTTTCTATATGATGGGTACTAATATGTGTTCAGTTTTCTGAAATATGTGTTCAGTTTTCTGAAATATACTAATATATATCAACAAACAAGATTCATTTACAATATTTGTGTTTGGGTTTTAATCAATCAAGCTTGTCTCATTTGTGTATATTTGTAACTTGCCTATATGCTCGTTGGTGTTTCATTATTTGTTTTTCGGTATTAATCAATAAAGCTTGTGTATATGCTGATTGAATCAGTATTGAAGGAACACACATAAATGGTTTCTGTTGTGACTGAATTGTATTAAACATTTACACTGATTATGTCATCAAATATTGCAGCAACTACACGAGTATGCCTCCCGTCGACCCTAACCCCCGTATTGTATGGACAAGAGAGTGTGATGTCGTTGTGGTGACAGCATTGCGTAGACAATATGACCTAGGCAGGTGTATTGATGGTAATTTTACTAGGGACTCTTGGAGGGAAATAACTTCTGATGTCAATAATAGGGTTGTCGACGTGTATAAGTTAGACCAAATAAGATGTCGCTGGAAGAACCTTAAAAAGGACTACGTCCATTTGAAGGGTTTGACCAACAAGAGTGGCGTTGGATGGGATGAAGAAAGGCACAAGCCCATTGTACCAGACACCCCTGAGTGGAAAGAGGCCATTGCGGTACGCACACTATACATAACTTTTATCCTAACAAATTGAAACTGTACATGTAAACATGATTATCTTAATACACATATTTTTTAAAGCGTAGGCAGACAGGGACCTGACTAGGTTGCTTAGGCGCCCGTTTCCCCACCACTACGACATAGAGCTAATGGCGGGGAGGAACATTGCTAGAGGACACCATGCAATCTCTTCGGCGGACAGTCAGATTCTTGCAGATGTTGCGTCTGAGGATGATGTAAGTGTCGACTTAGGTGCATTTGATACACCCATGTACACACAATCGGCAACAGACGAGCGTAGCGTACCCGCACCTACCGTGCAAAGTGAGGGTGAAAGCGCGCGGCCTGGGGGAACAGATAACCCGTCAGTTGGGGGCAGGAGTCCTTCTACCCATACGCGTAGGAAACGACAATCAACGCCGCAAGAGCGATGTAGTCTTTCCAATGAAGTTCTGGATGAGTTCACACAGGTTTACACAAAGGTTCACGAGTTAGGCACCTCCATGATGACCAAATCCTATGAAAAAGAAGAGTTGGCAAACATTTTACAACATTTTAATGACAATTTCCCTGATGCCCCCACCGCTATTTTTACTACACTTGTGAACGCCATCAAGGACTCTACAAACCGCAACATCTACCTTAGCCTCAAAAACACCCCTGAAAAGATAACCTTGTGGTTAAACGACCTTTTTGAAAGGTCACAATTCGGTTTTGCCACATCTGTACCTCCAATGCCTTCATTTTATTTCCCGTCTCCGCAACCATTCCCTTCACCCAACTTCAACAGCACGTCATCTCAACAATCATTTGTGCCACCATTCCCTTCACCCAATTCCAATACCACATCGTCTCACCCACCATTTATGTCGTCTTCCTCTTCACCCAACTTCTCAGGCTATTCGTCTCAGCCACCATTTATCCCGCCACCCAACTTCCCAGGCATGCCACCGATGTGGTTTCCTTCATCCAGTGATGCTGGCCCATCGGGAACATAATTGCATGGTTTATTTCATATGCATTTGATGTTAATTATTTTCCGTCCAAACATTTACATTTGATTGACTGTTGTAATAATTTACTTTCCGCACACACATTACATATCCGTACAATTTCATTTGATTGAGTGTTGTAATAATTTATTTTTTGCACGTTATTATGTTGTAGCAATTGGATTGTCTTATGTTGTAGCAATTATTATGTTGTTGTTTTTATTGTACATGTAGGCATCATGTCTACCAATGACCAACCGCAAACACATGACATGCTCAACAACCTTTTATTAGATACCTTGTTGTGGCCAGTGATTCACGTTGGTGATTTAATTGCCGACTCTATTGCATACTCAATCATGGACGCAGTAGACGTTGATGCCTCCACACCACCTCGTATCCCTAGGTCAGTTAGCATCAGGAGTGGCCACATAAAGGTCTTAGAAATATTGAACGATCACGAACAAAGGGCTTATGACCTATACCGGATGCGTCCACAAACTATAATGACCTTTGTCGACAAGCTTGAGAGTCGTGGCTTGTTGTGAGGTACTAGAGGCGTCACCTCAGTTGAGGCAGTATGCTATTTCCTGCAGATGGTTGGCCATGGACACAAAAATCGTGCTTTAGCGGAGGACTACATTCACTCCGGTGAGACCATTAGCAGAAAGTTCAACGAAGTCTTGGACGCTGTTTGTGCGTTGACCCATGACTACATTGTCATGCAAACTGCAACTACATGCACAACAACACATACTCACATTTTACATAACGCAAGGTTCTACCCATACTTCAAGGTAATAGTTAACCCCCTAATAAATTTAATTAATTTTCAAACATTCTGTATGTTTACAACATTATTTTGGTTTATAGAATGCCATAGGGGCTATTGACGAAACACACATCCCTGTCTTGGTCAGCAGAGACAAATAAAATCGATACCATGACAGAAAAGGGAATGTCTCTCTCAATGTCATGGCTGTAGTAGACTTCTCCATGGAGTTTACATATGTCCTCACTGGGTGGGAGGGGTCGGCTGCCGACCAAAGGGTCCTGCAATCGGCAAGGACCCATAGCGGGTTTACAGTTCCGCCGGGGAAGTTTTACCTGGTAGATGCAGGGTATGCCAACACTCATGAATTTGTTGCACCCTATCGCAACACAGAATACCATATTGCTGAGTACCGAGGAAACAGACATGCCTACACCAGCAAGAAAGAGATGTTCAACCACAGACATGCTCAACTACGTAATATTGTAGAAAGAGCATTTGGGGTGCTGAAGAGACGATTTGCATACCTTAAGAAGGGGCCGACATATCCTATTCATTCGCAGTGTCGCATCGTACTTGCTTGTTGTATCCTACACAATTTCATCCGACGGCAATTTGACGGCGACACCATAATGGATGAACTCGCAGATGAGAATTCATCGTCTGCCATTTCCCCAGCCGCCGTTCCCCCGAGTTCAGAGCAAGGTTCAACTCAGGCTGATTCAAGGGAGGGCGAAGTGTTACGTGAATCCATTGCTAATCTCATTTGGGAAACTCGTTAGTAGAGTATTTGTAATAGATTGATTCCCGAATTGTTTATTTCGAACCTGATCAGAATCGTCACATTGTGTCAATATAGGTTGTCTTCAAATGGAGAACAGAATGCCTCGTTGTCAATGCGGCCTTCAATCCACTGTACGCGTATATATGGATGCCAAGGATGCACAAAACGGACGTTTTGAAGACAAGAACCCACACATGCCATATTGTACGTGCGGTAGGGTTCAAAATCAAAATAGATGTCATATGAGGTTGCCCGCGCAACGGGTTGTACCCACAATTGCCACACTAACCGCCGTTAGGGCTGCAATGCTTTCACAACTTGCATATGCATGCAGTGAACGTCAACTATGGTCTTCCCAGTGTGCCTTTGTCTGTTCCAGCAGAGCAGACACTGATAGGCTACAAGTAGAAATTATAGATCTACGATCGCGGTCCCAATATCTTCGCCAACGTCTTCACATAACTAGCGACGACAACACTTCCAATGAGGACGGTTACAATACATCATAGATGTATAACATCATTGATGTCTGTCCAACATTCATAACATAAGTTTATCTATAATAGATTTAACAAACAATGGGGCATGTCTTGTATGTTATTGTTTTGATTTTCAATCTAACTTCATTACCATAAATCATTTGACTGATTCAAATGCATGGTGTAGATGTCTATTAATACAACTGAAGTTGTGCGGTGTGACTGTGGGTTAGAGGCAGGCTTGCGACTTAACACTGACGATGCAGGGTTGTATGACTTTGGAATTCTCAGTGAAAGACCAGGTGAAATGTATTACATATGTCCTTCTCGCGAGGTGCGCTTGTACAAACACACATATTATGTAGCCACTGTGTACGTTACACATTCATTGTCATTTACGTAAACTTCATAATATTTTTTAGGGAAAAGACCAATGCAGATACTTTCACTGGGCAATCGATCTCAGTCCTACAATTGATTCTCTGAAAGCTGAGATTGCGTTACTCACGCTCGAGTGCAAGTCATTGTGGGGTCAGACAATGAACTTGAAATATTTTTTTGAAATTCATCACAACCACCATGATGTTTACACCAACAAAAAGTATGAGCATGAGTATCTAGAATGCTACGTAGAAGAACTGGAGGAACAATGTAGGCTTCTGTTGGACACTCCTTCACCCCCGACGACGCCGTAACGTCGAATGGCGGCCATACCTTTCATTCGCGTCATCGGTTTTCCATTTTATTTTTGTTGTTTGGAAGTTCCCGTGTTAAGTGTTGTTGATTGTTTTTTGAAAATGAATATGCCATGCTCTGTTGTTTGGAACTTACATATTAACTAATATGCTTAGTCATTCGACGCCTCCTCAATTTGTGTGGTGTTCGAAGCATGATATGGATCTCAGAGGTAGGATGAGAACCCAATATGATTTCGGAAGGTGTGTTGATGGAGTGTATACGACAGAGGCTTGGATGGAGGCAAAATCATAGAATGATAATAAACCTAATACATGATAGTAGTGAACTTAGGTGAACATAAGAGTTATTATTGTTCTTCTTGTTATTTTTGTTGTTCTTATCTTCTTGTTATTTTTGTTCTTCTTATCTTCTTGTTATTGTTCTTCTTCTGTTCTTCTTTTTATCTTCTTGTTGTTCTTGTTCTTCTTGTTTATTACAGGTAACATGGGATCTCGTTTCCCTGTAAAGGAGTATGATCTCTCAAACAGGGAGTTTATGAGACGCGTCTCCCTTCCCCTAACCTGGATGTGCGAGCCATTTAAGATAACTCCTGGCTATGCTATGGTGGGGGTAGGAAGAATCTACTTTGATGTACATATCAGGTGGTCTACACCTGAAGAAAGAATATGGAATAAGAAAGGTAAATATTTAATCATCGATGAAGGTTGGGCTGAAATGTTAGACAAACTAAAAGCCAAACCTGAATGGACCGTCACCCTACAACCAAAACCCAATGATGACACTCGCCCTACAAGCTTTTATTTGTGGATTCGTGGTGATGGGGACAACTCTAAATTGCTTAGGTATATTTACCCGAGACCAGAGGGTTATATATCATCTACTTCAGAATCGGCTGATGCCCTGTTTGTCAGAGACTGCCACCAACCACCAATCTTAATCTCCTCTAGTGATGAAGAAAATGATGTGAATGTCCCTATTGGGGACTCTTCTTCATCAAGTAATGTTGAATATGTTGCATCAACAAAAAATTATTAGTTTTTGTTTTGTGTATTGTCTTTATTTTGTTTATATAACATTACAGGCTTGTTATGGGTGCCTGCCCACTAAGACAATTTATATTTATCGAATGTAGCTGAATCTATTTTACTTTAAAAATAATGTTCATGTTTGACTTGTTAAATCTTGAATTTTTTAATTTAGTTGGATTACTTTTAATGATGCCCCACAATACATCATTATAGTTTTTATGATTTTGTTGTTGTTGATGTCTGTTTTTTAGAGGAGCTTATCCTAATTGGTTACGTATATGTGGTTGCATTTATCTCGGGTTAATCACAACCCTTGATGTGGTTCATCATATAGTTAGCATAAGCATAGAAGTATACGTGTACTTCTACAACGAACACATATAAAGTAGAACATGTATCATGATAGCTTACTAGCCACTCATATTCAAAATGTATATCGGCTAAAATGTGTTTCTTGGTCTGACGGGGTTACCTCATATCTTGGGGTATTAAACATAGCATGTTAGGCATATTCAACCTCAATGAAACAACCAAAACACCCACATAAACACCCCACAAAAGGGTAACACGGCTGACTCACATCTCAACAACAAAATGAGAGTTCTTAAACCAAAGTGATATAGATAACAATTAAGTTATTTTTAAGTTACTTTTTTTTAAAAACTTCTATTTAAACGGCGTCACAAGGCCACATTTCTAACAACAGTTCCGTGAGAATAGGACAGATTCAGCTAATCCTACCTACAGTTGCCAAACAGAATCAGACTAAACCCAGCATGCACAGCCAAACAGAATCAACTTGAAACGAGTCTGAAACGAGTCCAGCCCCCCAGAATGAGACTGGTTTGCCAAACAGAATCAGACTGGTTTGCCAAACAGAATCAGACTCCAGCATGCCTAAACCCTTCCAAGCCAGGCGGGCTTGCATAAAGCCAGTCCCGAACCAAACAGGGGCTTAAAGAATGTCATATATCCGCCAGCATGTAGCAGGTGTATCTAATAAATGAACCTCTCGATCAAAAGTGGGATTAAAGAATGTGTAAGTTAATTCTGGGATTTTAAAAGCTGGGACCAAACACAACCTAATGATAAAACTGTTGATCACCTGATGGTTGCTAGAAAGCGTGCTTCTCTGATAAATAGGGCTAAAGGTTGACACGGTCTGCTGGGAATCTAGCGTGTTTGAAGACTGATGTTCACTTCGAACACTTTATATTCAGATTTGGCGTCACACAGATACACATTACTCGTCAGATTGTTGGTTGATGTAGAAAGCAAGATGCAAAGAATGGTTTGATGGGAAGGAAGAAATGATCATGTTCACCTGGATAGAAATTATCAACATGGTTTAAAAATCATCTGCAGAGGTCTGGCTTCTATAGAACAGTCAGATTTGACCGATCTGCTGCAACAACACGTGAATAATGGTAAGCTAGGCTCATAACAGTAGAAAGGGAAAAATATGGGACGCTCAGGCACAACGTGTTGTTAATATTTATTAACGCCGTTCATACAACAGCGACAGGTGCAAAGTAATAAACAATTTCAGACAGATCTAAAATAAGAAACGAAGATCAAACAAAGCAGGAGAACAGAAATAAATGAGTTAGATTTTCAAACCAGATCGTTCGTTTCAACGAAACAAACGTAATACTTAAAGAAATCAGTGCCCGGCAATCCTCACGGATAGACATCGTTCTCCCTGTCTCGATCCGGCACGAATTTGGAACTTGGATGTCTCGCTCGCGCTCGACGTAGTCACGTTGCACTCCTACCAGTGCAGCACAACAACTGCAGTAACCACTGTCTGACAGCTGCGTCTCGGTGACGGGAAGAAGAAGTCGTGCTTCGCACAGGAGAACAACTCCATGAAACGGCTCGGGGAACGAAAGGCACTCGCTCTGGATTAGGGCTCTCCAAACACACGACAACAGAAGACTGTTTTTCGTCTGTTTAACCCTAATGACCGGAGGCGTATATATATCCACGCATGTCCCTAATCCTATTCCCAGTGAGACGCAAACACTCGGTTGCTCTTGTACACAATACAAAATAATCCGCAAAAGAGAAATACTTTCCAGTTAGGATTAAGAAATCTGAATAGGAAAGAAATAATTAATTACATGAGTAATGAATTACTTAGTCGTATCCTAGTACAAAAAGAAGACGAAAGACGGAATACATTCTCCATAATCTACAAGCCACAAGCCCGAGCCTGGCCCGGCCAGGCGAGGTGAGGCGTGGCGTGGTGCACGCACGCACGCGTGCATATATTGTGATGTTGTAACCGCACCCACCAAGGAGGTGAGCATACCTCCCTCCTAGGACTCTTTTGGATACTAGTACCCCATGTGATCCTACATATGAGAACCAAAAAAGTTCTAGGAGTGAGCAATATGGGATAAAACTTCTTTGCCATTTTCACTAGGGACAACACTACATTCTCACATGTACTTGCTGCACTACATTGGGCTTAACCCATGCTAAATAAGTGATTACTACAATAACTGAGCTACAGTAACGAGCTGCTACAGTAACTAGCTATAGTAATCATTTATCTAACAATACCCCACAAAGTCCAATGTGTAGTGTGCTCTACCATTCAATCATCCATACTGTGCTTTCAGCAGATACCTTTTAGTTTGAATCTACCTGAGTTATCCAACTGTGACCCCCGTAGGAACTAGGCGAACAAAAGTCTTAAACCTGAACCTTGGGTACAAGAGTATAGGTTGGTAACAACACAATAAAGACATGGTAGTAAAGAAAACAAAGCATTAAGGCCATGCATACAAAACTTTATATCATGATTGATAACAGAGAACAACCCAATTCTCCTGTTGCGGCCTACACAACATCAATCACTTAGCTGGAGTCTCCAAGGATGTACTGCTAACATCCTGTCCTAAGACTTGACACCATTAAGAGACTACTCTCTTACTAACTTGCAGTCATGACACTAACAGGTTTCTCAGGGAATAGACACACAGATGCAGGGAGCATCAAACAAGAATACATAGTGTCATCCGATTTACCCGACAACGTGTTATTACCACATTGAACCTGATTTGTGGGATCTCCACTCTTTTGGGTTGGGTTGCTACTGCCTGCAAATCTATAGGGGTTTCAGTCACATCCCCAACCTGGATTTTTTCACTAAAGCCAAGGTAAGACCTTTAGTGAAAGGATCAACTGTATTATCTTTGGTACCGACGTAGTCCACAGCCACGACCCCATTAGACACTAACTCCCTTACAGATTTCAATCTGACTTGGATGTGTCTACGCTGTTTTTTATTGTACTTGGAACTCTTTATCTTTGCAATAGTTGTAGTGTTGTCACAGTGAACTGAAATTGATGGAAGCGGCTTCATTACCATAGGTAAACTAGACATAAGTCCATGTAGCCATTCAACTTCCAATCTAGTTTCATCTAAAGCACACAACTCTGCTTCAAAAGTAGACCGAGACAATATGGTATGTTTCTTTGACCTCCAGCAAACAACTCCTCCTCCCAACAGGAATACATATCCTGAGACACCATTACTCCCATAATTCACAGCAATCCAGCTTGCATCACTATATCCTTCGACTACGGAAGGATGTTTACCATAATGCATCACAAGGGAATGTGTTCCCTTGATATACCTCAGAACTCTATCAAGAGCTTCCCAATGGGTCTTGTCGGGACAACTGGTGTATCTAATTAACTTGCTCACGACAAACACAATGTCTGGATTTGTACAGTTCATAAGATACATCAAACTTCTGATAATCTGAGAGTATCGTAATTGAGACACTGGAACCCCAGTCACATTCTTGAACAAGGGCTTGGATGAATCATATGGAGTCTTAACAGGTTTACGTAATGTGTACTCAAACCTCTCCAGTATCTTCTCAACATAGTGAGACTGAGAGAGAGTTATACCATCAGTAGACCTTATGATTTTAAGCCCTAAAATCACATCAGCGACTCCCATATACTTCATCTCAAACTTGCTACATAAGAATGATTTTTTCTCATTTACTACTTTCATATCGGAACCAAAAAGAAGGATATCATCGACGTATAAGCATAACAAAATGAATCCATTATTCATAATCTTGCAGTAGAGACACTTATCAAATTCATTAGAAATAAAGCCAAATGATGATATCACAGAATCAAACTTCTCATGCCATTGCTTAGGGGCTTGTTTCAAGCCATATAGAGACTTAACAAGTTTACACACTTTGGACTCATTCCCACGACCCACAAATCCCTCAGGTTGTTCCATATATATCTCTTCTTGAAGATCGCCGTGTAAGAATGCGGTCTTCACATCCATCTGATGGATATAGAGATTATAAATGGAAGCCAATGCTATAAGCACTCAGATTGTGGTCATACAGGAAATAGGTGAGTAGGTATCAATATAATCTATTCCTTCCCTTTGTGTGTAACCCTTAGCAACTAACCTAGCCTTATACTTATTGATTGTCCCGTCTGCATTAAGTTTCTTCTTAAAAATCCATTTGCAACCAACTGCAGAACAACCAGGAGGCAAATCCACCAATTCCCAAGTTCCATTCGAGAGAATTGATTGGATTTCATCATTAACGGCTTCTTTCCAAAACTTAGCTTCTGGAGATTCCATAGCTTGTTTGAAAGTAACAGGATCATCCTCAACATTGTAAGTGAGAAACTCACTTCCAAAGTCTTTGGATGTCCTAGGCCGTTTACTTCTCCTTGGTTCAACTATTTCTTCATAATCATCCGATTCAGAAATAGCTTGTTCTGAGTCACCCCCCACATTTGTCATCCTTTCCACGTGCTCGGGAATGGAACCTTTGGTGAATGAATCTTCTTGAGATACTTCATTGGGCACAAAAATTTTCATAGGAAACACATCCTAAAAGAATGTTGCATCACGTAATTCCACAATTGTATTGACCTCAATGCCAGAGATATCTGATTTTACAATCAGGAATCTGTAAGCATAGCTTGTCTCTACATAACCCAAAAATATGACATCAACCATTTTCGGTCCCAAATTCTTCCTTTTGTGTTCAAGGACAAGTACCTTTGCAAGGCACCCCCACGCTCGAAGATATTGAAGACTCGGTTTCCTTCCTCTCCATAACTCAAACGGACTACTCTCTGAATGTTTATGGGGAACTCTATTCAGAATATGGAAAGTTGTATTCAAAGCTCCCCCCCCACATAAAGTTGGGTAATCCAGATGTTTGGAGTAAGGTATTTACCATATCTATTAAGGTTCGGTTTTTACGTTCAGCTATCCCATTTGATTGTGGTGGATAAGGAGCAGTGACCTCGTGAACTATACCATGTAATTGGCAAAATTCCAAAAACAAGTTTGAGGTATACTCTCCTCCCCTATCAGACCTTAATTGCTTAAGTATTTTACCGGTTTGAGTTTCAGCTTCTTTCTTATAAATTTGAAATTTATCCAATGCCTCATCTTTACTTCTAAGTAAAAAGACATAACAATATCTACTCGCATCGTAAATAAAAGTTATAAAATAACGCTTTTGATCCCTCGTAGCAACACCATTAAATTCACAGATATCTGTATGCACTAAATCCAAAATTTCCGAATTCCTATTCACAAAATGAAAAGGCTTCCTAGGCAATTTAGCTTGTACACAGATTTCACATTTATTGTTGCTAATTTCAGATTTAGGGATCAAATTTAGATTCATCATACACTTCATTGAGGTAACATTAACATGTCCCAAACATGAATGCCATACATCAGATGAAACAAGATTCATGCAAACAGAACTATAATCATTCAAATTTAAAACAAAATTTGAAACAGGTTCAACATGAATCTTAAACAAGTTCTCCACATCACATAAGTACCCCTTGCCAAAAAACAAAGAATCACGAAGGCGTATATATAGCCACGCACATCCCTAATCCTATTCCCAGTGAGACGCAAACACTTGGTTGCTCTTGCACACAATACGAAATAATCCGCAAAAGAGAAATACTTTCCAGTTAGGATTAAGAAATCTGAATAGGAAAGAAACAATTAATTACACGAGTAATTAATTACTTAGTCGTATCCTAGTGCAAAAAGAAGACGGAAGACAGAAGACATTCTCCACAATCTACAAGCCACAAGACCGAGCCCGAGCCCGGCCCGGCCAGGCGAGGTGAGGCATGGCGTGGTGCGCATGCGTGCGTGCGTGTATTGTGATGTGGTAACCCCACCCACCAAGGAGGTGAGCATACCTCCCTCCTAGGACTCTTTTGGATACTAGTGCCCCATGTGATCCTACATATGAGGACCACAAAAGTTCTAGGAGTGAGCAATATGGGATAAAACTTCTTTGCCATTTGCACTAGGGACAACACTACATTCTCACATGTACTTGCTTCACTACATTGGGCTTAACCCATGCTAAATAAGTGATTACTACAATAACTGAGCTACAATAACGAGCTACTACAGTAACTAGCTATAGTAATCATTTATCTAACAAT
The DNA here is from genome assembly GCA_963693085.1 of Alisma plantago-aquatica. Classification (NCBI taxonomy): domain Eukaryota; kingdom Viridiplantae; phylum Streptophyta; class Magnoliopsida; order Alismatales; family Alismataceae; genus Alisma; species Alisma plantago-aquatica. The sequence continues at coordinate 757,750,394 of OY856411.1, forward strand.
CCCCCACAAATTCCAATGTGTAGTGTGCTCTACCATTCAGTCCTCCATACTGTGCTTTCAGCAGATACCTTTCAGTTTGAATCTACCTGAGTTATCCAACTGTGACCCCCGTAGGAACTAGGTGAACAAAAGTCTTGAAACTGAACCTTGGGTACAAGAGTATAGGTTGGTAACAACACAATAAAGACATGGTAGTAAAGAAAACAAAGCATTAAGGCCATGCATACAAAACTTTATATCATGATTGATAACAGAGAAGAACCCAATTCTCCTATTGCGGCTTACACAACATCAATCACTTAGCTGGAGTCTCCAAGGATGTACTGCTAACATCCTGTCCTAAAACTTGACACCATTAAGAGACTACTCTCTTACTAACTTGCAGTCATGACACTAATAGGTTTCCCAGGGAATAGACACACAAATGCAGGGAGCATCAAACAAGAATACATAGTGTCATCCGATTTACCCGGCAGCTTGTTATTACCACATTGAACCCGATTTGTGGGATCTCCACTCTTTTGGGTTGGGTTGCTACTGCCTGCAAATATATATGGGTTTCAGTCCCATCCCTAACCTGGATTTTTCCACTAAATCCAAGGTAAGATCTTTAGTGAAAGGATCACCTGTATTATCTTTGGTACCGACGTAATCCACAACCACGACCCCATTAGACACTTACTCCCTTACAGATTTCAATCTGACTTGGATGTGTCTACGCTGTTTTTTATTGTACTTGGAACTCTTTATCTTAGCAATAGTTGTAGTGTTGTCACAGTGAACTGAAATTGCATGAAGCAGCTTCATTACCATAGGTAAACTAGACATAAGTCCGTGTAGCCATTCAGCTTCCAATCTAGTTTCATCTAAAGCACACAACTCTGCTTCAAAAGTAGACCGAGACAATATGGTATGTTTCTTTGACCTCCAGGAAACAACTCCTCCCAATAGGAATACATATCCTCAGACACCATTACTCCCATAATTCACAGCAATCCAGCTTGCATCATTATATCCTTCGACTATGGAAGGATGTTTACCATAATGCATCACAAGGGAACGTGTTCCCTCGATATACCTCAAAACTCTGTCAAGAGCTTCCCAATGGGTCTTGTCGGGACAACCGGTGTATCTACTTAACTTGCTCACGGAAAACGCAATGTTTGGATGTGTACAGTTCATAAGATACATCAAACTTCTGATAATCTGAGAGTATCGTAATTGAGACACTGGAACCCCAGTCTCATTCTTGAACAAGGGCTTGGATGAATCATATGGAGTCTTAACAAGTTTACATAATGTGTACTCAAACCTCTCCAGTATCTTCTCAACATAGTGAGACTGAGAGAGAGTTATACCATCAGTAGACCTTATGATTTTAAGCCCTAAAATCACATTAGCGACTCCCATATCCTTCATCTCAAACTTGCTACACAAGAATGACTTTTTCTCATTTACTACTTTCATATCAGAACCAAAAAGCATGATATCATCGACGTATAAGCATAACAAAATGAATCCATTATTGACAATCTTGCAGTAGAGACACTTATCAAATTCATTAGAAATAAAGCCAAATGATGATATCACAGAGTCAAACTTCTCATGCCATTTCTTAGGGGCTTGTTTCAAGCCATATAGAGACTTAACAAGTTTACACACTTTGGACTCATTCCCACGACCCAAAAATCCCTCAGGTTGTTCCATATCTATCTCTTCTTGAAGATCACCGTGTAAGAACGCGGTCTTCACATCCATCTGATGGATATAGAGATTATAAATGGAAGCCAATGCTATAAGCACTCGGATTGTGGTCATACGGGAAATAGGTGAGTAGGTATCAAAATAATCTATTCATTCCCTTTGTGTGTAACCCTTAGCAACTAACCTTGTGTTATACTTATTGATTGTCCTGTCTGCATTAAGTTTCTTCTTAAAAATCCATTTGCAACCAACTGCAGAACAACCAGGAGGCAAATCCACCAATTCCCAAGTTCCATTTGAGAGAATTGATTGGATTTCATCATTAACGACTTCTTTCCAAAACTTAGCTTCTGGAGATCCCATAGCTTGTTTGAAAGTAACAGGATCATCCTCAACATTGTAAGTGAGAAACTCACTTCCAAAGTCTTTGGATGTCCTAGGTCGTTTACTTCTCCTTGGTTCAACTATTTCTTCAGAATCATCCGATTCAAAAATAGCTTGTTCTGAGTCACCCCCCACATTTGTCATCCTTTCCACGTGCTCGGGAATGGAACCTTTAGTGAATGAATCTTCTTGAGATACTTCATTGGGCACACCAATTTTCATAGGAAACACATCCTCAAAGAATGTTGCATCACATAATTCCACAATTGTATTGACCTCAATGCCAGAGATATCTGATTTTACAATCAGGAATCTGTAAGCATAGCTTGTCTCTACATAACCCAAAAATATGGCATCAACCATTTTCGGTCCCAAATTCTTCCTTTTGTGTTCAGGGACAAGTATCTTTGCAAGGCACCCCACACTCAAAGATATTTAAGACTCAGTTTCCTTCCTCTCCATAACTCAAACGGACTACTCTCTGAATTTTTATGGGGAACTCTATTCAGAATATGGAAAGTCGTATTCAAAGCTTCCCCCCACATAAAGTTGGGTAATCCAGATGTTTGGAGTAAGGTATTTACCATATCTATTAAGGTTCGGTTTTACGTTCAGCTATCCCATTTGATTGTGGTGGATTAGGAGTAGTGACCTCGTGAACTATACCATGTAATTGGCAAAATTCCAAAAACAAGTTCGAGGTATACTCTCCTCCCCTATCAGACCTTAATCGCTTAAGTATTTTACCGATTTGAGTTTCGGCTTCTTTCTTATAAATTTGAAATTTATCCAATACCTCATCTTTACTTCTAAGTAAAAAGACATAACAATATCTACTCGCATCATAAATAAAAGTTATAAAATAACGCTTTTTATCCCTCATAGCAACACCATTAAATTCACAGATATATGTATGTACTAAATCCAAAATTTCTGAATTCCTATTCACAGAATGAAAAGGCTTCCTAGGCAATTTAGCTTGTACACAGATTTCACATTTATTGTTGCTAATTTCAGATTTAGGGATCAAATTTAGATTCATCATACACTTCAATGAGGCAACATTAACATGTCCCAAACGTGAATGTCATACATCGGATGAAATAAGATTCATGCAAACAGAACTATAATCATTCAAATTTAAAATAGAATTTGAAACAGGTTCAACATTTATCTTAAACAAGTTCTCCACATCACATAAGTACCCCTTGCCAAAAAACAAAGAATCACAAAGGCGTATATATAGTCACGCACGTCCCTAATCCTATTCCCAGTGAGACACAAACACTCGGTTGCTCTTGTACACAATACGAAATACTCTGCAAAAGAGAAATACTTTCCAGTTAGGATTAAGAAATTTGACTAGGAAAGAAACAATTAATTACATGAGTAATTAATTACTTAGTCGTATCCTAGTGCAAAAAGAAGACGGAAGACGGAAGACATTCTCCACAATCTACAAGCCACAAGACCGAGCCCGAGCCCGGCCCGGCCAGGCGAGGTGAGGCGTGGCGTGGTGCGCGCGCGCGTGCGTGCGTGTATTGTGATGTGGTAACCCCACCCACAAAGGAGGTGATCATACCTCCCTCCTAGGACTCTTTTGGATACTAGTGCCCCATGTGATCCTACATATGAGTACCACAAAAGTTCTAGGAGTGAGCAATATGGGATAAAACTTCTTTGCCATTTGCACTAGGGACAACACTACATTCTCACATGTACTTGTTGCACTACATTGGGCTTAACCCATGCTAAATAAGTGATTACTATAATAACTGAGCTACAGTAACGAGATGCTATAGTAACTAGCTATAGTAATCATTTATCTAACAATCCCCCACAAAGTCCAATGTGTAGTGTGCTCTACCATTTAGTCCTCTATACTGTGCTTTCAGTAGATACCTTTCAGTTTGAATCTACCTGAGTTATCCAACTGTAACCCCCGTAGGAACTAGGTGAATAAAAGTCTTGAACCTGAACCTTGGGTACAAGAGTATAGGTTGGTAAAAACACAATAAAGACATGGTAGTAAAGAAAACAAAGCATCAAGGCCATGCATACAAAACTTTATATCATGATTGATAACAGAGAACAACCCAATTCTCCTGTTGCGGCCTACACAACATCAATCACTTAGCTGGAGTCTCCAAGGATGTACTGCTAACATCCTGTCCTCAGACTTGACACCATTAAGAGACTACTCTCTTACTAACTTGCAGTCATGACACTAATAGGTTTCCCAGGGAATAGACACACAGATGCAGGGAGCATCAAACAAGAATACATAGTGTCATCCGATTTACCCGACAGCTTGTTATTACCACATTGAACCTGATTTGTGGGATCTCCACTCTTTTGGGTTGGGTTGCTACTGCCTGCAAATCTATTGGGGTTTCAGTCCCATCCCCAATCTGGATTTTTCCACTAAAGCCAAGGTAAGACCTTTAGTGAAAGGATCAGCTGTATTATCTTTTGTACCGACGTAGTCCACAGCCACAACCCCATTAGACACTAACTCCCTTACAGATTTCAATCTGAGTTGGATGTGTCTACGTTGTTTTTTATTGTACTTGGAACTCTTTATCTTAGCAATAGTTGTAGTGTTGTCACAGTGAAATGAAATTGCAGGAAGCGGCTTCATTACCATAGGTAAACTAGACATAAGTCCATGTAGCCATTCAGCTTCCAATCTAGTTTCATCTAAAGCACACAACTCTGCTTCAAAAGTAGACCGAGACAATATGGTCTGTTTCTTTGACCTCCAGGAAACAACTCCTCCTCCCAACAGGAATACATATCCTGAGACACCATTACTCCCATAATTCACAGCAATCCAGCTTGCATCACTATATCCTTCAACTACGGAAGGATGTTTACCATAATGCATCACAAAGGAACGTGTTCCCTTGATATACCTCAGAACTCTGTCAAGAGTTTCCCAATGGGTCTTGTCGGGACAACTGGTGTATCTACTTAACTTGCTCATGGCAAACACAATGTCTGGATGTGTACAGTTCATAAGATACATCAAACTTCCGATAATCTGAGAGTATCGTAATTGAGACACTGGAACCCCAGTCTCATTCTTGAACAAGGGCTTGGATGAATCATATGGAGTCTTAACATGTTTACATAATGTGTACTCAAACCTCTCCAGTATCTTCTCAACATAGTGAGACTGAGAGAGAGTTATACCATCAGTAGACCTTATGATTTTAAGCCCTAAAATCACATTAGCGACTCCCATTCCTTCATTTCAAACTTGCTACACAAGAATGACTTTTTCTCATTTACTACTTTCATATCAGAACCAAAAAGCAGGATATCATCGACGTATAAGCATAACAAAATGAATCCATTATTGACAATCTTGCAGTAGAGACACTTATCAAATTCATTAGAAATAAAGCCAAACGATGATATCACAGAATCAAACTTCTCACGCCATTGCTTAGGGGCTTGTTTCAAGCCATATGGAGACTTAACAAGTTTACACACTTTGGACTCATTCCCACGACCCACAAATCCCTCAGGTTGTTCCATATCTATCTCTTCTTGAAGATCGCCCTGTAAGAATGCGGTCTTCACATCCATCTGATGGATATAGAGATTATAAATGGAAGCCAATGCTATAAGCACTCGGATTGTGGTCATACGGGAAATAGGTGAGTAGGTATCAAAATAATCTATTCCTTCCCTTTGTGTGTAACCCTTAGCAACTAACCTAGCCTTATACTTATTGATTGTCCCTTCTGCATTAAGTTTCTTCTTAAAAATCCATTTGCAACCAACTGCAGAACAACCAGGAGGCAAATCCACCAATTCCCAAGTTCCATTCGAGAGAATTGATTGGATTTCATCATTAACGGCTTCTTTCCAAAACTTAGCTTTTGGAGATTCCATAGCTTGTTTGAAAGTAACACGATCATCCTCAACATTGTAAGTGAGAAACTCACTTCCAAAGTCTTTGGATGTCCTAGGCCGTTTACTTCTCCTTGGTTCAACTATTTCTTCATAATCATCTGATTCAGAAATAGCTTGTTCTGAGTCACCCCCCACATTTGTCATCCTTTCCACGTGCTCGGGAATGGAACCTTTGGTGAATGAATCTTCTTGAGATACTTCATTGGGCACACCAATTTTCATAGGAAACACATCCTCAAAGAATGTTGCATCACGTAATTCCACAATTGTATTGACCTCAATGCCAGAGATATCTGATTTTACAATCAGGAATCTGTAAGCATAACTTGTCTCTACATAACCCAAAAATATGGCATCAACCGTTTTCGGTCCCAAATTCTTCCTTTTGTGTTCAGGGACAAGTACCTTTGCAAGGCACCCCCACACTCGAAGATATTTAAGACTTGATTTCCTTCCTCTCCATAACTCAAACAGACTACTCTCTGAATGTTTATGGGGAACTCTATTCAGAATATGGAAAGTTGTATTCAAAGCTTCCCCCCACATAAAGTTGGGTAATCCAAATGTTTGGAGTAAGGTATTTACCATATCTATTAAGGTTCAGTTTTTACGTTTAGCTATCCCATTTGATTTTGGTGGATAAGGAGCAGTGACCTCGTGAACTATACCATGTAATTGGCAAAATTTCAAAAACAAGTTTGAGGTATACTCTCCTCCCCTATCAGACCTTAATCGCTTAAGTATTTTACCGGTTTGAGTTTCGGCTTCTTTTTTATAAATTTGAAATTTATTCAATGCCTCATCTTTACTTCTAAGTAAAAAGACATAACAATATCGACTCACATCATCAATAAAAGTTACAAAATAATGCTTTTGATCCCTCGTAGCAACACCATTAAATTCACAGATATTTGTATGCACTAAATCCAAAATTTCCGAATTCCTATTCATAGAATGAAAAGGCTTCCTAGGAAATTTAGCTTGTACACAGATTTCACATTTATTGTTGCTAATTTCAGATTTAGGGATCAAATTTAGATTCATCATACACTTCATTGAGGCAACATTAACATGTCCCAAACGTGAATGCCATACATCAGATGAAACAAGATTCATGCAAATAGAACTATAATCATTCAAATTTAAAACGGAATTTGAAACAGGTTCAACATGAATCTTAAACAAGTTCTCCCCATCACATAAGTACCCCTTGCCAAAAAACAAAGAATCACGAAGGTGTGTAATAATAGCCTTATTACATTTACAGTCTACTCTATAACCTTCCCTAACTAATATGACGCCACTAAGGATATTGCGTCGAATGGTTGGAACATGTCTGACTCTGTTAAGAGTCAAAACCTTCCTCGAAGGGAACTTCAAGTCCACCCGTCCTTCACCTTTGACTTCTGCAGAGTTGGAATCACCCAAAGTCATGGACCGACCTCAAGAGGCATGATAAGACACAAACATGGATTTATCAGCACACACATGTACATTAGCCCCAGTGTCAATTATCGAATAAAGTGGTTCAAAAATAGAATGGATTTCAGGTTTAATAGACACGTACCCATCATTGAGGTTCAAGGATGTAGTCATCATGTTGACCACAACCTCCTCAGTTGTAGATGCGGTAACTTTCTTTGCCTTCTTAGTAGGACAATCCTTGTTCCAGTGGCCAACGTGTCCACAAGTCCAACAAGGTTTGTTCTTGGATTTCTTTTGGATCTTTGCCTTAGGTTTATGTGCATTCGTAGATTTCTTATCTTTGGTGTTTTTCGCAGAAGTAAAATTAACAGTTGGATTTGCATCAGTAGGCACCTTGACCCCTTTCTCCTTTAAGTGTTCTTCTTGTATATTAATATCCATCATTAGTTCATCCATGGTGTGTGTCCCTTTGCGATGCTTCAGAGACATACCAAACGATTCCCATGACTTAGGGAATTTTTCTATGATAGACATAACAACAAACTTCTCAGGCAATACTATCTTGGCATCTGAGAGTTCATGAACTAGGAGTTGTAGATCATGTGTTTGATCAGAAACTGACTTACCCTCAACTATCTGAAACTTAAGAAATTTAGACACGTAGTATTTTTCAACACCTTGATTTTCAGTGCTAAAATTCTTAATCAACAATTCCCACAAAACCTTGGATGTAGTGACTGGTATCTTTGAGTAAGAATCATACAGTTTGTTATTTAAACCAAACAGAATCAAACTGCGGCACGTTTTATCACCCTTCTTCCAATTAGCAATTATATTTGCATTATCAGGAATTGTTTCATCAGATATAGGTTCAGTTTCAACTAAGTACTGATCATAACCTACAATATTCAGCCAAATTTCTATCCGACTCTGCCAATGGGCAAAGTTGGTACCAGTAAATTTTTCAGGCATATTGCTGGTATCAATTTTACATCTCGAACCACCCTGACCGACCATTGTTAATTAACGACAGAAAACTGATTTCTTTAAGACTGTTGTTAATATTTATTAACATCGTTCATGCAACAGAGACATGTGCAAAGTAATTAACAATTTCAGGCAGATCTAAAATAAGAAACGAAGATCAAACAAAGTAGGAGAATAGAAATAAAGGAGTTAGATTTGCAAACCAGATCGTTCGTTGAGAAACGAACGTAATACTTAAAGAAATCAGTGTCCGGCAATCCTCGGGGATAGGCACCGTTCTCCCAATCTTGATCCGACACGAACCTGGAACTTGGACATCTCGCTTGCGCTCGATGTAGTCACGTTGCACTGGTAACAGTGCATCACAGCAACTGCAGGAACCACCGTCTGACAGCTGCGTCTCGTTGACGGGAAGAAGAAGTCGCGCTTCGCACAGGAGAACAACTCCACAAAACGGCTCGGGGAATGAAAGGCACTCGCTCTGGATTAGGGCTCTCCAAACACACGGCGGCAGAAGACTATTTTTCGTGTATTTAGCCCTAATGAACGGAGGCGTATATATAGCCACGCATGTCCCTAATCCTATTCCCAGTGAGACGCAAATACTCAGTTTCTCTTGTACACAATACTGAATAATCCGCAAAAGAGAAATACTTTCCAGTTAGGATTAAGAAATCCGAATAGGAAAGAAATAATTAATTACATGAGTAATTAATTACTTAGTCGTATCCTAGTGCAAAAAGAAGACGGAAGACATTCTCCACAATCCACAAGCCCGGCCCGGCCAGGCCAGGCGAGGTGTGGTGTGGTGTGCGTGCGAATGTGTTCGTGCGTTGTGATGTGGTAACCCCACCCACCAAGGAGGTGAGCATACCTCCCTCCTAAGACTCCTTTGGACACTAGTGCCCCATGTGATCCTACATATGAGGACCACAAAAGTTCTAGGAGTGAGCAATATGGGATAACACTTCTTTGCCATTTGCACTAGGGACAACACTACATTCTCACATGTACTTACTGCACTACATTGGGCTTAACCCATGCTAAATAAGTGATTACTACAGTAATGGAGCTACAGTAATGAGCTGCTACAATAACTAGCTATAGTAATCATTTATCTAACACAACGTTAGCCCATTTAAAGGGAAAAAGGAAGAAAACTCATGATTGTAGGACTCGATAGAAACATGTAAGTCTATGTTCTAGATTGTGTATGCAGCCAAGCCAATGACAGATTCTAGGTACAGGAGGGAAGCGTTTCTAGATTCATTATTTTTTATGTAATATCTATAATATAAAATGCAATTGGGTTTAAATTCTTGACTGCACAGGGTTGTCAGTCTCTCTATTAACCATCCCATCTCCCACCCCCATCAGCCCGCTGCAATTTTTTATTTCAATCTTATTTTTTCAAAAGAAACAAAAAATAAGGGAAGTGGTCAAAGAATTAGTGGGAAAAGGAGGAAAGTAATGGGGGAGATGAGAGAAGTATACGGGGAGAAGAGGGAAGTAAATAGGTTCAAAGAGGGAAGTAATGGAGGGAGAGAAGGGAAATTATTAGGGGGGACAAGGAAATTGAGGAGGAAAGTAAGGGGGAAAGAGGAAACTAATGATGAAAGAGGAGGGAAGTTATGCCAGGGGAGGAGGAAAGTGTGAGAGAAATAATACGAGAGGAGGGAAGTAGGGGAAAGGAGGGAATTTGAGAGGAAAAGAACAGATGAGAAGCACAAAAAGTGAAAAAAGGAGACGTGAAGAGAAGAAAAGGAGGCGTAAATGAGCAAAAAAAATAGGTCTTCTTTTCTTCACATTTTCCCTCATTTATTAATTACTTGTACTGCTTTTTTTTGACACCTTACTTGTGCCCATAACCACCTCATTTTCCACTTGTGCTTTCACTCAATGCGCCTAAATCCATGATGGTTGCATCTGCTTTATATGACTTCACACCTAATTTTTGAGCTCAAAGTGGCATGCTTCTCCTCTCAATGGTCATCATTTTATTTCCCTTAACGCTTACTTCTCTTACCTTAGAACCTCCTATTTTTACTTAGTGTGCCTACTTTCATTATTTTTCCAATATTTTTTAAATGTTAGTGCTTACTTTCGATGTCTTTATCTCTCATTTTCTTCTTTTTATGTCTCCTTTTCCCCACTTTCTACCTTATTTTCTTATTTTCACGCCTCCCTTGCTTGTTTTGGTGCCTCCTTTTTCCTACTTCATGCCTTCTTTTCTTTTTCTTTTGCACCACTTTTTTTCTCTTTGTGCCTCATTTTTCCCACTCCATGCCTTCTTTTCTTCTTTCTCAGTAGTATAGATATCACATTTAGCGTCGGTTAAATATGACTTAAGCAGTCCATTTCCAAGCGACACCCAAGTGGGTGATGCTAAATGTAGACGCCTTCAGCGTTAGTTTCATAACTAACGCCACAAAGTCGTCCCCCGATTGCAAACTCAAAAAATGCGCCAGCAGGGGGCCATATGAGTCGGTTATCAAGTCATAACTGACGCCACATCCCATCTTGGGAAAAAAATTGGCCCCAGGTTAGACCATAGGTGTCGGTTAGTAACATAAAACTGGCTTCGTTGACCTAAAATTATGACGGTACTAAATAGTAATTGACACCATTAGGAGATAAAGACGTCAGTTAACTATTAATCACTGACGAGTTAAGTTTTTGTTGTCAGTTTCTTTTTTAACCGACGATTATGTTTTGATTTTTTTTTCTTATCGGCTTACAAGCATACTGTCTGACTGCTCAGTAGGATGCAAAACATGTTGTTCTGTTCTGGACTGCAGGTTTACAACATCCATTGATTTCAGCCAACAACAAGCCACAAACCTACAAAATTAACAAGGATGGACAATTAATATGGAATCATTCACACACATGTATAAGCACATTTCATATGATTTCATCACACACATGTAGAAACTTGTAGTTCCATTTCATTCCTCCATTTCATATTCACACACATGTAGCAACCTACAGTTTCATTCATTTAATCTCTTTTCACATTTAGACACATGTAGAAACATTCATATATTCATCTTCACACACATATGTATATAGATAAGACAATTCAAAAAAATTCATTCAGACATGTATATATAAGTGTGTCTTTCAAAATTTAACATGTCATCAAATACATAAATAATTATGACAATAAAGTTCAGAAATATCATTCTTTATCATTATCATCATCATCATCGCCATCTGTATTCCAATGATAATAAAAAATTCCCACTACTTGTAAGGCTTTTACCCATTGTTCTCTTACATCATTTAATTATTCTATCATATAGGGAGTATGTACATCTAATAACTTTTCACCTGTAGTGAAGTCACTGGTTTTAAACACCTACAAAGAGAATGATGTATATATAAAATTAATAATATATAATAAGATTGATATATTTCATATTATCTAGTGAGACTATATATAATACATGTTGTATGGTATCGATTTCCATTGCAGCATGTTTGATAATTAGGTCCATATATCGCATCACATAGTATGCACATGCCCAACTGTTGTTTTGTGTAGCACACTATAAATTGAAACATACAAAATGTTAACAAATACAAACAAGCATTGTTCACATAAATAATATATACATTGGAGTCAGAAAATTACTTTCACATTCTCCCAAAGTAACGGTTTCTTTATCTTGGCCATGTTTCCTCCAGCTTTTTTGAACACTTTTGAATCCCTACATGTTAATGTAACACACTAAATTACATTAATAAATAATAATATAATAATAGATGTTAACGAATATAAAATATGAAAGATTTCTCACGTGAATAATGGAATTTTCATTGAGTGTCCATATAATGAGTCTAATTCCTTCCCAAAAGGATCTAGATAATAAATAGTCCACGTCTTGGGTACAATAACCAGTAATTCCCAATGTGTAGCACTAGAGGTAAGAAAGTTAAAAATTAATAACTCAAAATCTACAATAAAAAAAATAATTTTCTTAAGTCTAAATTATAAGCAAAGTAAACTTACTCAATATTGAATGAAGCTTTTATCACCGACTTCTTTTTTTATCAAAATATTTAAAAGAGGCAGAGTAGTATGAGGTAACTGATGAAGGCTCTTTATCTACGCGACTTATCAAAGATGGAACTAGAAATCTCACATGAAAAAATAAAAATCTTTATAAATCGTGTGTAAGTGGCTGCAAACATGTACTTTGTATGCAATAATATATAAGAAAATAGATCACCGTATATAAAATAAGGTATATGGATATATAAACAAGATCTCACCATATTCATAGCTCTATCATAGCTGTATTTAGCCAATCATAACGAAACAACTTCAAAATATTTTGTATAAATATTTTGTTATCGTATGATTCGCCTGCAGCATCCACCAGAATAGAAACATTTATAGGAGAATTTGGGTCATGTTCACCTATCCATACTACCATACCCTTACAATTAGGACCTAACGAGTCATACAGGTCCCTTGGAAGCCAACTATGTACTTCAGGAGGAGGTAGAGGTGGAGGCCGAGCTATAGCGGGTTTCTTCCTTTTGACTTGTATATATAATTTTAGATCAATTGACTAGCTCGTATATACATGCTAACAAATTAACATAACGTAAAGTTACCATACAATATCAGTATAGAAGACATCCGTTTCGGGCCACAATATCACTATGCCTTCTGCTTCACCAAGCGTTTGAAAATATGGGTGGGCATATGGCAATGGATGATGCGTCCACTGGTGGAGTACAAGTATCGGGTTCACACGAACCACATCATCTAGTACTAGTGTGCCATGAAACATGTCCCCTGGAAGGGGTGGGTAAGCCTTGGCATCTACAATGATAGATTCTTTGCTTTTTAGACGGCATGGCTTCAACCCCTACAAATTTACCTAAAGTATGGTATATACATATATACATAAACATATCATCTTGAAAAGACTAGCTACTATGTCATAAAAATACTTACAGTGGATGTGCTAGGTGGTGGGTTTATAGTATTACTCCCAACCACCTCTACAGTAGGAGAAGAGTAGGATGCCACATGTATTGTCTGAGTGGCAGTAAGAGACGCCTGCCATTTGCTCATTGCTTCGTGGACTCTCCTATTAATTAACTCATCTATCTATACATGGACAAATGAAATGCTAGCTTTTGATTATTGAATTCCCTTTTAAAATAACATTCTAAAAAAAGAATAGGTTACCTCAGCTTTTGAAAATCCTGCTTTTGGGACATGTTTGCACTGTGATGGCCCAAAGAATGCTTTTATGTCCACACCAGTGCCTACACCCCTAACATGTCTAGGATGCTCTGGGTTACTAAGAGCAACTATCAATTCATCCCTTGTGCCCTCAAGGATGAACTTGCCTTGCTTCCTCTGCTCGTGAAGCTCCTGCTAATCGCCATCAATAGAAATTGGTAAGTAAACATAATAATCAATATTGATTGCTCTAAGAGTTGAATTTTACCATTTTTGCAGTTGCCTCAGTAGTTGAGGGTTTGGTTATATCTCCTTTCTTATTTTACCTCCCAGCTATCCACACATTATGGCGAGGCAGAGGTGCGGGAGTAACAGTAGAGGACTCCCCAGTCTCCTGAGTAGCAGCAAACTCAGCAGCAGCAACAGCCTGTAGTCTTTAACAAATGCCTACATAGACTTTTGGACCCATCATGTGGTCATGCACATTCAGTGCATGCCTTGCTCTTTGAGCATCGCTGATAACCTTGTTAGTAAGCACATTGATTTGGTTAGTAACACTAAAGGTAAATCTTGAATACGTGAATACATAAGAATGTATATTAATTAAATTGGGAGTGGCGCTTAATACCTTGAATTCATCAATTTTTCTTTTGGCAACAAACTCCTCCCAGTCATTGGGGTCCAGGTAGTTCTATTTCTCAGTGGCTAACTTCTTCCTCTTCTCAACATCTCGTATGTAATCTTGGGTGAGATTTGTCCTATAGTTCCTTAGGACCCTCCCACAGTACTGCATCACGCATTTACAATGTAGGCTTTCATCCAGTTCAAATATACTCTACAAAATTTCATATATTTAACCAGTATCCTAAAAATAAGTAATCTGCAAAATAGAATTGCAAATAATAATAACTCACGCATAGTTCCTTCCATACAAAGTCTTTCTTCCCCTTAGGAACTTTATGCTAAGATTCTACATTAGGACTACAATGGCTACAAGTAAGAACCCCAAAATATGAAATAAATGAGTTGTGGTTCACTCCAACTGGATATCCTGCATGATCAAAATTCACAGCCAGTTTGGGTCCATTGCCCCTTTGTTGTAGTAACTTATTCATCATAGTGATGCCCCTCACTTTTTCAATTTTTTTTGCTGCTCATCAAGTGCCCTAAGCTCTTTGGGGGATACATCAGCAACCTAAAATTTAACAAAAAAAACACACTTACAGGATATAACTTATAAATGGACATATAGATAGAAATATAGGATATATTTTATAAACTTACATTGTGAGGCACCACATTGATATCCTTATCCTCATGGTAATCATCATCACAGTCATCATACTCATGCTCAGCCATCTAAAATTGTCATTAAAAATCAAACATTTAACATTTAACATAACTAGAAGATAATAAAACATTGTAAAGTTCACATTCAGAAAAATAAAACATATAAAAAAAATAAAAACATGCCTCTAATACTGCGATCTTTTATCCATTAACATTCCTTCAGTGTGATCTCCGCGCACATACAAGGCATTGTTAGCTTCAATATTTGATGGTGTTGGCAACCCAACTGAGAATGGACTCGAGTCGTCATACTTATCATAGTATTGTTCTTCATCTATAGGATCATCAATGAACTGTCTTTTACCATGAAGAACAACTGACCATTTATCATTTGCAGGATCATCAATATAAAATACTTGTTTTGCCTGTGATGCCAATATGAATGGTTCACCTTTCTCATCAATATTTTCAAAGTTCACTAATGGGAAACCCAATTCATCCACTATAACTCCTTTGGTGTTATCAACCCAATTACATTTAAAGAGTGGAATTCTAAAATCTATGCAGTCAAACTCCCATATGTCTTCAATGACACCATAATATGGCATTTTAGCTTCACGTGGACTCTTATCCTTTGCACTTGCAAAAAATAGTGAAGACGCTTGAAGGGTGACCTCAATGTTTTGGATGACGTTCTTATGATCTTGACGCTTTGTGCAATATGAGAACTCATTTATGTCAAACCCTTCATAAGACATAACATTCAATTTTGGTTTAAAGGCAAGGCATTTGATATTTTCACCAAGATTATTTGGTTTTTGAGATAGTTGATGTAAGACTTTATCTTCAAACCACTTAATAAATGTCTTCTTACGCTCTCTAGCAAGTCACATTGAATTGGCTCAAGGATATTGTTTCTTAATGAAATTGGTATGTTCCTCGATATAAAAACTCACTTTGTCTATGTTGTGTAAAATATACAAGTGAGCTTGTTCGAACTGCTCACGGATGATTACTTTCATCCGTGATCCAAAAATTCCTTTGCCAAAATACTCCTCAATATTCTTGTCATTAACAGGAGCATCATTACCACTCAGAAAGTCATTGCAAAAATCCATAACCTCTCTTGCCACATAACCTACATAATACTCCCTTCAGGCCGATAACGGTTTTGAACATCACCTTTAAAAATGCTCATGTATTGTTCAAAGGGATACATCCAATGCAAGAAAATTGGTCCCAACATTTTCACTTCCCTAGTCAAGTAGACAACAAGATGTACCATGATATCAAAGAACGAAGGAGGAAAATACATCTTAAGCTGACATAGGGTAACAACCACTTCTCTTTACAACTTATCGAGAGTATCAGGATCAATAACTTTGCTGCATAGACTGTTGAAAAAGAAACAAAGTCTGGTGATTGCAAACCTTACATGCTTCATCAATATAGATCGAATTGTCACGGGCAATATTTGTTTCATTAGAGGTGACAATCATGAGATTTAAGACCTATCAACTTCAGATCTTTCATTGATACAAATATACGGATGTTGGATGAGTAACCATGTGGCACCTTAACATTTAATAAGCAATCACAAAAAGCTTTCTTCTCCTTTCTAGACAACGTGTAACAAGCAGGAGGTAAGTATGTTCTCCAATCGCTATTAACTACTTCTGTTAATTTTTTCCTTATTCCCATTTCACGTAGGTCCATTTTGAATTTTATCCCATCTTTCGTCTTACCTGGTATATTCAACAGAGTACCATTGATGCTATCACAGACTTTTTCTCAACATGCATGACATTGATACAATGCCTGACTGCCAAAGAACTTCAATAAGGAAGATCCCAAAATATTGACTTCTTCTTGAATAAAGATTTGTCACTCCATGTGGCCATGGTACATTGTGATCTCTTACCAAATTCATTGACAAACTCCTAGTATAGGTTTAGGTGCACTCTGTTCCTCATTCCGTCCATTGAACGCTATGCACAACCTACAGTACGGATGGAATTTTGGAAGAAACCTTCGATGACCAAGATATACAGTCTTGCTGCCATGTTTTAGTCGTATTGAATTAGTGTTATCTTCACATATAGCACACACTTTAGATCCTTTGACACTATATCCAGACAAATTCCCATTTGTTGGAAAGTCATTAATAGTGCAAAACAACATAGTGTGCAAATGAAATGTCTCTCTTTGTGAAGCATCATAGGTCATCACACCTTCACCCAAGAGTTTCTTTAAGTCATCAATCAGAGGTTCAAGATAAACTTCGATATCATTTCCAGGTTGTTTAGAGCCCGATATCAACAACGACAACATAACGTACTTATTTTGCATACATAACCAAGGAGAAAGATTGTATATAACAAGCATAACTGGCCAAGTGCTATGTTGGTTGCTCAATGTCCTGTACGGATTCATCCCATTTGTACAAAGCCCAAGTCTTAGATTCCTGACTTCTTCACTAAATTTAGGGTACAATAAATCAATCATCTTCCACTGTGGGGAATCAGACGCATGTCATAGGATCCCATCATTATTTTTCTTAACATCTGCATGCCACCTCAAATTATTCGCATCTATCGGATTGGAAAACATGCATTGAAACAGTGATATTATAGGTAGATACCACATCACCTTGGTAGGAGAACCAATTTTGAACTCCCCCGAAGTCAGCATTTTATACCTCGATGCACCACATTTTGGACAATCTTTCAAATCCACATAGTCCTTTTGAAATAATACACAATCATTCGAGCATGTGTGTATCTTCTTGGCCTTCATTCCCATTGGGCACAACAATTATTTTAACTGGTAGGTTGAGATTGGAAGCTCGTTTCCTTCAGGAAGAATTTCTTTCAACAAAGACAACAATGACGTGAAGCTTTTGTCGCTCCATCTATTGTTCTCTTTCAGCTTATACAACATCAACACAACGTTAAGCTTCGTGACCTTAGTACAACTTGTGTATAACAGTTTCTCGGCATCATGCACAATGTTTCTAAACATGGGAGGTGGATCGGTGTGCTCTACCCCACAACTATCCAGCATCGCATCAACGATGTCTACTGGAACTGGTTTGTTCACATCTATGTCATCAGAGGCAATTTCTTCTTCAACACAAGCACTTCTATCGACATCCACTGATTTTAGGTTTGAAATCTCTCCATGACAGTGCCATTCTGTATAGCCTTGTACAATCCCATTGCACATGACATGACTTTTGATTTCGTCACCATTGCTGACTTTCAAGTTGTTACCGCAATGCCTACATGAACAGTAGAACCTATCTCTAGGTTGTTTCCTATGTTCCTCGGCAAATCTAATAAACTGATCAAACTAGAAATAAACTATGAGGTGCATTGATTTGGAACGGACATCCATGATCTATCCATTCTATGATCAAAGAGAAAATGAGTATATATTAGGGTTTAGGGTTAAAAGATTAAGGTTTAGGGTTAAAAGATTAGGGTTTACGGTTAAAAGTTTAGGGTTGAGGGTGTTATATATAATAATTGTGTACCACCTATCCCATTCTTGATCACCTAGTCTCACTAGTAAGTGTATAATGTGTATTTTTTTTCAAGAAATTTTAGCGGCATTTCCCCGTAGTTCTCCATGTACATTGATGTACATGGGCAAATGCCCACCGACATTTACTTAGAGAACAAACGGGGAAGTGATGAAAAAACATCATGAAAACCAAATACACATTATACACTTACATCCTAAGTGAGATTAAGTGTTTAAGAACAGTCCCAAACTGGGGACTATCCAAGATTTACTCCTAATGAGTAAATCTCAGATGGGTTTCTAGGCCAACAAAATACATGTATATATATTGTCATTCATATACCTAAAATCATAGTATCATCGTTCATATCCTAGGTTTTATGTAACATCATTTAATTCAATTCATTCTTCCATTTGGATAAGTTCATTTATTCATCATTAACCCAAATCAATCATTAATAATCAACTACACAATTTAAAGAACAATTACATATTGAAATAAGTTAAATCAAATACTAACAAGAGCGAAAGAAAACAATAAAAATTTATTAAATTCATTTATTCATAATTAACCCTAGTTAATAATTATGAATCAACTACACAATTTTGGAGAACAATTATATATTGAACTAAGTTCATTCATTCCTCATTTAACCCTTATTAATCAATATTAATCAACCCTAATTAATCAATAATAATCTTATAAAAAACTCAGTGCACTGGTGGAGCAGGCTTTGGTGGCAGAGACCAGAGGTGGAGGTGGTCGTAGTTGTAGTTGTGGAGGTGGTCGTAGATGTGGTAGGAGGTGGAGGTGGCCAGAGGTGGAGGTAGAGATGACTATAGCTGTGGTGAAGCATGTGGCGAGCGGTGTGTAGGATGGTGGGTTGTGGTTTTGATCATTGGCAGAGATGAATGAGAAAGCGAGCGGCGGTGACGGTGACTGAACTACTGGAGCAGTGGCGGCGGTGACTACACTAGAGCGGGGGCGACAAGCTCCTCAGTGGTGTTTCCTCTCCACAGCGGTGGCAGCGAGCACCAAGCCTCAATCACAAGACCTAGCTTGAGTGGTAATAGAGAATCAAGAATGAAATAGAGAAGGGGAAGAGTCTGGCTCGTGCGGGTGCTATTCAGTTAATGACTGGCGTCAGTTATTGTGTAAAACTGATGCTTAACACCATCTACAACTTTAAATAAATATTGGTTCGAGGTGTTTATCGTCGGTTTCAATGTATAATAACCAACATCTATCCACATATGCTGACAATTTTTTTTTCTTGAGTTACAATCATAGTTGTCAGTTTCTCCCCTAACACCGATGCTGATTAGGCAAATTGGGGGAAAAATTCGTGGGGACAACGCACAAACAAACATCCTCATTGGTTCCTAAGCAAAAACCGACGCCAAATAAGGTATGAATTTTTGCCTCACGAGGGATATTTAGGCATCAGTTGTATTTTAAACAACCGATGACGTATGGGGGGAATTCATGGGGCTTGGCACAGAACATGAGTCGTCAGTGTTTATACAACTGACGTCGAATTGAAAATTTTGGAGGCAAATTTTTTTCCCTGGAAAATTGTATTTCTCGAGTGATTTTAGAGTCAGTTTTTATTTCGAACAGTCGATGTTAAATAAAAAGTGATACTTGTATCTTTTGTAAAGTAGGTCTTCACATATAGGTGGCGGTTGTCTTGTTAAACTGACATTGTAGTTTGTTAGCATCAGTGTTTTATTTATAACTGACGCTAGCAAATGTGACGTTATACATCATTTATGCACTAGCGTCTACACCTTTTTTTGCTTCACTTTGTGCCTCTGTTTCATAGTTCATGCCTTCTTTTCTTCCTTATGTGTCTCCTTTTGTTTCTCTTTGTTCCTCTTTTTCCCTACTTCACACCTTATTTTTTCTGTGTGTTCTTCCTTTTATTTTATTTCCACCTCCTTTTCCCATTTTGCTCCTTATTTTCTTCTTTTTATGCCTCAATTTTACTTTTCTTTGTGCATCCTAGTTTCCACCGTTGTGCACCTTCTTTTCTTATTTTTACACCTTTATTTCACATCTTTGTGCTTCTTTTTCCCCACTTTGCACCTTCTTTTCTTCTTTTTGCACCTTTTTTCATCACTTTTTGCCTCTTGATTTTCCTACTTCATGCCTCATTTTCCCTCACTTACCCCCTCACCTCCCTCCTCTCTTCCATTACTCCCCTCATTAGTTGTCTCCTCTTATTCCATTACTTGCTCCTCGCTCCCGGCCTTCTCTTCTCCCTCCATCACGACCTCCCTCACTTCCACATCCTCCATCCCATTACTTTCCTCATAACTTCTCTACTCTCCTATCAATATGTTCCTTTAAAATTTTCATTACTTCCCTCATCTTTCCCATTGTTCCCTCCTCACTTCATTCCTATCCCCTACATTGCTTTCCTCCTCTAATCCTTTTACTTCCCTCCTTCTTTGTTTTTTCTCTCTCCTAAAAATGAGGAGTCAACTTACTCCCCCCACTCTTTCTCCCTTTCCCACACATTTTCTTTCCACCCATTAGTCACCTCATTTGTTAATTGATAGTTGCCATACTATGTGATCTGAAAAACCAGTCATGCTATGTGATCTACAAAACATTGATGCTTGTTAACTTCTCACATAAATTCCCTAAGAATGATTATTCTTAGTTTTAAGCATTTAATACAATCACAACTAACTCACTCGCAAGTGATGGATCAATTGGAATATAGTAAACGGTTGAATACCAAAGGACAATACTTTTAGCAAACTGCTTCAAAGAAAATCATTAAGAACAATATTTTAATCTAGTTGTTTGATAATAAATATGAACTAAAGACTATATTAAAGTTGGTAAAGCAAAAATTGATTAAATAAGGGTTTAATTCAATATTGTAAGGAACATTGAGACACTTGGGATTCACCTTTACCACCTGCGTACCCATCCAAATCATTACAACTCAGTAAAACTCGTGAACAAACAACTAGGACCAAATGAATCCACTCCTTGTGTAAAGTAGATTACACCAAGACTGAATTTTCAGTGGGCTCAAGGTTTTGGTATGCTTCACAACTCATCATCCTATAGGATTCCTTCTGTGATCACTTTAAAGATTTGAAGGTATCTATATAAGCATACAACATGGGAGACTCTCATGATCTGAGAAAGAGATGGATGTGTAAAGAAGGCCTCAAGAAGTATTGATGCTTTGTTAATGAAGATTGTTAGTAAGCTAGAAAATTACCCAACCTTTGAATTTTCAACATGTAGGGGTGAGTGTCAAATGTATATATTAAACATGTTGGTGAATAGGTAAAACTATGCAATACTCTTATTCCCTACTTAGCTTTTTTTAGTCTTTATATAATTCATAATTATGGTATTACTTCTCCTTATGGACTTTAGGTATAGGGATTAGTCCCACATCGTGTAAATGGGTATTAGTAGCCACCCATAGTCCTATATAAAGGCTAACCCCCTTGTCTATAATACACAAAAGATATTCTTCACTTTCTTGTTGGTAACAATTTGCAAGCTAGAAAATTACTAAGCTTCAAAATTGTCCATGTATAGGGAAGAGTGCTAGATGTATATGTGACGTCTGTTGCCAAACATCGTTTAAGATTAAAGCGGAAGCAATCATTAGCAGCGGAATTACTGAAAATCACTAAAAATTAAAACTTTTTGCAATGAGATCCACAAACTGAAAAACTCTTTCATAAAGGATCAAAGTGAGTTATTTACATTATGGTTCATCAGTACATCTCTGTATCATCTCATCTCAAGAGTCACAAACATTAACTGCCCTGTTAAACTATGCATAAGCAGTATACAAAAATCTCGAGGCATCAAGCCAAAAATCTCAGATCTATATTAAACCATCTACTGACTCCTAGGACCTGAGAGTACAGAGACGACACATAGGACTCTCTACATACAGGACTTGACAGTCAGTGTCTCCACCTGAGGATCACTGTTGTCCTTGTTGTTGTTGCTGCTGTTGTTCACCCTCTGTAGGGTTTCTACCTTTTCCTCAGCGTCTACCTAAAAATTTAATCCCACGTGGGTGAGACAATTGAAAAATTGCCCCAGCGAGAGATATAACTCTCCACCAGAAACATTGTTATTGCAGATAATAGAATAACACTGAGCAATAGAATCATAATATTCAGCAGTAGGTAAATCATTGATTAAACTATGTAGAGCAGTATTCTCTGTGCATTTCATTTCAATTAATAATTGATAAAGAAGCATGTCATTTATTCAAAAACGAATATGAAGAACATGTATAGCATTTATCCAACTAGGACATAATAGACAATGTATCATCAACCATTGATTCTCATAATTCAACCCTAAGTAAATATGCTACATGGCTGATTACATTTTTCAAACATACTTATGCCCTGAGGAGATGAGGTATACCGCTCATACTCCAATCGACCATTGTGAAATCGAAATCGGTACCATACATATGTCAATAGAAGAGACAGATTTCTATGACCTCATCCTCCTAAGTCAGTGTAAGGAACAACTTGCAGGACATCTCATGTCTCTGCCAAATAGCTTTCCAGGGTATACTGGCAACTTTGCTATTAGAGTTACAGTGGCATGATGTACTCTCTTCGCAATCCATAGATTTCATGTTTATCTCACATTGATTTGGCATTAACATCATCATCGGGAGATTAGTGATACATCATCTCGACATATACATATAATGAAGGATTGAGAGATTTAATGTTTATCTCACATCAATTCCTCCATTAGGGCGTAAGGATATTCACGCCCATAACCCCCACATACTCAAAAGTATGCTCTCCAGGAGTTCCCTTAGGAAAACCTGTTTCACCATCACCAAACTACTGACGATGATGGATCTATGGTCAGGGCTCTATATGATATCATTTCACTTGATTATTTAAGTACATTACAACATTCTTTTAGCATCAGCCATGTTTTCAAACATAAGCCATTATAACAATTGCTATAAAGAAAGAGTACTATTTTTATCAAGTTCATTTCACAGGTTTATTAACATTGGGATCTCAATCCCTCATCATCTCATCATTATGATTCAAGAATATGGGTGTTCAAAACCCTTAGATCATCTAAACACTTGTTACCACTTGAACAGGTAACTTAATGCCATCAAGTCATCTGATAGTATAAACATGATAATTGCAGTGTATGTATTTCACATTGCTCTTACAGCCTAATAATCTATTTGGTTACATCTCACTAGGAAACATAACATATCATTGTTCACAAGGTTCATAAAGTACTTTCAATAAAAAGGGCATCATAGCTCTTACCTGGCTATGTTCACTATTTCATAAAACATGCATGATAAGTACAGATAATAAACAATACATCAATTTCATTATCCAACCTTAGAGCTTCATGCTATAAGGTATAACCCAGAATTAGGGTTTCACATTTTCATTCACCTTATTTGGAATTAGGGTTTACTATTCACATCATATCACCCTAGATTAGGGTTTATATTCAACAACCCACAATTAGGGTTTACTATTCACCCCAAGTAGGAATGATCATCAAAGTACCCTGAATTAGGGTTTCTCATGTCATTACCATGTATTAGGATCATACCATCCTTATGTATTAGGATTTCACCGATCAAAGCCCTCAATTAGGGTTATGATTCATTAACCTTCATAACTAGGATTTGTACTCATGATTAGGGTTTATAATCTCCCTAACAAGAATTATACCCTCATTAGACATTCATCCATAGTGAAAGTGTTAAGACTTAACCATTACATGGTTATCATTCATGTAGGAAGTCTCCTCTCTCTCATCTTCTATAAGATGATGCTTACTTCAGCCTTGATTAGGCTAAGTCAACTCAATTTGAAAGAAGAATTGACACCATGAGTTATGTCATTATCACCATGATCATTAAAGCTTGATTATTTAAAGGGTACTAATAACCCTATCTCATTAAGGGTACCATTATTATAATCACCATTGGTTTACATCATGTAATTATTCACTTAAACAATTGACCTTCAACCACTTTAAGAGTTCATACGATTTAGTTGATTAACTTCCAAACGATCTTGGACTCTCAGACCCCAAATGGTCTTGCTTGTAATACCTCCAAACGGTCTAAGACCATTTAGACCTTCAAACGGTCTTGAACCAACAATTGAAACCGTTTGGTAAAGCTAGTCTTTGAAACTGTTTGACAAAGTTGTACTTGAAACCGATTGCCAAAGTTGAAGATTGAAACCGTTTAAGCCTCAACCGGTTTGGGATCATTTGGTCCCAAATGTTCTTGATACCGTTTGGTCCCAAACGGTCTTGAGACCATTTGGTCCAAACCTCCTTAAAACCAAATGGACCAAATATGGTCTCCACCAATCATGTTGATTTAGGGTTTCCAATGTTGATCCCCTGATCGATTGAATTCATATAACCACTCATCAATTGAACCTAACACCATACTTAGAGTGAGATTAAGAAGTCATCCTTCAACTGATTCAACCCTCAATTGATCACTAATTAGGGTTTTCAATCAATTGGATTAGGGTTTGGAATCGTTGATCCTTCAATGTTAATCATTGTGAAACTAATTACTTTGAAACCATTGGACCACCATACAAATTGAACATGATCTGACCTCAAACGGTCTTGAGGTCATTTGGATGACCTCCAAATGGTATTGAGACCATTTTCCGATCTCAACATCCAAATCCATGACATCCAATTAGGGTTTGGATCATAGGATTGATCACCAAACCAGCATTTAATTGCAAATCAACTTGGTATCTTTGGATCTTCAAACACCTAACCATATTCAACCCTAGACCTCCAAACGGTCTTGAGTGGCCCTCAAACGGTCTTGAGACCGTTTGGGTGATCCCCAAACAATTTTGAAACCGTTTGGGTCAATCAACCCAAAGAACTAACTCAATCAAATTAGAAATCAGCACTTAACCCGATTAGGGTTTGATGATTGATTGTCCTTCACCTCATGAGCCAATTGGAACTAATAAATTATAATTAGTGGATCATTAACCAACATAATTATCAACAAATCCCCAAATGGTCAACCATGGTCAATGCCCCCAAACGGTTTGAAACCATTTGCTCTCATTCGGTTTGGTGAAACTATTTCCCCTCAAACGGTTTGAAACCGTTTGCTCCCAAACAGTTTAGGAAACCATTTGAGAAACTTATGGAAACCGTTAGGCCTAATAGTTTATTGGGAAATGTGTCAAGATGATGTCATAATCATATTCCTACATGCAACCAAGAACAACAGCCGTTTTTCATGGGAATTTCAGCAATGAATCAAAAGAGTTCCAAATAGAAGAAAATCACCAACAAATCATAGAGAATTTGATGCAATTTCAATGTTTAAGGGTTAAAGTTATAAAACCTGCCTCAAAGTCTGATGTCCAAGCTACAAGATCCACGGATCTAATGGTGGATGAATTTCTAGCAACTGCCCATGGTCCGTTCTTGAGCTTTTGGATGAACAAGTTGGCTAGGATTGGAAATGGAGTGAAGAAAACAAAGAATCAAGCATTGATTTAGGGTTTTCACCATGAATCCAAGGTGGAAGATGATAAAAAGCTTACCAATAGGTTAGATTCTTCCTCCTCCTGATCCTGAGCTCTCCCGTGGTTGTCCAAAGCAAAAGAGAAAAGGAATTCCAAGGAAAAGATCCTTAAGTGTGTAGGAAAAAGGATATGTATAAGGATTTTCAAGGAAAGAGAAAAAGAAATTATTTTCTTTAAATTCCGAAATTATTTCCACCTATTCCCCCTCCATTCCTTGGCCACTAATCCACCTTCATTTTCTTGCAAAACCTCTCCATTATCTAAGAATTAATGGAAAAGGAATTAAGCACCTTAAAGAGTTTTATACTAATATCCAACTTTTTAGTGGATAATACTTTTTATAATAATAATGTGAGTGGGCTTCTACTCAACCAAGATCTTTTTGTGCCATAGCAAGGCACAAGCTCGTCCAACACTTTTCTATTTCATCCCTCAACTTTTGGTTGAAGGGCTCTTCAATTAATTTATTTCTTTTTGCATTAAATTTAATTAAAGTTCCATATATGCTTAAATCTTGATTATTTTAATGTCAAGATTCTCTCTCCTCCAAGATAATTCAAATGAGGTGCCCCTCTCATTTTATTTACTCTACTTGATGTCAAGAAACATGAGGGACCCTCTATAGGTGATATTTTGCATATTGAACCCTAGGCTTTGGGTAATTTGCACATTACACCAAAACTAGGTTTTAATGCACAAGGATTGCTCTACAAGCTTTATCTTGGTGCCCAAGCTTATAGAAACCATAACACTACATCATATTCATTCTTATGATGCCTCAACATCATAGGAACATTTTATCATGTACAATTTTCAAGTTAGCCCCTCAACTTGGGTAATTTGCACTTTAGTCCAAAATTAACAAAACAATGTTTCAGCATTATTCAAAAAGGACTAAAAAATGAAGTATCAGTTACTCAAGAGCCTTAATTACTTTTCAAAATATAAGAGCAAGCATCTAATCAACTTTATTAAGCAAAACACCTAGGGTTAAAACATAACCCAAGTCAAGGATGTTACAAATTATCCACCCCTTATAAGGATTTCGTCCCCGAAATCATTAAATAAACATTAAGAGAAAAGAGTAAGGTATTTCCTCCTCATTTATTCCTCTAGTTCCCATGTAGCTTCTTCTACGCCATGATGATTCCAGAGGACTTTTACAAGACTAATGTGTAAGGCCCTTGGACTTACTTAATGAGTTGAATGAGCTTACTTACCATATTTGAATGCTTAGAACCCTAATATAACCTTTTGATATGTTTTGAAATCATAAGACAAGCTTAAGTTTCAAATTTGGTCCAGTTTGGACACTGTTTGAGCAAGTTATGCAATTTTCTGTACATTTTGGACTTTTCTGCAATTTACCCAATTGAGGGGTTTTCTTTGCAACTTGTCACATAAATTATGTTCCTTAGTTGTTATATTATCATTCTTGAGATTTTTGAGCCATTGGTCTCCTATTTGAGCCATGGTTTGAAGGTGTTTTTATCAAGGGTATTTTAGTGTTTTCCCTTAATGGATGAGCTACCTTTAGTAGCTATCACCTAAGGAATTATGTGATTGGCTGGGAATTTCGCCAAAGGAAAGATAAGCAGATCTAGAGGGACAGTGGGAGATCTGCTTGTGTGTGTGCTTATGTATTTTTAATAATTTAAAGCCATGGACACTTGGATATATACTAGAATTGCAACTTTTTCTTTTTCTTAATATTAAAGTGTCATATACTTATCCAAAAGCCCCCAAACGAGCCATTTCCTCTCCATTATCTCTCTCCTTCTCCCAGCTTCGTACTCCCTCTGTTCAGCTGCGATTTTTGCTGCCCAAGGAAAAAAAAAGTGGGGATTCTCTTAGAAACAAATTCTAGGGTTGAAATTGATTCTCTTTTTTGGTCTATAAAGCTTCCCCTAGTGATATTGACCTAAAAGTGTAAGTTTTTCCTTATTTCCTCCGTTTAATTCTTTTTTCCTCTTCCTCCTACATCTCTTCAGGTCAGAACGATGGTTTTCCATGGTGAAAGTGGCCCTATAACTCAAAAATCCTTCCTTCTTATTTCTTTTCTAGGATTTTTCTTGTTTGTGGAGAGAATTGCATAGTTGGCCAAGTTCAGATCTGAATCCAAGGTTTCCTTGCCCTATTTGCTCGAGATTCTTTCTGTTTGGGATCTGAAATACTCTATAGAGGCAAGTTTTATAACTTGCTCTACGTTTATTGCTTACCATAAGCATTCTAGATCATGTTCTTGCTTGAAAATGATGATCCATGCACTAAAAAGCTATGCTTGACTTGGATTCCGATTTTTATAATGTTCCTTGTTATGATTTCAGTTATATATGAACCTGTGATCATGTGTATGTTATTCCAAAGGTATGAAATTACTTGGATCAGGTTGTTTTGATAACCTATGGTGCTAAGAACCTATCAAACTATGGTCAATTTTAGGGTTTAAAGTTGATTTCTTCTATAAATCATGACCCGATTATGGTACCATTGCAATAACCCTATGTTGTTGTCTTCATAACAAATGATGTTCGTGATCAAGTGTGTCAAATGATGGTGATAACCTATGGTAACCCCCTTCGGTCAGGTTTGGGATCAATTAGAAGTTTAATGATCAACCATTAAGTACCCTACTGATGTTATCAATCAATGTTGACATTAGCTTAATATTTGATGTTGATTAATGAATTAGTGTTGATCTAACAACCTATGGTGACTTAATGGTAACTAATTATGGTGGATTAGGTCTCTAAAACCTATGGTGAGTTAAGCATTGTAGTTGTAGCATCAATTAAGCCTTAGACCAATGGTTTCTTGGGTAACTTGATGCAATGGTCAGACATATACTGTAATTCATGGTTTTAATATATGAACTTGACCCAATGGTCAAGATATAATGTTTATTCCTCTAATAAAGTGGAATGATGGCTAATGTAATATTTTGGTCCTAATAATTTTATTTATATTGTTTCCTTTATATGATCAACTTAAGGAGCTTACTTGTTGACAATGGATGACTTATTTTAAATAAACAGTCGATTGTGGGTTTTACCCTACTCTTAATGGAACTTTTTGTGTTGTTAATCAAGGGATGTATAGGGTTAGATAGTGACCCTTTCTAGAGCACAAATCAAGGATTTCATATGTGGTTTATCTAAGGTGTTTACTTATGTAAACAACCAAAGGTCTTACCTTTTAAACATCCAATGGTTCTGGGTGACATTGTGGTATGGTGATACGGGTTGAATGATGATGGAACAAATGGAGGGTTACCCTTAATATGTTAGTATTACCTATTCACTCATATGAATAGAAGGTATGATAACCATATTGTGTTTATATGTAACCCTAATGAGGTATATCTTGTTATACCTAGCTTTAATATAACTAAATGATGGTAATTGGGTATGAATAGTCCTTGAATGACTAATACAATCATGGAGACTTTGTTATTGTTGTTGAAACCTTAGTATGTTATAACCTAATGGTTACACATTGATTTATGTGTGGGTTCATACTTGAGAATAGTATGGAATGTGATGGTTATGCTTCACCTTATGCATCCATGATCCAATGGGGATGTCGTGAGTTAGGGTTTGGGTATAAGTGTTGATCAGTAACATTGATATAAATTATCATGTTGAACCTAACTCTAATGCAAATAGATAAAGATGAGTATTCATGTTTAACATTCTTATATGATGGAATGATGGTGGAATAACCTCCTTAACATGATCATAACCTTAATGTGTTAATTGGTGGTTATCATAGCCACATGGTTGATACTTTCTTATGTTGAACATGTGCATTGTAAATATGATGAGTGTTAATCATATCTAGATTACTTGCATGTTGATGTAATAAAGGAATGTTCTTGATGTTAATATAACCCTTCTATGATTGTTTATAAATATCTCCTAGCTCATTAATGCAAGATTGTGTTGATTTGGTGTATTATATATAAGTGATGTTGTTGAGCCTTGTTATAAGGCATGGAAAGATAATAATGATCTTGCATGGAATATTATGATGGTCTTAATGACCTTTGGGCATGGTTGAGCCCTGAATGAGGTGTAATCCTCTTATGTTGATAAGGGTTGATACCATGTGATATTGTTAAAATGATTTATATCTTGTGATAGCATGATGATTGGTGCGGTCTCATGAATGGCAAGTGAATAGTACCATGTGATAATGAGATGAGAAATTATGTTTCACACATTTTATATCTTTTCAAGTTTTGATATTTATATGCTTGCTAGAAGTGAATTAGGGTTTGTATGTCCACTTGTTTGATGCAGCCTTAATTCACCCAATTGGTATAACTAATCAAGTGTAACTCTAATCATGTAGTGCCCTGTGCCGTAGAACCATCTTCAGTGTCAGAACTTGCTGGATGGTGAAATGAGTATTCCTAAGGGAAACTCAGAGCGCATATTGTTGAGTATGTGGGGGTGGTAGGTTGAGGATATATCCTTGTCATCCACAATACAGATTGTGGAGGTTGGCTATGGTCAAGCCTCATACATCTGATGTGATTGAGAACGGTTGTGGTCGTGTCTCGATGATTATAACATGATGTGATTAGAGGAAAACTACGGTTGTACCTCAGTGATTGGGTTTGAATACCCTAGTTTCTAGTGTCGTGACCTGTACCAAGGTCGGACTAGTGATTTTCAGCTTGACTATATGTCGCTGTGGTGGAAGCGTTGACTGATATGTCACTGCCTTTTTACTCATACTGTCTGAGGGGAAGAGATATTAGGATACCGGCACTCCTAGATCTTTTACGGAACTGAATATCCCTTGGCAAGGGTCAGTTGGACTTTGAATGGTATGATTCAAATTCCCCAGGGTATAATAAAAGATGTAATACAGCCATGTAACATATTTCTTTAGGGTTAGACACGACGCTTCACATTGGATGATAACCCTTGTTTGTTCTCTTTACATAAATATGATGCTTAGTGCAATTAAGAGATAATAATTATTCTTATTTTGATAACCTATGGTGCTAAGAACCTATCAAACTATGGTCAATTTTAGGGTTTAAAGCTGATTTCTTCTATAAATCATGACCCGATTATGGTACCATTGCAATAACCCTATGTTGTTGTCTTCATAACAAATGATGTTCGTGATCAAGTGTGTCAAATGATGGTGATAACCTATGGTAACCCCCTTCGGTCAGGTTTGGGATCAATTAGAAGTTTAATGATCAACCATTAAGTACCCTACTGATGTTATCAATCAATGTTGACATTAGCTTAATATTTGATGTTGATTAATGAATTAGTGTTGATCTAACAACCTATGGTGACTTAATGGTAACTAATTATGGTGGATTAGGTCTCTAAAACCTATGGTGAGTTAAGCATTGTAGTTGTAGCATCAATTAAGCCTTAGACCAATGGTTTCTTGGGTAACTTGATGCAATGGTCAGACATATACTGTAATTCATGGTTTTAATATATGAACTTGACCCAATGGTCAAGATATAATGTTTATTCCTCTAATAAAGTGTAATGATGGCTAATGTAATATTTTTGTCCTAATAATTTTATTTATATGGTTTCCTTTATATGATCAACTTAAGGAGCTTACTTGTTGACAATGGATGACTTATTTTAAATAAACAGTCAATTGTGGGTTTTACCCTACTCTTAATGGAACTTTTTGTGTTGTTAATCAAGGGATGTATAGGGTTAGATAGTGACCCTTTCTAGAGCACAAATCAAGGATTTCATATGTGGTTTATCTAAGGTGTTTACTTATGTAAACAACCAAAGGTCTTACCTTTTAAACATCCAATGGTTCTGGGTGACATTGTGGTATGGTGATACGGGTTGAATGATGATGGAACAAATGGAGGGTTACCCTTAATATGTTAGTATTACCTATTCACTCATATGAATAGAAGGTATGATAACCATATTGTGTTTATATGTAACCCTAATGAGGTATATCTTGTTATACCTAGCTTTAATATAACTAAATGATGGTAATTGGGTATGAATAGTCCTTGAATGACTAATACAATCATGGAGACTTTGTTATTGTTGTTGAAACCTTAGTATGTTATAACCTAATGGTTACACATTGATTTATGTGTGGGTTCATACTTGAGAATAGTATGGAATGTGATGGTTATGCTTCACCTTATGCATCCATGATCCAATGGGGATGTCGTGAGTTAGGGTTTGGGTATAAGTGTTGATCAGTAACATTGATATAAATTATCATGTTGAACCTAACTCTAATGCAAATAGATAAAGATGAGTATTCATGTTTAACATTCTTATATGATGGAATGATGGTGGAATAACCTCCTTAACATGATCATAACCTTAATGTGTTAATTGGTGGTTATCATAGCCACATGGTTGATACTTTCTTATGTTGAACATGTGCATTGTAAATATGATGAGTGTTAATCATATCTAGATTACTTGCATGTTGATGTAATAAAGGAATGTTCTTGATGTTAATATAACCCTTCTATGATTGTTTATAAATATCTCCTAGCTCATTAATGCAAGATTGTGTTGATTTGGTGTATTATATATAAGTGATGTTGTTGAGCCTTGTTATAAGGCATGGAAAGATAATAATGATCTTGCATGGAATATTATGATGGTCTTAATGACCTTTGGGCATGGTTGAGCCATGAATGAGGTGTAATCCTCTTATGTTGATAAGGGTTGATACCATGTGATATTGTTAAAATGATTTATATCTTGTGATAGCATGATGATTGGTGCGGTCTCATGAATGGCAAGTGAATAGTACCATGTGATAATGAGATGAGAAATTATGTTTCACACATTTTATATCTTTTCAAGTTTTGATATTTATATGCTTTCTAGAAGTGAATTAGGGTTTGTATGTCCACTTGTTTGATGCAGCCTTAATTCACCCAATTGGTATAACTAATCAAGTGTAACTCTAATCATGTAGTGCCCTGTGCCGTAGAACCATCTTCAGTGTCAGAACTTGCTGGATGGTGAAATGAGTATTCCTAAGGGAAACTCAGAGCGCATATTGTTGAGTATGTGGGGGTGGTAGGTTGAGGATATATCCTTGTCATCCACAATACAGATTGTGGAGGTTGGCTATGGTCAAGCCTCATACATCTGATGTGATTGAGAACGGTTGTGGTCGTGTCTCGATGATTATAACATGATGTGATTAGAGGAAAACTACGGTTGTACCTCAGTGATTGGGTTTGAATACCCTAGTTTCTAGTGTCGTGACCTGTACCAAGGTCGGACTAGTGATTTTCAGCTTGACTATATGTCGCTGTGGTGGAAGCGTTGACTGATATGTCACTGCCTTTTTACTCATACTGTCTGAGGGGAAGAGATATTAGGATATCGGCACTCCTAGATCTTTTACGGAACTGAATATCCCTTGGCAAGGGTCAGTTGGACTTTGAATGGTATGATTCAAATTCCCCAGGGCATAATAAAAGATGTAATACAGCCATGTAACATATTTCTTTAGGGTTAGACACGACGCTTCACATTGGATGATAACCCTTGTTTGTTCTCTTTACATAAATATGATGCTTAGTGCAATTAAGAGATAATAATTATTCTTATTTTTTGGATCATAAGATTGTAAATGTGTACATACAGTAGTCATGCTTATGTTAATATCTATAATTCTACTACTGATTATAATCATGATGCTAGATATCTCATCTTGTTAGTTATCTTTAGCATCCTAGCCATGCCTTTATAACTAGAGATGCATATACTGCTAATTATGCAAATATTCTTGCTTATGTTGATAGCTCTACTTATGATATTGATATGTTCAAACTGTTAGACATGCTCATTTTGTTAGCTATGCTATGTTACTAGACTTGCTCATGATGCTAGAACGGCATATGCTACTGACCTGCTTATATTGTCAACAAGATAAAGGATGATAGTCTGGTTAATAATGATAGTTATTATCTGCTCCTTTATGTATTTTGTTAATCATAAGTACGATTGATCTTATTTGTTATATCTGATTAAACTTCTTAACTATTTAATTACATAAAAATGTTGTAATCAATAAATGTTGTTGATGGTTATATCACTTGCTGGGACTGGGTCTCACCCTTGTGGTTTGCCACACTTTTTTAGGTAATCGGAAGTGACGAAAACAAACATGTGGAAGCAAAGAGGAGCTATAGTAATGAATATTTGATAAAGTTGATTAGATGTCTAGTTTGTTCTAGAGTCATCCCTGTACTCTCAGGTCCGGACAGGAAAAATTTGTATATGGTGTTTCAAACAAATTGAACTTTTATTAGCATGTTAATACTTGTTTGTGTGGCATATATGAATATTGTTCACATGTGTATATATATTGTGGCTAAGGCAATAGAACATTTGTATCAAATTCTTGGCCTAGTAGGGATAAAAGAAAGATTTTGAGGTCTTATGCAAATGTTTCTGAGCAGGTGCTGACATTGAAATCGGTTTTAATTTACCCATATTTTTGGGTATGTCATTAATTAGTGGTTGACTGTGTTTTATGTTTTGAGTAATCTCGTTTAGTGTAACGGGTCCCGACATGTTGGTATCATAGCTTTAGGTTCACCGAGTCTATAGGGACACTAGGACTTAAGACTAGGATGATGTCTAAGTTAGGAATATGACACAAAAACATGGTGCATACTGCCTAATCTCTGTATTTGGGTGCCCTGGCCAGGTATTCATTTATTGAAGAAGGGTAAGTATGGAACTCTTATATTGTTATCTTTTTTATTACTCTGATCAAGTAGTCATTTTGAGACAATCTAAAGAGCATAATGAATAAGAAATCATGGTGTGAATTTCTCAATCCTACCTTAAAGAATATGAGAATCTCTCATAATCTATCAAAACTTGAATGTTTGGTTAATATAAGAGAATGATACCACACCATGAAATCTAAATTTGAATAAAATAAGGAAAAGAGGAGTTCTTGATGATGTGATTCAAGAAGATAATAAAGTAAAAGACATATAAGTCTATGCTTATAATGTGAATCAAGGTATGAAATCCACATAAGATGGAAATAACTCCTATAACAAGTACAAAATGAGAAGATGAATGGGAACAATGGCAAAGAAATAAGGTGGAACCTGAGTTAATCTTAGACCAACCTATGTATGTAAGAAAATTTTAATGAAAAATCAGCATGGCATGTGAAAGAAATTAAGGAAGATGATCCCAATTTAATGAAGCAAATGTGGAATATGAGTATTTACCTGTTGATAAGTGGTTGAAAAATATAATAAAATAAGAGAACATACCCAAGTGTGATAAATAGTCATCAAGGAAGAAGTAATGAGATATGCTAATCATGATGATTCATATGCTAATGGCAAGGAACCCAAATTGAAAAAGGTAAAATGATACGTAAGAAGTTGTAACTTGCATAATGAAAATAGAATTGGTTACATTTTTGCTAGTGACCTTGAACAATGTTGCTATGATGTGGGAAGTGTGTTTCCCTTTGTGTCTTTCCTTTCTAGGGTACAACATTCAAGTGGATCATTGCCACTTGGTATGTGTGGATTCATTCTAAACATGAGGATGGATATCTTATTATAGAATAATAGGCGCCAAATCATAGGAAAATGAGTAAAAGAATAATTGAATTTTCACATGGCATTTACGAAGTGCCACTCTTGAATATTGTAAAGGCCGGTATTTGTGACATCTATCTATAACATCTACACTAAGATAATTAATGGCATTTGTAT
Organism: Alisma plantago-aquatica; assembly: GCA_963693085.1. NCBI lineage: Eukaryota > Viridiplantae > Streptophyta > Magnoliopsida > Alismatales > Alismataceae > Alisma > Alisma plantago-aquatica. Next base: position 757,786,177 of record OY856411.1, read on the forward strand.
AGAAAAAGCCAATAGAATAGAATATTTAGCAACTTTTATAAAAGATACCACTGAAATAAATGTCGCTAATGGTTATTTTTGTTGTAGTGAAGGATGGAAAGCTTTACAAGGTAACAATGAGGTAGCTCTCTTACAACATGCCTAACTCACTCATAATCATGAAATGCTTTGTAAATTAGAGAGAGAAAGGGGATCAAAGGGGCTTAGCACACTCAACTATAGCAAGGACCAAGGATATCATGAATGAGCCACCTTGAAATGAACTCCAAGGGGTCCTACTTATAGCTGGGGGCGTTCCTTTGAGTGTGGGATCATTTAAGAATGAAAAATAGCCATTTTACCACTTGCAACAGATCTATTTTTGTTTGTGACAACTCTCCAGTGGTTGGAATCACTTTTCTACATTTTCCCACTACTACAGAAATGGCTTATAAAGTCACTTTTCAAGGTGTCGGTTGTATACATAAACCGACACCTAAACTCTACAGTGTCTGTTGATAACATAAACCGACATCCAATCTATGAAGGGTGACCAGACACGGGTACCGCTTTTATTAAGTTTCGGTTACTTATTAAAAAACCGACACCTAAAATCAACCGGCAAAACCAAAATTCCAGCGAAAAAATTACCTCCAAAATTTGACATATGGCGTCGGTTCATAAATAAATAGCCGACGACTAAAGGGTATTCGCGAGACAGGAATAGTTGTCGGTTGTCTTTTAGTTAAAAACCGACGACTTTAATCTAGTATAGGTGTCAGTTTTGGGAAAAGAACTAACATTGTTGGTTTAGTTGTCAGTTATTTTGAATAACTGATGCTTATTGTCAACTTAATAGCTCGTGCTAGCACGAGCGACTCTTCCCCTAGCCTTTCCCTATTTCATTCCCAATTTCCTGATTAGGTCCGACGATTTTCTTGCTCGTCGCCGCTCGGTGCTGCCGCCGTGTTGCTGCTGTCCTCTCGTCGCCGCCGCCGCTCGTTGCCAGCCACCACTCGTTGCCTATCCTCTCGTCGCCGCCGCTGGTAGAAGCAGCTATGGTGCTCTCCTCGTCACCGCCACCCCCGCCGGTAGAAGCAACTTTTCTCCTCTTGCAACTTCCTGCAAGGTAACCCACAAAAGCTTCACCGCCTTTTCTATCCTCCGTCTTGCTTTTCTCTGCCGCCGCCGACCTGGAACTCACCCAGGCGGCGCCTAAGCAGGTGCCAGGGCACGCCTAGGGTCCCAAGCCCAGGTGCCCTGCCTAGCTAGGCCTCTGGGCGGATGCTTGGGCGGCACCAGGGCACGTCTAGGCTGCTACTGGGGTTTGGATTCATCTACTGGATGCCCAAAACATACACTGATTTCACCAAGTCACCCCAAAAGCCATGAAAAATATTCTGATTGTGTTTATTTATTAACTGATTTCACCAAGCTAGTGGAATTTTTTTTAAAGTTATTTACTGATTGTGTTTATTTAATTATGTACTGATACATATGTGCTATACCAATCTGATAGTCCATGATAGAACAAAGCATAATGATGTTGACTGCAACTTTGTGCGTCATGCTATTCCAAATTAAGTGTATATTTACTTCATAATTGAATGTTTAAGTAAGTTATAGATATCTTGATGATGAACTGTAATGCACACATGTGACATGCTTGGAATGTAAATGATGAACTGTAATGCACACATGTTTAACTTGTTTTATTGTTGAGTATATTGAGAATCCTAATCACCCTTCTTGCTTAATGATGAACTGTAATGCACACATGTGGCATGCTTGGAATGTAAATGATGAACTTTTCCCTAAATTGCCAATCATGCTTTTAAAGACATCAATAATCACCCTAACTTGAAGAACTAGGATTTTAGGTATAAGAAGGACAACACATTATTTGTTGGCCTAGAAACCCGTCCAAGATTTACTCATTAGGAGTAAATCTTGGATAGTCCCCGGTTTGGGACTGTTCTTGAACACCTAATCTCGCTTAGGATGTAAGTGTATAATGTGTATTGGGTTTTCAAGAAAATTTTGGCAGCATTTCCCCGTTTGTTGTCTAAGTACATATGTACTTGGAGAAAAGCGGGGAAATGCTGCCGAAATTTTCTTGAAAACCCAATACACATTATACACTTACTAGTGAGATTAGGTGTTCAAGGATGGGATAGGTGGTACATGTACATTTATTATATATAAGAATGACATCACATGTATTTGTTAACCCTAGACCCTAATCTTGTTGTAATATATACTTGTTTTCTCTTTGATCATAGAGATTTAAAATTTTGTTGTGATATATACTTTGTTGTAATAATGTGAACTTTGCAATGTGAGCTTTACAATTTGAATTACTTTACAATGTGAACTTTACAATTTGAATGTGAATTTGCAGATGGCTGACCATTCTCCTGATGACCGTGCTGATGATTACCGTGAGGGTGAGGACATCAATGCGCCGCCTCACAATGTAAGTTTTAAAAATATATCATATATTTATATCAATATGTCCATTTATAGTTATATCTTGTAAATGTGATTATTTTGTCAAATTTTAGGTTGATGATGCACAGGTACCATCTGAAGCACTTGATGCACTTGATCAATAGCACCAAAAAGTTGACAAGAGAAGGGGCATCACTATGATGAAGAAGTTAATTGCACAAAAGGGCAATGGACCCAAACTTGTTGTGGATTTTGATAATGCAGGAAATGCATGTGGTGTGAATCGCAATTCATTAATTTCATATCTTGGGTTTGTTACTCGTAGCCATTGCGGTTGTCGCTTTGATTCTTGGCATAACATTTATAAGGAGAAGAAAGACTTAATATGGAGGGATTTATGCGTGAGTTATTATTAATTTGCAATTCTATTTTGTAGATTACTAAATTTTTGGATACTAGTTAATAGCAATTCTATTTTGCAGAGTATATTTGAATTGGATGAAAAGCTGCATCGTAAATGCGTGATGCAACGCTGTGGGAGAGTCCTAAGGAACTATAGGACAAATCTCACCTGATAATACATAAAAGAAGCTGACAAGAGGAAGAAGACAGCCACTAAATAGTGGAACTTCCTGGACAAAGAAGAATGGGACGCGTTTGTCACTTCAAGACAAACTGATGAATTCAAGGTATTAGGCGTCAGTCTCAATCTCATTAATTAATATATGTTGTATTCACCTATTCAAGATTAACATTTAGTGTTACTAACCAAATCATTAATGTGCATACTAACTAGGCCCTCAGTGAGGCACAAAGATCAAGGCGTGCACTGAATGTGCATGACCACACAATGGGTCCAAAGGGGTATGTAGGCATTCGCCAAAGACTACAGTCTGAGGCTACTACTCAGTCTGCTGCTACTCAGGAGTCCTCTACCATAGGTAGCACACCTCTGCCTCGCCATGATGTCTGGATAGCTGGGAGGCAAAATAAGAAGGGAGAAATAACGAAGGCCGCAACTGCTGAGGCGGCTGCAAAAATGGTAAAATACAACTCTTACAACAATCATTCGAATATTGATTATTTGTGTTGTTTACTTAATTACAAATTTTTGTTTTGGCGATTAGCGGGAGCTGCACGAGCTGAGGAAACAAGGCAAGTTCATCCCTGAGGGCACAAGGGATGAATTGACAGTTGCTCTGGGTAACCCAGAGCATCCTAGACGTGTTAGGGCTGCAGGCGCTGGTGTGGGCATCAAAGCTTTTTTTGGGCCATCCCAGTGCAAACATGTCCCAAAAGTGGGACTTTCATAAGAGGAGGTAACATATTATTTCTTTATAATGTTACTGTAAAAGAGAATTAAATAATTAGAAGCTAACGTTTCTTTTATCCATGTATAGGTAGATAAGCTAGTTGATAGGAAACTAGAAGAAGCAATGAAAAAGTGGCAGGCATCTCAGACTGCCACTTACCAGACAGTACCTACTGCAGGCTGTACTCCTCCTACTCCTACTGCAGAGGTTGGGAGTAATCCTGTAGAACCACCACCTAGCACATCTGCTGTAAGTATTTTAATGACATAGTAACTAGTTTCTTAATTCAAGATGATATGCATATATGAAATTGTAGTCGTTTCAAAAAGAGATGATATGTATATATGTATATAACATTCTTTACACAAAAAATTGTAGGGGTTGAAGCCATGCCGTCTAAAAAGTAAAGAATTTGTCATTGCAGAGGCATCAACTTACCCATCCCTACCAGGGGAACCGTGTCACGGGTCTCCAGTACCAGTTGGTTGGATTTGTGTGAGCCCGATACATATATTCTCCCAGTGGATGGATCTTCCATTGCCATATGCCCACCCAGATTGTGAAATGCTTGGTGAGGCAGTAGGCAGAGTGATATTGTGGCTAAAACAGGATGTCCTCTTTACTGAAAAGGTATGGTAAATTTACATTACGTTCAATTGTTAGTGTGTGTATATGATGGCAGTTGATCTGAAATTTTATATATATATATATATATATATATATATATATATATATATATATACATGTTAAAAAGAAGACACCCACAGCATCTAGGCCTCCACTTCCACCTCCTACATTACCTAGTTGGGTTCCACAGGACCTACCTGTCCCGTTAGGTCCTAACTGTAGGGGTATGGCAATATGGTTAGGCGAACATGATATAAACTCCCCTATAAATGTTTCTTCCGATTCATATTCTACAGGTTAGTCATACGAAACAAAACTATTTATACAAGATATTTTGGAGTTGTTTCGATATGATTGGCTAAATACATCTGTGATAGAGCTATGGATAAGGTGAGATATTCTTTATACATCCATATACCTTATGTATGATCTGGTGATCTGTTTTCTTATTTATTAATGCATGCATAATTAATACATATTTTGCAGCTACTTAGACAACATATGTGCAGATTTTGGATTCGAACATGTAGGGTTTTTGATTCCATCTTTGATTAGTCTAGTAGCTAAAGACCCTACGTCAGTTCAAAAATACTGATGTGAGGCTTTTTCAAATTTTTCTGTAAATAAGAAGACGGTGATAATGGCTCCATTCAATGTAGAGTAAGTTTACTTTGCTTATTATAATTTGGACTTAAGAAAATTACATTTTTATTGTGGATTTTGAGTTATTAATTTTTAACTTTTTTACCTCTAGGGGTAGGCATTGGGAGTTACTGGTTATTTCCCCCGAGACGTTCACTGTGTATTATCTAGATCCTAAGGGGAGTAAATTGAATACAAGATTTGGACACATAATGAAAATGGCATTATTCCGGTGAGAAATATTTCATTTTCATATCCGTTAACATATATTATTACATTACTATTTAATTGCAATGTTCTGTGTTACATTAACATGTAGGGGTTTTGAGGAGTTCAAAAAGGCTGGAGGAAAGGTCCCCATGAAAAAGAACCAGCCAATAATTTGGAAGAACGTGAAAGTAAGTTCCCGAATGCAATATATGTATATATTATTTATGTGAAGAATGCTTAATTAGTTGTATTTTTTAATATTTTTTATGTTTGAATTTATAGTGTGCTACACAAAACGGATGGGCATGTGGATACTATGTCATGTGATATATGCACATGATTATCAAACATGTTGCACTGGATATCGAGTGTATTGCTCAGGTATTATATAGTCTCATTAGATAATATGATCGAAATATATCAATCTTATTTATAGCTCATTAATTATATATATATACATCATTCTCTTTACAGGTGTTTAAAGCTGACCCCATTACAGGAGAGGCCTTACCAGATGAAAATGCTCCCTATACGATGGGAGAATTAAATGAAGTAAGAGAAGAATGGGCAACAACCATACAAATAGTGGGGGCTTTAAAATATAATCGGGATCCTGATAGTGAATAATGACTAAACAATGATATTTTGTAAATGAATTTCTGAATTATAATATATGTGTGAATGTTTCTACATGTCTGGATGTTTCTACATGTGTCTGAGTGAAAATGAATGAAAGTGTTGGTTGCTATATGAATGTTTCTACATGTGTGAATGTGAATGAATGGAACTACAGATTGCTAGCTACATGAATGTTTCTAAATGTGTGAAAATAAAATGGAACTGTAGGTTGCATTGCTAAATGCATGTGTGAATATTTTTGTTGTTAATTTTGCAGGTTTGTGGCCTGTTATCGGCTGATATCAATGGATGTCGTAAAACCTGCAGTTCATAACTGAACTGAACAAGTTTCTCATCATGCGACCAGCCACAGCAGGTCTGCAGACTGACAGAAAAAAAACAAAACAATAGGCGTCGGTTATTTGTATAAAACTGACGCCAAATAGTTACAGTGTCGGTTTTTAATAGAAACTGACGTCTATTTCCTTAACACCACGGCCGTGTTGGCCAGCACGGCCGTGGAAACGGACCAGACACCACGGCCGTGCTGTCCAGCACGCCGTGTTGGGAGTTATATGGCGTCAGTTATTAGCTAATAACCGATGCCTATAGTGCCCAAGTTGGCGCCCTCCTGTGGCGCGAATATATATGTCGTCAGTTATTTGTAAAAAACCGACACTGATAGTGCCCAAGATGGCGCCCTTTCTATGGCATGAAGGGTTTGGGTGTCGGTTTCTTATCTAATAACTGACGCCTATAGTCCCATGATGGCGCGTTTTCGGTGGCGCGCGAAGAGTTTGGGTGTCGGTTTTGGAACCGACGCCTAATGGGTGAGCTTTTAGTGTCGCCCACATAGGTGTCGCTTAGAAACTGACACTAAATCCTTATAAGGTTGTTTGGACTATGGTTCCATGATCAAAAAGTTTGTGATGATTTTTCTTTTGAGCCTTCCAATAATTAGGAAGACTCCTCTTATATGTTTTGAAATTTGTTATGTTGGTAAAAGTAGATAAGGATGTGATTTCCTTATAGTGCATGAGTTGGATACCAAGGTAATGAATCCTAGTATCCAAGATGTATCAATAGTATGAGAAATATGTGAAGGTTGGAGATGATTATTAAATGAGCATTCCAAGTATTCCTCTCCCTTATAGAGAGAGAGAGTTGATGATGATGCTATAAATGTTGTTTGAAAAAAACAAAAGTGATTCTATAATGTTGTGTATGATTCAGTGATAGCTGGGAAAGACCACTATCAAGGATAGTTGGTTTGTTGGTCAATAGATATGCGATACTATGTTCCTTTAAGATAAACCTATGATCAAATATCAATGGTAAGAATTAGATTGGATGACATAATCCACATTACCATGATGAGTTTAGAGTTATGTTCTTTAGACTAACCAATGTACCAATAGAATTTATGAATAGGAGGAACAGAGTGTTCCAGTCATGTCATACAAGTTATATCCAGCTTTGAATGATGACATGTCAAAGTATTTCAAATATGGTCAAAAATATGATCAATATTTCTTCAAAAACCTTAGGGTTGCCGAAGAAGCAATAGCTATAAGACAAGTTGAACAAGAGTGAGATGGGGTTTATTAAATTTCTTTATGGGATCATGATATGTCTTCTAAGTAGGTTGTGTAAATCTTAGTAAGGCGAAGATGGTGTTGTTGTTTCACCCCTAACAAGGTTGAATAGGAATTATGTTTCCTTGTATGGAATGACAGCTGCCAGCGTCAGCATTTCTTTTGATGCTGAAAAAGAACTGACAAGAGTTCTAATGTCAATATATATATATATATATATATATATATATATATATATATATATATATATATATATATATATATATATAAAGGATGGATACATATTGCTTTTTTTATGCTTCAAGGAATGGTATGGGACACATGCCATGATTGGTAAAAATCTAGCAAGTATGACTTTTGAGTAATGTGTTGATACAATAAATATAATTTTTGGATGATTGCTATAATTTAATGTTGAACATTACTACTAGAGTAGTACAGATGACACAACAAGGTTTTATGTATCATATTTGTAAAGGTTTTCTTAGGTGGGGGTTTTTGTGCTGACCTAAGATGAGATATGTATGACTGATGTGACATCACCATGATATGTAATTAACCATGTGAAGGTAATAGGATGAGGTTCAAAGGAAGTACCCATCTTTGTTTACCATGGATTTCAGGGGCGAAATCCCAGTTAGGGGTTTATAGTTGTAAGGCCCTTGAACTTACTTAATGAGTTGAATGAGCTTACTTACCATAATTGAATGCTTAGAACCCTAATATAACCTTTTGATATGTTTTGAAATCATAAGACAAGCTTAAGTTTCAAATTTGATCTAATTTGGACACTGTTTGAGCAAGTTATGCAATTTTCTATACATTTTGGACTTTTCTGCAATTTACCCAATTGAGGAGTTTATTTGCAATTTGTCACATAAATTATGTTCCTTAGTTGTTATATTATCATTCTTAAGATTTTTGATCCATGGGGCTCCTAGTTGAGCCATGGTTTGAAGGTGTTTTTACCAAGGGTATTTTAGGGTTTTTCCCTTCATGGATGAGCTACCTTTAGTAGCTATCAACTAAGGAATTATGTGATTGGCTGGGAATTTCGCCAAAGTAAAGCTAAGCAGGTCTATAGGGACGGTGGGAGAGATACTTGTGTGTGTACTTATGTATTTTTAATAATTTAAAGCCATGGACACTTGGATATATACTAGAATTGTAACTTTTTCTTTTTCTTAATATTAAAGTGTCATATACTTATCCAAAAGCCCCCAAACGAGACATTTCATCTCCATTATCTCTCTCCTTCTCCCAGATTCATACTCCCTCTGTTCAGCTGCGATTTTTTCTGCCCAAGGAAGAAGAAAGTGGGGATTCTCTTGGAAAAAATTCTAGGGTTGAAATTGATTCTCTTTTTGGGTCTATAAAGCTTCCCCCTAGTGATATTGACCTAAAAGTGTAAGTTTTTCCTTATTTCCTCCGTTTAATTCTTTTTTCCTCTTCCTCCTACATCTCTCCAGGTCGGAACCATGGTTTTCCATGGTGAAAGTGGCCCTAGAACTCAAAAATCCTTCCTTCTTATTTCTTTTTTAGGGTTTTGCTTGTTTGTGGAGGGAATTGCATAGTTGGCCAAGTTCAGATCTGAATCCAAGGTTTCCTTTCCCTATTTGCTCGATATTCTTGCTATTTGGGATCTGAACTACTATATAGAGGAAAGTTTTATAACTTGCTCCACGTTTATTGCTTACCATAAGCATTCTAGATCATGTTCTTGCTTGAAAATGATGATCCATGCACTAAAAAGCTATGCTTGACTTGGATTTCGATTTTTATAATGTTCCCTGTTATGATTTCAGTTATATATGAACCTGTGATCATGTGTATGTTATTCCTAAGGTATGACATGACTTGTATCATGTTATTTTGATAACCTATGGTGCTAAGAACCTATCAAACTATGGTCAATTTTAGGGTTTAAAGTTGATTTCTTCTATAAATCATGACCCGATTATGGTACCATTGCAATAACCCTATGTTTTTGTCTTCATAACAAATGATGTTCGTGATCAAGGGTGTCAAATGATGGTGATAACCTATGGTAACCCCCTTAGGTCAGGTTTGGGATCAATTAGAAGTTTAATGATCAACCATTAAGTACCCTACTGATGTTATCAATCAATGTTGACATTAGCTTAATATTTGATGTTGATTAATGAATTTGTGTTGATCTAACAACCTATGGTGACTTAATGGTCACTAATGATGGTGTATTAGGTCTCTACAACCTATGGTGAGTTAAGCATTGTAGTTGTAGCATCAATTAAGCCTTAGACCAATGGTTTCTTGGGTAACTTGATGCAATGGTCAAACATATATTGTAATTCATGGTTTTAATATATGAACTTGACCCAATGGTCAAGATATAATGTTTATTCCTCCAATAAAGAGGAATTATGTATAATGTAATATGTTTGTCCTAATAATGTGATTTATATGGTTTCCTTTATATGATCAACTTAAGGAGCTTACTTGTTGACAATGGATGACTTGTTTTAAATGAACAGTCGATTGTAGGTTTTACCCTACTCTTAATGGAACTGTTTGTGTTGTTAATCAAGGGATGTCTAGGGTTAGATAGTGACTCTTTCTAGAGCACAAATCAAGGATTTCATAGGTGTTTTATCTAAGGTGTTTACTTATGTAAACAACCAAAGGTCTTACCTTTTAAACATCTAATGGTTCTGGGTGACATTGTGGTATGGTGATACGGGTTGAATGATGATGGAAAAAATGGAGGGTTACCCTTAATATGTTAGTCTTACCTATTCACTCATATGAATAGAAGGGATGATAACCATATTGTGTTTATATGTAACCCTAATGAGGTATAGCTTGTTATACCTAGCTTTTTTTTTTGGAATCAACTAACATCTTATTCAAATACTGGTTACATCAGCATTATTATTGACTCTGTCTAAGTCTTGGCTATACAGGTTTAAGACCTCCTTGGGCGGCCGTTGGTAGAAAAGACAATGGTCTTTGTTCTTTAGATGTAACTTTGCTAGGCTATCTGCTAGCACGTTACTTGTTCTTCTCTTGAAACAGATTTCAATGTTTGTCCGAGTTTTCTTCCTGATCTTCGCAAGCCAGAGAGCAAAACTGGGTCAGGTTTCATCGTCTTCCTTGATCATCCTCACCGCCACATTATAGTCTGATTCTAAAACAATAGCAGGCCAGTTATTCAGTTCGGCTTGTTCCAGAGCTAACAGAATTCCGGTGAGCTCAGCTTCAGTAGCATTAGATGTTTCTACCGGCATGCCCCATGCCCCAACCCATTCTCCCTTGTGATTCCTGGCTATAGCAACTGCAACTGCCCTCCATTTTGTAACTTCTGCATCCACATTGACCTTAATGGTTTCGCGAGGTGGAGGTGTCCATGCTTCGCCTCTGGTGTGTGTTGGTTCATATGGGGTGGCCGCCCAAGCTATCTCATGCAAACGGATGTCCCTCCTTATACTTGCCCGTGTATGTTCCTTGATTAAATGGTTATCTTCCATGATACTACTATTTCGTGCTTGCCACAACCCATGGCAAATCACCCAGAATTATTCTTCTTGAAGGCCAGCCTCTTTGACAGTGAGTCTACACCACGTCTCAAAATTTCTTGCTGCAAAGAAAGATTGCTATTTGGTTAAAGAGATATGTTCCTGCCACACAAATTTGGAGACGCCGCAGTCCCGTAAGGCGTGGATTAGAGACTCATCTTCCTCCTCACATCTAGGGCAAGTGCCCACCTCCGTCATGTGTCGGTATTTCCTTCTTAAGTTTGTGAGGAGTGCATCTTGTCGAGCAAGGCAAGCGAAAGTCTTTATTCTGCCTGCCATTCATAGTTTCCACGGTGAATCCCACTTCCCTGGCGTCACTACTTCTTTCTGCCTTCTAATCAACTCATAAGCTGAGCTTGTGGTGAAAGCACCATTGCCAGTGTGAATCCAGAAACTTTGATCCACCATTTCATCTGCCAAGGGTGTATGGATTTGGAGGATTTGCTGTACCGTATCACTCTCGAACCAGTCCTGTAGGAAAGATATGTCCCATAGTCCTTCCTCAATGACTAGGGAACAAACTTTTAGGTCTGCTATATCTTCTGGAATGGGTCTCTTAACAACCTCCCTAAGCCTCAGGTGCTCATTCACCTATATATCATCCCAAACATTCATTGAGTTGCCACTCAAGGGGATCAGTCCGGTGTTGTCCTTCATGAATTGGCGTGCTGCTAAGCAGGCTTTCCCCAGCCTCGATAGTGAGCCATCTCCCCCTACACTGCGTCTGTTAAGGCGTTGCCGCATCACTTTGCACCAGATAGTCTCCCTTCTGGATAGAAGGTCCCAAGCATGTTTAGAAAGAAGCGCTTGATTCCAGTCCCTCATCGATTTAATTCCCAGACCTCCCTTGCTTTTTGAACTAGTAACCTTCTCCCAAGAAACTAGGGAAATGGACCTACTCCTGCTTCCTCCCCACACAAACTTCCGTATGATACTGTCCAGCCGATTGCAGAGGGTGAGGGGTAGGATCGCTGTCTTCATAGCATAAGTAGGAACAACCGTTAGCGTAGATTTGGCGAGGCATACCCTCCCTGAGAGAGACAAGCTTCGTGTTGCCCAAGCGCTGACTTTACCCTCCACCTTTTCGACAATGTCCGCATAGGTATGCTTCGTCACTCTGGAATGAATGACGGGCACTCCAAGGTAGCGCCCAAGGTCATTTGTGACTTGAAAATGGCAACTGCGTTGGATCTGTCTTCGGACCGATGTGGGAACACTAGCAGAGAAGAATATGTGAGATTTTGATGTTGAGATGGATTGTCCCGACGCCTGCTCGAACATTTTGAAGCATTGCAAAATACACCTCATTTGTTCCTTGCTCGCCTAAGCAAAAAGAATCAGATCATCTGCGAAGCACACATGAGCATCCGAGATACCCGATCTGCCCAGCTTGATTGGCCTCCATTTCCCGTTGCAAGATCGCTCCTGAATCATCTGGCTTAGCCGTTCAATACATAATACAAAAAGGTACGGGGAGAGTGGATCTCCATGTCGCAACCCTCGACTTGTTTTGAAGGGGCGAGATGTCTTTCTGTTCCATATCAGTGAGGTATCACCTCCTGAAATTGAGTTGATAATGTAGGTTTTAATGGAAGACGGAAGTCCCACATGATCCAAGGTATCCTGAATGAACTGCCATGACATTTGATCTTACGCCTTCGTTAAATCAATCTTAATTTCCATGGTCTTCGCTCCCTTTGGATTCTTCATACCATGTATAATCTCCTGGACCAGCGCAATATTGTCTGTGATCCGATGCCCTAGAACAAAACTGCTCTGCTCCTCAGAAATCCAGCTAGGGATGTACTTCTTAAGCCTTTCCACCACAATTTTAGAACCTAACTTCAACATGATATTGTTCAAGGAAATGGGTCGCAGCTGCTCGCACTTCTATGGGTTTGGACATTTGGGGATTAAGATAATAGTGTCATTACAGACCTCATCTGGAAGGGGTTTCCCTTGTAGCATGTCCTAAATTGACTTGGTGACTGAGTGACCAACGATATTCTAGTTGTATTGCAAGAACTTTGCATTAACACCGTCGGGCCCGAAAACTTTATGAGCCTGCATTTTGTTCAGCACCTGTTGTATTTCAGTGTATGTTGGTTTAGCAGCAAGACTAGCGGCCTCCTCTCCGCTTAGCTGTTTGAAAACTCCTGGGATACTGGCTTTAGGTCTATAGTTCCTAGAATGGCAGCTTGCATTCGGTGCGGACAACGCCTTTTCGAAGTGGGTAGTTACCATATGCATGATCTCCCCTTCATCGGTGATCCAGTTGCCCTGTTGGTCTTTAAAAGCCAGCATGGTGTTGGTTCGCTTCCACTGCTTCACCCAAGCTTGGTAGAAGCGTGTGTTGTTGTCTCCATTGCGTAGCCAATTAATGTGCAATTTTTGCTTCCAGTCCTCTTGTAACACCCGGGCTCACTGCCCAAGGCTCTAGTAGAGTTTCAGGAATGACGACTGGCCCCACAGAACACCACTAGCCTTAACTGCGCACTTTGTCCTCACTGACGCGCAAGCCAGGATCAACTTCCCGATTGGTCACCCATCCTAGTACTACTCCAAGCTGAGCATGCTTAACTATGGAGTTCTTTAGTGATGGGCTCCCGGAAAAGGAGGTGCACCTTGGTGATATGGGTAGTCCAATCATTCCTTTTAAGAGTGTTTTATCTGAGGCCTCAAATCCTGGGATGTTACAATCTCCCCCATTTAGACTCTTGACATCCTCGTCAATGCTCAACTATAAGGCCTCATAATATCTTCCCCATTTCAGTGCAGACCCACAATGGCCCATGGACACCCAGCTCCCGATCACGGAATACCAGCGCAAGGGTGGCTACGTCAACCATGGACAGCCCTTTCGTACATGCCTGGACCGCACGGCTAAAGACTGGCATGCCATGTCCATGTGGGCCCCACCTACTGGAGGGGAATTGGCTCTGATACCATTTGTAATGCCTGGGCTCACTGCCCAAGGCTCTAGTAGAGTTTCAGGAATGACGACTGGCCCCACAGACCACCACTAGCCTTAACTGCGCACTTTGTCCTCACTGACGCGCAAGCCAGGATCAACTTCCCGACTAGTCACCCATCCTAGTACTACTCCAAGATGAGCACGCTTAACTATGGAGTTTTTTTAGTGATGGGCTCCCGGAAAAGGAGGTGCACCTTGGTGATATGGGTAGTGCAATCATTCCTTTTAAGAGTGTTTTATCCGAGGCCTCAAATCCTGGGATGTTACACCTCTTCTTCTTCATTGATAATCACCTGCAACTTAGCTTGCATATCAGTGCATAGAGAGTCAGTGATGGGATCATACCGATCAGCGAGCATCCTTTGGAGGGTGTTGATGTTGTGGAACAGACGGTTTATTTCCTTTGATTTCTTTTTCTTTTTATCCCTCTCCCAATTAATGATTTGCTGTCTTACCGAGCTAAGAGATGAGTAGAAATCTGTTGTACCTTCCTATGTGGAACCCAACATGTTTTTGAAGTCTTCCTCCTTGTTCCATCTTACTTTAGTCAGGAATCGGTGAGGGCATCTCTCTTCCTTCTTCGTTCGAAGCAGAAGGGGGCAATGGTCGGATGAAATCCTGGCTAAATGTATCAAATTGACATTCGGGAATGTATTCATGAATTCAATATTTGCATCCGCCCTATCCAATCTTTCTTGTAGCATTCCATGCTTGTAAGTGAATCTTACTCCTGAGAAACCCAGGTCAGATAAACCGGCTTCCATCAACGTTTCTTTGAAAGTCTTGGCTTCTCTGTAATTATACCAGTTGCTCCTGACTTTCTCAGCAGGTGCAAGGGTTGTATTGAAGTCACCAAGGATAACCCAAGGTGCTCTGATGCTTCTGCTCATATTTGTGATTTGTTTCCATAGGAGTTGATGAATGGTGAGGTGAGGACTGGCATATATAAACGAGACCACCATACTGTCGTTAAACCTACAGGTGATGAACTGTCTGTGGCAGCAAAGGATTTGAACTTTTAGCTGATCATCTTTCCAGCAAACCCATATACCTCCAACAAACCCCCTGGCCTCCACCCGATAAGAGAATTTGAAACCCAGGCGCTTGATAGTTTTTAAGGCTTTATTTTCACTTATTCGCGGTTCAAGAACGGCTACTACATCAGGTTTGTGTTCCCTCATGAAATCCATCAGAGTGGAGCACCTATCTTTGTTGCCAATACCCCTTACATTCCAGCACATAATATTCATATTGGTTTTAGCTTTGTTGTGTGAACGACTTCTTCTTGGGTATAAACACAGGTAGATTAACTTAGCAAGAGTTTGTCTCAATGGTCTTGCCCCCATCAATCTTTTCATTTTGCGGCAATTCCTGTATCTGGTCCTTCTCACCAGAAGGTATCTGCCCATTCTCTGCACTATCATCTATAGCTTTAGCCAAGCGGGTGCTTCTGCGCTTTCCTGTCCCTGTATCCGGCGGTTTGCCCCTCCTTTTAGTCGAGAGGCCACTGGTCGCTCCGGCTTTCCGTGGTTGCAGTGCCTTTGCTTTCTCTAAAACTCCTTTTCCAACCTTGGATTTTCTAAGCCGAGTCGTCATGGAGGTCTTGGCTTGCTTCATATGCTCATCTTCTTCCTTTTCTTTTTCTTCAGTGACAGTGGTGGCTGCTGGTTCGTCTTCCATGTCCTCGATGGTTATAACCTCATCTACTGCTGGTTTAACTGCTTTATGCTTTCCGTCGCTATTGTCTCCTATCTGCATAGCGTTCTCCTTCGTCAACATATTGCCCACTGTGTTAGTGATATCCCCCAATGCCTTTTTACTTGTGTTACCAGAAGCATTCCTGTCACCTGTATGCACGGTTGTGGTCTTCTTTTTTCTCCATATATTTGCTGTTTTATGATGATTTTGCTGCCCTCTTTAGTGCCTTGTTGAGGACAGTTCTTTGAGATGTGTCCCTCCATTCCACATTTGGCGCACGCCCATGGGAACCCTTCGTACACAACTTCATAGTTTCTTCCATTTATAAGGATGGAACTCACCAATTCCTTGTTCATGTTTATTTCTACCACCAGTCTGGCAAATCGGCTCCTCGATCTGTTCTCTATATAACTGTCTACCTTGACTAGACTCCCCAACGCCATGCCAATATATTCAAACATGGTTTCTACATATAGGTGTAATGGTAAATTCATTACTCGTACCCATGTTACTATATAGTTTGGGAATGATGCAGTTGGCTGGAAAAGGGGGTACCAAGCCCAGACGATAACATTGCACCTGAACAGCTTCCATGGACCACCTGTGAGTGCCGTTTTGTAATCGTGCTTGCATGACATCTGCATTACGAAGTGCCCGTGTTCCAGTTCAAACATATTAAACCTTCCTTTGATTCGCCATAGAAGCTTCAGTTTATCCCTCAGGGTCATGTACCCAACCTCGGTCCCGAGCATCCGCACGAAAACGGCATACCTCCACGGGCGGGCCAGGTCTTCTTCTGCATCTGGATCGACGGTGATACTTGGAATCCCGTCATCATCGGTCATTGATACCGCCCCCAGAAGTAGGTTCTATTCAAAAAGATTCTCCAAAAAGAACTCCTCCCAATCTGCTGGGTTACCGCCACTAGGGTTCTTCTTTGAGTTCACGACGTCTGCGAAAGAAACGGTTATGTCTACGGTTCCAGCCGCCCGATCTGGACTTTTATTTCCGCTTAGTTGTTCCTCCGTTGCTCCCTGAAGAATCACGTCTGGGTTCAGAGGAGTATTGCTCGTGGTAGCGGTTCCTCTCATGCCTGCCACCGTGAAGCTCAGTCCTATCTCCAGTATGCAGTGGCCTGCTTTGCCCCGTCGAGTTTCCTCTCTACGGAGGATTTCATCCATCGAAACAATGTCCTCACCGTCTTTCGGGACATAGTCCGATGAAACGTGATTTCCTTCCTTTGGATCCAGTTCCCTGCCATCACTTTTATCTCCCTGAGTTCCTCGTCCACTTCGATCGCCCCTTTCCCCGATCGCCCCTCTCCCCCCACTCGCGCTTCCGAACCCTAGCGCCGCCATCCCCCTTGTTATACCTAGCTTTAATATAACTAAATGATGGTAATTGGGTATGAATAGTCCTTGAACGACTAATACAATCATGGAGACATTGTTATTGTTGTTGAAACCTTAGTACGCTATAACCTAATGGTTACACCTTGATTTATGTGTGGGTTCATAGTTGAGAATAGTATGGAATGTGATGGTGATGCTTCACCTTATGCATCCATGATCCAATGGGGATGTCGTGAGTTAGGGTTTGGGTATAAGTATTGATCAGTAACATTGATATAAATTATCATGTTGAACCTAACTCTAATGCAAATAGATAAAGATGAGTATTCATTTTTAACATTCTTATATGATGGAATGATGGTGGAATAACCTCCTTAACATGATCATAACCTTAATGTGTTAATTGGTGGTTATCATAGCCACATGGTTGATACTTTCTTATGTTGAACATGTGCATTGTAAATATGATGAGTGTTAATCATATCTAGATTCCTTGCATGTTGATGTAATAAAGGAATGTTCTTAATGTTAATATAACCCTGCTATGATTGTTTATAAATATCTCCTAGCTCATTAATGCAAGATTGTGCTGATTTGGTGTATTATATATAAGTGATGTTGTTGAGCCTTGTTATAAGGCATGGAAAGATAATAATGATCTTGCATGGAATATTATGATGGTCTTAATGACCTTTGGGCATGGTTGAGCCCTGAATGAAGTGTAATCCTCTTATGTTGATAAGGGTTGATGCCCTGTGATATTGTGAAAATGATTTATATCTTGTGATAGCATGATGATTGGTGCGGTCTCATGAATGACAAGTGAATAGTACCATGTGATAATGAGATGAGAAATTAAGTTTCACACGTTTTATATCTTTTCAAGTTTTGATATTTATATGCTTTCTAGAAGTGAATTAGGGTTTGTATGTCCACTTGTTTGATGCAACCTTAATTCACCCAATTGGTATAACTAATCAAGTGCAACTCTAATCATGTAGTGCCCTGTTCCGTAGAACCATCTTCAGTGTCAGAACTTGCTGGATGGTGAAACGAGTATTCCTAAGGAAAACTCAGAGTGCATATTGTTGAGTATATTGGGGTGGCAGGTTGAGGATATATCCTTGTCATCCACAATGTAGATTGTGGAGGTTGGCTATGGTCATGCCTCATACATTCTGATGTGATTGAGAAGGGCTGCGGTCGTGTCTCGGTGATTATAACATGATGTGATTAGAGGACAACTACGGTTGTACCTCAGTGATTGGGTTTGAATACCCTAGTTTCTAGTGTCGTGACCTGTACCAAGGTTGGACTAGTGGTTTTTAGCTTGACTATATGTCATTGTGGTGGCAGCTTTGACTGATATGTCACTGTCTTTTTACTCATACTGACTGAGGGGAGGATATCTTAGGATACTGACACTCCTAGATCTTATACGGAACCGAATATCCCTTCGCAGGGGTCGGTTGGACTTTGAATGGTACGATTCAAATTCCCCAGGGTATAATAAAAGATGTAATACAACCATGTAACATATTTCTTTAGGGTTATACACGATGCTTCACATTGGATGATAACCCTTGTTTGTTCTCTTTACATAAAGATGATGCTTAGTGCAATTAAGAGATAATAATTATTCTTATGTTGTGGATCATAAGATTGTAAATGTGTACATACAGTAGTCATTCTTATGTTAATATCTATAATGATACTGCTGATTATAATCATGATGCTAGATATCTCATCTTGTTAGTTATGTTTAGCATCCTAACCATGCCTTTATAACTAGAGATGCATATACTGCTAATTATGCAAATATTCGTGCTTATGATGATAGCTCTGCTTATGATATTGATATTTTGAAACTGTTAGACATGCTCATGTTGTTAGCTATGCTATGTTACTAGACTTGCTCATGATGCTAGAACGGCATATGCAACTGACCTGCTTATATTGTGAACAAGATAAAGGATGATAGTCTGGTTAATAATGATAGTTATTATCTGCTCCTTTATGTATTTTGTTAATCATCAGTATGATTGATCTTATTTGTTATATCTGATTAAACTTCTTAACTGTTTAATTACATAAAAATTTTGTAATCAATAAACGTTGTTGATGGTTATATCACTTGCTGGGACTGGGTCTCACCCTTGTGGTTTGCCACACTTTTTTAGGTAATCAGAAGTGACAAAAACAAACATGTGGCAGCAAAGAGGAGCTATAGTAATGAATATTTGATAAAGTTGATTAGATGTCTAGTTTGTTCTAGAGTCATCCCTGTACTCTCAGGTCCAGGTAGGAAAAGTTTGTATATGGTGTTTCAAACAAATTGAACTTTTATTAGCATGTTAATGCTTGTTTGTGTGGCATATATGAATATTTTTCTCCTGTGTATATATATTGTGGCTAAGGAAATAGAACATGTGTATCAAATTCTTGGCCAAGTATGGATAAAAGAAAGATTTTGAGGTCTTATGCAAATGTTTCTGAGTAGGTGCTGACATTGAAATCAGTTTTAATTTACCCATATTTTTGGGTATGTCATTAATTAGTGGTTGACTGTGTTTTATGTTTTGAGTAATCTCATTTAGTGTAACGGGTCCCGACATAATGTCTTTCTTTTTCAACTTCTTGATCCTTCTATCAAGAATCAACATAGGTCCTTCAACATAAGATATATCATCATTTAATTCTACTTCCATAGGCTGCAGAACTAGTTTTGTGTCAGGATGACATTTCCTTAGCATGGAAATGTGGAACACTGGGTGCATCTTGTGCAACTCAGGTGGTAACTCTAGCTTATAAGCTACCTTTCCAATCCGTTCAATGATTGGATAAGGCCCTATAAATCTAGGAGCTAACTTTCCTTTTCTTCCAAACCTGAGAACTCCCTTCCAAGGTGAGACCTTGAGGTACACTCTGTCTCCAACCTAGAATTCCAAAGGTCTACGACGCTTATCAGCATAAGATTTATGCCTATCCTGTGCAGTCTTTAACTGTTGTTGTAATATTTTAATCTTCTTGGTGGTCCGCTGCACCAGATCAGGACCCAAAAGTTGATATTCACCAGTTTCATACCAACACAGGGGAGATCTACAACGTCTACCATACAAAGCTTCATAAGGTGTCATGTCAATACTGTGTTGATAGCTATTGTTGTAGGAAAACTCTATCAAGCTTAGATGTAGATCCCAACTTCCTATAAACTGGAGAACACATGCCCTAAGCAAGTCCTCCAAGGTTTGTATAGTCCTTTCTGATTTTCCATCTATTTGAGGATGAATGGTTTTACTAAACCTTAACTATGTGCCTAAGGCTTTATGAAGTCGTTCCCAAAAATGACTCGTAAACTGGGGACCTCTTTCAGAAACAATGGTAATTGGGACCCCATGCAGTCGCACTATCTCATCCACATATAATTGTGCCAGCCTCTCTGCTGAATAGGTTGTTTTGATAGGTAAGAAATGTGTTGTATTTGTCAACCAATCAACTATTACCCAAATGGAATCATGACCTTTGGGTGTTCTAGGTAAACCAACCATGAAGTCCATGGTTACATGATCCCACTTCCACTGCGGTATGGGCAAAGGTTTCAGTGTTCATGCAGGCTTCTGTTGTTCAGCTTTAACTTGCTGACACACTAGACACCACATAACGAACTCAGCAACATCCTTCTTCAAACCAGGCCACCGATACATATCTTTCAAGTTATGATATATCTTGGTGCTTCTTGAATGCATAGCATACATTAAAGAATGAGCTTCTTCCAGGACTAACTTCCTTAAGTTATCAACATCAGGTACTATCATTCTACCATGATAACAGGCTACCTGATCATCTGAATCATGGAAACTGTCTCGTTTCTCACTACCATACTCTGATCTAATCTGTTGAACTACAGCATCAGCTTAATTGTGCCTCCTTAATCTGTTGTCTCAGAGTAGGTTTTATGTGCATCTCAGCTAACAACCCTGATAACAATGATACTTTTAATTGTACATTGTCTTGCCTTAAAGAGATAAGCATATCCCTCCTATAGCACACCAAAGAATTTAGTTGTGCTTTATCTAGGGCTGGTGTTGCTGATTTTCTACTTAATGCATCATCAACCACATTGGCCTTCCCTGGATGATAATCAATTGTACAATCGTAGTCCTTGATTAACTCCATCCAGTGATGTTGCCTCATGTTTAGCTCACATTGAGAAAAAATGTACTTTAGGATCTTATGATCTGTGAAAATACGGAATGTCTCTCCATAGAGATAATGTCTCCAGATCTTCAAAGCATGGACTACAGCAGCTAGCTCTAGATCGTGTGTTGGATAATTCTCCTTGTGTTTCTTAAGCTGTCGAGAAGCAAAAGAAATCACTTGCTTATCCTGCATCAACACACATCCTAGTCCATTCTTAGATGCATCACAGAAAACTATATACCCTTTCCCTTGCTCAGGTAGCACTAGCACTGGTGCACTTGTCAACCTTTCCTTCAACAACTGGAATGATTGTTGACACTTGTCATTCCAGACGAAAGGAACATCTTTTCTGATTAACATGGTTAAGGGTAAAGCTATAGAACTGAAGTTCTTAATGAACCTCTTGTAATAGCTTGCCAACCCTAAGAAACTACGGATCTCCATTGGTATCTTCGGCTGTTCCCATAGCAAGACAGATTCTACCTTTTTAGGGTCAACATGAATACCCGAAGCAGATATTACGTGTCCAAGAAAAGAAACTTCTGGTAACCAAAACTCACACTTGCTAAACTTAGCATACAACTTATGCTCTCTTAGTAAAGTTAAAGCCTGACGAAGATGCTTCTCATGCTGTTGAGAATCTCTACTATAGATCAAGATGTAATCTATAAATATGACTACACACTGATCAAGAAAAGGTTGAAAGATTCTATTCATGAGTTCCATAAATGCAGCTGGTGCATTAGTTAGTCCAAATGACATAATTGTGAACTCATAGTGACCATACCTTGTCCTAAAGGAAGACTTAGGTATGTCACCTTCTTTAATATGTAGTTGAGGGTATCCCAACCTTAGATCTATCTTTGAAAAGACAATTGCACCACACAGCTGATCAAACAAGTCATCAATCCTTGGCAAAGGATACTTATTCTTTATAGTTACTTTATTTAATTGTTTGTAATCAATGCACAACCACATCGATCCATCCTTCTTTTTAACAAAGAGGACCGGAGCACCCCAAGGTGAAGTGCTTGGTCGGATAAAACCCTTCTCAAGCAACTCTTGCAGCTATTTCTTGAGTTCTGCCATCTCAGCAGGCACCATCCTATATGGTGTTTGTGCTATTGGTTGTGTGCCCGGGATTAGATTAATCTCAAAATCAATCTCTCAGGGCAGAGGAACACCTGAAAGTTCTTCAGGAAATACATCTTCAAATTCCCTAACTATCAGAACTTCAGTAGGATTAGAACTCTCCATGGTGGTATCTACCACATGGGCCAAGAATGCAAAACATCCTTACCTTATCAGCTCCTCGGATACACACACGATAGGTTGGAAGAATCTTTCTATCTCCTTGAAAGATCCATGTGTCACTTTCGTTTGTGAACACAACTTGCTTGGACTTACAATCCAAGACAACCTTGTACCTTTCTAAGGTATCCATCCCAAGAATTATATCGAACCTGTACATCTCAAGTGGTATAAGATTCACTTGAATGCGATGCTCAGAAAAGAAGAGAATGCAGGGAGAACACACTTCCCGCAACACAGCAGATCCCATCAAAGGAGTTTCTAGCAACAGACTATTTGCTCTATGACTGGTAGTCATGTTGGAGTCAAGAATCACTCTTCGAGTGATAAAGGAATGTGTAGCACCTGGATCAATTAAAACAGATACGACGTAGGATGTAGACATATCAAAATAAAATAGTTCCATCTGACCTGTCATAACCCGAGGGTTGATCACTGCATCAGGTGGATTCATCACATAGAATCTCGCCATTTCCTGTGGTTGATTCGGTGCTTGATTACTGGGTGCCGATGATCAATATTGGGATGCTTGTCCACGTCCTCTAGCGCCACCTGGAAATTTTCGCCTTTGAGAACCTTGTTGACTCTGTCTCTGAGGTTGAGTCACACTTGCCTCTCTGGCTCTACAATCCTTCATCAGATTCCCCATCTTTCCACATATGAAACAACTTTTGATCCCTAGCTGTGATCTGGATGGTCCTGTAACCGACACAGATGTTGAGCTATGGGCTCCTTCCAATGGTAAACTTCATCCTCTACTCCTATTTGACGTCCATTGTGTTTGGGTATTGAACCTAGTGTTGGCTAAATGGACATCTATAAATCCCTTTGTTTTGATTATGACAAACATTTCATTCTTATTAATCTAATGAGCTACTTGAGTGTGCAGGATGACAAAGCAACAAGGGAAAATCCACAAGCTTACATATTTATATTTTCATGCAATGTAATCACTGTTGTAAAAACTTGTACAAAAATATAATGTACAAGTACTTAGAATTGCATGTAAATCAAGCGTTAGATTCTCCCTAGCTAAACATCATAGTTAGACAAGTCATCCCATTCAAATAAGATCACATAAGCACACTCATACATATAATTAGTGCCTAAATTGAAACATTGAAACAAGATCAATCTCGGTCGACAAACTCCTTGACCGAGAAAGATCCAAAGTAGTCGTTAGATACAACAGACAAGTTAGTTGGCAGTTGGAGAAAGACGTTGCAAATCACTTGTTCCAGAGTGCCTGTCGGTCGACAAAAGTTCGACCGAGTAGGTGTCTCGGTCGACCATTCCTCGACCGAGATTGTCTCTGACAGCAACTGCATAATTAATTAATTAGCCGTTGTTAAAGAAACAACTTTGTACCTAACGGCTAGTTAAGCACTTAGAAACCCCTAGAAGTTGTCTAGAACGTCCTTAAGCATCCTTAGGCCATTCCTATAAATAGGACAAGCCATAGGACACTCAAACTCACTTGTTTACACTTGCTACACTTGAGAAATCCTTGAGCATACTTTGTGCAATCTGTTTGTAAGCAATTTGAGCATTGTGACAATTGGCCATTTCATTCCTTAGCTCATAATTCGTGTCCTATAGGCTAGTATCTCCTACCCACTGCAATCACAAGTTCACATACTTGGTTAGGAGATCTATACGCTTGATCTAGGCATATCAAGCCTTGGGCTACAAAGGATAAGTTGTAATTTCCGTTTTCTTTCTTGTTCCCTATTATTGTTTGTACTCTCCTTGCTACTCCTAGGTTGGAGGCTGCGGATTGGAGAGGGTGAAGATCTTCTTGGCGAAGAAGGAGACTTTGAGCTACTTCAGAAGGCTGGTGCAACGGGAGGTTACTTCTAGAGAGGAAGGCTACTTCAAGGGGGAGCTTGGAGTTACTTCAAAGAAGGCTACCTCAAAGTTGGTGCACCTACTTCAAGTGAAGGTTGTTCAAAGGGTGTAAAGGAAAGTATTGTATTTTGTATAAATCCTCGAGAGGTAATAAAATAAATACTTTCAAATCCCGGTTGGGTAAGCAACCGGGTAGTGGACTGACAACTATAGTATTTGCTATAGTTGGAACCACTCTAAACACCTCTCTCTTTCTTCCAATTTCAATTGTGGTTTTTTGAATTCAATAAATTGTTAAAATAATTCAAAAACTCTATTCACCCCCCCTCTAGTAGTTTTTCAATTGGTATCAGAGCAGGCTTCAAGGAACCCTAACAAAGTCTTGAAGAATGGAGGGTAGTGGTGATTATAATCACAACAAAAGGTGTTGCTTGGACAAAACTACAACATGTTGCAATTGGTGCTTAGGTACAAGCCACCCAACAACTGAATGCCCATGGAGATCTAAGAAGGAAGATGAGAACAAAGATTGTCTCATTGCTACAACTAGCGAGGAAGAAGAAGAAGAGGTAAGTCTTTTTGATTTATCTAAAGAAGAACTAGTTGCTAGCCTTGAAGAAACACATATTAAATATGTTGAATGCAAGAAGAAATTAAAGAAATCAAATAAAGCAAATGATGAATTACATGCTAAGCTTCTTGCTATTACATCCGAAAATGAAGATCTTAAAAAGATCATTGAAGATCATAATATTTAGATAAAATCTATAGAGGCAAATTGTCATCTACTTTCTTTAGAGAAGAATAATTTGCAAAGACAAGTGAATGATCTTCAAAAACAACCCATTTTATGCAACCATCTAGATTATGATTCTATTGTCAAAGAAAAAAAAATCATTGTCATCTAATCTAGATCAAGCAAAACTAGATATCAAGAAGAGAATGGAAGAGATTGCCAAGTTACAACAAAAAGTTAGTAATTTGAATAATAATGGCATTCTTGATCAAATCTTAGATAATTCCTATCATCAAATTGGGAGAAGAGGACTAGGTTATAAGCCTAAAGGAAAATCCTATCAACCTAGTTGGAGAAAGTCACAAACCCATCAATCTATATATGTACCTAAAGGAACAAATACATTTGTACCAAAGAACAACCTAGAACAAAACCATAGAAAAAGACTTGAGGTTGATTCTATATGTTGCCATTATTGCTTACGTCTTGGACATTACTCTTTTTCATGTCCTTATAAGAGAAAAGATGTCGAGTTAGTTTGGGTTCATAAACCTCCAAACTAAACAAATAAGATTTAATTGAGATATGACCAGAGACATTAGTTGCATATTTCTATGTCTATCTGAACTCAACATAATGAGATTACAAATAAATGTAAGTATCTAAATAGTTAACTTACATAATTATGTTTTATTAACAGTTCCAGGAATCTTGTCGGTCGAAAAACTGTCGACCGAAAGACCATCGGTCGAACAATTGTCGACCGAGCACATCACTGTTTTCCAGTCTACTACAAAATTGCTGCATTTATTTTAATTCGATGAAATTGCTATCTACTTATGATTGATGACTGGATATATTTTTGGAAATCATCTCTACAAATTTAAATGAAATTAATATTAGTTTATTCCATGGATGATTTAAGTTTAAACTGAAATTATGCTTAGTTCAATGAAAAGAAAATTCCTATTTTCACATGATTGTTCCTAAAAGTATCTTCTGATCTATTCATATACAAATCATGTGATGGAATCATCATTATATGCTGTTATTGTTACACCATGGATATGCTTTCATTATTGGGTGCGCATAAATAATGAAAATTGTATGGATCCATGAAAATATATAGGCAAGCAAAATGATCTATTGGTTATATGCAACACATAAAGATAAAAATCTCTAAATTAGTATCTTTGAAGATTTGAGATAATTAATTGTGCCTTCATTTAAGTATCATATTAAGTATTATGCTTCAACTTGACATTTAATCAAATTTTATGCAGATATTATACTCAATATATTCAATCTGAAAATCTGCAAAATTTGCCTCTTGGTCAAAATAAAATTTGACCAAGGGGCGCTATGGTCGTAGTCAAATTCGACCTAAAATAAGTTTGACATAAATAACTATTTGAATATCATTTTATCATTAAAAGTATAATTAATTTATGATCACAACTTGTCCCAATATTGTCAAAAATAAACACAATATTACTCCCTTAGAAAATCTATATATATATGCTCTACAAATATAGTCTATCATTTACATTAAATATCAGCTTCAAATTCGTACTCAGAAAGTCTGTCGGTCGACGAACTCTTCGACCAAAAAGCTTTCGGTCAGCCCCCCCTCTCTCGACCGACAGAATCTAGACAGACTTAGTATCGGACACACTTTCGGTCGACAAATGTTCGACCGAGACAATGTCGGTCGACAATTGTTCGACCGAGAATTAGCCGTTGGATATGACCGTTGTAAATCGACCGTTATGACCGTTATATGACCGTTGTAAATCTTAGCGTTGGGGAGCCGAGTGGCGCATCTGCAACATGACCATTGCAGACGCTCGGTCGACGAATCGTCGACCGACCAGGTCACTGGATTGTTATAAAAGGAACCAAAAATGGGTCACTTCCTCACACTTGCATACTCTTGCTTCCATAGGCTCTCTCTAGTGCATTTTTGTGCAACTCTTTAGCATCCTCATCCACAAGCCATCCTTGCTTCTTCTCCACCTTCAAGCAACACAATGGCCTCATCATCTGCTCGTGGAAAGAAGAAGGTCGCCGGCAGGAAAGGAAGGGAAGCTCGGGAAGCTACTCCACCACTGACGATCATCAACGACATTGCCTTCGTCGATGGAGATGTTGGTGATCGATATCTACGGCTTTCCTCCAAAGCTCCTCTCCCACGACGACCAATTGAAGTTATGGACTTCCTCAACATCGTCGACTTGGAGGACCTTTTCGAAGTGCAAAAGTTAAAAGAATTCATCAACCCTTCTTTCCCTTCCTATTCCATCAAGGTAGTGAATGAATTCTATGCAAACCTCATTTCCCACTCTGAAAATGAAACCATCTTATTCTATACTATGGTCAATGGGCATAGCTTCCGATTTACTGAAGGGGATATTCTTGACATGCTAGGTATTGACATAGATGAATATCAAGACACCCTTGACCTTACTTCTGGAAACCCCCTTAACCAATTTTCCCAAGATGACCATACCATTAGTCTTAGTGACATCAAAAGGACCATTTTTAAATCCAATACAACCTGTCACGAAGATAGAGGCACATACTATGCTATAAATCTCAAACCAGCTGCTAGGATTGTAAACCTTATTGTTTCCACAAACATACATCCTAGAGCCAATAAATCTGAAGTTCCTATTTTTCGTATGTGTCTAATATATGCCATTATCCAACGTATTCCCACAAATTTTATTCGCATCATTCTTAAAAACATGCTTGAGTTTTCTGGCAATCCTCCATATGCTAATTTTGTATGCCAAATTACTCAACATTTCCTTAAGACCCAACTTGAGGATATGGGATATACATATGAGCGTAGACCACAAAAAATAAGTAAGAATACTGTAGAAAAAATGGGGATTGATTTCGGTCATAAGAGGGCTAGGGTAGAAGGAGAAACATCTGCACAAGATATACCACCTCCACCTCCTAGTAGCCTACCCTTTGACCCCATCCAAAACACTCTAACATATGTTGCTGGGTCACAATATCATCTTAGTAAACAATTAGATTATAACCATCATGCCATGACTTATCTAAACCAAAGAATGCAAACTCTTTCTCCAAACCAACCAGATGAATATCCCTACTCTTTAAATCCTGGCATGCTCAATCCATATAACCCATCTTACAACTATTATCAACCTCCACCTCCACCATCTACTGATCTCACGCATACTCAGTTTTCATCGATGCAACTACAAGATATTGCTGCTCATTTTCGATTTGATCGTGTTCCAACCTTCTTGGAGGCATATGCTTTAACCAAGACAGGTGATCTGGAGTGGCAAACATTAGTTCAGTATTATGGGGCTGAGCCTTTCCTTGGGAAAGACCCTGACATTGATGTAATTCTTAAGTCTTTCCAGTAAGTGTTGGAGTTATATTAGTTGTAATGATATCTTTTGAATGATTGTAATAAATGGGTCATCTCTATATGATGTGTCTATCTTTCTATGCTTGTAATACATGCTTTTAATGAAATTGGTCATCTT
The DNA here is from genome assembly GCA_963693085.1 of Alisma plantago-aquatica. Lineage (NCBI taxonomy): Eukaryota > Viridiplantae > Streptophyta > Magnoliopsida > Alismatales > Alismataceae > Alisma > Alisma plantago-aquatica. The sequence goes on from OY856411.1 coordinate 757,814,815, forward strand.
TACTTGATTCCAATGGATATTTTTTATATGAGACATCTTCAAAATATGAATTATAAGATCATCATTGTAGAGCATACAAAATAAGGGGAGTAATAAATAAAATGCAATCTTTAAAATTGTGGCTAAATTGACAAGGATCTATGACACAATTACTTAAAACAGTTATGAAACAAATCCAGACACACTCTCGGTCGAGAAACTGTTCGACCGAGAACACTTTCGGTCGAGAGATCGTCGACCGAGCAGGTTTCTGTTGTCAAGTCTGCATTAAATCTGAATATATTTGCTAATCAATGAATTGTTAATCAAGAATCATGTTTCCCTTCATCATATTGATACGGAAGATAAATTGGCTGATATTCTTGACAAAACCGCTTCCACTAGATCAATTTAACAAAATTAGGAAGCAACTGCTTATCACTCCTTTGAAAGATGTTTTCTTTGATATTTGTGCTACTTAAACAAAAACTCTTATTTACATCATGATATTTTGGCTTTTAAATGGACATCTTTTTCATTAGATTTGATGGGACATCTAATTAAGGGGGAGTTTTTATTTCTAAACGGATATCTTTTTGAAATGACAAAGGGGGAGAAATAAATATAAAACTAAAACTTTGAAAAACTCAATCAATGAGTTTCATAAATAAACTCTTGGCTTTACATTGAAAGTTGCTATATTCCCTAGTGAATTGGATTTCATGTTCCATAATTCAAGGGGAATAATAAGCACACACTTTATAAACAAGAGGATAAGCTACAAAAGGTAATCTAAAGGTATGAAACTCATATGGTTTATATTTCCTTTATTCTTATATTTTGGAAATGTTTGTCATCTTCAAAAAGGGGGAGATTGTTGGCTAAATGGACATCTATAAATCCCTTTGTTTTGATTATGACAAACATTTCATTCTTATTAATCTAACGAGCTACTTGAGTGTGCAGGATGACAAAGCAACAAGGGAAAATCCACAAGCTTACATATTTATATTTTCATGCAATGTAATCACTGTTGTAAAAACTTGTACAAAAATATAATGTACAAGTACTTAGAATTGCATGTAAATCAAGCGTTAGATTCTCCCTAGCTAAACATCATAGTTAGACAAGTCATCCCATTCAAATAAGATCACATAAGCACACTCATACATATAATTAGTGCCTAAATTGAAACATTGAAACAGGATCAATCTCGGTCGACAAACTCCTCGACCGAGACACTCTCGGTCGACAAACTCCTCGACCGAGAAAGATCCAAAGTATCTGTTAGACACAACAGACAAGTTAGTTGGTAGTTGGAGAAAGACGTTGCAAATCACTTGTTCCAGAGTGCCTGTCGGTCGACAAAAGTTCGACCGAGTAGGTGTCTCGGTCGACCATTCCTCGACCGAGATTGTCTCTGACAGCAACTGCAGAATTAATTAATTAGCCGTTGTTAAAGCAACAACTTTGTACCTAACGGCTAGTTAAGCACTTAGAAACCCCTAGAAGTTGTCTAGAACGTCCTTAAGCATCCTTAGGCCATTCCTATAAATAGGACAAGCCATAGGACACTCAAACTCACTTGTTTACACTTGCTACACTTGAGAAATCCTTGAGCATACTTTGTGCAATCTGTTTGTAAACAATTTGAGCATTGTGACAATTGGCCATTTCATTCCTTAGCTCATAATTCGTGTCCTATAGGCTAGTATCTCCTACCCACTGCAATCACAAGTTCACATACTTGGTTAGGAGATCTATACGCTTGATCTAGGCATATCAAGCCTTGGGCTACAAAGGATAAGTTGTAATTTCCGTTTTCTTTCTTGTTCCCTATTATTGTTTGTACTCTCCTTGCTACTCCTAGGTTGGAGGCTGCGGATTGGAGAGGGTGAAGATCTTCTTGGTGAAGAAGGAGACTTTGAGCTACTTCAGAAGGTTGGTGCAACAGGAGGTTACTTCTAGAGAGGAAGGCTACTTCAAGGGGGAGCTTGGAGTTACTTCAAAGAAGGCTACCTCAAAGTTGGTGCACCTACTTCAAGTGAAGGCTGTTCAAAGGGTGTAAAGGAAAGTATTGTATTTTGTATAAATCCTCGATAGGTAATAAAATAAATACTTTCAAATCCCGGTTGGGTAAGCAACCGGGTAGTGGACTGACAACTATAGTATTTGCTATAGTTGGAACCACTCTAAACACCACTCTCTTTCTTCCAATTTCAATTGTGGTTTTTTGAATTCAATAAATTGTTAAAATAATTCAAAAACTCTATTCACCCCCCCCCTCTAGTAGTTTTTCACCTAGGTGGTGCCATTGGTACAGAAAACCTCGGTTTCTTGAAACTTTTGGATGAGGATCCTTGGAACTGGGGGTACACCTTCTTGTTCTTGGTCTGTCGCTTCTCAGTCACAGACCTCTCTATCCTTCTGACAAACTCCATAAAAGTAGCAAATCTTTCCCTGTTCTCCAGAGCAGACACAGGAGTGGTCAACTCAGCGTTTAATCCCTTCTCAAAATGTTGAATCCTTTCTTCATCTGTGGTTGTCATATGCGGACAGAACCGCAAAAGCTCCATGAACTTAGCCTCATACTCGCTAATGTTCATTGGTCATTGTCTTAACCTCTCAAACTGAGAGATCTTCTCATCTAGGAACGTCTTAGGAAAGTATCTATTGACAAATTCTCGTCGAAATACTTCCCATTTGATCTCCACACCTAGCCTTTTCCCCTCCTCTATGGTCCACCAGTGACCAGCACTCCCCTTAAGAAGGTACACAATATGTCTAACCTTATCAGCCTCTGGGATGTTAAGGATTCTAAAGGCCTTCTCTAGTTCAATTAGCCACATGTCAGCATCTGCTGGGTCATCTATCCCAGCATATTCCGTGGCTCCAACCTGGTGAAGTCGTTCAAACTTCTTGACGTCTCCCTGTCTTTCATCATGGGCAGGTGCCCTAGGTGCAGGTATGGGCATTCTATCAGTCATATGTGTCATGGCAGCCATAAATTGCCCAAACATGGCTTGGAAGGCTGGGTTCCCCATGTCAGCTTGATTGTACTGGGTGGTTCAGGCACAGGCTCCTCCCTTCCTTGGTCTCTTGCACCTCCTCTGGGTGCAGCAACACTACTTTCAGCAACATGTTCATCATGTGATCCAGACATCTTTAGTTCTTTTTCTCCTCCTATATGAGCAGAAGACACTATCAGATAGACTGGAAGACACTAGAACAGACTCAACAACCTTATTCCTATGTCTCTATAGACTCAGCGAACCTAGAGCTCTGATACCACTAAGTTGTGACGTCTATTTCCAAACATCATTTAAGATTAAAGCGGAAGCAATCATTAGCAGCAGAATTACTGAAAATCACTAAAAATTAAAACTTTTTGCAATGAGATCCACAAACTAAAAAACTCTTTCATAAAGGATCAAAGTGAGTTATTTACATTCTGGTTCATCAGTACATCTCTGTATCATCTCATCTCGAGAGTCACAAGCATTAACTGCCCTGTTAAACTTTACATAAGCAGTATACAAAAATCTCGAGGCATCAAGCCAAAAATCTTAGATCTATATCAAACCATCTACTGACTCCTAAGACCTGAGAGTACATAGACAACACATAGGACTCTCTATATACATGACTTGACAGTCAGTGTCTCCACTTGAGGATCACTAATTTCCTTGATGTTGCTACTGTTGCTGTTGTTGTTCACCCTCTGTAGGGTTTCTACCTTTTCCTCGACGTCTACCTAAAAATTTAATCCCACGGGGTGACACAATTGAAAATTTTCCCCAGCGAGAGATATAACTCTCTGCCAGAAACATTATTCTTGCAGATAATAGAATAACACTGAGCAATAGAATCATAATATTCAACAGCAGGTAAATCATTGATTAAACTATGTAGATCAGTATTCTCTATGCATTTCATTTCAATTAATACTTGATAAAGCAGCATGTCATTTATTCAAAAAGGAATATGAAGAACATGTATAGCATTTATCCAACTAGGACATAATAGACAATGTATCATCAACCATTGATTCTCATAATTCAACCGTAAGCAAATATGCTACATGGCTGATTACATTTTTCAAACATACTTATGCCCTGAGGAGATGAGGTATACCGCTCATACTCCAACCGACCATTGCGAAATTGAAATCGGTACCATACATAGGTCAATAGAAGAGCTGGATTTATATGACCTCATCCTCCTCAGTCAGTGTAAGGAAAAACTTGTAGGACATCTCGTGTCTCTGCCAAATAGCTTTCCAGGGTATACTTGCAACTTCGCTATTAGAGTTACAGTGGCATGTTGTACTCTCTTCGCAATCGAGAGATTTCATGTTTATCTCACATTGATTCGACATTAACATCATCATCGGGAGATTAGTGATACATCATCCCGGCATATACATATAATGAAGGATTGAGAGATTTAATGTTTATCTCACATCAATTCCTCCATTAGGGCGTAAGGATATTCACACCCATAACCCCCACATACTCAAAAGTATGCTCTCCAGGAGTTCCCTTAGGAAAACTTGTTTCACCATCACCAAACTACTGACGATGATGGATATATGGTTGGGGCTCTATATGATATCATTTCAATTGATTATTTAAGTACATTTCAGCATTCTTTTAGCATCAGCCATGTTTTCAAACATAAGCCATTATAACAATTGCTATAAAGAAAGAGTACTATTTTTATCAAGTTCATTTCACAGCTTTATTAACATTGCGATCTCAATCCCTCATCATCTCATCATTATGATTCAAGAATATGGGTGTTCGAAACCCTTAGATCATCTAAACACTTGTTACCACTTGAACATGTAACTTAATGCCATCAAGTCATCTGATAGTATAAACATGATAATTGTAGTGCAGGTATTTCACATCACTCTTACATCCTAATAATCTCTTTGGTTACCTCTCACTAGGAAACATAGCATATCATTGTTCACAAGGTTCATAAAGTACTTTCAATAAATAGGGCATCATAGATCTTACCTGGCTATGTTCACTATTTCATAAAACCTGCATGATTAGTACAGATAATAAAAGATACATCAATTTCATTATCCAACCTTAGAGCTTCATGCTATAAGGTATAACCCAGAATTAGGGTTTCACATTTTCATTCACCTTATTTGGAATTAGGGTTTACTATTCACATCATATCACCCTAGATTAGGGTTTATATTCAACAACCCACAATTAGGGTTTACTATTCACCCCAAGTAGGAATGATCATCAAAGTACCCTGAATTAGGGTTTCTCATGTCATTACCATGTATTAGGATCATACCATCCTTATGTATTAGGATTTCACCGATCAAAGCCCTCAATTAGGGTTATGATTCATTAAACTTCATAATTAGTATTTGTACTCATGATTAGGGTTTATAATCTCCCTACCAAGAATTATACCCTCATTAGACATTCATCCATAGTGAAAGTGTTAAGACTTAACCATTACATGGTTATCATTCATGTAGGAAGTCTCCTCTCTCTCATCTTCTATAAGATGATGCTTACTTCAGCCTTGATTAGGCTAAGTCAACTCAATTTGAAAGAAGAATTAACACCATGAGTTATGTCATTATCACCATGATTATTTAAAGGGTACTAATCACCCTATCTCATTAAGGGTACCATTATTATAATCACCATTGGTTTACATCATGTAATTATTCACTTAAACAATTGACCATCAACCACTTTAAGAGTTCATACGATTGAGTTGATTAACCTCCAAATGATCTTGGACTCTCAGACCCCAAACGGTCTTGCTTGTAATACCTCCAAACGGTCTAAGACCATTTAGACCTTCAAATAGTCTTGAACCAACAATTGAAACCGTTTGGTAAAGCTATTCTTTGAAACCGTTTGACAAAGTTGTACTTGAAACCGATTGCCAAAGTTGAAGATTGAAACCGTTTAAGCCTCAACCGCTTTGGGATCATTTTGTCCCAAATGTTCTTGAGACCGTTTGGTCCCAAACGGTCTTGAGACCGTTTGGTCCAAACCTCCTCAAAACCGAATGGACCAAATATGGTCTCCACCAATCATGTTAATTTAGGGTTTCCAATGTTGATCCCCTGATCGATTGAATTCATATAACCACTCATCAATTGAACCTAACATCATACTTAGAGTGAGATTAAGAAGTCATCCTTCAACTGATTTAACCCTCAATTGATCACTAATTAGGGTTTTCAATCAATTGGATTAGGGTTTGGAATCGTTGATCCTTCAATGTTAATCATTGTGAAACTAATTACTTTGAAACCATTGGACCACCATCCAAATTGAACATGACCTGACCTCAAACGGTCTTGAGGTCGTTTGGATGACCTCCAAATGGTCTTGAGACCATTTTCCCATATCTACATCCAAATCCATGACATCCAATTAGGGTTTGGATCATAGGATTGATCACCAAACCAGCATTTGATTGCAAATCAACTTCGTATCTTTGGATCTTCAAACACCTAACCATACTCAACCCTATACCTCCAAACGGTCTTGAGACCGTTTGGGTGATCCCCAAACGGTTTTGAAACTATTTGGGTCAATCAACCCGAAGAACTAACGCAATCAAATTAGAAATCAACACTTAACCCTATTAGGATTTGATGATTGATTGTCCTTCAACTCATGAACCAATTGGAACTAATCAATTATAATTAGTGGATCATTAACCAACATCATTATCAAAAAATCCCCAAATGGTCAACCATGGTCAACTCCCCCAACCGGTTTGAAACTGTTTCCCCTCAAACGGTTTGAAACCGTTTGGGCAACTTATAAGAACTGTTTGGCCTAATAGTTTATTGGGAAATGTGTCAAGATGATTTCATCATCATATTCCTACTTGCATACAAGAACAACAGCCGTTTTTCATGGGAATTTCAGCAATGAATCAAAAGAGTTCCAAATAGAAGAAAATCACCAACAAATAATAGAGAATTTGATGCAATCTCAATGTTTAAGGGTTAAAGTTATAAAACCCGCCTCAAAGTATGATATAAAAGCTCCAAGATCCATGGATATAATGGTGTATTAATTTCTAGCAACTGTCCAAGGTCCGTTCTTGAGCTTTTGGATGAACAAGTTGGCTAGGATTGGAAATCGAGTGAAGAAAACCAAGAATCAAGCATTGATTTAGGGTTTTCACCATGAATCCAAGGTGGAAGATGATCAAAAGCTTACCAACATGTTAGAGTCATCCTCCTCCTGATCCTGAGCTCTCCCGTGGTTGGCTAAAGCAAAAGAGAAAAGGAATTCCAAGGAAAAGATCCTTAAGTGTGTTGGAAAAAGGATATGTATAAGGATTTTTAAGGAAAGAGAAAAAGAAATTATTTCTTTAAATTCCGAAATTATTTCCTCCTATTCCCCCTCCATTCCTTGGCCATGAATCCACCTTCATTTTCTTGCAAAACCTCTCCATTATCCAAGAATTAATGGAAAAGGAATTAAGCACCTTAAAGAGTTTTATACTAATATCCAACTTTTTAGTGGATAATACTTTTTATTATAATAATGTGAGTGGGCTTCTACTCAACCAAGATCTTTTTGTGCCATAGAAAGGCACAAGATCGTACAACACTTTGCTATTTCATCCCTCAACTTTTGGTTGGAGGGCTCATCAATTAATTTATTTCTTTTTGCATTAAATTAAATTAAAGTTCCATATATGCTTAAATCTTGATTATTTTAATGTCAATATTCTCTCTCCTCCAAGATAATTCAAATGAGGTGCCCCTCTCATTTTCGTTTCTCTACTTGATGTCAAGAAACACGAGGGACCCTCTAGAGGTGATATTTTGCATATTGAACCCTAGGTTTTGGGTAATTTGCACATTACACCAAAACTAGGTGTTAATGCACAAGGATTGCTCTACAAGCTTTATCTTGGTGCCCAAGCTTCTAGAAACCATACCACTACATCATATTCATTCTTATGATGTCTCAAAATCAGAGGAACATTTTATCATGTGCAATTTGCAAGTTATCCCCTCAACTTGGGTAATTTGCAATTTAGTCCAAAATTAACAAAACAATGTTTCAACATTATTCAAAAAGGACTGAAAATGAAGTATAAGTTCCTCAAGAGCCTTAATTACTTTTCAAAAGATAAGATAAAGCATCTAATCAACTTTATTAAGCAAAACACCTAGGGTTAAAACATAACCCAGGTCAGGGATGCTATAGTATATATTAAACACGGTGATGAATAGGTAAAACTATGCAATACTTGTATGCCCTACCTAACTTTTTTAGTCATTATCGAATTCATAATTATGGTTTACTTCCCCTTCTAGGGGTTTTGTATTCTATTTGGGTTGATGAACCCTTAAACCTTCCTTATACACCTTTAATGTTCATTTTTGAGTTGGTGTGTTGATTTGTCCCATTATTTTTCACAACTCTAAATTGTACGGTCCTGCATCACTCTATTCCTAGATTTCTTCAACTCCTATGTAACTTATCTTTAGTTGAAATCCAAATGTATGGTTAAAGTCCTTAGTGGACCTCTTTTATTCCTTTGCAGATCACCAATGGCAAGCATTACTCTTCATTAGGTACATCCCATGTTTAATCTTATCCTCCTCTATGATACCCAAGAGTCTAAATGCCTTTTCTAGCTCTATCAACTATATATGTCTTCATCTTTCAAACTTGTCATGACAACATACTCTATTGCACCATCACACTTCAACTGCTCAAATGTCCTCTCATAACCTAAAGACTACACATTTATAGATGGTGTCTTGTGAGTCGGTACCTCCATGAAAATAAACACAAAAGCAGATGTTAGTTTCCTAATGATTGCTTTATATGTTGGGTCAAAGGGTGTACTGGAATCCATGGGAGGCAGGATGGCCTTCTACGGCCTATCTCAAGTAATGTTGACTTTGGTTCCCTTTAACTCTTGCCACCTCTTGGCACTACAAAGCTACTCTCAACATCCTCTTCATGTGACCTTGCCATATTTGTATAACTATAATCAATGGTTACATGCGGTAGACATGTAAGCAAAGATACCATATTCCATCTCCATATAGAATCAAAAAATCTACGATCTGATATCAAACTTGTAAGAACCCTACACATATATATTACACAAAACAAAACAAAAAATGATCGGTTCCCAAAAACATCATTTCCACAACATACAAACACACACTCAAAAGTTTCCATCTATTAAGCACATACAAAATAGTTCAATGACCTTGGCTACAATCTGATCACAAGTGATTCACAACCCATATAATTACAACAAGATCATATCTTCACATGGCATATAAGACAAAACACAAGATATAGATACACTATTTTCAATCCACCCTCCCTAGACCAGAGAGTACATGGACAACTCTAAGACACCTCATTGGAAGAGCTCCACCAAATTCTGTGCTACTTTTGTGCACATTGATATGGCTTCTTATCACTCAATTCCTTGTCAAGTTGTAGGCAACCTGAAAAGGTGTGGAGAGCCATGAAGTGAGACCCATGTCCCAGTGACATGATATAACAAGTAATAACATTGCTTACTAACATCTCATTAAATAGGATAAATAAGTCAGATTATTAACATGTAACATCCTTTATATCAAGATATAGTTTGTAAAAGATGCACTAAGAGTAACCAAGTGGTACTTGTAGAAGAACATAGAATTGAAACCATACAAAATGATTCACTAAGATATTATGAACTTAAAGTCTATTGAATTTGATAACTTGATTTATTTGTAAAAATTGGGGATTATTGATCTCTGTAGGGCCACATCCATCACACTTGTACCAAAGTCAAAACCTTAAATCATCATAGACAAACACATTGGTTTCATATATGCAACCTTTGGTCGCAACATACCAACACCTTGATGCCAAAGGCATGACCTTCTTTCGCCACACTATCTCTTGATGCCATTGAAACAAGCATTTTACATCTATGGGTGCCAACAAAACAAGCATTGTACAACCCAAACTTATAGTTGGTAGACAAAAAAACAAGCACTGCCATAATTAGGTGCCAATGAAACTAGGATTGTAAAATCCAACCTTATATCCAGATGAACAAGCATTGTACATCCATGGGTGCCATGGAAAGAAGCATTGTACAACCCAAGCTTATATCTGGATGCCAAGAGAACAAGCATTGCAAATCCTCTAGTGCCAAAAAAATTATAACCCAACGTTATATATGTACTCCAACAAAACAATAGGGCTACTTCAATATCATAGGGTTTATTAAACCCATCTCACCATTCTTGGCCATAATATGGCCCAATCATGAAATCAGGGCATGACAATCTCGTATTACCTTTCCTCACCATTACATAACCCATAACATCAATTTAGGTCACATCATGTCCATATTACCTTTAGTGTCTTCAAAAAGGCCTAATCACCACATTAGGGCACAACAAAGCACAAACTATCAAAAAGGCAATAACAAGGAAATTTCTCTATAGGAATAGCATATCCTCTTAAAATGTTGGAATCTACGTCACATGGCAGTCAAAAAAATCCAAGAAAAAATTCACCTTAAAATTTAAAGGAAGATGAAAGTTATCTAGAACAAGTTTAGGAATAAAAGACCTTCTTTGTGTGTAAATGAGTTACCTTTAGTTATCAAACTTTACTGTAAGAATATTATAGAATCAAGACAGTTAAGAAAACTTCTTTCTATCATCCTAAGATAGCTCCCAAACAGTAAGGAACATCGTGTAATTCATTTTCTCAACGCATGGCACTAAAATACCCACAAAAGACACTTTTAGGAAATTTTTAGCATAAACTTTTAAAGTTTAGCCTTATACTATTTAGAGTAATGACATGTTTATCAGGAACTATAATTAAAGGAATGAATACCAAAAATCTCTTATTTATGTACCATCTTGGTCATAAAAAGGACGACACATCAAACTAGGGCACATAGATGCCCAAATTACCCTTAAGGTCAAAATAGGAATAAATCTTCGTAGGAATCTCATATATACATGGACTTATTTGCATACATTCACAAGAGAAATCAAACATCACCCAAACTCCAAAGTATGTAATGATTTTGCGATGTTTAAGATTATTGTATAAGAAGACCATATGAAAGTGTAGATCGGCCACCTTTACATATGTCTAATTAAAACCAATTTCCAGTGATATAACATATAAGTAAAAGTCTTACAATCATTTTAAAACAACCAACAAACAATACGAAATAACATGTAGGTTGATTTCCCACCATATGGCACCAAAACCATCATGAGGATCACTTGTATTTCGAATTTCAGCCAAGTAAATTGAATATATCACTTAATCAACATCAGGATATATGTTTGGGAAATTAAAAAAGACATCAAGATTCATATTTCCTTTTTTAATGAAAATGTCCCATAAAGGATCATCTTTTAGCATGTTAGGCATTTCTAGAGCAACTTTGAGATAATGCATATAAATGTAGACAAGAAACACATCAGAAGTTATATCACTCACCTAAAGGGAGACGAACACAAAGATCACAGATAACCCCATGATCTAATAACCAAAGATCTGAGCTTTCACCCTTCAAAATCTCAAAAAAAAGCTCCATTCACTAAGAACTAGGTGTATCTAGAGTAAAGAGAGAAGAAAGGGAAGTTCTTAACTACATACACAAGTTTCCAACATGGTGCATGATGTACGGAGTGGGATCCCAGAGGGGAACCACTCCCTACTAAAAATTTATAGAATAGAACCTCCTGTCTAAACAAACCCAAAAGGTATGATGGAGTGGGTGTAGAATTTGCAACTCTTATTAATGGTATTCAAAACAACTAAAGTGTAGCAGTGGAAGAAAAATAATGACTATATTCAATTTCTCAACAAGATTACAAATGTATATCTTAATCCCCCACATAGGGTTTACATGTATGATACAACATAAGGATATAAGATAGACGGAAGTCAAAACCATAACAACTTTGTCTCCAAGATTTAACTCCTTAAGCTAGGTCCATATCTTTATGCCATGTACTCCATGTCCTTCACCTAGGGTTGGAAGCATACCCCAGCAAGAAGATAAGAAAAGAATACATCAGTAAAGGCTGGCATGTGCATACTAAAAAGGAAATTGAGCAATATATATGGAATAAAGGACAACAAAATATAGAAAGCTTCCCATAGAAAATATAGGGACTACCCAAACGGGCATCAAGAGGAATAAATTGCCAACATATGATAACAAAGAATACTTTCCATTAAATAAACAACAAAGTTGTGCCACATAAGCACATATCATGAGATTAGAGCACACAACCCATAATCATAATCAATAACCAACATGCATGTGAGATAAACAGAGCCCTAGAACAATATAAAGACAAAGTTGAACAAGTCTGACAAACTTGAAACCTGATAGAGAATGGCATACTTCCAAACTCCCAAATTTATATAAAGTGGGCCAAACCTCTCAAATTTGAAACCCAGGTATGGGGCCTCCTCCATCCCAAATATAATAGGAGCATGTTGCCCTGAGTAGGAAATACACCTTTGCCCAAAAAACAATGCAATTACACTACTCTATTGCTACTGAATCACATAGCATGTTTAATGTAGAGGCAAGTAGAAAGTATAGTCAGATCTTACAAAATCACCACAAAAGTGGCCAACATATACATCCACCACACAAGTGGGAAAAAGACATTACATTTCATCATATAGAGTTTCATCATGAACAAAGCATAAGAAAAGACCAAAAGAATGTCCAAATATCAATAGCAAATAAAAGGTACTTCACATGAAGCATAATTTCCAAAAGAACAAGAATGTGTAGGCTAATGTCCATTAGACTAAGAGAAACAAGAAACATAGTAGAATTGGTCAAAGGAATAATATGGTTTGGAAACATACCTTTCTTTATAGTATACTCTGACCAAAGCCAAGTCTAGGTCCAAGCCTAGGCCTCCAAAGAACCTATTAAGCACATATGTAGATTTTAGGTCAATTTCACATTGATTATTCAAATCCTAAAAGTTACCTTTTTCCTTGTATGCAATTTAGGTTATTAAAACCATTCCATATTTTAGGTTACCTCTTTCTGAGTCTAGAACATATTTTATTATATTTTTCTGACTTATATATATTTAGTTATGAATTTTACAAGTTATAACCAAATAGGAAAATTCATTAAAATCACCTTTTTATAACATTCGAATTATGTGACAAAACTAGTACCATAACAAAGCCCATATTTTTCTAATTTCAAAACATATTTTATTTTATTTTTCTGAGCTAGGAATAATTTGATATGAATTTTTGAAAATCGACCAATCGTAATATTCCACATCAGCGATTCACATTGAGAGAGGAAAAGAGAGAGGGAGAGGATGTGTGGACCGAGTTAACCCAATCAGAACCATCCAACTCAGCCAGCCCCATAGTTTGGGCAAGTTGCCTCAATGAAGAAAGAACCTAAATCCAACTTGAAAAGATGATATTGCCCCTGCTGTGAAAAATCAAAATAGAAGGATGAGAAAGGCACAAACGGGTATCAACATAAGGGATTCATCCCCTCTCGAGTACCCATGCCATGGATGCGATGTCAGGCAGTGAGAGGTCGAGAAGCCATCTCAACCCACCGCTTGGATCTCCCTGGGTCAAATTCATACCTTCGTGAGAATCCAACAAAATGAGGGAGGTGAGAAAGGTTGACCACCATGAAGAAAATCAGAAGAACGGTAGGTAGAACAGCAGATCACATAAGCACCTAATTGCTATCAAGGCTAAATCAAATATAGGAGAACAACAATTGGGAAAAGTTGCAGTATACCTTGAATCTAGCCAAAATGAGGTGGTGAAGGTCATGCAAAACTTCCAAAGACGGCTGGAGTCATTTGCAGGGCATCTGATGAATCGAAAACCCAGTGATGACCCTACAGTGGCATGCATAACCTGACAGAGTAGGGTTATCATCCTTGGGCTCCTCTGAGACTGATCCAGTGATAGGAGACAAAGAACGTGGGTCCATTGAAGGTCTGGGAACCAGTTCCCAATAGTCTGATCGCCTGAGGTGGCAAGTAGAAGAGAAGAAGAGGGAAATAGGGGAGGAAACAGAGCACCTTAGTAGTGATTTGTGGTTTGGGGATATTAGGGTATAAATACCCTACCAACAGGGATCAAAGGGTGGGGGAAAGAGTAGGGAAAGAAATCATAAAAGGAGAAAGAGAGATGAGGGAGCAATCGAAGAAGGAATCAAGGAAAATGAGGCTTCCTATTGCGAGAAAAAAAGAAAGTGGAAGGTAGGAGATGGCTGTCAACCATCTGATTCAAAATCTGACGGCCCAAAGAGGCATGTGCATAAACTGTATAAGCATGACTAATAAATACATTTCTAATTTCTAAATCGAATTGAACTAAAGTTCTAATTAAATAAATTTCCTTTTTCTCTCTCTTTATTTGAAGGTGCAAATGAAACCCAAATAAATGAAAAATTGACACATGGTCTAATTTCGATATGAGGAGTCCGAATATGCAATTAGATTTTCCTTTTGAGAACTTTAGATGTGTTTAATAAATCAAATACTATTTTCTCTTTCCTCATGCATTAATGACCTTAATATTCTCCAAATTTGATGAAACTTCACTCACAAGTCATATTTAATGTGTTGGATATGATTTTCCATTAATAAAACATATTGTAGTTGTTTGTATATTTATTTAATATTTTGAAGGTTTTACACACTTTCTCTCTCCTAATGTCATCTTTTAATCAAACATCATTCAAATTGGATGAAAATTCACCCAAAGGCAATATATATGATGTAGATTATGGATCAAAGATTATTTTCTTCTTTTGGAATCATTTATTATTTTATTTCATATTTTGGGGAAAACATAGATCTTCTCTTTCCAAAGAGAATTAAATTAATTATTATTATGTAGATAATGTGAAACTTGACTCCCAAAGCAATTGAAACCTAAGGAACACAATTTTTAACTTAGATTTCACTTTTGGGATTTTTTTAATGAGTTATGTCACATTTAATATTTGTGGCCATTATTTTCACATTATATAATTATTATCACTATTACTTATCCAAAAACTTAATATTATCACCAAAAGAGCTATGTGTGATTATTTGGATAGAATTTCACCTAATTACTTCATTACTTCATGTGGCATATTTTATGTGTCCATTATTGACCTTAATGCTAATGTGAGAACATTAGGTTACATTAGGGTGATATATATACATGCATTAACTCATTAGGGTTATACTATACATCTTTTAGGTCTAACCTCAACCTTGTTTGGCTAAAACCAAAAGCTCAAACTTCTAGGGTAGGGTCCAAGATCCGGTATGTTACAACATTCCACCCCTTAAAAGGATTTCGTCCTCAAAATATATTGATCCAAACATCAACAACCAACTACTCTACACCCCTTAAAAGGTTTAACTAGCAGGTCAAACTAAACAACATTTAGGGTTACCCACATAACTTTTAGTTGTGAATGTTTTAGAGATTAATGTTGTTCATGCATCCAACTAATAAGTCATACCGTCTAGGATTGAGTTTTAGGTCCTTGTGTCTCCAACCCTACATGAACCTCAAAAAGTCATATATGGTAGGTCAACTACACATTTGTTTTCATCCTAGTCACTTCATCAAAACTAGGGTTAGGATTCTATTCCATCGATTTCTAGGGTATCACTATTCATACTTAAGAGAATTTTTCATTGTAACTTAGTTCAAGAAAACTTCGATGAAATCTAGAAAATTTTGTACATATAGTAGTATAATGAAAATAATTTTTGAAGATGAGAAACACTGCGAAGTAAAACCAATAAGTTGGCCAAAATTCAATGTGAAAGCCAAATCACAATATTTCCATAATAAGATCTCCTTGTCCTACTACTTCCTCATAACCTAGTTGTATCCTCAACTCAAACCTCATAGAATCAAGAGAGACAAATCATAATCAATCAATATGATAGGGTAAGATCTCCTAATCTTCATCACTTATTTAACATAGATCAATTCTAGGTAGAACATATTACCTAGAGGGCAACTATGCAAGGAAAGAATTCTAATTAGGGAGACAAAATTGAAATAGTTAGATTTTGACTACCATGGGCTCTGATACCATGTTGTAAGGAGTGGGATCCTAGAGGGGAACCACTCCCTACTAAAAATTTGAAGAATAGAACCTCCAGTCCAAACACACCCAAAAGGTATGATGGAGTAGGTGTAGAATTTTCAAATGTTATTAATGGTATTCAAAACAACCAAAGTGTAGCAAAGGAAGAAAATAATGACTATATTCAATTTCTCAACAAGATTACAAAAGTATGTCTTAATCTCCCACATAGGGTTTACATTTATGATACAAAATAAGGATCATAGATAGAGGAAAGTCTAAACCATAACAACTTTATCTCCAAGCTTTAACACCTTAAGCTAGGTCCATATCTTTATTTCATGTACTCCATGTCCTTCACCTAGGGTTGGAAGCATACCCCAACAAGAAGAGAAGAAAAGAATACATCAGCAAAGGCTGGTATGTGCATACTAAAAATGAAATTGAGCAATATATATGGAATAAAGGACAACAAAATATAGAAAGCTTCCCATAGAAAAGATAGGGACTACCCAAATGGGCATCAAGAGGAATAAATTGCCAACACATGATAACAAATAATACTTGTCATTAAATAAACAACAAAGTTGTGCCACATAAGCACATATCATGAGATTAGAGAACACAACCCATAATCATCATCATCAACCTGCATGCATGTAAGATAAACATAGCCCTAGAACAATATAAAGACAAAGTCGGCCAAGTCTCACAAAATTGAAACCTGATAGAGAATGACGTACTAACAAACTCCCAAATTTATATAAAGTGGGCCAAACCTCACAAATTTTAAACCCAGGTCTGGGGCCACCTCCATCCCAAAAATAACAAGAGCATACTACCCTGAGTAGGAAATACACCTCTGCCCAAAAACCAATGTAATTACACTACTCTAGTTCTATTGAATCACGTAGCATGTTTAATGTAGAGGGAAGTAGAAAGTATAGTCAGATCTTATAAAATTACCACAAAAGTGGCCAACATATTCATCCACCTCACAAGTGGGAAAAAGGAATCACATGTCATCATATAGAGTTTCATCATGAACAAAGCATAACAAAAGACCAAAAGAATGTCCAAAGATCAATAGCAAATAAAAGGCACCTCACATGAAGCATAATTTCCAAAAGAACAAGATAATGTGTAGGGTAATGTCCATAGGACCAAGAGAAAGAAGAAACTTAGGCTAATTTCTCAAAGGAATAATATGGTTTGCAAACATACCTTTCTTCAAAGTGACCAAAGCTGAGTCTAGGTCCAAGCCTAGGACTCCAAAGAACCTATTAAGCATATATGTATATTATAGGTCAATTTCACATTGATTATTCAAACCCTAAAAACTACCTTTTTCCTTATATGGGATTTAGGTTATTAAAACCATTCCATATTTTAGGTTACTTTTTTTTGAGTCCATAACATATTTTTTTTTGACATATATATATTTAGTTATGAATTTTACAAGTTATAACCAATTAGGAAAATCTATTAAAATCACCTTTTTATAACATTAGAATTAGGCAAAAAAAATAGTACCATAAGAAAGCCCATGATATTCTGATTTCAAACATATTTTATTTTAATTTACTGAGCTAGGAATAATTTGTTATGAATTTTTGAAAACCGACCAATCGTAATATTCCACGTCAGTGATTTGCATTGAGAGAGGAAAAGAGAGGGAGAGGTCACGTGGACCAAGTTGTCCCAATCAGAACCATCCAACTCAGCCGGCCCCACAGATAGTTGGGCAAGTTGTCTCAGCGGATAAAGAACCTAAATCCAATGTGAAAAGATGATATTGCCCCTGCTACAAAAAATCAAAATAGAAGGATGAGAAGGGCACAAATGGGTATCAACATAAGGGATTCATCCTCTCTCAAGTACCCGAGCCATGGCTGTGATGTCAAGAAGTGAGAGCTCGAGAAGCCATCCCAACCCACCACCTAGATCTCCCTGGGTCAAACTCATACCTTTGTGAGAATCTAGAGAAACGAGGGAGGCGAGAAAGGTTGGCCACCACGGAGAAAACTACAAGAATGGTGAGTAGAACCGTATATCACATAAGCACCTAATTGCTATCAAGGCTAAATAAAATACAGGAGAACAACAATTGGGAAAAATTACAGTATACCTTGAATCCAAAGAAAATGAGGCAGTGAAGGTCATGTGGAACTTCCAAAGATGGACGGAGTCATTTGCATGGCATCCGATGAACTAGAACCTAGTGATGACCCTATGGCGACATCTAGAACTGGACGGAGTAGGGGTATCATCCTTAAGATCCTCCAAGACTGATCCAGTGATGGGAGACAAAGAATGTGGGTCCGTTGAAGGTTTGGGTACCAGTTCCCAGCAGTCTGATCGCCTGAGGTGGCAAGGAGAAGAGAAGAAGAGGGAAACATGGGAGGAAACATAGCACCTTAGCAGCAATTTGTAGGTTGGGGATCTCATGGTATAAACACCCTACCAACAAGGATCAAAGGGTGTGAGAAAGCAAAGGGAAGGAGTAGGGAAAGGAATCAGAAAAGGAGATAGAGAGATGAGGGAGTAGTCGAAGTAGGAATAGAGGAAAATGAGGCTTCCTGTTGCGAGAAAAAAAAGGAAAGGGAAATAAAAGAAAGCAGAAGGTAGGAGACAAATGCCAACTGTCTGATTCAAAATCTGATGGCCCAAAGAGGCATGTGCATAAATTGTGTAAGAATAACTAATAAATACATTTCTAAATCAAATTGAAGTAACGTTCTAATTAAATAAATTTTCTTTTTCTCTCTCTTTTTTTTATGGTGCAAATGAAACCCAAATCAATCAAAAATTGTCACTTGGCCTAATTTTGGTAAGGGGAATATGAATATGTAATTATATTTTCCTTTTGAGAACTTTAGATATGTTAAATAAATCAAATACTTTTTTCTCTTTCCTCATGCATTAATGACCTTAAGATTCTCCAAATTTGATGAAACTTCGCCCACAAGTTATATTTAATGTGTTGGACACGAATTTGCCATTAATAAAACATATTGGTGTTGTTTGTACATTTATTTAATATTTTGAAGGTTCTACACACTTTCTCTCTCTTGATTTCATCTTTCGATCAAACATCTTCCAAATTGGATGAAAATTTACCCAAAGGCTATATTTATGATGTAGATTATGAATCTAAGATTATTTACCTCTTTTAGAGTCATTTATTATTTTATTTGATATTTTTGGGAAAACATAGATCTTCTCTTTCCAAAGAGAATTAAATTAATTAGTATTATGTGAATAATGTGAAGCTTGATTCCCAAGGCAATTGGGACCCAAGGAACACAGTTTTTAACTTAGATTTCACTTTTAAGATTTATTTTAATGAGTTATATGACATAATTTCACCTAATTACTTCATTACTTCATGTGACATATTTTATGTGTCCATTATTGACCTTAAGGCTAATGTGAGAACAATAGGTTACATTAGGGTGATATATATATATATATATACACATTAACTCATTAGGGTTATACTAAAAATCTTTTAAGTCTAACCTCAACCTTATTTGGCTACGACCAAAAGGTGAGATCAACATGCAAGGACATGCAAGCTTCAAAACATGGCCATTGAACTCCTTGATGCTTTAATTGACATCCTTTGTAACATCCCTGACCTGGGTTATGAACTAACCCCAGGTGTTTTTCTTAATCATGTGATTAAATGCTTGTGGTTATCTATTGATAATGTAATTAAATCTCCTAAGGAACATACATTTCCATTTCTGCCCCTTTTGAACAATGTTGCAATATTGTTTTGTAATACAGGGACCTATGTGCAAATTACCCAATTAAAAGGGGTTAACTTGCAAATTGCACATGTTAAGATGTTC
Organism: Alisma plantago-aquatica; assembly: GCA_963693085.1. NCBI lineage: Eukaryota > Viridiplantae > Streptophyta > Magnoliopsida > Alismatales > Alismataceae > Alisma > Alisma plantago-aquatica. The sequence continues at coordinate 757,834,794 of OY856411.1, forward strand.
CTTTAGTGTTGAGACATCATAAGAGTGAATGTGATGAAGTGTGATTGGTTCCCCAAGCTTGGGCACTGAGATGCAGCTTGTGGGGCAATCCTTGTGCTTAAAACCCTAATTTTGGTGTAAAGTGCAATTTACCCAAAATGAGGGATGAAACTTGTAAAATACACATTTTAGAGTATATGTATGACTCTTGGCATCATTTAGAGTAAGAATTATGAATAGGGCACTTCAATTGAATAATCAAATAAGAATTATAACCCTTATAAATTAAATAATCAAGTTATAAGCCTAATAACCCTTCTATATGTGCAACTTAGTAAAAAGTTGTCTCTCTTCACCTTTATACCTTGGGTTTAAGATGAGTTTTTCTTAAGTATGGAAGGGAGAAACGTGTCTTATAAGAAGGGAAGGACCTAGATGAGAAATGGAGAAGCAAGTTATCCTTATGTTGGAATTTCACCCAAAGTATATATATACACCTTTTCTCAGTTAGCAAGGATCGTTTCCTTCACTTCCCTTCTTATCCCCTTGCTTAGACCGACTTAGGACAGAGATCTAGAGCAGAGGAGGACGGATAAGGAGTTCTAGGTAAGCTTTGGTCATCTTCTTGCTCGGATTCATGGAGGAATTCATGGTGCAAGGTTGGTTTTATGGTCTTCCTTATTTGTTTCCTCTTTCTAGCCATCTTTTCCCAACCTTTCCTTGGAGAAACACCCTTGGCCGACCTGTGGAGCTCAATACACCATTAAAGGCTTGAAGCTTGGAGCTCAAGGAACGACCTTAAGGCGGGTTTAATAACTCTAAACCTTTTGCTTTCTTATGCATATATTTGTTCTTGCAATTAGTACTTAGTTCTTCTTCTTTCCCACTCTTCCTTGCTTTCTTGCAACTAAAACCACGAAGAACAGACCTTGATCTGGAGGTAGAAGAATATGGGCATGATTACCAATGTTACTTTATCAAACGGTCTTGTTTTCCCCCCTTTGGCCAAACGGTTTGGGGCAAACGGTTTGCAAAACCGTTTTGAAGGGCAAACGGTTTCACAAGGTCGGTTGGAGAAAATGGTCTCCAAGACCATTTGAGGGCGTTTACCAAGCATTGACCGTTTGGGATTTCTGTTCATAATTATGTAGGCTAATGACCCACCAAATTTGAGGGGTTAACTCCAAAGAAAGCGTAGTTTGAAGGCCAATCAATTAGAAAAATCGAATTGAACTAAATGCTGATTTTCAGTCTGATTAACTTGAACATTTTGGGCAAACGGTCTCAAGACCATTTGAGTGCGTTGACCAAGCGTTTCCATTTGGGATTACTGTTCCTATTGATGTGGTCTAATGACCTACCACATTTGATAGGTTAACTCCCAAGGAATCATGAGTTAAAGGCTAAACAATTAGGTAATTGAATTGAATTAAGTGCTGATTTTCCAATATGATTAATTGAACTTTTTGGGCAAACGGTCTCAAGACCGTTTGAGGGCGTTGACCGTTTGGGATTACTGTTCATAATTATGTTGGTTAATAACCCTACAAATTTTAGGGATTAACTCTAAAGGAATCGTGAGTTGAAGGCTAATCAATTATGTAAACCCTAATTGGATTAAGTGCTGACTTTCAACTTGATTGATATGACTTTTTGGGTTTTCTTGCCCAAACGGTCTCAAGACCGTTTGGGGATCACCCAAACGGTCTCAAGACCGTTTTGAGGTCACCCAAGACCGTTTTGAGGTCTAGGGTTGGATATGGTTAAGTTTTTGAAGGACAAAAGATATGGTGTTAACCCTAATCGACTAAGTGTTGGATTTGCATTGAATTGAGTTGATTGTTTGGGGTTGATTGGCCCAAACATTCTCAAGACCGTTTGAGGATCACCCAAGACCGTTTGGAGGTCTGGGGTCAAGTATAGTTGACCAATTGAAGGTCCAAAGGTACCAAATTACAAAGCAATCAATTGCTGATTTGATGATCAACTCAATAGCTCAAACCCTAATGATTTTTCACTAGAATTCAAGGGTTGGGTGAGCCAAACGGTCTCAAGACCGTTTGGAACTCATCCAAATAGTCTCAAGACCGTTTGGAGGTCACCCAAGACCGTTTGGAGGTCTAGGGGTGAGTATGGTTAAGCAATTGATGATCCAATGTTACCAAGTTAAAGTGTAATCAATTATTGATTTGGTGATCAATCCAATGATTCAAACCTTAATTGATTGACTTGGATTTTGATGATATGATGGGCAAACGGTCTCAAGACCGTTTGGAGGTCATCCAAATGACCTCAAGACCGTTTGGGTTCAGGAAATACCCAATTTGGATGATGGTTCTATGGTTTCAAAGTAACTAGTCTTACATTGATTAGTATTGAAGGATCATCGATTCCAAACCCTAATTCAATTGAATCAAACCCTAATTGATGAACGATTGAGGGTTAATTAAGGGTCAAATCAGTTGAAGGTTGACCTATTAAACTCAATTGAGGTATGAGTATAGGTCCAATTGATGTTTGGTTCCATGAATTCAATGATTGAAGTAATCAACACTGGAAACCCTAATTCAATTGGATACCTTATGTAATGGAGGTCCAATGTGATTAAATCTTTGGGAATTAAGATGATGAATGTTCTATTGATCCAATGATTATTAGTAATGATAATCAATGAAGGTATGAAGGTTGAAACCCTAATAATACCTAAGTGATTAGAACCAATTAAAGGGAGAATTCTTAATTGTTTATATTAATAGCTTGATACACTATGTTAACCATAGTAGCATGTACTTGATTGAAGGTTTGATGTGACCTAATCAAGTTAAAAGAATGAAAGATTAGAATACATATATATATATATATATGAATCATGTAATGATCTTATGTAGCACGACCGTGTAAGGGAGCACGACCGTGGTAGCCTTAACTTGCACGACCGTGCAAGGGAGCACGGCCGTGGTAGCCTTACTTTGCACGACCGTGCAAGGTGGCACGGCCGTGGTGTCCTATAAAGAAATTGAAAAGTTTTGGTATTGTGTTGACATTGTTATATATGCATGTCCTTATTTGTATAAGTCATACAGGTTGATATTATGAGGTGATCATAGCCAGGTAAGAGTTATGATGTCATATTCCTTGAAAACAATTATAAGCTTTTAGAGTAATGATATGTGAAAAGTATATACATTGCTTCAATCAAGGTCATGTTGTTAGATGACTTGATGCTTATATGTCACTTGGTAGCAAGTGTTATGATAATCTGAGGGTTTGAATAACCATGATCCTGAATCATTTTATGCTTAATGCCTTGAAGGCTTAGATGGTTCAATGGTTGTTTAATCTAAACCCTAATGATACCTAAAGACATTAAGGGGTTAAGTGATTAGTGGATTGACCCATGTTATGATTATTAAAGAAGATTACCAAGGTACCCTTGAAGGGTTCAAGTAGATAACAACCCTTGATCAAGCAAACCCTAATGATTATAATGGGTTGACTTAATCTATGTTAATCAAAGATGACTTGACCTAATCTAACCTAGAGTGATTTAAACATCATCTAGTAGTAAGAAGAGAGAGAAAGATCCTAATATGAATGAGAATCAAGTAACATACTTTCAATATGTAAGAATGTACATGATTAGGGTATGATCCATCAAGGTAAGATCATGGAAATCCTAATTATAATGATTAATGAATCTTAACCTGATTTGAGGGCATCAATGATGATAATTTTCATATATAATGATGCTATGAGCTTAATGCACTATGAAGTGAATAGTAAACCCTAATTCTAGGGTAATAACATGTAACGTGAATAGTAAACCCTAATTTAGGGTGATCTGATAAATGGAGTAATTCAGGGTTATGCCTTTGAGTATGAAACCCTAATTACAAGTGGTAATATGAGAAATCTTTATGCCTCGAGAGCTAAGAGGTTCTATAACCCTATGTTGAAGTAAAAGAATACAAACCCTAACTAATGAAGGATGGGGTATGTTAACCCTAGTCCTGGGTTATTCTTTCAAGTATGAAACCCTGTGAACTAATTACAATATAAGAATTCTTATGCCTTATAAGACAAAGGGATTCAATAACCTTAATTGAGTGGGGTAAACCCTAACTCTACTTATGCTTTTAAGCATGAATCTTCATGATTAAAGTATGAGATGAGGAATCATTATTTCTAATCATAAAGAAAGGGATTGAATAATCCTAATTGATGTAAATAAGGGAACCTAGCCTTAGTGTAAGCATGAAGGTACTATTCTTGAATTGAAAGGTTAATTCTGCTTTATAAATTGCTAATCTGGAAATGAAATGTTTGTTGCTGTCAATTGAATTAACCATGCAGGTTCTTATAAAAGGATGATTATATCCAGGTAAAGGTTATGATATCATATTCATTGGAAGCATGTTATTAGCTTTGTGAATAGTGATATACCATGTTGCCTAGTTAAGTGACATCATATAAGATTGATAGGCTATGAGAGCCATGAGTAACATCAAGACCATGCTAATAAGATGACTTATGATGAATTAAGGGTTTGAATACCCTATTCTTGAATCATAGTAATGAAATGGTTAAGAAATGATATCCAATTGATAATTGATGTGAGTTAGACTTGATACATTTAGTATTCTACTTTTATAGTTGTTGTTCTAATGATTAATGCTTGGAAACATGCTTGATGCTAAAAGAATGCTAGAATGTACCTAACTAATCAAGTATAATCATATCATGTACAACCCTGACCATAGATCCATCATTGTCAGAAACCAAATGATGGTGAAACATGTTTTCCTAAGGGAACTCCTGGAGCATATACTTTTGAGTATATGGGGGTATATGGACGCGGATATCCTTACGTCCTAGTGTAGGAATTGATGTAGATGTACTTTAATCTTTCACCCCTTCACTATATATTCATACCGGGTGATGTACCACAAATCTCCCAAAGAAATTACTAATACCGCATCGATGAGTGATAAACAAGAAATCTTTCGATGACGATGAGAGTTCAGAACTCCACTGTAACTCTATAGCGAAGTTTCCAGAATACCCTGGATAGCTACTACAGCAGAGACACAAGATGTCCTGCAAGTAAATCCTCTTACTGACTGAGGAAGATGAGGTCATAAGAATTCGGCTCTTTTGATGACCTATGTATGGTACCGACGTGATTTTTATAAATGGTCGGTTGGAGTATGAGAGGTATACCTCATCTCCGCAGGGCATAATGATGTTTGAAAAATATAATCAGTCGTATAGTATAACTGCTTAGGTTGTACTACGAGAAACAATGATTGATGTTACATTCTTGACTTTAATAGTCTGTTCAAGTTTCTAGAATACATGTTCTACATATGCTTTAATGAAGTGATTGCTTAAGTAAATGTTGTTTTACTTATTACCAAACCTGATGTTGATATTTTCAGTTACTTTGCTTCTGTTATTCCTTATATGCTATAACAAAGCCTCTGGAGGAGAGTTATAACTCTCGCTGGGACAATTATTTAAATTGTCTCACTTCCGTGGGATTCTACTTGTTAGGTAGACGCCGAGGACGAAGGAATCCATTTAAGAATGAGCAACAACAGCATCAACATCATCAACAGCATCAGGAGCAGTAGTGAATCTCATGTGGAGATACTAACTGTCTCGTCTTGTAGATAGTGTGTCTTATGTCGTCTCTGTACTCTCAGGTCCTAGGAGTCAGTATATCTAAGATTTTGGCATGATGCCTCGAGATTTTGTATCTTACCTTATACAGTTAACAAGGTGGGTTTTGTTGTAATGCTCGAGATGTGTTTATTACAGAGATGTATCAATGGACCAGTTTGTAAATGACCTATCATGTTGTTTATGAAAGAGTTTTTATCTTTCGAAGATCTCTTTACAAAAGTTTTAAATTTTTAGTGATTTTTGATAATTCCACTGCTAATCGCTTCCGCATTCGTTAATTTGATTGTCAGTTTGGTGTCGGTCGTTTCAAGTGGTATCAGAGCTCTAGGTTCGCTGAGTCTACAGAGACATAGGACTAAGGTAGTAGAGTCTATTCTAAGTGTCATCCAGTCTATCTGATGGTAACTTCTGCTCACATAGGAGGAGAAGAACTTTAAGATGACTGGATCGGATGAGGAGTTTGCTGTGGGGAGCAACAATACTGCACCAAGAAGAGGTGCAGAGGATCAAGCAATAGAGGGACAATTACCTGAGATTCCCCTAGCTAACCCAACCATGATAAGAAATTCTTCCTTAGGAATCACTGTTGGGGAATTTAAGGCTACCATGATGTATCTAGTAGATCAAGCACTAGCAATACAACCCAGATTACCAGCTCCTAATGATGATGTTTTGGATATCAACAGAATATGTGAACCACAACAATAGGTTGAAGCAATGGTAAATGATGAAGCTTTGAACCTAGAGCAAGTCAGTGCTCAACCTCAGTCTGATGAATCAGTATACAGTAATATAGGGGTTAGAATACAACCAGAGACCAGGACCTGCTATAGGTGAAGGAAGCTTGGACATATCAGAAATAATTGTCCAAAAGAGAAATATAAAGGAAGAATTGAGAAAAGACCTATCCAAACCCAGGAGCAGAGACCTGGTAGTTCCAAAAGGAAGAAGTTTCTGGTGTCACCAACACAACCAGGACCTAGTTTACCAAGACAATGGTCATCCAGAAAGGGTAATGAACCCTTCAGACTATACTGGGCACCTAGAATTTGCTACATATGTGGACAGGTTGGACATCTGGCAAGAAATTGCCCAGCCAGAAATGTTATGGCAAATAAACCTCTGAGGCAGAATCAGCTTGAGACAATGATTAATCCTCGAGTCATGACAGGTTAGACGAAATAAATGTTATTCTTATATGTCTTTTTATGATCTCTTGGACAAAACTGAGAAAGTAATTGATTGAACTTTTCTTGATTAATCCTATAAGGACTTATAATGTTGTATAAAATAGATGTTTCATGTTACATGCTTACCTCCATAAAAAGGATGAAGTACTAATGAGATGTCTGGATAAAATTCAGTAATGTTAGATCTTATACTTGTGATAATAGGAAAAGAGAAGGAAAATGGTAGTATACAAATGCATATTACCTTATCTCAGTATTTATATACCCTGGCCAAGTATACAATTGCTGATGATAAAGTAAATATGGAAACTCCTAGATTGTTATCTTTTTTATTGCTCTGATCAAGTAGTCATTCTGAAACAATCTAATGAGTATCAAGAAATAAGAAATATTGGAATAAGGGATGTCAACCCTGTCCAGTAAAGATGTAAGAATAATAATAAAGATCCTCCCCATAAATGTGAAAATGTGATGGAATCATAAGATGTTTCATGAATGGTTGAAAATACATGATATAACAAGAGGAATATGATCCCTTATTCTCTTTCTTTCCAGGGACATGGCAATCAAGTGGGTCTTAGGACACTTGATGTGCATAATATAAAGATGTTTATGTGAAGTATACCTAGAAAGGTATCAGTTTATCTTGGACTTTAGTTCCAAGTTGAGAATATATGTAACAAGTAATGTCCCAAGATGAAAGGAAGATAACACATGTGATAGGTATCAAGATAAGAATGTAATAATATATCAAATGACTTATGTTGATTACCTGGAATGGTCAACTATGAAATCAAAGTAAACATGTAAAATAATATGAACATCACATGTTAGGGGTTTATGTTTTTCATAGACAAAATTCTTTCTAAGATATCTTTCAGATAAATCCATGATTGATAAGAAACTTTTCCCTATAATAAGAGAATGTATAACTAATGAGAGAATTAGTGCAAATAATAAGGAAAGTTAATATGGTGTTATCAGATATGATAACACAATCAAGGTATGAAAGGACTTATATAGTCTCAAATAAATGATAGAGTATAATTGTGATGTTAAGAAATGTTGATCTAACTAAGGAAAATGAGAGTATATGTTCCATATGAATCTTTCCATGAAAAGTTTGTGTGGAGTAACTATGTATTGAACAAAACTCTATGATGTTCCATAATAACGAAATGTCACTTGAAGACATAATGGTATAATGCTTAAATAATATCTGCTTTCCCTTTTCTTTCTGGGATTTCGGGGATGAAATCCTTGTTAGGGGTTTATAATTTGTAACATCCCTGACCTGGGTTATGAACTAACCCCAGGTTTTTTTCTTAATCATGTGATTAAATGCTTGTGGTTATCTATTGATAATGTAATTAAAGCTCCTAAGGAACATACATTTCCATTTCTGCCCCTTTTGAACAATGTTGTAATATTGTTTTGTAATACAGGGACCTATGTGCAAATTACCCAATTAAAAGGGGTTAACTTGCAAATTTCACATGTTAAGATGTTCCTTTAGTGTTGAGACATCATAAGAGTGAATGTGATGAAGTGTGATTGGTTCCCCAAGCTTGGGCACTAAGATGCAGCTTGTGGGGCAATCCTTGTGCTTAAAACCCTAATTTTGGTGTAAAGTGCAATTTACCCAAAATAAGGGATGAAACTTGTAAAATACACCTTTTAGAGTATATTTATGACTCTTGGCATCATTTAGAGTAAGAATGATGAATAGGTCACTTCAATTGAATAATCAAATAAGAATGATAACCCTTATAAATTAAATAATCAAGTTATAAGCCTAATAACCCTTCTATATGTGCAACTTAGTAAAAACTTGGATTTCTTCACCTTTAGACCTTGGTTTTAAGATGCATTTTTCTTAAGTATGGAAGGGAGAAACGTGGCTTAGAATAAGGGAAGGACCTAGATGAGAAATGGAGAAACAAGTTGTCCTTATGTTGGAATTTCACCCAAAGTATATATATACACCTTTTCTCACTTAGCAAGGATTGTTTCCTTCACTTCCCTTCTTATCCCCTTGCTTAGACCAACTTAGGACAGATATCTGGATCAGAGGAGGACGGATAAGGAGTTATAGGTAAGCTTTGGTCATCTTCTTGCTCGGATTCATGGAGGAATTCATGGTGCAAGGTTGGTTTTATGGTCTTCCTTACTTGTTTCCTCTTTCTAGCCATCTTTTCCCAACCTTTCCTTGGAGAAACACCCTTGGCTGACCTGTGGAGCTCAAGACACCATTAAAGGATTGAAGCTTGGAAGCTTGGATCTCAAGGAACGACCTTAAGGCGGGTTTTATAACTCTAAACCTTTTGCTTTCTTTTGCATATCTTTGTTCTTGCAATTAGTACTTAGTTCTTCTTCTTTCCCACTCTTCCTTGCTTTCTTGCAACTAAAACCACGAAGAACAGACCTTTATCTGGAGGTAGAAGAAGATGGGCATGATTACCAATGTTACTTTATCAAACGGTCTTGTTTTCCCCCCTTTGGCCAAACGGTTTGGGGCAAACGGTTTGCAAAACCGTTTTGAAGGGCAAACGGTTTCACAAGGTCAGTTGGAGAAAACGGTCTCCAAGACCATTTGAGGGAGTTGACCAAGCATTGACCGTTTGGTATTTCTGTTCATAATTATGTAGGCTAATTACCCACAAAATTTGAGGGGTTAACTCCAAATAAATCGTAGGTTGAAGGCCAATCAATTAGAAAAATCGAATTGAACTAAATGCTGATTTTCAGTCTGATTAACTTGAACATTTTGGGCAAACGGTCTCAAGACCATTTGAGTGCGTTGACCAAGCGTTTCCATTTGGGATTACTGTTCCTATTGATATGGTCTAATGACCTACCACATTTGATAGGTTAACTCCCAAGGAATCATGAGTTAAAGGCTAAACAATTACGTAATTGAATTGAATTAAGTGCTGATTTTCCAATATGATTAATTGAACTTTTTGGGAAAATGGTCTCAAGACCATTTGAGGGCGTTGACCAATCATTGACCGTTTGGGATTCCTGTTCATAATTATTTTGGTTAATAACCCTCCAAATTTGAGGGATTAACTCTAAAGGAATCGTGAGTTGAAGGATAATCAATTATGTAAACCCTAATTGGATTAAGTGCTGACTTTCAACTTGATTGATATGACTTTTTGGGTTTTTTTGCCCAAACGGTCTCAAGACCGTTTGGGAATCACCCAAACGGTCTCAAGACCGTTTGGAGGTCACCCAAGACCGTTTGGAGGTCTAGGGTTGGATATGGTTAAGTGTTTGAAGGACAAAAGATATGGTGTTAACCCTAATCGACTAAGTGTTGGATTTGCATTGAATTGAGTTGATTGTTTGGGGTTGATTGGCCCAAACGGTCTCAAGACCGTTTGGGATCACCCAAGACCGTTTGGAGGTCTGGGGTCAAGTATAGTTGACCAATTGAAGGTCCAAAGGTACCAAATTACAAAGCAATCAATTGCTGATTTGATGATCAACTCAATAGCTCAAACCCTAATGATTTTTCACTAGAATCCAAGGGTTGGGTGAGCCAAACGGTCTCAAGACCGTTTGGAGGTCACCCAAGACCGTTTGGAGGTCTAGGGGTGAGTATGGTTAAGTAATTGATGATCGAATGTTACCAAGTTAAAGTGTAATCAATTGTTGATTTGGTGATCAATCCAATGATTCAAACCTTAATTGATTGACTTGGCTTTTGATGATATGATGGGCAAACAGTCTCAAGACCGTTTGGAGGTCATCCAAATGACCTCAAGACCGTTAAGGGTCAGGTCATACCCAATTTGGATGATGTTTCTATGGTTTCAAAGTAACTAGTCTTACATTGATTAGTATTGAAGGATCATCGATTCCAAACCCTAATTCAATTGAATCAAACCCTAATTGATGAATGATTGAGGGTTAATTAAGGGTCAAATAAGTTGAAGGTTGACCTATTAAACTCAATTGAGGTATGAGTATAGGTCCAATTGATGTTTGGTTCCATGAATTCAATGATTGAAGTAATCAACATTGGAAACCCTAATTCAATTGGATACCTTATGTAATGGAGGTCCAATGTGATTAAATCTTTGGGAATTAAGATGAAGAATGTTCTATTGATCCAATGATGATTAGTAATGATAATCAATGAAGGTATGAAGGTTGAAACCCTAATAATACCTAATTTATTAGAACCAATTAAAGGGAGAATTCTTAATTGTTTATATTAATAGCTTGATACACTATGTTAACCATAGTAGCATGTACTTGATTGAAGGGTTCATGTGACCTAATCAAGTTAAAAGAATGAAAGATTAGAATACATATATTTATATATATATATATAAATATATATGAATCATGTAATGATCTTATGTAGCACGACCGTGTTAGGGAGCATGGCCGTGGTAGCTTTAACTTGCACGACCGTGCAAGGGAGCACGGCCGTGGTAGCCTTACTTTGCACGACCGTGCAAGGTGGCACGGCCGTGGTGTCCTATACAGAAATTGAAAAGTTTTGGTATTGTGTTGACATTGTTATATATGCATGTCCTTATTTTTATAAGTCATACAGGTTGATATTATGAGGTGATCATAGCCAGGTAAGAGTTATGATGGCATATTCCTTGAAAACAATTATAAGCTTTTAGAGTAATGATATGTGAAAAGTATATACATTGCTTCAATCAAGGTCATGTTGTTAGATGACTTGATGCTTATATGTCACTTGGTAGCAAGTGTTATGATAATATGCGGGTTTGAATAACCATGATCCTGAATCATTTTATGCTTAATGCCTTGAAGGCTTAGATGGTTCAATGGTTGTTTAATCTAAACCCTAATGATACCTAAAGACATTAAGGGGTTAAGTGATTAGTGGATTGACCCATGTTATGATTATTAAAGAAGATTACCAAGGTACCCTTGAAGGGTTCAAGTAAACAACCCTTGATAAAGCAAACCCTAATGATTATAATGGGCTGACTTAATCTATGTTAATCAAAGATGACTTGACCTAATCTAACCTAGAGTGATTTAAACATCATCTAGTAGTAAGAAGAGAGAGAAAGCTCCTAATATGAATGAGAATCAAGTAACATACTTTCAATATGTAAGAATGTACATGATTAGGGTATGATCCATCAAGGTAAGATCATGGAAATCCTAATTATAATGATTAATGAATCTTAACCTGATTTGAGGGCATCAATGATGATAATTTTCATATATAATGATGCTATGAGCTCAATTCACTATGAAGTGAATAGTAAACCCTAATTCTAGGGTAATAACATGTAACGTGAATAGTAAACCCTAATTTAGGGTGATATGATAAATGGAGTAATTTAGGGTTATGCCTTTGAGTATGAAACCCTAATTACAAGTGGTAATATGAGAAATCTTTATGCCTCGAGAGCTAAGAGGTTCTATAACCCTATGTTGAAGTAAAAGAATACAAACCCTAACTAATGAAGGATGGGGTATGTTAACCCTAGTCCTGGGTTATGCTTTCAAGTATGAAACCATGTGAACTAATTACAATATAAGAATTTTTATGCCTTATAAGACAAAGGGATTCAATAACCTTAATTGAGTGGGGTAAACCCTAACTCTACTTATGCTTTTAAGCATGAATCTTCATGATTAAAGTATGAGATGATGAATCATTATTCCTAATCATAAAGAAAGTGATTGAATAACCCTAATTGATGTAAATAAGGGAACCTAGCCTTAGTGTAAGCATGAAGGTACTATTCCTGAATTGAAAGGTTAATTCTGCTTTATAAATTGCTGATCTGGAAATGAAATGTTTGTTGTTGTCAATTGAATTAACCATGCAGGTTCTTATAAAAGGATGATTATATCCAGGTAAAGGTTATGATATCATATTCATTGGAAGCATGTTATTAGCTTTGTGAATAGTGATATACCATGTTTCCTAGTTAAGTGACATCATATAAGATTGATAGGCTGTGAGAGCCATGAGTAACATCAAGGCCATGCTAATAAGATGACTTATGATGAATTAAGGGTTTGAATACCCTATTCTTGAATGATAGTAATGAAATGGTTAAGAAATGATATCCAGTTGATAATTGATGTGAGTTAGACTTGATACATTTAGTATTCTACTTTTATAGTTGTTGTTCTAATGATTAATGCTTGGAAACATGCTTGATGCTAAAAGAATGCTAGAATGTACCTAACTAATCAAGTATAATCATATCATGTAGAGCCCTGACCATAGATCCATCATTGTCAGAAACCAAATGATGGTGAAACAGGTTTTCCTAAGGGAACTCCTGGAGCATATACTTTTGAGTATATGGGGGTATATGGACGTGTATATCCTTATGTCTTGGTGTAGGAATTGATGTATATTTACTTTAATCTTTCACCCCTTCACTATATATTCATACCGGGTGATGTACCACAAATCTCCCAAAGAAATTACTAATACCGCAGCAATGAGAGATAAACAAGAAATCTTTCGATGACGATGAGAGTTCAGAACTCCACTGTAACTCTATAGCGAAGTTTCCAGAATACCCTGGATAGCTACTACAGCAGAGATACAAGATGTCCTGCAAGTAAATCCTCTTACTGACTGAGGAAGATGAGGTCATAAGAATCCGACTCTTTTGATGACCTATGTATGGTACCGACGCGATTTTTATAAATGGCCGGTTGGAGTATGAGAGGTATACCTCATCTCCGCAGGGCATAATGATGTTTGAAAAATATAATCAGCCATATAGTATAACTGCTTAGGTTGTACTACGAGAAACAATGATTGATGTTACATTGTTGACTTTAACAGTCTGTTCAAGTTTCTAGAATACATGTTCTACATATGCTTTAATGAAGTGATTGCTTAAGTAAATGTTGTTTTACTTATTACCAAACCTGCTGTTGATATTTTCAGTTACTTTGCTTCTATTCTTCCTTATATGCTATAACAAAGCCTCTGGCGGAGAGTTATAACTCTCGCTGGGACAATTATTTAAATTGTCTCACTTCCGTGGGATTCTACTTGTTAGGTAGACGCCGAGGACGAAGGAATCCATTTAAGAATGAGCAACAATAGCATCAACAGCATCAGGGGCAGTAGTGAATCTCAGGTGGAGATACTAACTATCTAGTCTTGTAGATAGTGTGTCTTATGTCGTCTCTGTACTCTCAAGTCCTAGGAGTCAGTATATCTGAGATTTTGGCATGATGCCTCGAGATTTTGTATCTTACCTTGTACAGTTAACAAGGTGGGTTTTGTTGTAATGCTCGAGATGTGTTTATTACTGAGATGTATCAATGGATCAGTTTGTAAATGACCTATCATGTTGTTTATGAAAGAGTTTTTATCTATCGAAGATCTCTTTACAAAAGTTTTAAATTTTTAGTGATTTTTGATAATTCCGCTACTAATCGCTTCCGCATACGTTAATTTGATTGTCAGTTTGGTGTCGGTCGTTTCATCCTTGACCTTGTACATGCTTTCATGTAGAATTTGAGTGACAAATGAGACACCTAGTCCATGGGGTGGGGTATTTATAGGCTTGAATGGGTGAAAAATGTGAAAGCAACCCTTAAATAGTGTCCAAATTCCCCATTATTCAACACATGATTCAAATTGGCCAAAGAAGCATTCTCATTCACCAACCCAAAATTCTCATTGATACAGAGCTATCATTGGTTGGGATACCCATAAATTTAATTAGTTGACACACATAACTCTCATTAGTTGACACACCCAAAACTCCCATCGGTTGAGACTCCTAGAAATCTAATATATTTATGCACCCAAAACACTCATTGGTCCTTTACTCTCACTGGACAAGAACTCTCATTGGTCCATGACTCATTGGTTCAGAATTTTCATTAGTCAATGTGGAATTCTAGATGGTCAAAGCACCATTCTCATTGGCTGGCCCAAAACTCTCATTGTCCAAAATTCCAGTCAACATCCAAGCCTCCTATCTTCATTTCAATGATCTCCAAGCCCTCAAATAACATATAACCAAGCATGAATACTAAGAACAACGTGGACTTATGTAATTTCTACAAAAAGTGCAAGGTCTTCAATAATTGTAAAATTTGCATATTAGTCCACTAATGTACATGATATTAAAAATTTTGGGCAAACAAAGCACAAGTCGCATCGATTTTCATTTGACCAATTGATTGAAAACTTAATCAAATATTAAATCAAGGTAATTAAAAATCTAATTAAGATAAATAATCATAGATAATAATTAAGCTAAGTTTTGGGCCTTACAAAGATTGTGGGCTTAAGAATCAGTATGACCATCCACATAATTACAGCCAGGAATTGCTGGTAGAGAAAGCAGGAATAGCTCATTAAGGAAAAATCATGAGGATCAACATTACATAATATTGAGATCTTACCATTAACACATGAAGGTCATCAAGTTGTTTGTCCTTTAGTTTCTCTCACCAAAAATCAGAAGGCCCTATATAAACCAATTAGTAAAGAAACATGTCCAATTGGAGTTTATACTTCCTATCATTGGGTCTAAGAATAAAAGACAGTTAACAAAGAGTTAACAGAAGTTGGATGACATGAGAATATTGCCAATGGTAAATAGGTGTACAACCTTATAAGGTCCTCAATAATGTTACCCTCCATAAACCTATCTTTCAAGTTAGCTAACATGATAAAAAACTAATGGGTTGTTATTAAACCTAGCTTCTTAGTCAATGAAGACGCTCTTCTTATCTACTAGAGTTTTGTTATCCACCCTGATGGCTATCTCTTTTTTGGGAGGTCATAGAATCTGTGTGCATCCTTGACAAGTGATGCAACCCTTATTTAGGGCTTCATCTTTTGTCATTTTACTCTTTAATCACATCTAAACATGTTAGGATTCTTACTATTTCCCTCAATAAGTGTATTACTAACAAATGTACTTATGGGCGTTCTTTGTATGTTTTTTAAGTACTTTGACTATGCTTTGGATGGATAGGAGAGAAATAGGATGAACCTAGGGTTCATTCATCTTAGAGGAACCTAAGGAGGGTCCAAGAGATTCCTCAACCTACCCCTAGTGGCTAAGGATCAAGTTAGAGAAAAGAAATCCAAAGACTATCAAAGAGAAGATGAAAGTGAAAGAAAAATTCTCTAGCACAATCGTGGTATCTGGAAAGGACCTTTTGACCATGCCAAAATCACAATATAATCACAAATTTGGAGAAACTCCAAGTAAGTTTATTAGCATGATCTTGCCAAGAAGGTCCCAATGGTCGTGCTAGCAAAAACGATTGTGTTGCCAGCTCCCACAATGCATGTGCTTTGTGGAATAACCCTCACCCAACATATCCACCATGACCATTGTACCCGACAAGGTTATGCCACTTCCCTATCATCACGACTATGCTACCCAACAAGGTAATTCTACCTAACGTCCACCAAACTATGTTGCCCAAAAGGTTCGTTCTACTGACCTTCGAACCCCCAAAAACTAACTCGATATTTTCACTCCACCACCATGACCATTCCCTCCTAACATGCCCATTCTACCCATCAACCAGTATGAGCTCTCAATCCAGAACATCCATGTTTGAGAAAACCCTAGTACACTTTTGTAATGATTTTCTTATTTTACTCCCACTTAACCCTAGGATTCTCAAACCACTATATAAACAATAGTGGTGGATGGAAGCAAGAGTTACTACCACTTCCATTGAGTTGCCTACTCATTCCTACCTACTTCCACTTCATTTCCATCATCCTCCACCTCAAAACCATAGTTTTCTAGGGTTTTGTCTACTTCCATCCACCTTTCCATGAGGAGTGAGAAGGACAAGATACTATAATATGATGTGAAGAAGGAGGACTCTTCACCAAGAATCTATGTCTATCCACTCCTCTAATCATTCTTCTTTTCTTTTATTATGAGTAGCTAAACCCCCCTACATGGGTTGTTTAGGGTTAAAATGTGACTTTGATACCATGTTTGGGGGAATATATATACACTTTATAAATTCATGTTAATGATATTGTTCCAGATCTATCTCATTTCCCATGAATTATCTTGTGGTTTGTGCTTGAAAACATGAATTACCTTATGATTTTTTCTTGAAACCACCTAGGTTCTAGGAGAAAATGGCCTATATGTAGCTATTTTGGAAATTGCTCCTAGGTCCAACTAGTGGATCCCTAGCTAGCACCCCATATTCCTACATGTCTATCCCCTCTCCTACTCCTATGTGTGAGAACTCAGTATCTAGTTTAGTAGCACATAGTGAGATCGGATTGGATCTATCTAAAGGCTAGATGGTAGGTGATGTGAGGTGAAAAACCCTCATTTCCACTTTCCATTATTACTCTTAGGCCCCAATTGTAATAAGATTTACTATCCTAGAAACCTAAAATTCATTATATCCTAGATGAATTCCATCTAAACCCTAATCCAAATGAGCCCTGCAAGGTTGGATAGGAGGTGCTAGGGAGTAGTTCCTCTAAACACACCCTATTCCATCCATGGCCAATTAGTAATTTAGGGAAATTTTCTAGCATCTAACTTGTTGTTCAATTTGATACTCTAAATGAGTGAGTATGGTTTTCGTGTTATAACCCCCCAAGCTAGGTGATAGTCACAATAATCCAAACAGCCCACACTTCCACTAACTGCTAAAAACCATGATTGATCTCTTGATTATGTAATGTTTACTCTTTATTTGCATCCTTAGTCAATTGTCTTGTTCATAGTATTTGTGTCTTCCTAGTGTAGTTTATGTTCCTTTAATCTTTCTTGTGATAATCCTATCTGGTTAGTTGCTAATGTAGTCTCAGAATTTTCCTTCTTTCTTAATTGCTAGTCTAGTTCCCTTCTTGTCAAGTGCAGCTAGTTGTCCTCTCTGGGTTGATAATTAGGATTGCCTTTTTAGTGTAGTGTTGTGTTAATCTTGTCTTGATTTCCTTATTCGAATTATCTATTTTATTTTTTAGCTTCCTTTCTTTGTTAATTAGACTAAATTGTCTACGATTTTCATAGGTTTTGATCTTACTTTCTCTTAATTACTTGCTTGATCAACTTACTATAATTGAACCAAAATCCCATCCAAACCCTTGAACCCTAGACTCCACATTAGGAACCTAGACACAATGAACATAGCTCTAGTTCCCCCTCTCTCCCATGAGTTCGACCCTAACTTGCCATATATACTACTCTTGAGCATGTGCAATTGTGGGTTTGTTGAAGAGTGTGTCCAAATTGGGTTTGTAAATATTTGAAATACCTTGTTGTGTGGCTAAGGAACATCCAACCAAAATTCAATTGGTTGGGTGAGCTCGTAGTGAATACATAAAGATTTTAGGCATCATTTTTCGAAAGAAAGGCATTTTGTCTAGCTAGTTTGTTTAGCTTTAACTTTTCCTACTGCCCACACCATTGCTACTCAATCTTGTACACTATGTTATTTGTGCATACTTGTTTCTAAAATGTCTTGTTTTGATTGGTTGTGCCATATATAGGTCACCATTATTGCATGTTTGGTTGTCGTTCTCTTTCTATCAACTCTTTCCTAGTCGATCCCTGGATAGGAAGACAAAGGCATAAAAATTAGCAAGACCATAATCTAGAGGAAGAGATGGAAAATAGTAATGCCCACAACCATGAGGAGGAACATGAGAAGTTGCCACCACCTCCTCCAGTTGTGCACAAGACACTTCATGACTATTTCATGCCAGGGAACTACAACTCTCCAATTGCTACTATGGTTGATCAAGTCTTGGGCACACAATTCTAAATTCCACTACTCTTCTTGTACTTATCCCTACATTCTATGGATTTGAAAATGAAAATCCGCTAGTCGATCCCTGGATAGGAAGACAAAGGCATAAAAATTAGCAAGACCATAATCTAGAGGAAGAGATGGAAAATAGTAATGCCCACAACCATGAGGAGGAACATGAGAAGTTGCCACCACCTCCTCCAGTTGTGCACAAGACACTTCATGACTATTTCATGCCAGGGAACTACAACTCTCCAATTGCTACTATGGTTGATCAAGTGTTGGGCACACAATTCTAAATTCCACTGCTCCTCTTGTACTTATCCCTACATTCTATGGATTTGAAAATGAAAATTCGTACAAGCACATGTATTCCTTTATACAGACTTTCTCCACTTTTAGGAATCATGCAGCCACTGACGATTCCATTCAGCTCACCTTTTTCCCCTTCTCTCTCAAGGATAAGGAAAAGGAGTGGTGTTCTACCAACATTGAGATTGTCACTTCAGAGGAAATGAAGAATGATTTTATGAAGAAGTTTTATCCTATTGTCAAGTTGGCTCAGATGAGGAGATACATCCTTGTCAAAAATAGAACGAGCAATTTCATGAGACATGGGAGATATTTTAGAAATTGATGTGGGAATGTCCCCACCATGAGGTGCCAATTTAGGAACTAGTTAAATCCTTCTACTATGGGCTTTTTGAGATGGGTCAAATGTTTGTGGACTCATAATGTGGCAACACATTTATGGTTAAATCTCCTAAAGAATGTTGGCCTCTTTTTGACCATTTGGATGAAAACTCAAGACATTGAGCTTGAAGTGATTGTGCATTTTGATAGAAATCGGATAGCTCCCCCTCCTCAGACCAAAGATGACTTTGACATACAAGTCATGAAAATATTGGTGGTCATGATGAACTTAATAAATACCCATGTGAGAGGCCCTTCTTGACAATCTACTCACTCTATTGATTCTATTGGTTAAGGCACTCGACTCTTTTGGAAACTACAACAACGAAGGCCCAATGTCAAATTCTTACACTCCAGAATGGAGAAATCATTTAATTTATCATAGGAGCAACAATGGGACCAAGTACAATGGAACAAATCAAGATTTGAGAAAAGGTTCTTGGAAGGTTGAGAGGCTTAAATGAAGTCAAGAAATATGTGTCCTCCCATGGAAAGAACATTAGTAGGTTTGAGTAAAGGTTGGATAAAATTTCTTTATCACTTGCCCACTAAGAGGAGGGGAGACTTCTCTCCCAAACTTTGGCTAATCCATATAGTGCTAGTGGATCTATAGGTTCTCCTCAAGGCACCTACATCCCACCACAAAGGCAAGTGTCAACTTTGCAACAATACCAAGGCCCTCCTAACCCTTATTCTCTACCACCACCACAACCTCCATATGACTTCCAATATTCTCTACAACCACCACATCAATATTGACCACCATCACAATATCAATCACCTCCCCTACAACCTCCTCAACAACATCCACAATAGACACCCTACATCCTTAAAAATCCAAATCCACCATGAAAACCATCACGAGCCCCCTTCTCCCCATTGATGCATGAAAATATTGTTGAACAACCCAAAAGGGAAAGAGACAAATTGACAAAGATCGTGATGGAATGTCATTGACGAAAAGTTCTTATGAGAGTTTTGAGAGAACTAAAATCATTTCATACCACCTTCTTTTGAGATGATAACACCATGTGTCCCACCATCTTGTGAGAGTGCTAAGAGAACTAAAATATCTAGTGGCCCACCATATGTTGAATCTATGATACCCAATGTTATCCCATCTTCAATCGAGTTGATAACAACAAGTGTTCCACCTGATGCATCAAGAGCCTTTTTGTGGTGCCCCAAAGTTCTCAAACTATTCTGCACAAGGTTGATGTGAATGAGCACTTTCTATTTTATGCCTTAGAAGAGCCCTTCTTCAAAGGGAGGCATACGCTTAAAATGAGCATTTTGGATGTCTTAAGGTGAGGGAAGGAAAACATCTCACTACTCGTGTCATTATTTAAGGATGTTTTTGTAACATACCAAAAGTTGGCTACCCTGAATTCAGAAACCTTAATTCCATGAATAAGAGGTCTTTGTGCTCATATCACTAGGCATGACCAAACAATGCTAGAGTTATATCTTAATACACATGTGTGTATCCTAATGGACATATAATGTGCAAGTAATGAGTTATAAACTTGTTTGTACCCCAAATGACACGTAGTGAACATGCATCATATGAATAACTCACATATTAACCCTAATGATGGATGTATAGTAATCATCTAATCCCAATATATGCGGCCTTGGTGATATTTATGATACATTAGTGGAATTAAGTGTTGTAATTGGATAACATACATTGATACACATGAATGATACCTAATCACCTTTTTGAAGTTAAACAGGCAAATTTCATTATGAAGGAGCCATACGACATCTACATGAGGAGAAAAACAAACTAAAAGACCACACAAAGATCAAGAACAGATACAAACCACCACAAAAACTCATATCGGAATCTGATAAGGAAGACAATGATGTATAGATCCCTCTTCTCCTTTGCTGGCTAAAGCATCTTTCTATGAGGAATACCTTCAACCTGAGTATGTATATATGGTAGAGTAGTTGCACCAAATCGGTGTTCTAAAAGGATATTTTTTCTGCACTTGCTGCCATACAAACTCCACAACAAAATTGACTGAGAAAGAAAAATCTACCATGAGAAGAGAAAGCAACGCTGATTAACAGCGAGATAGACAAAACAAGAGAACAATCTAAATAGAAAGCTAGTAAAAGAGAAAGGGGATAGGAAACTCGTCGCAGTCGGGCTCAACGACAGGGAGGAAGAAGACCGCTGCCTCCAAAGACACCACACCCACACACCTCTCAAAGAAGAGACATTGCTGATGATGGACGAGAAGAGGCCGAGGGGGAGCGGGGCAACACTTTGTGGCGGCCAAACCCCCTCCCCCCAGCCAGCCGCCTATGGAGGAAGAAACCCTAGCGGCGCTGGGGTGAGAGAGCGGGGAGAATAGATGACCTATACCTAATCACCTAATCATGGCTTGATATGAAAATTAGTTTATCAATATGTAATATGTTTCACCTTTTTCACTAATATACATCTAATGACTCAAATATGGTTAATAAGTATCTGGGTTTCGATAAATGACTAAAGTAGATTTAAACATGCATAATCAGTAAGAAGAAATGAATAAATATGAATAATCGATTCATTTGGACAATAATCACTACAAAAAAAATATTCATTAGTGGTATTTATTTTAGTGGATTTTGTAAAAAAACCATTATATAATTATTTTCATAGGCATTTTTTATTTAAATGCCACAAAATGTCATAAGGTTGATGTTATAAGATTCGACAAATATTATGACAATTCTTAGGTTTCAGTAGCGGCAATTTATGGATGTCAAACTGAAAATATTAATTATCCCGACATCACAGTAAAGCTCCTCCCTACAATTAAACAAATCCTATATCTTTAAATTTCTTTATGCGACATCCCGAAATTTAGCGGATATCATTCGTGCTCAAAATCGGAAAAGTTTGCCCTTGGTTCGGGCGCCCTTCAAGCAGTCAGGGACGCCGGTACTATAGGAGGCCTCCTATAGAAAAATTATAGGACACCAATTACAATTTGACACCTAACACTCCTTTCCCCACCATTATAAAGAGAGTCGAAGAGTCACGCCTCTTTGTTGAAATATGCCATACGTAGTTTTACGGGTAAAGAATTTGTGTGGAACATCAATACCTACCACCAATTTGCACTCTGACTTCTTGTATCAATTTATTCTTTTCTTATTCTTTGCCACAACGAATTATGTTCTTTGCTATGTATTTTGTGGTAAGATAAAGTACAATGTCTGTATTAAAATATGTGCACAAATATTTTTTATGTAAATGAGTAAAATATGATATAATTAAATGAATATAAGTATATCTGAGTATTTTTTTATGCATAATCATGTTGCTTTCTTATAGATATCTAATTACTTGTTTTGGTTTTCATACCATATTGTATCTGATTATGTATAAAAATTTTATTTACTATATCTAGTTGAATTTTTTTCTTATACTTATGTACAAGTGAGGTACCATATATTAGAACTACATACCAATGTACAAATTTTTTTTAGGATAGGACGTGGAAAAATTTATACGTGCATTGTTATTACAGTTGACACAATAGTATATTGTTATTTTATTCGATTTTTTATAACTCTCGTGTACGTATGTATAGAGGGAAAAATTAAATGTTACTTACCATGTAAATAAAATTGTTACGTAAAAATATTATAGTTAGATACGTAATTAAATTCTTTTTATGTACATTGATATGCAGTTCGATTATGATATCTTACATGTACTATCTATAGAATAAATATTACAATTAGATAAGATAAATAAAAATGTTATATAAAAATATTACAATCAGATACGGTAAATAGAAAATGATTTTTTACAGTATTATATAGTTCGACTATGATACCTCGCATGTACATATGTATACAAAAAAATTGTTATAATGAATATGCTAAATAAAAATGTTACATAAAAATATTACAGCGGTTAGATGCGTCAAATAACAAGTTTATTTGTACATTGTTATGTAGTTCAACTAGGATACCTCACGTGCACATGCGTATAGAAAAAATGTTACAGTTAGAAAAAATGGTAAATATTGTACCCAAATAATTATTCATACATTGACATGTCATTCGATTATGATATCTCACATATATGTCTATATAGAAAAAAGCTACAATTAGATATGGAAAATGAAAATTTTGGTTACGTATATTATTATGTAATTTAATTTGATACCTCACATGTAGGTATGTGTAGATAAAAATGTACACTTGGATGATTCCTCGCATGTACGTACGTGTAGAAAAATATATTATATTTTGATATGATAATAAAAATATTTCATAAAATATTGTAGTTAGATACCATAATTCATTTTTTTCTCTATATTAGTGTGTAGTCCGGTTATAATACCTCACGTGTACATAAGTATAAGAAAAAATGTTACAATTAGATATGATAAATATAAATTTTATATATATCGAGATTCTTTGTGGTATGGTACCTAACAAGTATCTAGATATGTCTAAGGACATGGTATGATTTTGCCTGAAATTTTTTTTACACATACTCATATACATTTAATTATATCATTTTGTGTGTACTCTTTTACATAAAAAATATGTGCGCGTACTTCTTGAATTATTTCAACATTGTTCTTTTCCAACTACAAAAATACATAATGCAATACATAATTAGTTGTTGTAATGAATAAGAAAAACTATTTCTGATACATATCCGTTTGGGAAAGTGTGCAAATTGTTCGGGCATTGATGGGACAAGGTCGGACAGGTTGCAATCACTTGTAATCGTTGTTACCAAATACAAGATCATTCACCGCTTTGAATTTGTATTATTTTTTAGTATTGAGTAGTGTATTATCTTTTCTTACCGAACAAAAAACTTACGGTAATCCATCTCACCGCACCGGCTCACCAATAAACACCAAAATAAATTAAGAGATAACAATTTGTTACGGTTGATATTGTGTTGCTAATCGGAGGAAAATATCCATGCCTCACAAAATTACTTGTTTGTTGGCGTGTGGCATATCTACGTAGGAAGTCTCATGTAGGTGACTCTTCAATTTTGTCTGGTTCTAAGACGGTGGGAGAGAGAGTGGCCAAGTGTCAAATACTAATTGGTGTCCTATAATTTTTCCATAGGAGGCCTCCTATAATACCGACAGCGGCCGCCGCTTCCATGGTGCTAAAATATCACAGCCTTCCAAGTTGACCGACGTCCACACCTTCATCCTCCGGATTGACCCTCCGTCAGGACCGTCCGCTTGTTCACCTCTACCCTGCCTTGCGAGCCACATCATTGGGTGTGGCTGCACCATATGCCACTGAATGGAGTGCACCAATGTAGACGGCCGCACAAGATCCATGGAGATCGTTGCGTCGAACTTCTCGCTCCAGACACTTATCAAAGTGGAGCACCGATCGCTCTACAATCCACTCCCAAAGAGGCCAGTGGAGCGGACATTGTTCCGGTAGGAGACCAAAATACGGTGCAAAGAGTTGATGATGGTTCCATGCCCCCCTCTGGCGGCAGGCTACTGATGTTGACCAGTAGCTTGATTTGACTACTAAGGCTTTGGCGAAGAGGTCCTGGTGACACAACATTATGCAGTGTGCGTTTGGGCGCAAGGTAGGGCACAATGAACCTCCTTCGAGGTTCTGGTGACACTGCCTCACACACTGTTTGTAAATTTGGATGCAAGGGATCGAGGGCGGTGTGCACAGCAAGTCTATCACGCTAGTCGACGAGAATCTTTTCAGCCTCATGCAGTCTTTCTCCTGGGTCAGTTGGATCAACCATGTTGTGTCGTTGGTGATACTTGCCGTTGCTCAGATTTCCATCACCACTCGTAAGGTTTTTCTTTTATTGAATTAGTTGCTCTAGCCTCCATTGTGTATCCCTCAAATTAGAGTTGTTACAGTCTTTTTCCTTGCTATTTTGACATCAATCTTGTACGCTATTCCCAAAACTTAAAATCTTTGAAATTGTCCCCATTGTATCCATTAGACATGGCTTCATATAAGCATCCATGTCCCATCATTATTTAAAGTTGCGTACAAATTCCTTATGCCCAATTTCTGAGCGTGGCATGACTTCCCAGAAGACATATGATCTTGATTTTTTTAGATTGTTTTGTCCCCAATTAAGTACCCATGTGTAACGGCTCATTCAGCCAACACCTATGACCTTCTCCCTAATCTCTTATCAGAACAAACATGCTCAAACGTAAACATTTTCGATTGGTGTAGGCTAGAAGGCCATGGTGGTGTTTGTTAATATGCGGTGCCATTACATTATTGATCTCCCCATTGCGGCTGCACCTGGGTGCAAGTTAAAGCTCAATGCCATGCTAATCTACCAAAGCAACTATAGGTTCATTTTTTTTAATATGTTCTCTGAAAGGTCATGATCTAATTGATCAAATCTATCTTTGTCTTCCTTTCCATTTATAGGGAATCTGGACAGATATGTCCGCAGGTTGCCTGTTGCAAACAATTATTACTTATATTGATGACGTTGTGAACCAACTTAGAGAAGGAAGTAAGTTAAGCGAAATTGAAATCTTAACTCCACTTGATGCTAACTTTTAGTTTTGCATTCACTAGTCATGCTCTTTGATCATTGAAAAAAAGTGTGTGCCTAATACTTATATGATATGATTAGTGATTTACTTAGTACATGCAATATGATAATGCTATTTTCCTTGAGAAATAACGTTTCCCTTGTGAATTCCACTGATAGCCTGCAAGGGATGTGGATAACATCAGGACATGTGGAGGCCAATAGGGTTGTACGCTTACTAGTCCAGAACAGTTATTCGATCCTGTTAGGTCATAGACCGGATAGAACTTCGTTCTAGTCCTCGTCCTAATATTTTTGTTATATGGGTTTCAGTCCAGTCCTCTCCAGAACTTCGTTCTAGTCTGGACAATTGCTATTGATTAATGATTGGACAACCATTTGACTAATTTTCTATGATTTAACGAAAGTGGAACCATGTGATCTATAGAATCTTTATGGAGGAGTTTCCTATTAGGAGAGCCTCGTGTTTACTTAACAAATTTTAGGTCATAGCTACTTGGAGGAGGAAATTATGTTAGTGCCTTGATTTGGTAAGAGTAATTGATATCGACTGATCCAAAACCAGTCTAAAGGAGACAAGCCTCGGAATCCAACATTTCTTGCGATTCAAAGGCGATTGTATTTTGGGTAATGATGTTTACATTCTGTTAATTTATTCCATAACAAAAAGCTATTGCGTGCGTATATACGACGTATATAAGAACGAACTTTGACATTGGCAAATATAGGAGGTGAATGACATTTATCACTGAGTCCTAAGGAGATGGAAATGAATCTTTGAAGAAATGAATGGAGATTGGTAACTTTATTTTTTAGCGTCTTGGGATCAACTTTATAGGATTTGCGTTTTCATCTCTATGATTCTGTGAAAATGTTTTCATAAAGAAATGTTTTTATTGGAATATAAGAAATGTTTTACTTCCTCATATATACTTTTCCTATACAAGGAAATCTGTATAAAATGAGATTATTTGTAGGATATATAGTGCAAATTCTATGCAACATAAAGGATTTAGGTATTTATTTATTAAGATAATGGAGTCTAGATTGAATTTTTCATTGTAAATCCAAGAAAAATATACTCCTGAATCACATACTAGATTGATTGCATCTTCATTTATGCAACGAGTTTGCCAATGTACATATCTATTATAAGCTAAGAGACACCTTTCAATTTGACATTGAATGTTACCTAATATACCTAAATTATCCAATATAGGGTAGATGATCATCTAACTATCTTAGATATATGTTTCTACTGGACTCTATCATTGTTATGTGTATTCATATGAAATGTAGAAAGTTTATATAGTGCCAAACTTGCTTTTCTCTTACTTGGTTACATTAGCAAGGTTAACTTGGTGTGATAATGGTGGCTCTTCATTATGTTCATTGTCTTTTTCTTGTATCTCATCATATAAATTTGATCAACAATTACCCAATGAAACAAAAATTTCTATAAAAAATGAACATATTAATGCCATGTTTTATATTTATCAGGTTAACTCTCAACCTATAAGCAACATGTGCACTGAAGCTCTTTCTGTCAAGAAGGTAGTATTTCTAACTTGTAGTCTCTTGTCAATCATATATATCCTTTTTATATGGGACATAGAGAGTGTTTTAACTATGTATTTTACCAAAATGAAGAATCATTTTATCGTGGTTCATGGAAGAGTTCTATATGTTTATTTGATTTATATTACTATTATCATGAATTTGATGGGTTGAAGGGTGTCTCATGTATCTTTGGGATGTTCCCTCCAGTCCCATCCCAATATGGCCAAGGTCTTCTAAATGATCACCTAGTTCATAGCATTTATGATGAGATTTTTATAGTTAATCTTGTATACAATGTTTGTCTAGGTCATCTTAGGCGAGGAGGTAGACATCTCCAAACTCACCCTTTGAACATAATTGAACATATAATTGATGTTGTGCAAGAAGAAAATGAACAAGGTTAGATATGGCAACATTTAACCACTAATATTTTCCAGTAAACTATTGATGTGCAGATAGGTTGCTTTAACACATTTTGTTAGTGTGACCTAGTTTTCTAGAAACCATATAAACAATCTAATAGTAACATTCCTCCAACCTTCCCTCATAGAGTTCTCACTATCATAGATCTAGTCTTTCTCAAAATTTGCATGTGTGGCTATAGGTGTATACTAGAAGGACCTAGCATTTGTGGATACAGGGTTCTATTACGTATTGTCATGCTCGTTGGGGTTGTTCCTGGGCTCAATCTACTTCATGATAAACACAATGGTAAGCAACCTGAGTGATCATTTCATTTATTATAATGTCTTCTCTTTCTGAAGGTAGAAATTGCCCATGTGAAAGAACTACTCTAACATATACGAAAACCATTGAAGGTAAAACTGATTTGCATCTTTTTTCTATGGTAATTTGGATAGGGATGTTAGGAGGTTGTTGTTGCACCCCTTTATGTTGATTTTAATCCTATTGGGAACCACTATGAAAAGTATGTGGACTAAATTTGGAATCTTCACTCTAGATGACTGCAATTTGATATTTTGCATATTTTGGAATCATGCTCTTTGACCATGAAAAATGTAATCATGCATGCCTAATTATCAACCGAATTATTTAGTAATATATTTCATATATGAAGTATAATAATAAATCTTTTTAAAGAACTAACCATTGTTGAAAATTGGAGCTTATCAATGTTGCACCATACATAGTACGTATTATAGTCTTATCGTAACATCTTTCTAAGTTGACCCCTATATGTATGTGTGTATTACAGTCCATGTATCATATTATACTTGAGATTTCCAAGATTTACTCCTGAAACAGTCGACTGATTTTTTTCCCATATTATACCTATAATTCCAACATAACTCCAAAATGATATGCAATGTGATATATTGAAACAAAAAACCTCCTAGAATGCAAACAACCTACAGAGGCATAGAATGTTCTCGAAGGTAAACATTACATAGATGATTTGTAGTAGGTCAAATAGAACCAATATTATATCACAGCCAGTAACATGAAGTTGAAGAAGAGAAAAAGTGATAAATCTTGTGAACAAATAACTAATATATAAATTTTCTATGACTATCTCCACATGTTTCTATGTATTTTTTTATAGATATAAATCTTGATCTTGAGATCCTTTATTCTCAAGCATGAACTCATTATATAGAATGGGTTCATATATATATATATATATATATATATATATATATATATATATATATATATATATATATATATATATATATATATATATATATAGAGAGAGAGAGAGAGGCTAAAAGAATTGTGTACCCGAGTACATGTAGCTTGCATGTACCTACCTTCATTTATGATAATTGTAAAATTAAACTACAATATCCAACCTTATGGATGTGGTGTATACCACTTAGATAAAATGTGTATCAAAAATCACCAACATATGATATTCATAGATCATCCAATGAAAGAATTTGTGTCTTAACTAATTAACGGTAAGTTGGAGAAATTACAGAAACCGTTCGATGATATATTGCTATATCTCATGATATATGTATATATATATATATACTTTAATTTGTATTGAAAAGAATATAATTTATATAGGGAGTCTTGTAAGTTTTTGGCACTCATAGTTTTGTACAATCTACGGTTTGCATATATTAACTTTGTAACACAAAGTACTTAACAGAAGATGTTCTTAGGATTAACATTGAAGTATGTTAATTCCTCTTATGTATGGATTTACAACTTTATAAATTCTCTATAGAAAAGTCTTAGTGCTCTGTAGGAACAAAAACATTAGTCCATACATCTCCTTACATTCTCATATTTCCAAAAAAAATATAGTGTTATTACATCTATACTTCTAATACTTCTTCAGTCACTTATTGATAACAAGAATTGCGCAAGAGAGCAAGGTAATGTCATATGCATCATGTTTGAATTTTGTCTTCTAAACATATTTTGTATACACATGGAAAAATGACAGTTTTAGACTCGGTATCCATAATTGGCTAAGATCAATAATTTTTACACAACAAGGTAGTTAAATTGTCATTTTAAATCAAACAAAGTTGATTTTGTTGATTGTTTACATCATATGACATGCACAATATAGAACTTGAAAGAGTATCTTGCATTAACATTCAAGCTTAGAAAATATTCTTTCTATTGATAATTTACATAGAATAATAGTTGTGTGCTCTTATAGTCGCTCATTGTTTTTTTGATTAATTCCTGACTTGCATTCGACAATAGGTCTGAATTGTTAAATGTGTCACATGATAATTTTTCTACTATTTAATATTGGTAAATAAATATGATATTTATCTCTTAATATCAAATGTAATCATATTTTTGATCAAAAACTAATTGGATTATTTCATACCATATTTTTTTCTTAGTCTTCATATTTCATTGCAATTGGCTTGTTAACACTTTATCATTTATTGTTTTCTACTTGTGGCATGGGAGAAATTTAAAAGAATTGATCTATATTGCATCTACAAAGATTTTTGTAGTTGCTTATGATTATTTATCAAAGAAAATTTCTTAGAGTTTCTCATGAGATCCCCACCCTCCATCAGAGGAACCTAGAGTTTCTAAAGTTGAATTTTCTCAAGGCTATACCTCATTAGTTATCAAGAAAATATTATCTAAACTTAAACCAAATGTGGGTGTGTTCTTATAGTGTAAACAAGTATCTCTTTTTTGTGATGGCCATGTATTAACTAAATGGTTTCACTTAGTCTCTTTGCATACTAGAAGACATGAACCATGCTACATACAAGAAATATTTTAGTCTGACTGATGAGTAGGTTAGATGCCTGAAGAAATCGAGCATGATTTGGTCTTTTCCTAGTTTTCCAGAGAAGGAGCCAAATTCTTGACGAACACCATTTTAGGATTCGTAAAGATTATTCCCATCAAGCCCATCTTCTTGTTGCCAAGTTAGCAGTCAAAAATAAGCAAATCCAACATTATTTGGTTCATATGTATGTACCCTTTCATTGTATCAAGGAAGTGTTGTCAAAGGATGTAGAAACTAAAATCTTGTATGAAGGAGTGTCTCATCATTGTTGTATTTGATGAAAGGAGAAAGGTAAAAGTCCTCCCTATGTAATTTGCATTTTATTATAAATAAAAAATATTGATAATTAGAATCTATACTGTTGAAAATGTGAGTTCAATGTGCAATTGATGTTCATTTAGAAATACATGTAATGAAACAAAAATTGAACCATTAAAAACATGAAAATGGAATCTGCACAGTAATCATGCTATTATAGTGGAATTTTTATACGCCGTTATATACAATAGACACAGTTTCATACAACATCCTAGTACATTATAGTGGCATTTGTATAAAAGCCAATTGATATAATAGTGAAATGTTTATAAATGCCAAATTATGTTTTATTGGTATTTATTTGGTATTTATTAAAATCCACTAAAGTCAAATGTTTAACGACATTTATGACTTATGCCACTGTCTCTCTAGTGCCATTGGTACTAGAGGCACTTTTTTAAATGTCAATAAATGCCACTAAATACTTTTTGCGGCATTTATATTTTTTAATGGTATTTGTTAAATGCCACTAATGAGTATGTTTGTTGTAGTGAATGTGACTAACTAATATAATGTGATGATATGTATGTTTAATGTAAGTGGGAGTAATCAATGTGCCATTATTTGAGTTAATGTTGAAACTAATGGACTTAAAGAGAGATTGCTTAAAATAACTTAACTCATGCAATATAATATTATGAAACTCAATTTGTTCTAAGATAATGGTAATCGGTGTCTAAATACAAAATATTAAGGATAATGTTGATATGTAATAATAATTATTGAGATAATTAAGTTAAACCCTGATTGTATTGGAAGTCATAGAAGATAATTCTAAAACATAAATCTAATCCCAAGATTGAATTCCTTGGGTCTTAATTAGCCTAGGTGTCAAGTTTCACTTTATTTGGATCTTGTTTGAGATCTCATATAAAATAGGAAGAAGATACATATTAAAATGCTTAATTATATCAATTATTTAACCAACACACTTGAATTTCTTAAAGTTTATCTTAATTGTTGCCACACATATTATCTGGATTAGACTCGGATATGAAACCTATTTACCTATCACCTTCCTCACCCTCTTTCTTTCTTCACCTGGACTCTACAGTCCACAAGATTCCCTCTCCTCTCTCGATCACTATCTCTCTCTTCCTCCTCCACACCCAAATATTTATTCCTCTTGTGTTCTTTGTGATATCTCGACCTGTGAGATCCTCAATTTAACCAGAATTCACCCCCTTAGATTCCCAGATGAAAACTAACTCTTATCTCCTGTGTTCTTCCCATGTCTTTTCCCCTTTTTCTCTTTTCTCTCATCTTTATAGTTTCAGACCCCTATATAATGATCCCAATACCTCCATGATGACTCCAAGAAAACAATTTCCCCCCTCACTTGCTTCCTTCATTACCGCCACTAATGCTCCTAACTCCACCTGCCTCCCTAGGACTACCTTGAGTTTTCTTGCACAACTCTGACCTCCGTGAGGTCTGAAAAACCCTTTGACGCCATCTTTAGTTTCTAGAGAATCTCTCGGTGCCATCATTTTTTTCTAATTTTATGTATGTTTAGCTTCCCCTCTTTCATTTCCATTCCTTTTGTTTTATACCGCCAAGATTGATAACTGGCTTCCTAGCATAGATTAGTTCTATTTTTTCTTGCATTTGGATCTGCTTGAACCGCACAACCTTTTTTGGTTCCTCTACTTTATGTGGCTTTATTATTAAGCATTGTTCTCTACAACTTGGTCTTTTGGGTCCCAACCATGGTGGAAAACTGGGTTGAGGTTTATGTACTCGGGGACCTTTGTTTAGGATCTCTGAATCCTCCTAAGTCCTTCGAACTTGTTGGTTATTGGTGGTAAGTTTTGGCATTTGATAGTTGAATTTTGATTCCCAAAATTTTATCGAGCTTCTCACGAGCAAGAGACATGAGGAAGATGATCTGTGGCAATTTATAGTATTACCCTCATATTAATTAGGATTATGTCATGCAATCCATAGGCTTTTAAGTATTTTCTTCCTTTTTAATTCATTTGATCATCCGACCTGTAGACCTCTGTGAAAGTATTGGTTTACCCTATCACACAATATAATGTGAGGATCATATGTCTAAGCAAATCAATTATTGAGAAATTGGTTTGATTTTATAATTCACTAAATCAACTTAATTTAATGAATTCATAACTAATTATTTAATCATCAAGAGTTTATGTAAAAATGTGTTTTGAAATCAAAGAAATAAACTTTATATGATGGTATCAATTTCATAAATTTAAATCCAATGTAATAGGAAGTGGAAATTTTGGAATTTGTAGTATAAACCTCAAATAATGATTTATATACCTAAGGTATTATTAGGTGAACATGTATAATTTGGATCTACGGTTGGACTTTGACTTTGATACATGTTTTTTAGGTATGTTTCACTCTCCATTAAATGATATTGGATAATTGTTAATTTCATCTCTATCTCTTGGACTTTATTATGACGTCTTATCTTAAATGATACACACACACATATATATATAGTTGAATTGAGTGGTTCCAAATCGTGAAATTTGTCATACATAATGTTATATTTGTCAATTGAATCACACTCTTCTATCTTATTGTTGTTTAATTCAATTTGTATGTTGATCAATATTATTGATCCATATTCAATGGAAACCCTAATTTTCCATATGTTGTTCTCGATTCATTATTGAGATGTCTTTTTAAGTTGGACACTATAATGTGATATAACTAAACTGATGCTTGCCCCTCTATTTATAATGCATATTTGGTTTGAGTAACTTATATAATGTACACATTAGGTGGTGTGTCCCTATTGTTTCATATAGTGGTCCATGTCCCTAGATAATAATGATTTGATGCCATTATTCTCCCAAAGATTGTGGTAGTGATCCCACAATATGTGGTTATGGTGGTGATTCCATATACCTTTAATTTATTGAACTTGTTATTATCATGATATTTGCACGCATAATTCTTATTGTTTATTTTTATTCTATGATTTGAGATTTAAAGGCAAGAATTTTTTAATTGTAAACTTTATTGTTTCTTCATATAATCTCTGTCTTATCATATCAAGATTTGTTTTTATTTATACTTGTATGGTACTTTCCTCTTGGATGGGAATCCTTGATTATATTATTTGATGTCCTTTTCCTAATGTTGTCTAATCACTATTATATGCACATACCGACTTTTATGCTGACAACATCCACTTTGTCTTTTCTTGTGGGAATCTTCCAACCCCTATGTGGAGAGAAAGGAGGTGTGGACCAAAGTTGATCAAGACTTATCTAGGTTTAGTTGATCATTCTTGGGAGGTCGATTGAAGTAGTTGGTTTACCCTATGCAACTTATTTCCTATAGTTTTCTTTTGTGTACACCCTAGGTGGTGGTGAACAATGTTAGGTGTAAATATTGTAGTAGTTAGATTTCTACCTTCGTTGATACACTTTATGGTGATTGATACATTATATACTTGAATTTTAATATAGCATCCTTTGTGAAAAATCATTATCAATTTCGGCATTGGATGGTTTCTTATCATTCCCTCAAGTAAGTTGAGTGGCTCTCGCCTCGGATCCCACTCCTTACAATCAGAGACAAGGCAATCAGTTATCTAACTATTTAAATCATATATCCCTTAGGGTTTTACCTATCCTATAAGTTTCTTGCACCTTGTACCCTTTCCTAGAGTTTGCATAACAAGATGATTGGTGGCAATTTAACTATCGATAACATTGTTGGTTTTGAGACACCTCAGGACCCAAAGTATGGAATCTCAAAGATGGATTATCCTTTTACCCCTCCGATCTTAAACTCTTGAGAGTCAACCTGTAGTTGGTTTATCCACCTTGACACCAGAACCAACTATCACAAGTGCGAGCATTCCCCCTGACCTAAAGTTGCTTCATATTTGACAAATACTTTCTTTAGTCCTAGTAGGGAAGGTTATCTTTGTAGCTGCTATAGACGATCCTAAGGAGCATAAACTTACTGATATTCTAAAGATGTGCCCTATGTATATTAATGGTGAGAATGTAGTCAACATGGTATACAAAGATGATAATTGGATTCTTTGCATCGAATAGACTTTTCATGGCATGGATTATCCATAGCATCAAAAGATTCATTGCTACTTACATTCTTAATGGGCCAGCTCATCGTTGGTAGAATAGTATGTCCAAGACTCGTGAGGTCACTTTCATGATGTGGAATTAGTTCCTAGCCTTATTCAAGGAGAAGTATGTATCCTCTACAAAATTAAGGAAGAAGGTATACGAGTTCTACAACCTACATCAAAATTCCATGACAATCCTAGAGTACATGCAAAATTTTGTGTGCCTAGAGCATAATGCTAATGGTCTGATTAATGAGCGACATGCTTTCATCTTTTTGGAAGTATTGTGTTATAGTATTGGATGTATGTGGATTCCTCATATACCACATACCTTTCCTTAATTTTTGGATAAAGCCCTTTCTATATAAGCTTACCCTGGTTTTTAAGAAAATGTTAATCACAAGAGGAAGATGCCTAGTGAAGACTCAAAGAAAGATAGGTGTTCTATGTTCCATAAGAAACATTCCCTTGGGATATGTCCTCCTAAACCTAAAGGACCGATCATATTCCATTATTTTGGAGAACATGGTCGTCTCAAACCTTGTTGCCCTCAACTTCATGGAGGTCAAGTACCACTACGACATAGGGATAATGGTAACTATCAACACAATAGAGAAAGACCTAATGAAGCATGCAGGACATATCAATGCCTTTGGTGATGAAGTAGTTAATAACTAAAATGATGAAGGCATATTTTATGCTTATAGTTGATCTGAGTATACATTTAATCTTATCTTGTCCATTTTTCTTGATATCTTGACTTGACGAGTTATAAGTGTTGTTAATGGATGTTATTACATATGGTTTAGATAAATGATTTTTTTGTGCCTATAGTTTTGTTTATAGTACTAGGTTAAACCTTTTAACAGGTGGAGTGGTAGTATATGATAGAATATGGATATGCTAATTTTGAGGACGAAGTCCTTTTTAAGCACTAGACTCTTGTTACATACCGAAATCTAGCTACGCTGACTTTAGAAACCCTAGTTGCATGAATAGGAGGTAAGTGTGATCGAATCATTAGACTTGACCAAACAAGGTTAGAGTTATACCTAAATACACATGTGTGTACCCTGATAGACATACAATGTGCATGTAATGAGTTATACACTTGTTTTTACCCCTAATGACATGCAATGCACATCTTACGAGTAACTCACATATCAACTTTGATATGGATGTGTAGTGATTCTGTTGACCTAAACCCTAAGTTGTAATCATCTAATCCTAATATATGCGTCCTTGGTGATAGTATTGATACATTAGTGACATTAGGTATCATAATTGAACACCATGCATTGATACACATGAATGGTACATAATCACCTATTTGTGGCTTGATATGAAAATCTATTAAACAATATGTAATATGTTTCACCTTGTTCTCTAATATACTCAAATATGGTTAATAAGTATATGGGTTTACATAAATGACTAATGTGGGTTGAAAAGTTCATAATTAGTACAAATAAGTGAATAAATATGAATAATTGATTCATTTGGACAATAATGTGACTAATTGATATAATGTGACAATAAAAGGATGTTTAATGTAAGTGGGAGTAATTAATGTGTCATTATTTGAGTTAATGTTGAAAGTAATGAAGTTAATGAAATATTGCTTTAAATAACTTAACTCATGCAAGATAATATCATGAAACTTGTTTTTTTGTAAGATAATGGTAATAGGATTCTAAATCCAAAATATTAAGGATAACATTGACATATAAAAATAATTGTTGTGATAATTCAGTTAAACCATAATTTTACTAGAACTCATAGAAGATAATTCTAATAGGTAAATCTAATCCCAAAATTGGATTCATTGGGTCTTAATAGCCTAGGTATCAAGGTTCACTTTGTTTGGAACTTGTTTGAGATCTCAAATAAAATAGGAAGAAAATACATATTTAAATGATTAATATAGAAATTATTTAACCGAAGCACTCAAATTCCTAATGTTTCATGTTATTCAATGTCATGCTCCTGATCTGGCTCAGAATCAGATCTGGAACCTATTTACCTGTCACCTTCACTGCCTACTTTCTTTGTTCTCATGGACTCTACAATCCACTGGCTTTCCTCTCCCCTCTCAATATGTATCTTTCTCTTCTCTCCTCCTCACCACAATCTTTCTTCATCCCATGTACTTTATGATGTGTTGAGTTTTGAGATCCCCCGTATAACCAACCTCAGATTCCCAGTCGAACACTAACTCTTATCTCTCATGTTCTTCCTTTGCCTTCCCCCTCTTTTCCACCTGGTCTCATCTCCATAGTTTTAGGCTCCTATATAATGATCACAATGCCTCCTCTTGCATGTGCTTTATTACTTCAAGATTTTTTCTTAGCTTCTCTATTTCTACTTCTAGTTTTTGTTTTGTATCCAATTACTTTTCTAAAATAGAACTTTGTTTAAGGTCCACAAGCACACATACCTAATATATTGGAAATCTTTGGATGACCATTTTTCACCTTTTGTGATGAAAATGGCATAGACGAGAAGAGTGTTTCTTATTTCTTAATTGTTTATAACCTTGAAGAGGTTGTAATACTATTGCAGTTGTAAAAAGAGATGTAAAGTAGTCACTATTAACTCATGAATCTCATAGATACTAGAATTAAAAAACAATGTATTTAGTAAGCATACTAATTTTAAGGATATATCTATACATGAAAATCAACTCAATATAGAATCAGTGTATACATTGTATCAACATGGAATTAGTCTTATTCAAATCAAATGATTGTAGTATATGTTGGTATGTATGCCCAGAGAGCCAATCATATGATGATTGGGATGTGGCAGTAGATACATTATTTGATAATAACAAAGGCAAGCTTCCAATTTATTTTGTATATTCAGTTATGAGATAATGAATAACATAATAAATGTCTAGAGAATATTATTACTCAATGATGTATGTATTCAAGTATAAGACTTGGAAGAAATGAGATCATACAGATGTTAAGAGTACATATACATATTCTCATTATGTCCCTGATCGGTTGTCATTATCGAAGGTGATAGACAGTAAAGACACATAAGATCAGAGTGTGAGTTGGTTGATGACTTAATCCAATTGGTCATGATATGGCAATATCAAACCAAGAACACAGATACATGTTAGAGAACAGTGTATCAGACATACCCACCGTGAGATTGACACATGGAAGCCATCATCATGAAAGTCATTCATCTCTCACAGTGATGGTGGTGGTTTTAGTTCTTAGACTTGAAATCACTACACTCATCACATGTCGTTGGGTACACTTTGACATCATCAAACGCGTTGTGGACTACTCTAGAGGTAGGAGGCCTTTGGCTACTTCTAGAAGGGCAACATCAACTCACAGTCTGTGGCAAGATCTGAGGAGACGGTGTAGCAATTGTCTAAGTCTGTTGTCTGTGGCGGATGAGTTAGGCGAGTCCCAGTGCAACCACAAGTTGCACAAACACCGTCTAAGATAGAGTGTGCATCTATATCGACAAGGATTGTCACTGGAATTTCTCCAGGACCAGGTATATCTTCATGAAACCATCCTTTCAGTTGCATGTTATTGACGTGATCTGCTGGTTAAATGGAAATATGTCAGTAAAATTTTTGTTTCCACTGCCTATCTGATGTTGTATTTCCCTGCAGTGGTATTAGAGACGCGTCAATTAATTATGTTTTGGGATAATCGATATGATTCGATTTTGGTTTTACCATATTTATTTATTGCATTCGATGTGAATATTTAAATCGGTTGATGTGTACGTCCATCTTATCACCACATAAAGAACTCAAACGAATATATATATATATATATATATATGCTATTTATGTGTGTCTCCATAAAATTTTTTGATGGTAGATGTAAAGTATGGTTATGGACAAAACCCCATATATGTGTGTGCATGGTTGTGGTTATTTGTTCTTGTTCTTAGTCGGTTTGCATACCGAGCCTCTCTCTCCAATCAGAATGTAAATTAATGCTCTTCTTCCTATTTCCCCTCAAATTTAACTTGAGGTTTTATCCATATAAATGTAATAAGAAATAGGATAGTTTTAGTTTATGTTTCAATGTGAGATAACGATCTGCATAAAGGTGAAATGGACAGCTCATGAGACGGCCCGATAAACCGGAGGAACGAGGAGTACAGATAACAGGAGGATGAACCAATGGACTGGTGTCCCAACCGATCGACTGGAGGCATCCATACGTTGCTTGGACCTGAGAACTAGATGGCAATTTTAGAAGAGTTGAACTAAGCATCCAGGAGGTGAGCTAGCTGGTTCAAGAGTTGAACCAATCAACCTAGATTGGTTTGAGCACAAATCTTCACCAACAATAGGTTGCATATGATATGGACCATAGATGGTAGTTATTCCTTGTGGCTCCAAGGAATTACATTAGTATGGACATAAATATCGCTTGTGTGTTTTATTTATTACATGTTCTCATTTGCGGTTATAGAATGAATATGATATGTACTATATATGTGGTGATTGGATAAAGTATATCTATTTATACAAACTCCCTAAAATATAATATCAAAGTCGTAGATGCCTTTCAAAAGTGGCACACATGAAAATATTGATCGACCAAGTGTAGTTTACACCAAATCATGGTGAGTCTTCTATCTCGTGGAAGTGTGATGGTAGTAATGTAGTTTCTGCCAAAGTAGGGTGCATTATTATCGTGTCGGATTTTGGGTCAGGCTTGACTGGTGATAACTTGGTGAGACCAAGTGCTAGAGGCATGTAGATGATTATGGCAAGGATTTGCACATATCATCTATCCAAGAGTTGCATATGATGCAATTGGCAAGTTGGCCTACCTAAATAGTAAAGTTGTGGGTGATTAGCTAAAGTTGAGTCATGACTTGATGAAATGTGGATCTTGGCCCACTAGAATATTGTACATTGCAGTATTTCGAATTGATATTGAGGGCTATCAATTGGAATAATATAGTGGGAGAGATTGTTAATTAAATACCTAATTAATATCATCAAATTTATCAAATCAAACCAAATCAAAAATGTTTTGAAAAATTGTAATAGTTCTTTGTAGAATCAAATCCCAAACACAAACATGTTTAAATTGTGATTAGTCCTCAAGAAGGACAAAATGGGATAAAATTCCACAATTGGTTAAGGACTTTGAGAAATGTTCTCATCAATGAGAAAAAGCCCTATGTACTTGAAATACCAATGTCAGAGGAACCTGCTCCAAATGCGCCTAAGGTTGAAATGGGTGCTTACTTGAAGCATGCCAATAATGCCATAGACATTGAATACCTAAAGCTATGGACATTCTGGAGATGGTAACACATCTTAAGAATCATGTAAAGCATAGAAGGTATAATGGATCCAAAGGCCTAATTGAGTGCAAACTGACAAAGTCAGGTCTAGTAGAACCCCATGTGTTCAATATTATTGGACATTTGGAATGACTAGGATATCTCTCATGATAAGAATTGACCACAAATACGATTATGCAAGTGTTGCATGAATCATATAGTCAGTTTATCAAATGCTTGGCATGTTGATGCCAAAGTAAGGAAGAAGAAGGAAAAATCTATGATGGTGATCGGCGGAAGTGAGTCCTAGGGTAAAAGCAAGGCTAAGAAGTGTTATGAGGCTAATCTGAAGCCCAAGTCTTCTGCACTCAATACATGGAGAAGGGTAAGTGTAAAAGAAATTTTTCCTGTTCACTTAAAGGATAAAGAAAACAAAGGGTCACCAATGTCACTTGTCTGGATATTGGAAAGGAATTATCTTCTTTATAGAGGATCTCAGGAAGAAGAAAGAGATAGATATCTCCACTTCAGGACCTCAGAAGAAGTAAGCTAGAACTTGGTGGAGCAAGGGTTGTTTCCTTTATAGTTGGGAACCATCATTCATGGGCAGAATATAGAATTTGTGAATTTCTATTATGCACTTTCCAAAGATGAAAACATAAATGTTTTGTATGACAAGAACATTATGTTTCATTTTACAAGATATGATCTTTTATGAAAAATGATCTATGTCTAACAAAATATACTTGATAGTTGTAAAGACAAATTTGTATGACATATATTGAATGACTTGATGACTCAAAGTATTGAATACCTATAGCATTGTCATCTAGAGTGCATAAACAAGGAATGCATTTCTAGAATCCATATGATGGTTATCTGGACTCTTTTGGTTATAGAACCAATAGAGACATGCATGTCTTATTTATTGGCCAATATGAAAAGAGAATTTTCACTAGATGTAGTGGGAGATCGACTATTTTATTAGGCCTAGTACATACTAATGTAGATAGTAGAATGAATGCTAAAGGTAGTTACAAGTACCTCATTATATTTATTGATACATTTGATAGATATTGAAATTTGTATTTAATGAAATACACATTTGAATCTCTTGAAGTGTTCAAGGATATCATAAATGAAGTACATAACTCAATTGGTAAAAGTACTAAGATACATTGATGTTATCAATGTTGAAATATTTTATACCAAGAGTTTGAGGATCTTCTAGAGAGATCGTGATAGTGTATCACATTGAACTCCACCTGAAAGATACTGATGTGTTAGAAAGAAGGTGTCACACCCTGTTAAGTCATGGTGAGATTATAAATAAAATATAGCTAATCTTACCATTTCTATTTGGCACATGCTTTACACTAAAACAATGTACTATGTAAATTGGTTCAAAAGACATCATATGAGATATGGCATGGGAAGTGTCCTAATGTGTCTTTTGTAGTGATTAGGATTGAAGGCTTATATAAGAAAATAGTTTCTTGAAAGGGATTTATCCACAAATCACATGGATGTTATCTTGTTGAATACTACTTATATTCCAACCCGACAACAAAGTGTTTGTTGCTGGGATGGCTGAAATCCTAAATGGAAATTAGGTCCAAAGGAATCAATGGGGGTAAAAGTAGAACTTGAAATGTTTGAGAAAAACAAGAAAAACATAAAAACCTAAAGAGGTACAGTAGGAACATGGAGAATCACAAGCTATTATGGAATCTTGAGTTCCTATGTAACACATAAAACTCATAGTTCTAGTAGAACATGCCTTGAGTTTGAAAGATTAACTCAAGAAGGCGGTAAGTTGATCATAGAGATGAGTCAACAACCTACCAAGAAACTATTGAGGGATCATAATCTGAGAAATAGCTTGAGACCATAAGATCAATGATGGACTCCATCTAACCAATTGGCCTTGTTGGATCCACCTAAAGGGATAAAACACATAGGGTGCATTTGGGTATTTGTAAGAAGACCAACATGGAAGGGTAGATAGGTTGCAAATAGTTTCAAACTAGTTCAAATTGTTGAACATGATGAAGTCTTTTCACCAGTTACCATGATTAAATCCATTAGGATCATGCTTGTTGTTG
The DNA here is from genome assembly GCA_963693085.1 of Alisma plantago-aquatica. Classification (NCBI taxonomy): domain Eukaryota; kingdom Viridiplantae; phylum Streptophyta; class Magnoliopsida; order Alismatales; family Alismataceae; genus Alisma; species Alisma plantago-aquatica. The sequence goes on from OY856411.1 coordinate 757,877,230, forward strand.
CAGCTTAGTATGACAATGAGATTTGGCATATGGATATTAAAATTACATTCCTTAATTGGAATAATTAAGAGGATGTGTACGTGACACACCCTAATGGTTTTATAAATCCATTTATGCAGATAAATTCTATAAGCTACAAAGGTCAATCTGTGGATTGAAGCAAGCATCACAGAGCTGGAATCTTCTATTTGACAAGATAGTCAAAGGGTTTGACTTAAGTCAGAATGAAGATGGAATATGTGATTACAAAAGATTTAGTGGGAGCATATTAAAACACATAATGATGGGGAATAATGTCCTTATCCCTCATATGTTAAAACTTGGCAAGGAAAGTACCTTCTATATGGAGGGTTTAGGTGAAGAATCCAATGTGGAAGGGATTAAGGTCTATAGAGATAGATCTGGAAATCTTCATGACCTAAGTAAGAGAACATACATTGGTAATATGTTGAAGGGTTCATCATGCAAGACTCAATGAGAGAAAAATGTGACTGTGATCCATGGAGTTAGTGTAAGGAGTGGGACTCCCTACTAAAAATTTAAAGAACAAAACATCCATTCCAAACACACTCAAATGTATGCTGAAATAGGTGCAAAATTTTCAAACTTCAATAAATGGTATTCAAAACAACCAATGTGTAGCAGCGGAATTAAATAAATGACTATATTCAATTTTCACAAAAGATTACAAAAGTACATCATAATCTCCCATAAGGGTTTACATGTATGATACAACATAAGGATATAAGTAGAGGGAAGTCTAAACTACTTCAAATCTGTCTCCAAGCAACATCTCTAAGAGATAGGTCCATCTTGGAAGCTATGTTTTCCTTGATCATGTTCAACACCTTGATCTAAACCTGGGTGGTTGGGAAAACACCCAGCAAAAGGGAAAGGAAAACAAAGTATGTGTCAACAAATATGAATAGGATATTAAGAAAAAGAAAACATGTAAATAAAGGCTAATTTTCATCATAAGATGAAGATTTCAAGAGTATGAGGCTATTTTAAAATAGATGCTTGCCATAAACAAAATATAATAAAAGGTTGATGCATGATAATTATGACTACCTTAACTAAGTAGGGTTGAGGCACCTATCGAACCTCAACCTATAGGTGAGGGGAGAATTAATACATTCCCAGTCACCTACACATATTTTTATGGGGAGAATAAGACATTCCCCAAGGCAAATTAATACATGCCCTATCTATGGGTGGTTGTACATAAGTATCACTACTATAGCTAAATAGTCCATAAAATTAACATGCTAGAAAAGAAATCATGGCAAGTAAAAGCATCATATCAATTAGAACATGGAAGTGGGGTACAAGACCCAATAAATAGAATATGAATACTAATTTTTTATGCAATTTAGCAAAAGAGTCATAAATAGAGAAAATAAGGTTCATATAGTGCCTCATTAGGGGATATAGGGTTTGGTTTGCAAATATCCCAACTTAGGGTGTAAGAATGCACATACATAAAGAGGGATTGCACATACCTCTCTAACTAATGCCAGTTACTAACTTCCACCACTTATATTGAGTTTAAGTTCCACATTGCCAATTTTCAATGTATTAACATGTATTAGAGTACATAATGCACATTAATGTATAGAAACCATAATTTCAGAACTTTTTAGCAAAACTCGGATTTAGATTTTAAAAATATCACCAATAAACTTATTAGGTTCTCCTGATCAAGAAAACATATTTTCATGTTAGTTTTGGAGTTATGATTATTAAGATGTACTTTTTATGGTTTTTATCCATTAAATTCATTTTACAAAAATCACCCTTAGTCAAACCATGAAATTAGACCTTGGAAATATGTTTATTAGATATATATATATATATATATATTAATTTTCTAATTCCAAAACATATTACTTTGTAAAATTTGGATAAGCGGATTAAAAGATATGAATTTTTCAATTTGAACCAATTAGGAAATGACAAGTCAGAAATCTTCGAGCGAGAGGAAGAGTGAGAGTGAGGGAGAAAACACCATTTGACCCAAGATCAGGGTTCTAGGTGCATAGGTAACCAAACTAGAGCTTCTAGAGAAGGTAAAATAGCAAGAAATGAGGTTCCCAAGTTAGAGAGGCTGGTTTCTCTAACAAAGCCCCTATCTCTAGCAAGAAGTACCTTCTGCACTTTAGAAGTGAAAACCCCTAGCAAAAGAACATGGAGATGAGGTGTTTAAGGTCTCTAGGTGGGGTTTCACCATGGAAGGCCATGGTTCCAACCTGGAATAAGGTGGGAGGAATATGAATAGCATGAAAATAGGGAAGTAAAGGAGGAAACTCACTACTTTTGGTCAAAATACCAAGAAGGAGCTTTAGAAACCCTAAATAGAGTAAATTTGGAACCCTAGGAGCCTTCTTCACCAAGGTAAGCACCCTCTTTTACCTTGGGACAACACCTTCATGGCCAAACAGAGTAGAAATGATGATGTAAGATGGATTAAAGAGAAAGAGAAAAATAATTTTCGAATTGGGAGGTGGGAAGGGGTAGATGTGGCTTTATAAAGAAGGGGGAAAGCATGAGGTGTCTATGGGATTTTCCATGTGTCATTAGCCTAGGGCTTCATGGCCATGCAAGAGTACAACTCATAGAGACTTCTTGTATATCAAATGCCAGTCCTAAAAGCCCATGGAGAATTCTAGGCCATCCCCACCATCCTCCAATCAAAGAAATAACCCCATTGGTTGATAGCTTTTAAAGTAAGCTCATTTAAAAAAGAGGGTAATTCCTAAAATGCCCTTGAGAGAAACACCTTCAAACCAAGGTGAAACTAGGTGCCCCATGGTTCAAAATCTCGAGAATGGTAAGGTAATATCTAAGGATTATAATTCATGTGGTAATTTGCAAAGAAAACCTCCCAATTGGTTAAATTGCATAAAAGTCCAGAATGTACCTAAAATTGCATAACTTGCACAAACAACATCCAAATTGAACCAATTTGAAACTTAGGCTCATTTTATAATTTCAAAACACATAAAAAATTAGATTAAGGTTTATAACACCTAACTTAGGTCCTTAAATAAAATTTCCCTGAGGTATTTGTGCATAAACTCTTTTATTGGTACAAATACTGAATAAATGTTCACCAAACCACTATAAATTCTACTTATTAAACATCAAGGACAAAAAGGATAGAAAGGAAAGCAAAAGCTTGGAAAAGGGCCACAAAGAGAATATGTCCAAGTTTTGGTATGTTATAGTTAGTCTCTCGAGAGCCAAGTGTCCCAATTCTTATGAAGAATAGGAACACATGAATAGATGTCATATGCATTCACAATTGGATCTATCTTGAATGCAATGGTACGTATTTATCCCATTATCTCGTATGTATTAGACATGATGAGAAGATATCCAGTAATCTCATATGGATTGGACATGATGAGAGGATATATATCCAGTCATTTCATATGTATTAACATGATGAGAGCACATATATATACCTACCTAGAAATCTCATATGTATTATACATGACGAGAGGGTATATGTCAAGATACCAGTGAGAGTCATTGGACTACCATAAAGAACATTTTTAGATGCTTATGAAGCACTTAAGGGATCAGTTCCTTGGTTATGGTAATAAGGAAGAGTTGAGTGTAAGGGGTTACAGCCATGCAAGCTTCCAAACTGATAAAATAATCACAATATAAATTTATGTTTGATGATAAACGAGAACTGTAAGCTAGAATTTGTTCTAAGCTAATGATAATTGGTCTAATCTAAAAAAGAAGTCGAGTATCTTTGTGTTATAACAACAGTAGAGGATATTGTATGGATCAAGAAATTCATATGGGTGAACTTGTATGAGGTTCCAACCATTGATGACACTGTATAAATACTGATGACAACAATGGAGCTAATAGTTAGGTTGGGAGTCTCAGATATCATACTATCACACTTTCATCTCATACGAGTAATTGTACAATGAAGAGATGTGATAATTGCAAAGTATCAACTTAATGCAAACATTGTTAAACCTGTTGTGAAAGCATTACACAATAGAAGCATGATGGTCATGTTAGGTTACTCAGGATGAGATCCATGGGTGATTCTATCTAAGTGCAGGTGAGAGTCTATTTGTATGTATGCCGAGAGAGCCAATCATATAATGATTGGGATAAATAAGATATATATTGTGTCAAGATATTAGACATGATGAGAAGATATCCAGTAATCTCATATGGATTGGACATGATGAGAGGATATATATCCAGTCATTTCATATGTATTAACATGATGAGAGCACATATATATACCTACCTAGAAATCTCATATGTATTCTACATGATGAGAGGGTATATGTCAAGATACCAGTGAGAGTCATTGGACTACCATAAAGAACATTTTTAGATGCTTATGAAGCACTTAAGGGATCAGTTCCTTGGTTATGGTAATAAGGAAGAGTTGAGTGTAAGGGGTTACACCCATGCAAGCTTCCAAACTGATAAAATAATCACAATATAAATTTATGTTTGATGATAAACGAGAACTGTAAGCTAGAATTTGTTCTAAGCTAATGATAATTGTTCTAATCTAAAAAAGAAGTCGAGTATCTTTGTGTTATAACAAAAGTAGAGGATATTGTATGGATCAAGAAATTCATATGGGTGAACTTGTATGAGGTTCCAACCATTGATGACACAGTATAAATACTGATGACAACAATGGAGCTAATAGTTAGGTTGGGAGTCTCAGATATCATACTATCACACTTTCATCTCATACGAGTAATTGTACAATGAAGAGATGTGATAATTGCAAAGTATCAACTTAATGCAAACATTGTTAAACCTGTTGTGAAAGCATTACACAATAGAAGCATGATGGTCATGTTAGGTTACTCAGGATGAGATCCATGGGTGATTCTATCTAAGTGCATGTGAGAGTCTATTTGTATGTATGCCGAGAGAGCCAATCATATAATGATTGGGATGTGGCAGTAGAGACCTAATTTTATAATAACAAAGGTAAGGTTCCAATTTATTTTTTATATTCAGTTATGAGATAATGAATAACATAATAAATGTCTAGAGAATATTATTACTCGACAATGTATGTCTTCAAGTATTAGACTTGGAAGAAATGAGATCATACGGATGTTAAGAGTACATATACATATTCTCATTATGTCCATGATCGATTGTCATTGTGGAAGGTTGATAGACAATAATGACACATAAGATCAGAGTGTCAGTTGGTTGATGACTTAATCTCATTGGTCATGATATGGCAATATCAAACCAAGCACATAGATACATGTTAGATAATAGTGTATCAGACAGACCCACCATGATACTGACACATGGAAGCCATCATCATGGAAGTTTGTCAACTCTCATAGTGATGGCAGTGGTTGTGGTTCTTAGTCATAAAATTAATGCACTCATCACATGTCATTGGGTACACTTTCACATCATCAAATGCAGTCTTGAAACATGGGTTGTTATAACGGTGATGATTGGGTGACTTTGACACATGGGGACTGATTGTGAGTGATAGAAATGGTATTTTTCCCTCTAACAGGAGTATGATATCTAAAGGCCTCTTGATTAGTGAGACTGAGAAAAGTGTGGCCATATACATGTGAGTTAATATGTGATATTGAGCTTACATATATCTCATATAGTCTTCTCTGGTTCAAAAAACAAGATTGAATAATAATGAGGATGACTACTCCATGCCCCTAGTTCAATCTGGATATCCGTGACAAAGGAACTATACAAATAGTGTAACACCATATAGAGATTGTAGGTTGAAGTTTCTTCCCAACTTTCCATTCACTTGGGTAGCAATGATGTGCGACTAGGCACCGCTCATTGCTTGTGATGTCATAAGCTAGTTATGGACATTTACTGCCAACATGATATGAGAGATATAGGATCACACACATAGGAACTCATCTAGAAGAGGAGTTTGATCTTGAATGATGATTGAATTGATTACTAAAGTGTTTAGGTATTTTAGTTCACGTAATGGATCGGTCGACTAGACTGCCAAACGATCAGTTCAAGTGTTGAGACTATTGTTTGGAGTGTGATGTATCCCTATTTTGGGGCTCCGTCGCGTGCCATTTTGCACTTTCATCACATATAAACAAGTTAGATTGCAATTCAATTCCCCCAATATGTGTTTTACTATCAAATGCACTTATGGATGTTCTTTGCACTATTTTTCAGGTACTTGGACCATGCTTAGGATGGATGAGAGAGAAGGAATGAGTTCTAGGATTCCTCCACTCATGGAGGGGTCCAAAGAAGGCCCCAAAGCTCCCTCAACCTACCCCCAATGGCCAAGACTCACCATCAAGCAAAGAAATCCATGGATGGTGAAAGATGAAGTTCAATTGCCTACTGCAGACCCCAAAATGGTCATGAGCATACCCCCACGGTCGTGGCTTTTATGGTGAAGAATCGAAAAAATCAACAGGGATCTACCCCAACTTACCACAGTCGTGCACATTAGCATGGCCGTGGCCCATTGAAGATACCACGGTCGGGACACCAACATGGTCGTGACTAGCATAGTAGAAGACGGTCATCCCCCCCCCACAACGGTCGTGGGAATTTTAAGCAAAGACCCCAGAATCAAAAGGAGTTTCCTTAAACTCCCATGAACATGGCCATCTGCCACGGCTGTGGCCTTTGAAGACCAACTCACACATGTTGTTGCCCCACGATCAAGGTCCCCTCCTCCAAAACAGTCGTGTTACTCAACACGGCCGTGGTGCTACTCAACCAACACGACCGTGGCACTCCACCACGACCGTGGCCACCTCCTACATAGCATTTTCACCACATTTCCACACCATGCCCGTGTCCACTCCCCACGACCGTCCCATACCACCCTTACCACAGCCATGGCCCATCAACACGGTCGTGGTAACCCACCCACCCTACCTATTTTTACACTATTTTTTCTATTCTAGCCCCACTTACCCTAGTGCTTCCCCACCACCTATATATACATAAGTGGTTGTTGGGGAACAAAGGTTAGCTATCCTATAGCTCCTCCTAGCCTCCATTTATCCTCTCCACCTATTCCTTGAGCATTTAGTGCATTCCCCTTGCATTTATGCTCTCCACCCACCATTTCCATCTCCATTTCACTTTGGAAACCTAGATTTCTAGGTTTTATTCCATAATCCCCCATATACTCATGCCCATATGCATCTGTGGAGGAGGGAGGACGTCTACAAGTAGGTAGGAGGTGAAGAAGGAGGCTTCTTCCATGAGCTCCATGAAGTTTCTTCCCCTTCTTCCCCATTATTTTGCCATTTCATTGATTATGTGTAGCTAAGCCCCTAGTGGTGGGTTGTTTGGGGATAAAATATGACTTTGATACCATGTTGGGGGGATTTGGCTTGTAATGAACTTACTTTTATCTATGATGATTTCTCCATGCTTTTGTCTCTTATCCCATTGCCATGCTTGAAATTTATGCTTTTTGCAATGAATTGCTTGTTTGATAGTGTTTGATGATATCATGTTTCTAGGAGAATTGGGATGCATGTGGCAATCTTAGGTATGACTCCTAGGTCCCAATAGGGGATCCCTAGCTAGTCCCCTTTGTTCCTACATGCCTACCCCCTCTCCTACTACTTGGTACGAGACCTAAGTTACTAGTATAAGTGGGATTGATGTGATTGCCTAGGGTTTTCTAAAGTCTAGAATGGGTAGTGGCATGAGGTTAAATACCATCATCTCTACTCCCATCTCTACCCTCGGCCCTCAATTTCTCAATACCACTTATCCTAGGAACCTAGATTTGGCTAATCCTATTAGAATTACACCTAACCCTAGTCTTCCACTAGTAGTATAGGGTACATTCTAATAGCATTTGCCTTATTGTTTGGTTTTGTAATCTAGATGGAAGATGAGAACCATGCTTGTCCAATAACCTCCCCCAACTAATATTAAAGTTACATCCCCAAACGGCCCACCTACCTTAATCATCTTGTTCTATTTGCTTTCTTATGCTAGTATAGTTGCTCAGTTTTGATAGTTATGGTTAATTTAGATCTTTTCTTGCTTTAGTGGTTAACTTAGTTTCTAAATTGCTTCTTGCACTTCTAGTGTAGTGTTACTTACCTTTACTCTTGCTTAGTTAGTTGGTTAACCTAGATTGTTAAACTTGCTTGTTTAAGATAACTTAGGTTCAATTCTACCCTTTCTTTCTCATTCGCTTAGATTAATCACAAAACAAACCCCTTTTAAACCCTTCAACCCTAATCTCCACACTAGGAATGTAGCCAATGCTAGCCTAGCTCTAGTGCCCCCTCTATCCCTGAGGACCGATGTAACATCCCTGACCTGGGGTTATGAACTAACCCTAGGTGTTTTGCTTAAATATGTGATTTGATGCTTGTGGTTATCTTTTTATATGTAATTAAAACTTCTGAGAAACATATATTTCCATTTCTGTCCTTTTTGAACAATGTTGTAATATTATTTTGTTAAATATGGACTAATGTGCAAATTACCCAATCAGAGGGGTTAACTTGCAAATTGCTCATGTTAAGATGTTTCTCTGATGTTGAGACATCACAATAATGCATATGATGTGGTGGAATGAATTCCACAAGTTTGGGCACCAAGATATAGCTTGTAGAGCAATCTTTATGCTTTAAAACCTAGTTTTGGTGTAAAGTGCAATTTACCCAAAATCTAGGGTGCAACATGTAAAATATACCATCTAGAGTATCTTTCATGACTCTTGGCATCAAGTAGAGTAAAGAGAATGAGGAGGGCGCCTCATTTGATTGATCAAGTAAGAAAGATAACTTTGATAATTAAATAACTAAGTTTTAAGCAAGATGACCCCTTTATATATATGCAACTTATTAAGATATATGGCTCCTTTCCCTTTTACCTTGGATAAGGGAGGATTTTTGCATGGGATAAGAAGGGAGAAATGTTGCCAAGAAAGTGTAGAAAGTCTTAGTGGATATAGTTGAGAAATAAAAGAAATAATCCTCCTTGCTTTGAAAATACCCCAAAAATATATAAGTGCATCCTTTTAACAAGCAAAGGATTGTTTCCCTTCATTCCTTCCCTTATCTTCTTGCTTTGGCCGACTAAGGAGAAGCTCAGGAGCATAGGAGAATGACCAGGCTAGTTTGGGTAAGTCTCGATCATGATTCATCTCGATTTCATGGTGGAAATCCTTATACAAGGTTGGTTTGTTAGTTTTCCTTACACAATTCTTCTTTCTAGCCTTCTTCTCCACCCAAACCTTGAAGAGCGAACCTTGGGCAACCTTTGGAGCTTCATCCACCATTAAAGATACAAAGCTTGGAGCTCTAGATCAGATCTTAAGGAGGGTTTTATAACTCTAAACCTTTAACTTTGTTAAGTGCATCTTCTTTTCCTAGAATCGTTGCTTGTTCTTCTTCTTTACACACTTCTAAGTGTTCTTGCGAACAATTCCATGAAGAACCGCCCATGTTCTTGAGGTAGCAGATGATGGCGTTAATATCTATCCTTATCCTAATTTTGCTTTAGAAAACGGTCCTCCACCTCTAGCTCAAACGGTTTGCAAAACCTTTTGAAAGCAAATGGTTTCACAAGAACGTTTGGGGAGCAACCGGTCCTAGACTGTTTGGATGGGTTGACCAGGCATTGACCATTTGGAAATATGTTGTACACATTATGGACTAATCACCCACCAAAAATCATCATCTAATTCCAAGTAAATCACCAACTGAAGGCTTATTAGTCACCTAAACCCTAATCGGGTTTATTGCTGATTTCAATGATGCAATCATGTTGAAGTTTGGGTTGAGTAGCCCAAACGGTTTCAAAACCGTTTGGGGATCACCCAAATGGTCTCAAGACCATTTGGTGATCACCCAAGACCGTTTGGAGGTCTAGGGTTAAGTGGGGTTGACCAATTGAGGGTCCAATCATATCAAGTTGTTGAACCATTAAATGCTAATTTTGTAACCAAATCGAGGGTTCAACTCTTAAGAGAATGACTTGGTTTTTGATAAAATAATGGGCAATCGGTCTCAACACTGTTTGGAGGATTTCCAAATGATCCCAAGACCGTTTGGGGTCACATCATGACCCAATTGAATGATGGTCCAATGGGTTCAACATCAATTAGACTCATGTTGATACATGTTGAAGGGTGATCGATTCCAAACCCTAGTCCAATCAATCCAAACCCTAATTGGTGAACAATTGAGGGTCAATTGAGGATCAAATCAGTTAAGGAATGACCTAATTGACTCAATTGATAAGGGGCTAACCTTTACTTGAAATATTGAGGGGTTCAACCTTGGAAACTCTAGCCCAATTGGAAGAGTTGACACACTTTTTGGTCCATGCGGTTTTGAGGGTGTTTGGACCAAACAATCCTAAACCGTTTGGTGACCATGCGGTTTCAAGATCAATTTGCCCATACGGTTTCAAAGTCAAAGTTGGCCAAATGGTCAACGAGACCAAATGGTCTTCACCTCACCTAGGGCAAACGGTCTTGATGGTGAACTTGGCCATGCGGTCTTGAAAGTCAAAGGGACCAAACGGTCAACAACTCCAAACAGTTTCAAAACCGTTTGAAGGTTGAAAGTGCAAAATTGTTTGGGGTCTATTAAGGTCAAGAACGTTTGATGCCTTAGTGGTCAAGATGGTTTAGTAGTTGATTAAACTAAACCCTAAAGGTACCTAAAGTGATTAAGGGAACAAGTAATTAGATGATTGATGCATGTAATGGTCAATGGTGAACATTACAAAAGTACCCTTAGTGAGATAGTGTGACTAATACCCCTTGATCAAGCAAACCCTAATGACCATAATGGTGATGACATGACTTATATTATCAAGGTTGATTTGACTTAATCTAATCAAGAGTGATGTAAACATCATCTAATATTTAGAGGAGAGAGAAGACTCCCTATATGTATGAAAATCAAGTAATATACTTCCAACATGTATGAATACACCTAATTAGGGTATGATCTTTCATAGTGAGATCATGGAAACCCTAATTGTGGTGATTAATGAATCTTAACTTAATTGAAGGCATTAATGGAAGTAATCTTCATACATGATGATGGTATGACCTCAATATCATGTAATATGAACAGTAAACCCTAATTTTAAGGGTAATATCATGTAATGTGAATAGTAAACCCTAATCTAGGGTGATGTGATGAAGTGAACAGTAAACCCTAATTTGGAGTTATGCTTTTAAGCATGAAGCTCTGTTCTTGAATTATATATGAGTAATCATTATACCTTTAAAAGTCATAAGGGTTGAATAACCCTAATTAAATCGAATAGGGAAACCCCCTAGAAACCAATCATGGTAACATAACATGATCGTGGTAAATTGTCAATAGCACGGCCGTGCTAGGTAGCACGGCCATGGTAGCTTCCCCTTGCACGACCGTGCAAGGAAGCACGGTCGTGGTGTTCTATGATTAAATTGAAAAGAACTTGTATTGTGCTAAGACAGATATAATGTGCATGTTTTCAATTATATTAGTCATGTAGGTTGTTACCAAGAGGTAATCATAGCCAGGTAAGGGTTATGATACCACATTCATTGAAAGTATTCTTTAAGCTTTGAAAACAATGATATGTTATGTTGCCTATTAAAAAGGTAACTTTTGAGATGGATAGGCTGTATGAGCCATGAAGACCATCTGTATTGTTATAATCAATGTCATGTTGTTAAATGACTTGATGACTATATGTCACATGGTACCAAGTGTCATGATGATCTAAGGGTTTGAACACCCCTATTTTTTTTAATCATAATGATAAGATGGTTAGGGATTGATATCCCAATGGTAACTGAGGTGAAATGAACTTGATATAATTAGTACTCCTTCTTTATAGTAATTGTTTTAATGGTTTGTGTTTGAAAACATACCTGATGTTAAAAGAATGCTATAATGTACTTAAATAATCAAGTATAATGATATCATGTAGAGCCCTGATCATAGATCCATCATTGTCAGTAGTTTAATGATGGTGAAACAGGTTTTCTTAAGGGAACTCCTGGAGAACATACTTTTGAGTATGTTGGGGTTACGGACGTGAATATCCTTACATCCTAATGTAGGGATTGATGTGAGATGTACCTTAATCTCTCATCCCTTCATTATATGTTTATGCCGGGATGATGTATCACTAATATCCCGATGATGTTGTTAATGCCATATCGGTGTGAGATAAACAAGAAATCCCTCGATGGCGAAGAGAGTACAGAATGCCACTGTAACTCTAGTAGCAAAGTTGCCAGAATACCCTGGAAAGCTATTATAGAAGAGACACAAGATGTCCTACATGTTGCTCCTCACACTAACTGAGGAGGATGAGGTCATAGGCATCCGACTCTTATGATGACCTATGTATGATACCGATTGCGATTTCATAATGGTCGGTTGGAGTATGAGAGGTGTAACTCATCTCCTCAGGGCATTATAATTTTTGAAAAACATAATCAGCCGTGTAATATAACTGCTTAGGTTGAACTACGAGAAACAATGATTGATGATACATTATTCATAATGTTCTAGTTGAATAACTAGTATACATGTTCTTCATATTTACTTATTGAGATATACCTTGATATTCAATTAAGTTATAATTGAAATGATTGCCTAAGAGAATGTTGCTTTACTTAATAGTTAACCTATTGTTGAATATTTAGAGTTCTACTACTTATTGTTATTCCTTTATTGCAATAACAAAGCTTCTGGCGGAGAGTTATAACTCTCGCTGGGACAATTTTTCAAATTGTCTCACCCCCATGGGATTCGACTTTTTAGGTAGACGCCGAGGATGGAGAAACCCATCTGAGGGTGACCAGCAGCAACAACAACAACAATCTCAGGGACAGCAGTGATTCTCAGGTGGAGACACTGACTGTCAAGTCTTGTAAATAGTATGTCCTATGTGTCGTCTCTGTACTCTCAGGTCCTAGGAGTCAGTAGATGTTTAAAGTAGATCTGAGAATTTGGCTTAATGCCTCAAGATTTTTGTATCTTGCTTTGTACAGATAACAGAGCAATTGATGTGGTAATCACTTGAGATGTGATTTTATAGAGATGTAATTATGAATCATGTTGTAAACAACTTATCTAGTCTCTTTATGAAATAATTTTATTGTTTGAAGATCGCTTCCTGAAAAGTTTTAATTTTTAGTGATTTTTAAGAATTTCGCTGCTAGTTAATCGCTTCCGCATTCGTTGATCTAGTTTTCGAAGTCGATTCGCCACAATTTATTGGTTACAGAGCCCTAGGTTTGCTGAGTCTACAGAGACATAGGACTTAGGATGTTAAGTCTGTTCTAGTGTCTTCCAGTATATCTAATAGTGTCTTCTACTCCCTAGGAGAAGAAGATAAGATTAAGGATGTCTGGACCACACGAGGAATATGTTGCAGAGAGTAGTGTTGCTGCACCTAGAGAAGGTGCAAGAAACCCAGAGATAGAGCAACTTGTGCCTGAACCACCCCAGTTCAATCCAAATGACATGGGGAACCCATCCGTCCAGACTATGTTTGGGCAGTTTATGACTTCCATGACACACATAACTGATAGGATGCCTATACCTACACCTAGGGCACCTACCCATCCTGAAGGATAAGGAATCGGCAAGACATTTGAATGACTTCGCCGAGTTGGAGCCACATAGTATTTTGGAACAGCTGATCCCGCAGATGTCGACTTGTGGTTAACTGAACTAGAGAAGGCCTTTAGAATCTTGAACATCCCAGAAGCTGAGAAGGTTAGACATACTGTGTATATTCTCAAGGGGAGTGCTGGTCATTGGTGGACCATGGAAGAACAGAAGAGGCCAGGTGTGGAGGTTGCATGGGAAGTTTTTCGACGGGAGTTTATCAACAGATATTTCCCTAAGACATTCCTGGATGAGAAAATCTCTCAGTTTGAGAGGTTAAGACAAGGTCCAATGAACATTAGCGAGTACGAGGCTAAGTTCATGGAGCTATTATGGTTTTTTCCTCACATGGCAGCTACAGATGAAGAAAGGATTAGGCATTTTGAGAAAGGGTTAAACGCTGAGTTGACTACTCCTGTGTCTACCTTAGATAATAGAGAAAGGTTTGATACCTTTGTAGAGTCTGTCAGAAGGATAGAGAGGTCTGTAGTAGAGAAGAGACAGACCCAGAATAAGAGGATGTATCCCCAGTTCCAAGGATCTTCATCTAAAGGTTTCAAGAAACCTAGGTTTTCTGCGCCTACACCACCACCTAAATCCAATACCCAGACGCAGTGGACGTCGAATAGGGGTAGAGGACGAAGCCTACTACTAGAAGGAGCTCGCAATTCAGCATATATGTCGGTTACAGGACCACCCAGACCACAACAACTGAACAAAAGTTGTTATATATGTGGGAAGATGGGACATCTGATGAAAGACTGTAGAGCTAGAGAAGTGAGTGTAACTCAACCTCAGAGGCAAAGTCAACAAGGATCGCAAAGGAGACAGTTTCCAAGAGGAGCTAGAGGATGTGGACAAGCGTCCCAATTTGGATCATCGGCACCGAATCAACCACAGGCAACAACAAGATTTTATGCGATTAATCCACCTGATGTAGTGATCAACCCTTGGGTTGTGGCAGGTCAGATGGAATTGATATATTCTAATATGTGTACATATTGCGTTGTATCTATTTTGATTGATCCGGGTGCTACGCACTCCTTTATCACTCGAAGAGTGGTTTTTTTTCTGCAACTTGACTATAAGTCATAGAGCAGATAGTTTGTTGCTAGAAACTCTGTTGAGGGGATCTGTCGTGTTGCAGGAGGTATGTTCTCCCTGTATCCTCTTCTTTTCGGAGCATCACATTCAAGTGGATCTTATACCACTTGAGATGCATGGATTTGATATAATCCTTGGGATGGATACCCTAGAAAGGTATAAGGTTGTTTTGGATTGTGAATCCAAGCAAGCTGTATTTGTTGATGATAGTGACACATGGATCTTTCAAGGAGAGAGAAAGATTCTACCCACCTGTCTTGTGTCAGCTATGGTTGTTGAGAAGCTGATGAGGCAAGGATGTTATGCATTCTTGGCCCATGTGGTGGATACTACCATGGATAGTCCTAACCCTGCTGAAGTTCCTATAGTTAGGGAATTTGAAGATGTATTTCCTGAAGAACTTCCAGGTGTGCCACCGTCTCGGGAAATTGATTTTGAGATCAACTTAATCCCAGACACACAACCTATAGCACAAACACCATATAGGATGGCACCTGCTGAGATGGCAGAACTCAAGAAACAGCTGCAGGAGTTGCTTGAGAAGGGTTTCATTCGACCGAGTACTTTGCCTTGGGGTGCTTCGGTCCTTTTTGTTAAGAAGAAAGACGGGTCAATGCGGTTGTGCATTGACTATAGACAGTTAAATAAAGTAACAATAAAGAACAAGTATCCTATGTCGAGGATTGATGATCTCTTTGACCAGTTGCGTGGTGCAACCGTCTTCTCAAAGGTAGATTTGAGATCGGGATATCATCAACTCCGTATTAAGGATAGTGACATACCCAAGTTTGCCTTTAGGACAAGGTATGGTCACTATGAGTTCACGGTTATGTCGTTTGGACTAACAAATGCACCAGCTGCATTTATGGAACTCATGAATAGAATCTTCCGACCTTTTCTCGATCAGTGTGTTGTTGTCTTTATAGATGACATCCTGATCTATAGTAGAGATGCTCAACAACATGAACAACATCTTCGTCAGGCTCTAACTTTGCTAAGAAAGCATAAGTTGTATGCTAAGTTTAGCAAGTGTGAGTTCTGGTTGCTGGAAGTATCTTTCCTTGGACACGTGATATCTGCCTCGGGTATTCATGTTGACCCTAAAAAGGTAGAATCTGTTCTACAATGGGAGCAACCAAAAACACCGATGGAGATCTGTAGTTTCTTAGGGTTGGCAGGCTATTACCGGAGGTTCATTAAGAACTTTAGTTCCATAGCCTTACCCTTGACTAAGTTGACCAGGAAGGATGTTCCTTTTGTTTGGAGTGATAAGTGTCAGCAATCTTTTCAGCTGCTGAAGGAGAGACTGACAAGTGCACCTGTGCTTGTGTTACCTGAGCAAGGAAAAGGATATATAGTTTTCTGCGATGCCTCCAAGAATGGACTTGGATGTGTGTTGATGCAGGATAAACAAGTGATTTCTTTTGCTTCTCGACAGCTTAAGAAACACGAGGAGAATTATCCGACACACAATTTAGAGCTATCTGTTGTGGTTCATGCCTTGAAGATCTGGAGACATTATCTTTATGGAGAGACATTCCAGATTTTCACTGATCATAAGAACCTTAAGTACATCTTTTCTCAACATGAGCTTAACATGAGGCAACTTCACTGGATGGAGTTAATCAAGGACTACGATTGTACAATTGATTACCATCCAGGGAAGGCCAATGTGGTTGCAGATGCTTTGAGTAGGAAATCAGCAACACTAGCCTTAGATAGAGCACAACTGAATTCCTTGGTATGCTTTAGGAGAGATATGCTTATCTCCTTAAGGTAAGACAATGTACAGTTAAAAGTATCATTGTTAGTTGGGTTGTTAGCTGAGATGCATATAAAAGCTACTCTGAGAGAGCAGATCAAGGAGGCACAGCAAGTTGATGCTGCAGTTCAACATATCAGATCGGAGTATGGTGATGAGAAATGAGATGGTTTCCATGACTCAAATGACCAAGTAGCATGTTATCATGGTAGGATGATAGTGTCGGATGTGGATAACTTGAGAAAGTTATTCCTAGAAGAATCTCATTCTTTGATGTATGCTATGCATCCAGGAAGCACCAAGATGTATCGAAATTTAAAAGATATGTATTGGTGGCCTGGTTGGAAGAAGGACATGGATGAGTTTGTTATGCAGTGTCCTGTGTGTCAGCAAGTTAAAGCTGAACACCAGAAGCCTGCAGGAACAATGCAACCCTTGCCCATACCACAATGGAAGTGGGATCATGTAACCATGGACTTTGTTGTTGGCCTACCCAGGACAAGAAAAGGGCATGATTCCATTTGGGTAATAGTTGATAGGTTGACAAAGACAATTCATTTCTTGCCTGTCAAAACAACCTATTCTGCTGAGAAATTAGCACAGTTATATGTTGATGAGATTCTGCGACTGCACGGAGTCCCAGTTACCATTGTTTCTGATGGAGGTCCCCAGTTTACGAGTCATTTCTGGGAACGACTTCATAAAGCTTTAGGCACACAGTTAAGGTTTAGTACAGCCTTTCATCCTCAGACTGATGGACAGTCTGAAAGGACTATACAGACTTTATAAGACTTGCTTAGAGCATGTGTTCTCCAGTTTACAGGGAGTTGGGATCTACACCTAAGCTTGATAGAGTTTGCCTACAACAATAGCTATCAGCATAGCATTGACATGGTACCTTATGAAGCTTTGTATGGTAGACGTTGTAGATCACCCCTATGTTGGTATGCAACTGGTGAATACCAACTGTTAGGTCCTGATCTTGTGCAGCAGACCACAGAGAAGATTAAAGTAATACAAAAACAAATAAAGACTGCACAGGATAGGTAGAAATCTTATGCTGATAAGCGTCGTAGACCTTTAGAGTTCCAGGTTGGAGACAGAGTATATCTCAAAGTCTCACCTTGGAAAGGAGTTTTGAGATTTGGAAGGAAAGGAAATTTACCTCCTAGGTTTATGGGGCCTTACCCAATCATTGAACGGATTGGAAGAGTAGCCTATAAACTAGAGTTACCACCAGAGTTACAGAGGTTACACCCTGTATTTCACATTTCTATGCTGAGGAAATGTCACCCTGATACAGAATCAGTTCTGCAACCTATGGAGGTAGAATTGAATAATGATGTATCTTATGAGGAAGGACCAGTGTCAATCCTTGATAAAAGAATTAAAAAGCCGAAAACAAAAGACATAAGTCTTGTGAAAGTTCTCTGGAATCATCGTGGGGTTGAAGAAGCCACATGGGAACTAGAGGAAGAGATGAGGAGGAAATACCCTGCTCTTTTCTCTTATTATGTTTTGTTGATTTCAGGGACGAAATCCTTGTAAGGGGTGGATAATTTGTAACATCCCTGACCTGGGGTTATGAACTAACCCTAGGTATTTTGCTTAAATATGTGATTTGATGCTTGTGGTTATCTTTTTATATGTAATTAAAACTTCTGAGAAACATATATTTCCATTTCTGTCCTTTTTGAACAATGTTGTAATATTGTTTTGTTAAATATGGACTAATGTGCAAATTACCCAATTAGAGGGGTTAACTTACAAATTTCACATTTTAAGATGTTTCTATGATGTTGAGATATCGCAAGAATTCATATGATGTGGTGGAATGAATTCCACAAGTTTGGGCACCAAGATATAGCTTGTAGAGCAATCTTTATGCTTTAAAACCTAGTTTTGGTGTAAAGTGCAATTTACCCAAAATCTAGGGTGCAACATGTAAAATATACCATATAGAGTATCTTTCATGACTCTTGGAATCAAGTAGAATAAAGATAATGAGTAGGGCGCCTCATTTGATTGATCAAGTAAGAAAGATAACTTTGATCATTAAATAACTAAGTTTTAAGCAAGATGACCCCTTTATATATATGCAACTTATTAAGATATATGGCTCCTTTCCCTTTTACCTTGGATAAGGGAGGATTTTTGCATGGGATAAGAAGGGAGAAACGTGGCCAAGAAAGTGGAGAAAGGCTTAGTGGATATAGTTGAGAAATAAAATAAATAATCCCCCTTGCTTTGAAAATACCCCAAAAATATATAAGTGCCTCCTTTTAACAAGCAAAGGATCATTTCCCTTCATTCCTTCCCTTATATTCTTGCTTTGGCAGACTAAGGAGAAGCTCAGGAGCATAGGAGAATGACCAGGCTAGTTTGGGTAAGTCTTAATCATCATTCATCTCGATTTCATGGTGGAAATCCTTATACAAGGTTGGTTTGTTAGTTTTCCTTACACAATTCTTCTTTCTAGCCTTCTTCTCCACCCAAACCTTGAAGAGCGAACCTTGGGAAACCTTTAGAGCTTCATCCACCATTAAAGCTACAAATCTTGGAGCTCTAGATCAGATCTTAAGGCAGGTTTTATAAATCTAAACCTTTAACTTTGTTAAGTGCATCTTCTTTTCCTATAATCGTTGCTTGTTCTTCTTCTTTACACACTTCTAAGTGTTCTTGCGAACAATTCCATGAAGAACTGCCCCTATTCTTGAGGTAGAAGATGACGGCGTTAATATATATGCTTATCCTAATTTTTCTTTAGCAAACAGTCCTCCACCTCTTGCTCAAACGGTTTACAAAACCGTTTGAAAGCAAACGGTTTCACAAGAACGTTTGGGGAGCAACCGGTCCAAGACCATTTGGATGGGTTGACCAGGCATTGACCATTTGGAAATCTACTGTACACATTATGGACTAATCACCCACCAAAAATCATCATCTAATTCCAAGTAAATCACCAACTGAAGGCTTATTAGTCACCTAAACCCTAATCGGGTTTATTGCTGATTTCAATGATGCAATCATGTTGAAATTTGGGTAGAGTGGCCCAAACGGTTTCAAAACCATTTGGGGATCACCCAAATGGTCTGAAGACCGTTTGGTGATCACCCAAGACCTTTTGGAGGTCTAGGGTTAATTGGGGTTGACCAATTGAGGGTCCAATCATATCAAGTTGTTGAACCATTAAATGCTAATTTTGTAACCAAATCTAGGGTTCAACTCTTAAGAGAATGACTTGGTTTTTGATAAAATAATGGGCAAACGGTCTCAACACCGTTTGGAGGATGTCCAAATGATCCCAAGGCCGTTTGGGTCAGGTCATGACCCAATTGATTGATGGTCCAATGGGTTCAACATCAATTAGACTCATGTGATACATGTTGAAGGGTGATCGATTCCAAACCCTAGTCCAATCAATCCAAACCCTAATTGGTGATCAATTGAGGGTCAATTGAGGATCAAATCAGTTAAGGAAAGACCTAATTGACTCAATTGATAAGTGGCTAACCTTTACTTGAACGATTGAGGGGTTTAACCTTGGAAACTCTAGCCCAATTGGAAGAGTTGACACACTTTTTGGTCCATGCGGTTTTGAGGGTGTTTGGACCAAATGGTCTCAAGACTGTTTGGGACCAAACAATCCTAAACCATTTGGTGACCATGCGGTTTCAAGATCAATTTTCCCATACGGTTTCAAAGTCAAATTTGTCCAAATGGTCAACGAGACCAAACGGTCTTCACCTCACCTAGGGCAAACGGTCTTGATGGTGTACTTGGCCATGCGGTCTTGAAAGTCAAAGGGACCAAACGGTCAACAAATCCAAACGGTTTCAAAACCGTTTGGAGGTTGAAAGTGCAAAACCATTTGGGGTCTATTAAGGTCAAGAACGTTTGATGCCTTAGTGGTCAAGATGGTTTAGTAGTTGATTAAACTAAACCCTAAAGGTACCTAAAGTGATTAAGTGAACAAGTAATTAGATGATTGATGCATGTAATGGTCAATGCTGAACATTACAAAAGTACCCTTAGTGAGATAGTGTGACTAATACCCCTTGATCAAGCAAACCCTAATGACCATAATGGTGATGACATGACGTATATTATCAAGGTTGATTTGACTTAATCTAATCAAGAGTAATATAAACATCATCTAATAGTTAGAGGAGAGAGAAGACTCCCTATATGTATGAGAATCAAGTAATATACTTCCAACATGTATGAATACACATAATTAGAGTATGATCCTTCATAGTGAGATCATGGAAACCCTAATTGTGGTGATTAATGAATCTTAACTTAATTGAAGGCATTAATGGAAGTAATCTTCATACATGATGATGGTATGACCTCAATATCATGTAATATGAACAGTAAACCCTAATTTTAAGGGTAATATCATGTAATGTGAATAGTAAACCCTAATCTAGGGTGATGTGATGAAGTGAACAGTAAACCCTAATTTGGAGTTATGCTTTTAAGCATGAAGCTCTGTTCTTGAATTATATATGAGTAATCATTATACCTTTGAAAGTCATAAGGGTTGAATAACCCTAATTAAATCGAATAGGGAAACCTTAACCCTAGAAACCAACTGTGGTAACATAACACAGTCGTGGTAAATTGTCAATAGCATGACCGTGCTAGGTAGCACGGCCATGGTAGCTTCCCCTTGCACGACCGTGCAAGGAAGCACGGCCGTGGTGTTCTATGATTAAATTGAAAAGAACTTGTATTGTGCAAAGACAGATATAATGTGCATGTTTTCAATTATATTAGTCATGTAGGTTGTTACCAAGAGGTGATCATAGCTAGGTAAGGGTTATGATAACACATTCATTGAAAGTATTCTTTAAGCTTTGAAAACAATGATATGTTATGTTGCCTATTAAAAAGGTAACTTTTGAGATGGATAGGCTGTATGAGCCATGAAGACCATATGTATTGTTATAATCAAAGTCATGTTGTTAAATGACTTGATGACTATATGTCACATGGTAACAAGTGTCATGATGATCTAAGGGTTTGAACACCCCTATTTTTTTGAATCATAATGATAAGATGGTTAGGGATTGATATCCCAATGGTAACTGAGGTGAAATGAACTTGATATAATTAGTACTCCTTCTTTATAGCAATTGTTTTAATGGTTTGTGTTTGAAAACATACCTGATGTTAAAAGAATGCTATAATGTACTTAAATAATCAAGTATAATGATATCATGTAGAGCCCTGATCATAGATCCATCATTGTCAGCAGTTTAATGATGGTGAAACAGGTTTTCTTAAGGGAACTCCTGGAGAACATACTTTTGAGTATGTTGGGGTTATGGACGTGAATATCCTTACATCCTAATGTAGGGATTGATGTGAGATGTACCTTAATCTCTCATCCCTGTATTATATGTTTATGCCGGGATGATGTATCACTAATCTCTCGATGATGTTGTTAGTGTCGCATCGGTGTGAGATAAATAAGAAATCCCTCGATGGTGAAGAGAGTACAGAATGCCACTGTAACTCTAGTAGCGAAGTTGCTAGAATACCCTAGAAAGCTATTATATCAGAGACACAAGATGTCCTGCATGTTGTTCCTCACACTGACTGAGGAGGATGAGGTCATAGGAATCTGGCTCTTCTGATGACCTATGTATGATACCGATTGCGATTTTGTAATGGTCGGTTGGAGTATGAGAGGTGTAACTCATCTCCTCATGGCTTAATAATGTTTGAAAAACATAATCAGCCGTGTAATATAACTACTTAGGTTGAACTATGAGAAAAAATGATTGATGATACATTGTTTATAATGTTCTAGTTGAATAACTAGTATACATGTTCTTCATATTTCCTTATTGATATATACCTTGATATTCAATTAAGTTATAATTGAAATGATTGCCTAAGAGAATGTTTCTTTACTTAATATTTAACCTGTTGTTGAATATTTAGAGTTCTACTGCTTTTTGTTATTCCTTTATTACAATAACAAAGCTTCTGGCAAAGAGTTATAACTCTTGCTGGGACAATTTTTCAAATTGTCTCACCCCCGTGGGATTCAACTTTTTAGATAGACGTCGAGGATGGAGAAACCCATCTGAGGGTGAGCAGCAGCAGCAACAACAACAATCTCAGGGATAGCAGTGATTCTCAGGTGGAGACACTGACTGTCAAGTCTTGTAAATAGTATGTCCTATGTGTCGTCTCTGTACTCTCAGGTCCTAGGAGTCAATAGATGTTTAAAGTAGATCTGAGATTTTGGCTTAATGCCTCGAGATTTTTGTATCTTGCTTTGTACAGATAACAGAGCAATTGATGTAGTAATCACTCGAGATGTTATTTTACAGAGATGTAATGATGAATCATGTTGTAAACAACTTATCTTGTCTCTTTATGAAAGAATTTTATTGTTTGAAGATCTCGTCCTGAAAAGTTTTAATTTTTAGTGATTTTTAAGAATTCCGTTACTAGTTAATCGCTTCCGCATTCATTGATCTGGTTTTCGAAGTCGAGTCACCACAATTTAGTGGTATCAGAGCCCTAGGTTCGCTGAGTCTACAGAGACATAGGACTTAGGATGTTAAGTCTTTTCTAGTGTCTTCCAATATATCTAATAGTGTCTTCTACTCCTCAGGAGGAGAAGATAAGATTAAGGATGTCTGGACCACATGAGGAATATGTTGCAGAGAGTAGTGTTGCTGCACCCAGAGAAGGTGCAAGAAACCCAGCGATAGAGCAACCTGTGCCTGAACCACCCCAGTTCAATCCAACTGAAATGGGGAACCCATCCGTCCAGACTATGTTTGGGCAGTTTATGATTGCCATGACACACATAATTGATAGGATGCCTATACCTGCACCTAGGGCACCTACCCATCCTGAAGGACAAGGAATCGGCAAGACATTTAAATGACTTCGCCGAGTTGGAGCCACATAGTATTTTGGAACAGCTGATCCCACAGATGCTGACTTGTGGTTAACTAAACTAGAGAAGGCCTTTAGAATCTTGAACATCCCAGAAGCTGAGAAGGTTAGACATGTTGTGTATCTTCTCAAGGGGAGTGTTGGTCATTGGTGGACCATGGAAGAACAGAAGAGGCCAGGTGCGGAGGTTGCATGGGAAGTTTTCCGACAGGAGTTTATCAACAGATATTTCCCTAAGACATTCCTGGATGAGAAAATCTCTCAGTTTTAGAGGTTAAGACAAGGTCCAATGAACATTAGCGAGTAAGAGGCTAAGTTCATGGAGCTATTATGGTTTTGTCTGCACATGGCAGCTACAGATGAAGAAAGGATTAGGCATTTTGAGAAAGGGTTAAATGCTGAGTTGACTACTCCCATGTCTGCCTTAGAGAATAGAGAAAGGTTTGCTACCTTTGTAGAGTCTGTTAGAAGGATAGAGAGGTCTGTAATAGAGAAGAGACAGACCCAGAACAAGAGGATGTATACCCAGTTCCAAGGATCTTCATCTAAAGGTTTCAAGAAACCTAGGTTTTCTGCGCCTAAACCACCACCTAGATCCAATACCCAGATGCAGTGGATGTCGAATAGGGGTAGAGGATGAAGCCTACCACTAGAAGGAGCTCGCAATTCAGCATCTATGTCATTTATAGGACCACCCAGACCACAAAAACTGAACAAAAGTTGTTATATATGTGGGAATATGGGACATCTGATGAAAGACTGCAGAGCTAGAGAAGTGAGTGTAACTCAACCTCAGAGGCAAAGTCAACAAGGATCGCAAAGGAGACAGTTTCTAGGAGGAGCTAGAGGACGTGGACAAGCATCCCAAGTTGGATCATCGGCACCGAATCAACCACAGGCAACAACAAGGTTTTCTGCGATGAATCCACCTGATGCAGTGATCAACCCTCAGGTTGTGGCAGGTCAGATGGAATTGATATATTCTAATATGTCTACATCTTGCGTTGTATCTGTTTTTATTGATACGAGTTCTATGCACTCCTTTATCACTCGAAGAGTGATTTTTTACTGCAACTTGACTATAAGTCATAGAGTAGATAGTTTGTTGCTAGAAACTCCGTTGAGGGGATCTGCCGTGTTGCAGGAGGTATGTTCTCCCTGTATCCTCTTCTTTTCTGAGCATCGCATTCAAGTGGATCTTATACCACTTGAGATGCATGGATTTGATATAATCATTGGGATGGATACCTTAGAAAGGTATAAAGTTGTTTTGGATTGTGAATCCAAGCAAGCTGTGTTTGTTGATGATAGTGACACATGGATCTTTCAAGGAGAGAGAAAGATTCTACCCACCTGTCTTGTGTCAGCTATGGTTGCTGAGAAGCTGATGAGGCAAGGATGTTATGCATTCTTGGACCATGTGGTGGATACTACCATGGATAGTCCTAACCCTGCTTAAGTTCCTGTAGTCAGGGAATTTGAAGATGTATTTCCTGAAGAACTTCTAGGTGTGCCACCGCCTTGGGAAATTGATTTTGAGATCAACTTAATCCCAGACACACAACCTATAGCACAAACACCATATAGGATGGCACCTGCTGAGATGGCAGAACTCAAGAAATAGCTGCAGGAGTTGCTTGAGAAGGGTTTCATTCGACTGAGTACTTTGACTTGGGGTGCTCCGGTCCTTTTTGTTAAGAAGAAAGACGGGTCAATGTGGTTGTGCATTGACTATAGACAGTTAAATAAAGTAACAATAAAGAACAAGTATCCTCTGCCGAGGATTGATGATCTCTTTGACCAGTTGCGTGGTGCAACCGTCTTCTCAAAGATAGATTTGAGATCGGGATATCATCAACTCCGTATTAAGGATAGTGACATACCCAAGTCTGCCTTTAGGACAAGGTATGGTCACTATGAGTTCACGGTTATGTCGTTTGGACTAACAAATGCACCAGCTGCATTTATGGAACACATGAACAAAATCTTCCGACCTTTTCTCGATCAGTGTGTTGTTGTCTTTATAGATGACATCCTGATCTATTGTAGAGATGCTCCGTAACATGAACAACATCTTCGTCAGGCTCTAACTTTGCTAAGAAAGCATAAGATATATGCTAAGTTTAGCAAGTGTGAGTTCTGGTTGCCAGAAGTATCTTTCCTTGGACACGTGATATCTGCTTCGGGTATTCGTGTTGACCCTAAAAAGGTACAATCTATTCTACAATGGGAGAAACCGAAAACACCGACGGAGATCTGTAGTTTCTTAGGGTTAGCAGGCTATTACCGGAGGTTCATTAAGAACTTCAGTTCCATAGCCTTACCCTTGACTAAGTTGACCAGGAAGGATGTTCCTTTTGTTTGGAGTGATAAATGTCAGCAATCTTTTCAGCTACTGAAGGAGAGACTGACAAGTGCACCTGTGCTTGTGTTACCTGAGCAAGGAAAAGGATATATAGTTTTCTGCGATGCCTCCAAGAATGGACTTGGATGTGTGTTGATGTAGGATAAACAAGTGATTTCTTTTTCTTCTTGACAGCTTAAGAAACACGAGGAGAATTATCTGACACATGATTTAGAGCTAGCTGATGTGGTTCATGCCTTGAAGATCTGGAGACATTATCTTTATGGAGAGACATTCCATATTTTCACTGATCATAAGAACCTTAAGTACATCTTTTCTCAGCATGAGCTTAACATGAGGCAACGTCGCTGGATGGAGTTAATCAAGGACTACGATTGTACAATTAATTACCATCCAGGGAAGGCCAATGTGGTTGCAGATGCTTTGAGTAGGAAATCAGTAACACTAGCCTTAGATAGAGCAAAAATGAATTCCTTGGTATGCTTTAGGAGAGATATGCTTATCTCCTTAAGGCAAGACAATGTATAGTTAAAAGTATCATTGTTAGCCGGGTTGTTAGCTGAGAAGCATATAAAACCTACTCTGAGAGAGCAGATCAAGGAGGCACAGCAAGTTGATGTTGCAGTTCAACAGATCAGATCGGAGTATGGTGATGAGAAACGAGATGGTTTCCATGACTCAGATGACCAAGTAGCCTGTTATCATGGTAGGATGATAGTGTCGGATGTGGATAACTTGAGAAAGTTAGTCCTGGAAGAAGCTCATTCTTCGATGTATGCTATGCATTCAGGAAGCACCAAGATGTATCGAAATTTAAA
This sequence comes from Alisma plantago-aquatica, assembly GCA_963693085.1. Taxonomy (NCBI): domain Eukaryota; kingdom Viridiplantae; phylum Streptophyta; class Magnoliopsida; order Alismatales; family Alismataceae; genus Alisma; species Alisma plantago-aquatica. The sequence continues at coordinate 757,903,861 of OY856411.1, forward strand.
AGATATGTATTGGTGGCCTGGTTTGAAGAAGGACGTGGATGAGTTTGTTATGCGGTGTCCTGTGTGTCAGCAAGTTAAAGCTAAACACCAGAAGCCTGCGGGAACAATGCAACCCTTACCCATACCACAGTGGAAGTGGGATCATGTAACCATGGACTTTGTTGTTGGCCTACCCAAGACAAGAAAAGGGCATGATTCCATTTGGGTAATAGTTGATAGGTTGACAAAGACAGCTCATTTCTTGCCTGTCAAAACAACCTATTCTACTGAGAAATTAGCACAGTTATATGTTGATGAGATTCTGCGACTGCACGCAGTCCCAGTTACCATTGTTTCTGATAGAGGTCCCCAGTTTATGAGTCGTTTCTGGGAACGACTTCATAAAGCTTTAGGCACATAGTTAAGGTTTAGTACAACCTTTCATCCTCAGACTGATGGACAGTCTGAAAGGACTATACAGACTTTATAAGACTTGCTTAGAGCATGTGTTCTCCAGTTTACAGGGAGTTGGGATCTGCACCTAAGCTTGATAGAGTTTGCCTACAACAATAGCTATCAGCATAGCATTGACATGGCACCTTATGAAGCTTTGTATGGTAGACGTTATAGATCACCCCTATGTTGGTATGAAACTGGTGAATACCAACTATTAGGTCCTGATCTTGTGCAGCAGACCACAAAGAAGATTAAAGTAATACAACAACAGATAAAGATTGCACAGGATAGGCAGAAATCTTATGCTGATAAGCGTCGTAGACCTTTAGAGTTCCAGGTTGGAGACAGAGTATATCTCAAAGTCTCACCTTGGAAAGGAGTTCTGAGGTTTGGAAGGAAAGGAAAGTTAACTCCTAGGTTTATGGGGCCTTACCCAATCATTGAACGGATTGGAAGAGTAGCCTATTTAACTAGAGTTACCACCAAAGTTACAGAGGTTACACCCTGTATTTCACATTTCTATGCTGAGGAAATGTCACCCTGATATAGAATCAGTTCTGCAACCTATGGAGGTAGAATTGAATAATGATGTATCTTATGAGGAAGGACCAGTGTCAATCCTTGATAAAAGAATTAAAAAGCTGAAAAGGAAAGACATAAGTCTTGTGAAAGTTCTCTGGAATCATCGTGGGGTTGAAGACGCCACATGGGAACTAGAGGAAGAGATGAGGAGGAAATACCCTGCTCTTTTCTCTTTATATGTTTTGTTGATTTCAGGGACGAAATCCTTGTAAGGGGTGGATAATTTGTAACATCCCTGACCTGGGGTTATGAACTAACCCTAGGTGTTTTGCTTAAATATGTGATTTGATGCTTGTGGTTATCTTTTGATATGTAATTAAAACTTCTGAGAAACATATATTTCCATTTCTGTCCTTTTTGAACAATGTTGTAATATTGTTTTGTTAAATATGGACTAATGTGCAAATTACCCAATTAGAGGGGTTAACTTGCAAATTACAGATGTTATGATGTTTCTCTGATGTTGAGACATCACAAGAATTCATATGATGTGGTGGAATGAATTCCACAAGTTTGGGCACCAAGATATAGCTTGTAGAGCAATCTTTATGCTTTAAAACCTAGTTTTGGTGTAAAGTGCAATTTACCCAAAATCTAGGGTGCAACATGTAAAATATACCATCTATAGTATCTTTCATGACTCTTGGCATCAAGTAGAGTAAAGAGAATGAGGAGGGCGCCTCATTTGATTGATCAAGTAAGAAAGATAACTTTGATAATTAAATAACTAAGTTTTAAGCAAGATGACCCCTTTATATATATGCAACTTATTAAGATATATGGCTCCTTTCCCTTTTACCTTGGATAAGGGAGGATTTTTGCATGGGATAAGAAGGGAGAAACGTGGCCAAGAAATTGGAGAAAGGCTTAGTGGATATAGTTGAGAAATAAAAGAAATAATCCTTCTTGCTTTGAAAATACCCCAAAAATATATAAGTGCATCCTTTTAACAAGCAAAGGATCGTTTCCCTTCATTCCTTCCCTTATATTCTTGCTTTGGCAGACTAAGGAGAAGCTCAGGAGCAGAGGAGAATGACCAGGCTAGTTTGGGTAAGTCTTGATCATCATTCATCTCGATTTCATGGTGGAAATCCTTATACAAGGTTGGTTTGTTAGTTTTCCTTACACAATTCTTCTTTCTAGCCTTCTTCTCCACCCAAACCTTGAAGAACAAACCTTGGGAAACCTTTGGAGCTTCATTCACCATTAAAGCTACAAAGCTTGGAGCTCTATATCAGATCTTAAGGTGGGTTTTATAACTCTAAACCTTTAACTTTGTTAAGTGCATCTTCTTTTCCTAGAATCGTTGCTTGTTCTTCTTCTTTACACACTTCTAAGTGTTCTTGCAAACAATTCCATGAAGAACCTGTAGGGTTTTAGAGGAGGCAGAGAGGAAGCGGAAACAAAAAAAAATTCTCCCCAAAACCCAGAACATAAGGAATCGCATCAATGTCTATACAATAGGAAAGATGGTTTATGGATGCATACCTTGTCTAGAGGCTTGCTCGGCGACAGTACCTCACGCCTTGCGCAGTCTTCACCTCCGGTCTTGGACGGTGTCTGTGCAGCTCCTAGTCACATCGGGACTGAAGACTCCTAGTCTCACCGGGACTGTCGGGATTGACAGTTGTCCTTTGAGCGGCAGAGGTCTCCCGCCTCTGCAGTCATCCACACGGACCGCCTGGAACTCCGATCTCCTTGTCGCACAAGGAACCGGAAGGAGTTGCACCCTCCTGTTGGAATACTAGTCGCCAACACACTCTCCTACTACAAGTTGCAACTGTAGTTGTCTTTCCCTTGTTGTGCCTCCCTTTTTGGGTAGCACTTGCTCGGGCTCTCTTGGTTACCAAAACCAGAGAGAACGACAACTTTGCAGAGCAACCGGCTTGCACTGAGTTGTGTGTTGAGAAGCCCCCAATACCCCTATATATAGAGGGGTCATGGGACAGGGTTCTCTATCCCTGACAATATGGGACTAAAAGCAGGAGTAGAAGGGTTCGATATTTTCCACAAAAGCAACCAACTCGCAACCTGAACCGATCGTTTCACAACTGAAACGGTTGGTTGGGGATCTGAACCAGTCGGTTGACACCTCAACCGATCGGTTGGGACCTGTTACGACCCCACCACCCGATAACCCCCAATCAAGGGAGACCGAGAGGTCGAAGCCACACCCATGACTTCCAGATCAAAGGTTCGACAATTAACCAAGAATAATTATCAAATCTTAACATACTATACTGAAAGCTGTAAGAAAATAAATGTTTGCATACCTTTTTGAAAACTTGGTTCTCTAAACTTCTATCCACACAGATACTAATATATCTAATCCTCCTTTGTACTTTAATTCTCATTTAGTACCACATGTGCCACTTTACTGTTTGTTCTTTTCATTGTACCTAAAACGCCGACAAATAAAACGTCGGTCAGCCGAAACTGGTATGTGGGGGAAACAAATAATGTTCAACTATGTTAACAATATAATCACTCAATTAATAATTTAACAATCAAGATTACGTTTTAAGACAAACTACTCAATCCATACCTATCCACAACTCTGTGTTGTCCCTGTAAGGACTTATATGGTACCTCTGTAAAGGTAGACCTGATGGACTTACCCTCTAGGCAGCCCTATACTAAGTCATTCTTGACCTGATCGACCTACCCTCTAGGTAGCCATATACCAGGTCAGCCATTACGACACAAAGGGGACCAGGATCTGAGCTAGAAGGCGTATACCTTATGTGATAGTCATAGTCACTTTATAATTGCAATATGAACATCCAAACAGTTTAGTTGCATTCAATGCGATTAAACATTCGGGAATCCATCAGAAAATCTAAAGCGGTTATTCATAATCGTAACCACATACCTGATTTGATGAGTCATGTAGATTATTCAACATATACTTCATGTGTATACAATCAAGTCAATCAACAGATCCAAGCAAGTAATTCAATCATCACATAGTTCCTGAAATAAATATGTACTCTATTTATTACACACTTTATCAAGAAACTACTTTATTGACTTGGATTCACTTTCTAGTGTTTCTAATCCGCATTAAGGTTTCATTAATATTCATTAGGGTTTCTTAGATTAATTTCTCAAAATTTATCCCTTTTAGGTTAACAAACCCTAAAATACTTTTTTCCATTTATATAAACACTAATTGCTCAAACTATTCATTTAATAGTCTTTTATTCCTAGATTGACTTAGGATCATCATATCCCTTTTTATTCATGGATTTAAACAATTAAACCAATTAAAAGACATATTCTCCTAAATTAGGGTTTTCAAGCTCATTAATGCATATTCGTGCACGAAACCCTAAATTAAGCCAATTTTATAAAAAAGATCATCTTTTTAGATTCCATCTTCACATTTATCAACAATAGGTTATTATTGGCTTGAATTATCCATTGGGAAACATTAAATCCATCTATCATCAAATCTAAGGGTCTTTCCTTAATTAAATAATTAAAGATGATAACTTTATGCCCTTTTCAAATTTCAAGCATATTTATGCACATAAACTCCAAATTAGACTAATCACGTGCAAAGTTATTCATTTTTTAACATAATGTACCTTTTTACATTTAACAGGTTAACATCAACTCTAATGATCCATTAAACCCTATTAAACACTTTATTCATTACAAAATAGGGTTTCTTAACCTTTAATTCATTAAAGGTGATAATTTACACTACATTTCGAACTATGATCAGATTCAGTCTATAAAACTATTTTTATTGAATTCCTTGTGTTCTTCTGATCAAAATTCATATATAAACTTTTGTCATCGGAGCTACTATTAAGGAGTTATGAATTTTGTAAAAGATACCTTTATGGACCAATCCAGGAGCGCCACGTCGGCCTCCTCCATGCAATCTGTGGTTGTTTGAAAACATAACCGAATTACCAAAATGCCCTCGACTTAATAGTTGGTTCTTTATTACGCGGAGGGGTAGCACGGTCAAAAGCCGACCGTGCCTTCTTCTTCCTTGAATCTGCGGCAGCAGCCGCCCTAGCTGTCGGCCTACAGCCCTAGGCGTTGCTCCGGCTCCTCCTCCTTGATCTCTAACCCCCAGAGATGGTTCCTCCGCCTCCGATGCTTCCCGGCGCTCCTCTGGGTACAGGGATATCATGGCCAAAGCTGTTGGGCCGTACTGGCCAGGTCCGCCTATGCGGCCACTTTGCATCCTTCTTGCGGTTGCTACATCGAGGGTAGGGCAAAGGAACGATCGCCCGACTCTCCTTCGGCTTCATGGGTACGTTGCGCCTCCAACAGAACCAAACGACAGCCCTCAAACATTCCAGGGTGTCTATACCCATCTTGGCTAGGGTTTATGAATGAGTAACATGGAAGAAGAAGAGAAATTGGTGTGGGATCTTCTGCACTCGACCTAAAGCCTTGCCCCTTATATAGGGGGAAGTATTAAGCCCTAAGGCGTGCCTCTTTGAGGACTCAATTCGTTTTCTTAGAAGGAAACATATTTTCCTTGGTTGTGAAGCAACTATCTCTCTCTTTCTTCCTTTTATTTCCTTGATATTACTTGTTGCATGGCTATTTAGGAATTCGAATTTCCTCTTTCTTATCCTCTTTATTCTTGCTCTTTCATCCATTAGAACGAATTTCTATTTCCTTATAATAGAAATTACTTCCTTTTTCATAATGCCACCAAGATCATTAATAAAATATCATATTATCTTTTATTCTTCAAATTTTGGCATTTTCTCTTTCCTCTTCCTTCATTGGGGCTCCTTGTACCCCAAGAAACTATATTATTTCGAAATTACTTTTTAAGGATACTTATTATCCTTCTAGATGCATCTATATGCATTATTTCACATTATCTTGTTTATTTCCTATTAAAATAATTCTTTTTGAGGATTTATCCTTATTTCTCTTTTATTTTCCTCATTGGCATTCCTTTTATCATTATAAATCTCATGGATACGAAATTTCCCCAAGAAATCTCATTTATGCCTCTTTCCACTCATTTTCCACATTTTATCATTATTTTCCAATTTATTTCTTAATAAAGAAATACTTCATTAAACTTTTCTTTTCTTATTGCTCTCTTTTTGGAACCTTGGACTCCTTGGTACCCAAGGAACCCAAGAGGCACGAAATCCTCTTTGGATTTGCCTTCTAGAGATTTCTACATATTTCTTTTCTTCAATTATCCATTTATTCATTGAATTTTCTTGTTATTCGGGCCCAATAGCCAATAAAGCCCACAATACAAACATCAAGGCTATTATAAACAAAAATCCATTTATTTGAACCAAATCATATCTTTATTTTTTCAGTTATCTTTCATATGAGAAATTACATTTCTCACCAATGAACCCAAAAATTGGGGTTGTAACAGGACCCATGAGCCAGTCGGTTCACTTCTGAACCGGTCGGTTCGTGGTCCTGACCAGTTCCCGATTGACTTTCCTTCTTTTGTTTCTAATTGGTATCGAATACCAATCCTATTTCCCAATCAAATTGGACAAGTGAAACGAAAGGAAAATTCTCACCAATCTTATTTTCCCAACTTGCTCAGTTGCATCAGTTGAACTGATCGTTTCAACACTTGAAGCAATCGTTTCACCCTGACCATGAGCTGATCGACTCAACCCTTGAGCCGACCGGTTCACCAGGCTCAGCCGACCGGTTCATCACATGAGCCGATCGGTTGGGAGTGCAGATTGTGCAGAATCAGTCAATTGTGATTTCACTCAATCTGATACTCTAATCAATCCATCCAACACCTTGAACACTATAATATTGAGTTATCAATTAATTGAGTGTTTAATTGAACTACTAAACTCCTTTAGTAATCAATCTAAACATTGTTTGTGGACAAAACTCCTTTTTCAGGTTAAATTATATGTGTGTGACCTTGCAGGTCCATTTCACGTTGGCAGTGAAAGTCCATAACACTTATGACTTCACAAGCAAAGAGCGGTGCCTAGTCACACATCAGTGCTACCCAAGTGAAATAGAAAGTTGGAGAACAACTTGCAATCCTACAATTCATTAATGGTGTTACAGTGAATGTATAATTCCTTTGTCACTGATATCCTGAATGAACTCGAGGCATGGAACAGTCATCCTGTCAACATTCATTCATTTCCTTGATCTCAGAGCAGACTGGGTGAGATGTGTGTGACATCAATATCACATATTGATTCACACGTGCATGCGCATGCCTTTCTCAATCCTACTCATCAAGTGGCCAAGGATATCAAACTCCCTCAGGAGGGACAAATCCCATATCTATCACTCACCCCTCAAAAGCCCCATGTGTCAAAGCCACTCTATCATCACCTTTATAACAACCCATGTTTCAGGACTGCGTTTGATGATGTCAAAGTGTGCCCAACGACATGTGTTGAGTGTAGTGATTTCAGGTCTAAGAATCACACTCACCACCATCACTGCGAGAGCTGACTGTGACTACCAAAACATGGTTCCATGTGTCACTCTCACGGTGGGTCTGTCTGGTACCTTGTTCTCTAACAAGTACCTATGTGCTTGGTTTGATATCACTATATCATGACTAATGAGATTCTATCATCAACCAACACACAATCTAGTCTTTAGTGTTATTGATGTCTATGGTTATTTCCACAATAACAACCGACTAGGAAATTGCCTTTATTATTATTCAAATCATTTACAAAGTATCCCATTACAATCATCATATGACATGCTCTATGGGCATACATACCAACAGAACTACCCCTAATCTTGAGGTAGAAGATGATGGCGTTAATATCTATGTGTATCCTAATTTTTCTTTAGCAAACGGTCATCCACCTCTTGCTCAAACAGTTTGCAAAACCGTTTGAAAGCAAACGGTTTCACAAGAACGTTTGGGGAGCAACAGGTCCAAGACCGTTTGGATGGGTTGACCAGGCGTTGACCATTTGTAAATCTGTTGAACACATTATGGACTAATCACCCACCAAAAAGCATCATCTAATTCCAAGTAAATCACCAACTGAAGGCTTATTAGTCACCTAAACCCTAATTGGGTTTATTGCTGATTTCAATGATGCAATCATGTTGAAGTTTGGGTTGAGTGGCCCAAACGGTTTCAAAACCATTTGGGGATCACCCAAATGGTCTCAAGACCGTTTGGTGATCACCCAAGACTGTTTGGAGGTCTAGGGTTAATTGGGGTTGACCAATTGAGGGTCCAATCATATCAAGTTGTTGAACCATTAAATGTTAATTTTGTAACCAAATCTAGGGTTCAACTCTTAAGAGAATGACTTGGTTTTTGATAAAATAATGGGAAAACGATCTCAACACCGTTTGGAGGATGTCCAAATGATCCCAAGACCGTTTGGGGTCAGGTCATGACCCAATTGAATGATGGTCCAATGGGTTCAACATCAATTAGACTCATGTTGATACATGTTGAAGGGTGATCGATTCCAAACCCTAGTCCAAACAATCCAAACCCTAATTGGTGATCAATTGAGGGTCAATTGAGGATCAAATCAGTTAAGGAATGACCTAATTGACTCAATTGATAAGTGGCTAACCTTTACTTGAACGATTGAGGGGTTCAACCTTGGAAACTCTAGCCCAATTGGAAGAGTTGACACACTTTTTGGTCCATGCGGTTTTGAGGGTGTTTGGACCAAACGGTCTCAAGACCGTTTGGGACCAAACAATCCTAAATCGTTTGGTGAGCATGTGGTTTCAAGATCAATTTGCCCATACGGTTTCAAAGTCAAAGTTGGCCAAACGGTCAACAAGACCAAACGGTCTTCGCCTCACCTAGGGCAAATGGTGTTGATGGTGTACTTGGCCATGTGGTCTTGAAAGTCAAAGGGACCAAACGGTCAACAACTCTAAACGGTTTTAAAACTGTTTGAAGGTTGAAAGTGCAAAACCATTTGGGGTCTATTAAGGTCAAGAACGTTTGATGCCTTAGTGGTCAAGATGGTTTAGTAGTTGATTAAACTAAACCCTAAAGGTACCTAAAGTGATTAAGGGAACAAGTAATTAGATGATTGATGCATGTAATGGTCAATGGTGAACATTACAAAAGTACCCTTAGTGAGATAGTGTGACTAATACCCCTTGATCAAGCAAACCCTAATTACCATAATGGTGAAGACATGACTTATATTATCAAGGTTGATTTGACTTAATCTAATCAAGAGTGATATAAACATCATCTAATAGTAAGAGGAGATAGAAGACTCCCTATATGTATGAGAATCAAGTAATATACTTCCAACATGTATGAATACACATAATTAGGGCATGATCCTTCATAGTGAGATCATGGAAACCCTAATTGTTGTGATTAATGAATCTTAACTTAATTGAAGGAATTAATGGAAGTAATCTTCATACATGATGATGGTATGACCTCAATATCATGTAATATGAATAGTAAACCCTAATTTTAAGGGTAATATCATGTAATGTGAATAGTAAACCCTAATCTAGGGTTATGTGATGAAGTGAACAGTAAACCCTAATTTGGAGTTATGCTTTTAAGCATGAAGCTCTGTTCTTGAATTATATATGAGTAATCATTATACATTTGAAAGTCATAAGGGTTGAATAACCCTAATTAAATCGAATAGGGAAACCCTAACCCTAGAAACCAACCATGGTAACATAACATGGTCGTGGTAAATTGTCAATAGCATGACCGTGCTAGGTAGAACGACTGTGCTAGGTAGCACGGCCATGGTAGCTTCCCCTTGCATGACCGTGCAAGGAAGCACGATCGTGGTGTTCTATGATTAAATTGAAAAGAACTTGTATTGTGCTAAGACAGATATAATGTGCATGTTTTCAATTATATTAGTCATGTAGGTTGTTACCAAGAGGTAATCATAGCCAGGTAAGGGTTATGATACCACACTCATTGAAAGTATTCTTTAAGCTTTGAAAACAATGATATGTTGTGTTGCCTATTCAAAAGGTAACTTTTGAGATGGATAGGCTGTATGAGCCATGAAGACCATCTGTATTGTTATAATCAAAGTCATGATGTTAAATGACTTGATGACTATATGTCACATGGTAACAAGTGTCATGATGATCTAAGGGTTTGAACACCCCTATTTTTTTGAATCATAATGATAAGATGGTTAGGGATTGATATCCCAATGGTAACTGAGGTGAAATGAACTTGATATAATTAGTACTCCTTCTTTATAGTAATTGTTTTAATGGTTTGTGTTTGAAAACATACCTGATGTTAAAAGAATTCTATAATGTACTTAAATAATCAAGTATAATGATATCATGTAGAGCCCTGATCATAGATCCATCATTGTTAGTAGTTTAATGATGGTGAAACATGTTTTCTTAAGGGAACTCCTGGAGAACATACTTTTGAGTATGTTGGGGTTATGGACGTGAATATCCTTACGTCCTAATGTAGGGATTGATGTGAGATGTACCTTAATCTCTCATCCATTCATTATATGTTTATGCCGGGATGATGTATCACTAATCTCCCGATGATGTTGTTAATGTCGCATCGGTGTGAGATAAACAAGAAATCCCTCGATGGCGAAGAGAGTACAGAATGCCACTGTAACTCTAGTAGCGAAGTTGCCAGAATACCCTAGAAAGCTATTATATCAGAGACACAAGATGTCCTGCATGTTGTTCCTCACACTGACTGAGGAGGATGAGGTCATAGGAATTCGGCTCTTCTGATGACCTATGTATGATACCGATTGTGATTTTGTAATGGTCGGTTGGAGTATGAGAGGTGTAACTCATCTCCTTAGGGCATAATAATGTTTGAAAAACATAATCAGCCATGTAATATAACTGCTTAGGTTGAACTATGAGAAACAATGATTGATGATACATTGTTTATAATGTTCTAGTTGAATAACTAGTATACATGTTTTTCATATTTCCTTATTGAGATATACCTTGATATTCAATTAAGTTATAATTGAAATGATTGCCTAAGAGAATGTTTCTTTACTTAATATTTAACCTGTTGTTGAATATTTAGAGTTCTACTGCTTATTGTTATTCCTTTATTGCAATAACAAAGCTTCTGGCGGAGAGTTATAACTCTTGCTGGGACAATTTTTCAAATTGTCTCACCCCTGTGGGATTCGACTTTTTAGGTAGACCTCAAGGATGGAGAAACCCATCTGAGGGTGAGCAGCAACAACAACAACAACAATCTCAGGGACAGCAGTGATTCTCAGGTGGAGACATTGACTGTCAAGTCTTGTAAATAGTTTGTCCTATGTGTCGTCTGTGTACTCTCAGGTCCTAGGAGTCAATAGATGTTTAAAGTAGATCTGAGATTTTGGCTTAATGCCTCGAGATTTTTGTATCTTGCTTTGTACAGATAACAGAGCAATTGATGTGGTAATCACTCGAGATGTGATTTTACAGAGATGTAATGATGAATCATGTTGTAAACAACTTATCTTGTCTCTTTATGAAATAATTTTATTGTTTGAAGATCTCTTCCTGAAAAGTTTTAATTTTTAGTGATTTTTAAGAATTCTGCTGCTAGTTAATCACTTCTGCATTCGTTGATCTAGTTTTCAAAGTCGATTCACCACAACTGACCCCTACTCTTGCCAATCACATATACTACAATAGTACCCTGTGAGCTTGTGGGTGACCTATTTGGTATTATGATTGACTTGGTTAGGGTTAAAATAAATTTTGAAAGATCCACATGTGTGTCCTCTCTGAGGGTTGCATCTAGCCACCTCTAGTTGGCTAGTGTGTAGCCTTAGTAGGAAACACACCAAGCTTTCTGGCACCTTTACCGGGGATAGAGGCACTCGGCCTAGCTAGTTAGTGTAGCTTAACCTTTCCTTTTGCCCTCATCATTGCTATTCTTTATTCTTTGTTCATTTTTGTATATTGCCATTGTAACTTGGTTTCTTGTTGCTTGTTTGTGTATTATGTTGGTGACAGTTATGCATGCGCCACATGCATTCCACTTGTACCGACTTGGTGTTGTATGACCCCGAGATAGGTAGAAGGAGACGCCAAAGTCGCCGCAACCAACATCGAGAAGCCTAGATCGCAGAAAACAACCCTCATGCATATGCTCAACCGCCTCCACCACAGCCCCATTGCCAATTCCATGAGTATTTCACCCCGAGGAACTACAATTCCCCCATTGCCACCCCAGTTGACCAAATGTCAGGTCAACAGTTCTCCATTCCACCCGCACTCCTTAGACTCCTCCCCACTTACTATGTGATGGAGAATGAGAATCCCTACCATCACATATATGCATTCCTTGAGACGTGCTCCACTTTCTGTACCCCTGCCACCACCGACAACCATCCGAAGAACCCTCTTTCCATTCTCCCTAAAAGAAAAAGCTAAAGAGTGGTATGTTTCAAAGCCAGAGTTGGTAACCTGGAATGAAGTCAAGAATGAATTACTCAAAAAGTTCTTCCCGATTGCAAAGCTATCCTATATGAGAAGATGCATCACTTCTTTTGCCCAAAAAGAGAATGAACCCTTCCACGAGGCATGGGAGAGGTTCTAAAAACTTCTCTGTGACTGCCCACACCATGAAGTGCCATTGTGGAAACTAGTTCAAGCCTTCTACACCGGGCTTGAAGAATAGAGCCAAAACAACGTCGACTCCTCATGTGGAGGTACTTTCATGGCAAAACCACATGAGGAATCGTGGCCTTTGTTCGAGCATTTTGCTGAAAACCCATGCCATCACATTCCTACAAAAGGGGAGCATTGTGGTCGAAGCTACATCCCTCCACCTTCTTTCGTAGCTCCAACCCACAATGTTGCCGACCCTGATATGATGAAAATGATGGCAGATATGATGAAGATGATGAAGAACCAAGCTGGTGGTTCTCCTAGCCAACCCACCATGGCAATCGATTCTATTGATGAAGAAGTGAATGTCTTGCACTCCTTTGGCGGCCGAAACAATCAAGGCCCCATGTCCAATACCTACACTCCCGAGTGGAGTAACCATCCAAATTTCTCTTGGAAGTAACAAAATTAGGATGGGCAAGGACAAGGGCAACCGAGGCCACACTATAGTTCAAAGTTTGAAGAGGAGGTGCTTGGAAGGTTAAGAAGTTTGGATGATGTGACCTCACATGGGCAGTCCATCAACTGCCTTGAGAAAAGACTGGATCAGATCTCTCTCTCTCTCTCTTTCTAGGAGGGAAGAAGGAATACTTCTGTCTCAACTGATGCCCAACCCAAACAATGATGGTACTTTTCTAGGGAACACTCCAAGTTCATATGATCCATTTTCATACCAAGCATCGCCGAATCCCTATGCTCTACCACCCCCTCAGACACCCCTTAACTACCAATATGCTCCACCTCCACCTCATCCATACCAGCAGCCACCCCAGCAATACCACCCCCATCCACAACAAAAATAGCCACCACAACAACCACCACCGCAATTCCTCCTCCAAAACCCAAATTCACCTCACCAAAGGCCACCACCACCACAACAACCACAACCACCTCCGCAAGCCTCTTCTTCCACTACCCATGAGCATGTGAAGGTAGTGAATGTTCTGAGGAGTGGATGGACTTTGGGGAACCCCCATGCTACCGTTGTTGTTGACAGAGGTGATATTGAGACTGGATGAGTTGACACTTAGATACAGCCTGAGGATACTATGACGAGAGCCAGAGTTGATATTGTGATACAGGGTGGTGATATTGTGATTCATGTGATTCCCATTGATGATATTGTTGATTCGAACCATGTGGGACCCCAACTCCCCCCGTTTCCTGAAGCTCTTAAGGAGCCTTCTGTTGAGAGGAGAAGAAAGGAGCATACCGAAGACATCCTTGAGACTTTCAAACATGTGAAAATCAACATTCATGTGCTTGAAGCAGTCAAGAAAATCCCTTCTTATGCTAAGTTCTTGAAAGATCTATGCACCTTCAAGAGAAAGACCATGGGGAGAACCCCAAAGAAAGTCAAGCTCACCGAGAAAATGAGCTCTATTTTGCAGCACACCATGCCAAGGAAGACAAAAGATCCTGGTGCTCCCATCATCTCATGCTACATTGGGACACATCACATAGACCAAGCCCTCCTAGACTTGGGTTCTAGCATTAACCTAATGTCATATGATGTGTTTGCAGAGCTCCAAATGGGGAAATTGAGTCCGACTCATTGTACTTTGCAGTTGGCGGACAGATCAGTAAAGATGCCTAGAGGGCATGTCAATGATGTGCTTGTGAGGCTTGATGATGAGACGTCCACTTTGTTCCCTCCCAACTTCATTATCTTAGACATGGAAAAAGACACAAGGAGGGTGCCTATCATCTTGGGGAGGCCATTCCTAGCCACAGTGGATGCGGTAATTCATGTGAGGACTAGTACTATGTATGTGACATTCATGCACATGAAGATCTCATTGAACATCTTTAAATCTTTCACAACCGAGGTAATAGGAGCCACTGAAGAAGATTGCTATCCCTAAGTGCCTAGATGAAATTGTGGAGGAATGCCTACCTGTGTGGATTCAAACTGTCACTCAAGGTAGGTGTCTAGAGCCAATAGTTGAGTTCCCCAATGATGATGATCAAGTTGATGAAGAGAATGAGTTAGACTTAGTGGCTGCAAGTGAAGACCTTCCTTTTGTTTCTGAACCATTAAAGAACTCCCTTGAAGAACCTCCCACTCTTGAGTTGAAGTCACTTCTAGAAGGATTGAAGTATGCTTTTCTAGGGGCAAATGACACCCTCTTAGTGATCATTTCCTCCATTCTCTCACCAGAACAAGAGGAGGCATTGATGAAAGTCTTGAAGAAGAACATCCAAGCCATTGGATGGTCTATAGCTGATTTGAGAGGGATTGACCCCTCCATCTATGTGCATAGGATCTATTTAGAAGATGATGTAAGGCCAACCCACCAAATGAAAAGGCGGTTGAATCCAAAGTTGAAAGAAGTTGTAACTCAAGAGGTTGTGAAGTTGCTAGATGTTGGAATTATCTATCCCATTTCTAATAGTACATGGGTGAGCCCCATCGAGGTAGTACCTAACAAAGGTGGGATCACTGTAGTGGAAAATGCGGATGGTGAACTTATGCCGATAAGAGAACAATCAAAGTGGAGAATGTGCATTGACTACCGAAAGCTCAATGAAAAGACCAAAAAGGACCACTACCCTCTCCCATTTCTAGACTAGATTCTAGATAGGCTAGCGTGGCAAAGGTGGGCATCATTTCTACTCTTACTACTCCTTCCACCATAAGACATGTTCGGTCTTTCTTGGGACATGTAGGTTTCTACTGCCGGTTCATAAAAGACTTTAGCAAGATCTCAAGACCTCTATGCCACTTGCTTTAGAAAGATATTGAATTTCATTTTTATGACAAGCGTGTTGAAGCCTTCAACCACTTGAAGGAAAAACTAGTTTTTGCTCCTATCATGCAGCCCCTAGATTTCTCTTTGCCATTCGAGATTATGATTGATGCATCCGACATGGAAGTGGGGGTTGTGCTAGGCCAAAGAGTTGGTCAGATCCCACATGCTATCTACTACGCAAGCAAAACTCTAGACGAAGCCAAAAGAAACTATACAACCACTGAGAAGGAGTTGCTTGCAGACATCTTCGCTCTTGACAAGTTCTGATCATATCTTTTACAGAACAAAGTATTTATATACACGAGCCACGCTGCACTAAAGTACCTCATATCAAAGAAAGATTCAAAGCCAAGGCTGATCAGATGGGTTTTGTTGATTCAAGAGTTTGATGTGGAGATCGTAGACAAGAAGGGAGTGCAAAATGGTGTTGCCGATCATCTCTCTCAAATTGATGGGCCCTTTGATGATACAAATTGAATCAAGGAAACGATGCCACATGAACAACTCTTCCTACTCTCTTCCACTCAAAGGACTTGGTACCAACACATAGCTAACTTCTTAGCTAGTGGAAGGATACCTAGCACTTGGATAAGGGAGGAAACCAAAAGGTTATTTGCTATAGTCAAGAACTATGCTTGGGATGACCCTAACCTCTTCAAGTATTGTCCTGATCCACTCATTAGGAGATGTGTTCTGGAGAAAGAACAACAAGAAGTCCTATCCATGTGCCATTCCAGAATCTGTGGATGTCATTTTGGAGGAAAACGCACAGCTGTAAAGGTTCTCCAATGTGGGCTTTATTGGCCATCCTTGTTCAAAGATTCCCATGAATTTTGCAAGAGTTGCTTGAAGTGCCAAAAAGTGGGCACTATCTCCAAGAAGGACATGATGCCTCTATCACCCATCCTTGTGGTGGATGTGTTTTATGTTTAGGGAATTGACTTCATGGTCCTTTTCCTCCCTCCTTTGGGTATGTCTACATTTTGGTTGTTGTGGACTACGTGTCAAAGTGGATTGAGCCAGTTGCAACCAGGACAAATGATCATAAGGTGTTGTGTGACTTTGTGAAATCCAACATCTTTAGCCATTTTGGTATTCCAAGATCTATGATTAGTGACGGAGGAAGTCATTTATTTCACTGCACTTTTGAAGGATTGCTCAAAAAGCATGGAGTGAATCATCGTGTAGCCACTCCTTACCACCCTCAAACTAGTGGTCAAGTTGAGTTGGCCAATCGGGAGGTAAAGCTCATTCTAGATAAAACAGTGAGATCGGACCGCAAGGATTGGTCACTTCATCTAAATGAAGCTTTATGGGCATATCAGACTGCATACAAGCCTCGATTGGCACTAAACCATTCAAGATTGTCTATGGAAAAAGCTACCATTTGTCGATCGAAATGCAACACAAGGCACTATGGGCTTTGAAAACTATGGATCTTGATGGAGAAAATGTCAGAATAAAAAGGAAGTTTCAACTAAATGAGTTGGAGGAAATGCGTCATGAGGCATATGACATGTCCAAGAGCTAAAAGGAGAGGACTAAGTTTCTTCATGATAAGATGATCAAAAATAAGGAATTTGAGCCTGGAAAGTGGGTATGATTGTACAATTCAACGATGAAGTTCTTTCCCAAAAAACTCCAGTCTAGATGGGAAGGACATTATCTCATCAACAAAGTGTATCCATCTGGGGCTGTTGTGATTTGTGAGAAAGAAGGATCAAAAGAGTTCATCGTCAATGGACAAAGATTGAAGCCAGTTGTAGAAGTAGGCCCGGACAAGGCCAACCAAAGTTTTGACATTGTGATGCTTGTAGATGAACAATAATATGATGAAGAGATGTGTTTGGAAGTGGATGAGAAAGAGATTTACTACAAGGATGCTTTGAGAATCCCAAAGAGATGAAAGAAGTCAAGAATCAATAAGCTCCGCTGAAGGTGTAAAATTGATTGCTAGCGGGAGGAAACCCACGTGGTTTGAGATTCTCGAACCTTACTTTTTTGATACTTTTGTTTTCTTTCACACACAAAATACACACACACTTGTGTTTAATAGTTCTTTTTTAGTTTTGATGACATGGCAGGTGGTAGGTACTAGAGAGAGAAGGATTAAAGTTGAGTCATGGCCATTAAGGAAAATTTGTGGCAGAATACCAAAGAAAAATGAAGTTCTTGATTTTGAGTTGAGAAAGTTGACGAAAGAACCCCAACATGGCCGTGGAGCTCGGCCATGGCCGTGACATAAGTGGACAACCACAGCTATGGCCTCCCTCCACAGTCGTGGGTTTTATTTCATAAAAGTTGCAACGATGTCAGGGTTTTTGGACGAATGGCCACAGCCGTGGCGACCAGCCAAGGTCGTGTTGAAGATGCATGGCCACGACCGTGGCACCTGACCACAACTGTAGCAAGGTCAGAGGGAAATGCTCTTCATCGAAAATACGATCGTGGCACCCCACCACAGTCGTGCTATCAAACCCTGTCCACGACCGTGGCCACCCGCCACGACCGTGGCCCGACCCGATTCAGGAAAAAAATATAGCTTTTATACACATCAACCCAACCCCTTCTTCATGTATTCCTCTTCTTCCTCAAGTGCACGACTATGGCGGTACATAGCAACCTCAACCTCCAACGTTCTCCACCTCCAACACCTCAAAACACCCCCAATCAATACCAAATCATTCCCCAGCCATCCCCCTTCCATTTCCACCTCCTTTCCTATCACAATCGACCCTCCAACTCCACCTTCATCTCCAATCTACCCAACAACCTTCCTCCCCTAAACCTCCACTTAAACCCTCCATTTTCGCCTAAATCCATATCAAACCCTACATACACCATAAAAACCTCCTTCTCCTTCCATTCTACACCTAAATCCACACCCATATACCCCCCTATACAAAAATCCAAATTTCACCCTCCATTCCAACACCCAACCATGAAAAAAATTGGGAAGACAATCACCAAGGGGGCCATCATCATCACCGAAGGAAAGTGGTGTTCCAAAAATGCCTCCTATGATGTTTTGTGCCCTCACATACCCCATTCCCAACACCTCTGCATACCAATCCCTCCGCCACTCACAATCAGTGAGTGCATCCCACTCCCATTCATGTGACAGCCACCACATCACTGATGCCACGTATGAGGGAGATGATGATGAAGAAGAAGAAGAGGCGTCCGAGGAAAATTTGGACAACGTGATTGATGAAGTTGAGCTAGAAATTGCAAAGAAAGTGTAGAAATCAAAAGCGTCACCATAATCATCAAAGCGCCCGCCAAAGCCTATGTCAGCACGCCACTCGACATCTCACACGGCGGCAAAGCATAGTGAGCAGCCGCAGTCTACGCGGCAGTTGCATCGGGATGAAGAACAATTTGTGCAATGGTACAACCTTGATACGAGTTCGGGGTCCCAGTCTTATAGAATGGAGGAAGATGAAGATGACAGTGATGAGGAAGAGGTAGAGCTGATGCTTGAGGAAGATGATGTTCTGGTACATTTGGAGGCAGACAGATTGAAGGCCTTAGGAAAGGCCCCTGTAGGAGTGTCCTATGGCAGAGGACATAGGCAAAGAAAGATCTCTCTCACATACCTAGAGTGCATGACAAGGAGAGTCATCCCCACTAGATATGGTTGTGAGAAGGTCATTGACAATCTCAGAATCAAAGAAGTGGTGGAAGAAAGTTTGAAGGAAATAGGGATGTGGAACGTTCTTTTCACACCCCAAATCACTTACACCACTTTGACTCAGGAGTTCTTTGCCACCCTTGAGAAGACAAAGGTGAGAGGAAACAACGCTATCAAGTTTTCCATGATGGGCAACATGCACACTCTCACGTCAACTGAATTGAACTTTGTATTTGCTGCCAATCCGGAAGAGGCCGAAAAGATGGAAGATGGCCTGATTGAAAAGGAGTTTGATTTCAATTATGCACATTCTAGAAACTCTTGACAAGAAGTGAGGACTATAATGTAGGGAGGTCCAAAACTACTTCCATAAGCAATCCCATTACTGTTATGTGCAAAAGGTCTTAGCCAAAACCATTGTGGGGCGATATGACAATCAAGGTTTGATTTCACAGAAAGACATGTTTGTCATGATAGCCATGCATCATAAGAAGCATATAGAGCTTGGGGTGATGTTAATTGATCATATGAGATCCATACCCTCCAAGAGTAAAACACCTTTTGTTATGAGGGGTTTGTAACCTCAATAGCACTTTCTTTGGGATATGATCTTTCTGGAGTGGATCATACCGTTGATCCTGATTTTGTTGACCTAAACTATCTTATCTGCTCTCACACTATTAAAGTCAAGGACAAAAGGATGATTTATTATACAACTAGTGTTCCCAATTTTGAGCTTGAGTTGCCTTTCCACGTTGTGCCACTTCTTTCTGTGTTGGGGATCCTCTATAAATTGGAGGACAAATTTTCAAAGTGGCAACAAGACAACCCAAGAGAAACATACACTAGGGGAGCCACTGCAGCACAAGAAGAGATGCCTGAATCAAATGTGCAAGGGTAGGAACAAGAAAGTGAAGGACATAGGCAGCCCCGAAGGACAAGAAGGAGGGATGAAGGAACATCCCAGTTGCAGTAGACCTCAACAAACACCTATGACATGTCCACCATCTAGGCACACTTTGAGAGCATTCAAAAGACACAGAGCGACATGCAGCTGATCTAGCAATACATGTGGCAAGACCAACAACAAATGCACCACCAGGTCAACCACTTGTATCACTACCACCATGCCCAAGCAGCAAGAAACCCTGAATGGGGTGGAGATTTTTGGGGTGGCATAGCTGGATATCCAGAGACATACCCTCCACCCCAAGATGACTACTGGGGACATTACTACCAGCACCCTCCTACAGGCTCAGCTCCTCCTCTAGATCCTCCTCACCCGTCCGACCAATAACCACATCAGTCATGACACTTCCCCTATCTACCCTACACTATAGTTTCATGTTGATGACAGCATGATTCTAAAGTTTGGGGTGGGTAGGGTGGTACATACCACCCTTTATCTCTCTATGATTTTGTTCCACCTGTGCTATCTAGTTTCGTTTTTCTTGCTCTTGTTTTTTATTGCATCTTTAAATAGCATGTAGTTACTTTCATGCAATTTTTACCTAATTTTCAAAAAAATGCTTCTTTTTTCTATGCATTGCATTTCATATTGATTTTTGGTAATTTTTGCATGTTTTAGCTAGGTTTTTTCTATTTTACTACTTTAAGTTCAATAATGTAGGGTTAAGATGTGATTGAAGGCAAATTGGCACCATTTTGGCCAATTTTGCCCAAGCTTGAATGTTCTTGCCCAAAAAGCATGTTTTGACTTGATCTCTGCTGTTTGAAATGAAATTTTTAATCCTTTGACAAATGCATGTTGTTTCTTAGAGTTTATTTCTATGTGGTATTGTTTTTTGACTTTTTACATGTGCACCACTTCTCTCAAGATTGTGAAAGTTTCGGTTGTTTTGTGAATTGAGCAAGCTACAAATGCTTAAAGCCTATGGAATCACTTAATAGAAATGTGAATGTCATATTATTCTATCATGTGGTGTGATATCATTTTATGAAGTATTGGACTAGATTTCATGCAGGGAATCTTATGTTGAATATTACACTAATGACCCCTCTTTGATCCAACTATTCTTCCACCATTTTCATACCCCTCTGCCTCATAAAAAGATGCCCTAGTGCACATAATCGGCCTTGGCCACCTCCAAAAGTTTGGGGTGGCCATATCTTTATCTTCCTCGCTTCACGCTATCCACTATATGCCCTATCTACACTAAGGGCAAAGAAAAAGAAAAGCAAAAATAAAATAAAAGGATGTTCATGTTTAAGAGCATTCAAATAAAGAAAAGATGAGTGTGTAAAAGCACTCCAAAATCTTACCGCAATCCTTTCTTCCTTTTTCACAACCATTGAGCTAGAAAACATCAAATATAGCTCACTTTACCCTTTTCCACATCCAAGTGGGTCATTTAGTGTGGTTCGAGGCATAAGACTGAATGCATGAAAGTGAAATAATACTCCTAGTCATCTTTGCTCAACACCAACATGAAACGGATTACCCAGAATGATATGAAGGACATATGGATAGCTTGTGTATTCTATGCTTTATATTTGAAGTTTGTATCCTCAGTGCTATTTTCATGATTAGTATGTGAAATAGGAGAGGAGAGAGGTGGAACACATGCACTTAGTCACTTCCAAGACCATGTAGTTAAGAATCTTCTATTGCTATGCATGTATCATTCTTGCTTGTTGAAGGAAAACTAAAAAGAGAGATTGAGTTGGAGTATACTTGAGGAAAAGTATGTTTTAAGTTTGAGGTGGTGATATAGCCCTATTTTGGGGCTCCTTCTCGTGCCATTTTGCATTTTAATCACATCTAAACAAGTTAGATTGTAAGTCAATGCCCCCAATATGTGTTTTACTTTCAAATGTGCTTATGGATGTTCTTTGGTGGCCATCTGCCATGGTCGTGGCCTTTGAAGACCAACTCGCCCATGTTGCTACCCCACGATCAAGGTCCCCTCCTCCAAAATGCATGTGTTACTCAACATGGTCGTGGTGCTACTCAACCAACATGACTGTGGCACTCTGCCACGGCTGTGGCCACCTCCTACTTAGCATTTTCACCACCTTTCCACACCATGCCCATGTCCACTCCCCACGACCGTCCCATACCACCCTTACCACGGTCATGGCCCATCAAC
The DNA here is from genome assembly GCA_963693085.1 of Alisma plantago-aquatica. Classification (NCBI taxonomy): domain Eukaryota; kingdom Viridiplantae; phylum Streptophyta; class Magnoliopsida; order Alismatales; family Alismataceae; genus Alisma; species Alisma plantago-aquatica. The sequence continues at coordinate 757,925,976 of OY856411.1, forward strand.
ACGGCCATGGTAACCCACCAACCCTACCTATTTTTACACTATTTTTCCTATTCTACCCCCACTTACCCTAGTGCTTCCCCACCACCTATATATACATAGGTGGTTGTTGGATCATGAAGGTTAGCTACCCTATAGTTCCTCCTAGCCTCTATTACTCCTCTCCACCTACTCCTTGAGCATTTAGTTCATTTCCCTTGCATTTATGCTCTCCACCCACCATTTCCATCTCTATTTCACCTTGGAAACCTAGATTTCTAGGTTTTCTTCCATAATCCCCCATATCTTCATGCCTATCTACACCTATGGAGGAGGGAGGACGTCCACAAGAAGATAGGAGGGGAAGAAGGAGGCTTCTTCCACAAGCTCCAAGGAGTTTCTTCCCCTTCTTCTCCATTCTTTTGCCATTTCATTGATTATGTGTAGCTAAGCCCCTAGTGGTGGGCTATTTGGGGATAAAATGTGACTTTTATACCATGTTGGTGGAATTTTGGCTTGTAATGAACTTATTTTTATCTATGATGATTGCCCCATGCTTTTGTCTCTTATCCCATTGACATACTTGTAATTTATGCTTTTTGCTATGAATTGCTTGTTTGATAGTGCTTGATGATACCATGTTTCTAGGAGAATTGGGATGCATGTGGAAATCTTAGGTATGACTCCTAGGTCCCAATAGGGGATCCCTAGCTAGTCCCTTTGTTCCTACATGCCTACTCCCTCTCCTACTACTTGGTATGAGACCTAAGTAACTAGTATAAGTGGGATTGATGTGATTGCCTAGGGTTTTCTAAAGGCTAGAATGGGTAGTGGCATGAGGTCAAATACCCTCATATCTACTCCCATATCCACCCTTGGCCCTCAATTGCTCAATACCACTTATCCTAGAAACCTAGATTTGGCTAATCCTATTAGAATTACACCTAATTGTAGTCTTCCACTAGTAGTATAGGGTACATTCTAATAGCATTTGCCTTATTGTTTGGTTTGGTAATCTAGATGAAAGATGAGAACCATGCTTGTCCAATAACCTCCCCCAACTAATATTAAAGTTACATCCCCAAACAGACCACCTACCTTAATCATCTTGTTTAAAACTCAACTTGCTCTATTTGCTTGCTTATGCTAGTATAGTCTAGTTGTTCTTGCTTAACCTAGTTAATTGCTCAGTTTTGATAGTTAGGGTTAATTTAGATCTTTTCTTTCTTTAGTGGTTAACTTAGTTTCTGAATTGCTTCTTGCTCTTCTAGTGTAGTGTGACTTACCTTTACTCTTGCTTAGTTAGTTGGTTATCCTATATTGTTAAACTTTCTTGTTTAAGATAACTTAGGTTCAATTCTGCCCTTTCTTGCTTATTTACTTAGATTAATCACAAAACAAACCCCTTTTAAACCCTTCAACCCTAATCTTTGCACTTGGAATGTAGGCAATGCCATCCTAGCTCTAGTTCCCCCTCTATCCCTGAGGACCGACCCTACTCTTGCCAATCACATATACTATAATAGTACCTCGTGCGCTTGCGGGTGACCTATTTGGTACTGTGATCGACTTGGTTAGGGCTAATATAAATTTCGAAATACCCTCATGTGTGTCCTCTCTTAGGGTTGCATCTAGCCACCTCTAGTTGGCTAGTGTGTAGCCTTGGTAGGAAACACACCAGAGTGTCAAGATGATTGTATTGTACATTGTTTGGAATTCTGCCTGGCCTAGGCTATGATATGCCCATCTTGCTTGTGTGAAATGGTCATCTGTCCTGGTGCAAGATGCATGTCTCAGTTGCACCAAACTATCGTCTATGGGGTGCAATTCGATTGCACATAGGATTGTTGCTGACGTAATCACATGCACTAATTGGAATTTAATTGTTGACATATGTAAAACTGGAAACTACAAAACGACCATTTTGCTTAGTGAAATGACCAGCTCATGTGCGAGATGTCTCTCTGGGCGAGACAACCATTTCAACACATGCAGGTTGTGAAACTTCCATAATTGTTGTGAAAATTCAAGATCTTCCGGTTCTTATCACTCTCGCTTTAGTCTCGTATTGGATGGGGACTGTGAACCGTGACCCTTACCCCTCTTATATATATAGAGGGGTATTAGGGGATTCCTAGAACACAACTACTACATAGATAATTGAGAATCAATTGCTCTGACAATTGTTGTCCTCTCTGGTTGTGGTAACCATGAGATCCCAGGAAAGTCCTAATTGACTAGGGAGGGATAGCCATGGGAGAGACACAACTAAGGATCATTGTTGTGGGAGAGCATGTTGGTGACTAGTACACCAACGGCATGGACAATTCTTTCACGTTTGTTCTTGCAGGATGACAAGGGTTCTAGTTGATCTGTGTAGACTACTCTAGAGGTAGGAGTCCTTTGGATGCTGCTAGGAGGGCAACATCAACTCGCAATTTGTGGCGAGATCTGAGGAGCCATTGCAGTAGTTGTCTGAATCTAGTGTCCAGGGAGGAGCAGTAAGATGAGTCCCAGTTCAACTAAGAGCTGCATAGACATTGTACAAGACAGAATGTGCATCTACATCGATGAGCATTGTCGCTAGACTTGCTCTAGGACCAGGTAAATCTTCATGAAATCATCCTTCCCATCGCATAGTTATTGATGTGATCCACTAGCTAATGGGAAATATGTTAGTAAAATTTGTGTTTCCGCTGCCTATCTAATGTTGTATTTTCCTACAGTATACATTACCAAATCACACTATATTTAAAAATGTTCAAAATTAATCATAAAGTGCATAAGGAACCAAATCTAGAATTGTAACCGCTATCATAATATATAGTTTTAACAAACCTCATGCATTTATTTCCATTACTCCATGTACCTTTAGTGAAACCTAGAATGCTACCTCCAGGTATAGCAAACCACTTCCCAAAACTAATCTTTCACTCCTTTACCAACTCTCTCCATTGAGACCATCATTGACTGCTAGCAATGCATAGAGGTTGTGGTGGGTGAGGAGTTTGGGGTGGTAGAATAGTTAGGTTGTATGAGGGAGCATAGAGGAGGGAACTAGGCAACAAAATATACCAGTGTCATGTGACTATAAGTGGTGAAGTTCAATGTAGTTCATAATATATAGTTTTAGCAAACCTCATGCATTTATTTCCATTCCTCCACTGGCTAATGGGAAATATGTCAGTAACATTTGTGTTTCTGCTGCCTATCTGATGTTGTATTTTCCTACAGTATACATTACCAAATCACACTATATTTAAAAATGTTCAAAATTAATCATAATGTGCATAAGGAGCCAAATCTAGAATTGTAACCCCTATCATAATATATAGTTTTAACAAACCTCATGCATTTATTTCCATTCCTCCATGTCCCTTTAGTGAAACCTAGAATGCTACCTCCAGGTATAGCAAACCACTTCCCAAAACTAATCTTCTCACTCCTTTACCAACTCTCTCCATTGAGACCATCATTCACTGCTAGCAATGCATAGAGGTTGTGGTGGGTGAGGAGTTTGGGGTGGTAGAATAGTTAGGTTGTATGAGGGAGCATAGAGGAGGGAACTAGGCAACAAAATATACTAGTGTCATGTGACTATAAGTGGTGAAGTTCAATGTAGTTCAAGTGGTGTCTCAGGGAAAGGAAGATGTCGAACATCTATTCTTTTTAGAAGACAATGTAGAAAAAGTAATGGTAGGCCAACTAAAGTGGAGAAGTCATATTCTCAAAAAATCAAAGGTAATATAAGTTTTGAGTCATGATCATGAGATAGAGGTATACAGTATACAGATGAATTTGATTGGTGTGTTTTCTTTGTTGATATTTTTGCTTAGCTAATATAGTTATTGTTACTGTAAGACCCGTAACCTTTATTTATGCATTAAACATCCTTTATTATCATAATTACGCACTTAAAACCTTAATATAACCCTAATATATGCTTTGATATCATTTGACAAGCTTAAGTTTCAAGTTTTGTCCAATTTGGACATTGGTTGAGCAAGTTATGCAATTTTATGCTTGTTTTAGACTTTTATGCAATTTATCGATACCTATAATTTTTCTTGCAATTTGTCACATCCATGTTGTGCCTCACATGTTTTTGTATAATTATTTATATAGTTGTTATTTGGGGTGCCTTGTTACACCTTGGTTTGAGGGGTGGAATCTAGCCTTGTTGAGATTAGGGTTTGCTCTCATGGATGCCCTAAGTTAGTGGTTGACTATGGGTGTTGAACCAGGATGGACCACCTAGGGTTGGCGGTCACCAAGTTTATTTTCATGAGGTTCCTAGCCCTAGAAATTTATGGGGTTTCCTGACTCGTCGTGGTTGCCAACTTTCCTGGGGTTGGTGGTCGCTATGTTTTTCTGACCATATTGGTCGCTATGATTTTCTATTCACCTTGATGGCTGAGTTTTCTTATTGTAGTTGTTGGGTTTTAAGAAACATGGTTGAGATGATTTCATGGATGAGATTTTTTTACCATGTACACATGGCATGCATGGCTTGAGACCTCTCTTTTTCTCTCTCCCACCTAAGCTATATACCTCCCTCCTTGCATGCAAGAAAGTTCTTTACACCTATCTATATTTGTCTTGTTCCTTGTTCTTGGAGCTCGTCCCCCCTTTCTTGGTGGATAATAATATGCCAAGGTTAAATAATCTTGAATGGTCTTTCTTGCATGTGCACCTAGCGTTTGGATCTATCTCTCTTGAGGTCGTTTAGTGCCCCCTTGATTTTATCCTTGGTCTTGGTAAGTGAGACCTCACTCTTTTCCTTATTTTTCTTTGTTGCCCTACCTTCCTCTCTCTTCTTCTTAGTTGGATCCACGGTGGAGCTTGAACTAGTGGTTGAAGAACACCTTCTTTCTTGGCTTTTCAACCTAGGGATTTCTTCCTTTTTAGATAAGGAGCTAGCTCGGCCAAGAGGAGTGCTCAAGCTAGGTTTTTTACCATCTTTCTTCAAGCTACCTTATTGTGTGGAGATTCATCTTCATCATAGAGGTGAGTTATGTAACTTTCTCTAATATTATTGCTTACTTTTTCTTGAATGTACATGATCTTGCCCTAAATTGTTGTTCCAAGTAAAAAGATGTTACTTTTGCCTAGGGTTGAGTTTAGATGGAAGATCTTGAGTAGATAATCCTTCTTAATGTACTTCTAACATGATGCATGTTTCTTCCTTAAAGATAGAAACCCTAGATCTTACACATGTGTGTGATGATATGATGGTCTCCAAGGTTTCGACACCGTGAGTGGTCGCCAAGATTTTTACTCTTATGTGGTCGATGAAATTTTGTACCACATGATGGTCGCCAAGTTTTTAATCTATAGTGATCGCCAAGTTTTAAAATTCATGTTGGACACTAATATCTCTAACCCTAGTGGGCACTAAGATCTCTAACCCTAGTGGTCAATGAGATAGCTAACCTAGTGGTCGCTAAGATCTCTAACCCCAGTGGTTGATGAGATAGCTAACCTTAGTGGTCACTAAGATCTCCAACCCTAGTGGTTGATGAGATACCTAACCCTAGTTTTCACTAAAATATCTACTCTAGTGGTCGCTATGTTTTGGACCCTTAGTGGTTGATGATGATTTTGGATTCTTAGTGATTGCCAAGGATCTTAACCCTAGTGGTCAGCAAGGATTCTTGACCCTAGTGGTTGATGAGATTTCTGATCGTTGCTATGATTTCCTAACCTATGATTGATGGATTTTCTGATCCTATGTGTATGGGTTATGAGTTAGTGGTATGAAATCAGATGGTCATGTTTAACCTTATGCATTCATGATCAGTTGGAAATGTTAAGAACTAGGCTTTATCCTTGAACGGTGATTTGTAACATTAATTCAACTTTTTCTCTTGAACATAACCCTAATACAAACAAGTGATGATTGCTAATCATACTTAGCATCCTTATATGATTGGTAGGATGAGCAATACTCTCTCTCTCTCTCAAGGTTTTTGTAACCCTAATATGTTGCCATATGAACATCATAATCTTTAAAGTGGAATGTTATGTCAAACTTATATGTCACGTATATAGTGATGGCTTGATGAGCCTTTGGTAAGGCTTGGAAAAATAATGATGTTCTTACAGGGAATGATGTGATGGTCTTAATGACCTTTGGGCATGGTTTAGCCCTAATGTAGGTGTAATCCTCTTCATGATGTGATAGGTATTGGTATCCTATGATGATGTATATTTCATACATTTTATATCTTTTAGAGTTGTAACATACTCATGTTTCTTTGTAGAACTCTTTTAGGGTTTGTATGTAACTTGATTTATGCAACCATAACTCACCCAATTGGTATTAACTAATCAAGTGAAACCCTAATCATGTAGTACCATGTGTCATAGATCCATTCTAGTATCAGGACTTTTTGGATGGTGCAATGAGTATTCCTCTAATTGAAGCTCGGAGTCGTATATTGTTGAGTGTATGCATGTTTTGAAGATGGTTGCAGTCATACCTCGGTTGGAAAATGGTCAAGGTCGTATCTCAGATGATTGTGATTCAGTAATGTGATGTTATTGAGGATATATATGGTTTTACCTTAGATGATAAGGTTTGTATATCCTGGTTGTGACCTATATACCAAGGGAGGATTGGGTTGTTTTGTAGATTGACTATACATGTCATTGTGGTTGACTTGTACTGACCGGGGGCAGATGATATCTCAGGATTCTATCTCTCCTAGATCTTATATGGCACTAATTTTGACTTAGCAGTGGTCAGTTGAAGTCTGAGCGGTATACCTCAAACTCCTCAGGGCTTAATAAAAGGAATAACCCAACCGTGTAGTATATCTTCTTAGGGTTAAAACATGATTCACATTGGTAGTTAACTCTTTCCTAGCTTATATTGCTACTTGTTATTGGTGTAGCAAGATTAGTCAACTATTTAGTAAATGATAGTCTTGTTTGTTCCCTTATATACTTGTTAATCATGCATGTTTCTATTCCTACCTATTTAACTTGCTTAATTTTCTTAACTTGTTTATATAATATAGCATGTAGTAATCAATAACTATTGTTGAGAGTTATATCTCTTGTTGGGACGTTGGTCTCACCTCATGGGTCACCACATCTTTTTAGGTGATTGTCAACGATGTCATTAGAATCATGGTGGTGAGGAAGAGCAGCTTGGAGAGCAGTAAGAGAAGAAGGTTGGATAGTAGTTTGTGCATCCTATAGTCATCCCTATACTCTCAGGTCCTGATAGGGGATGTTTTGTAGTTGATATGTACATCGACTCGAATTTTTAGAAAGTGTGTTGATATTTGTATATGACGTGTCTATGTTGAATATCTCTTATACACATGATGTGGCTGAGTCTGGTGGACATACATGTAAATACATGGTATGGTATGTGTTGATATGCAAGTTGTTGGACCTTTATGTTAATATTTCTAAAAATGTTGATAATGTGTAAAATAGTTTTACTTTACCCTCTTTTCTGGTTGTGTGGTTAATTAGTGATTGATCATGTTTTTTATTTTGATTAATCTCGTAGAGCTATGGGGCATCACAATTTGGTTGATATCAGAGCTTTAGGTTCGCTGAGTGTACAGGGTCCCAGGGACATAGGACTTAGGTTGTGTTTTTTATTACGTAATCCAACATATCTGATTATAGCTTATGCTTATGTAGATATGTTTGGAGAATGTGAAGAACATGCAGAGAGTAGTTACATTGGTCCAGGAGGTGGCTGTAGGAGGAAGACACATGATGGTCGAGTGTTTGAGATAGGGCCAGAGCAGCTTGCAGTGCCTCAGTTTGACCTACAGCCATGGCAAATCCTACTTTTCAGTCCATGTTTGGATAGCTCACGAAGGTGATTATGCACATAGAGGATAGAGAGTCGGTACCTCAAGCTAGGGTAGATGTCCCTAATGTAGAATCTCAGGGTTCTGGGAAGATGTTTGAGAGTTTGGGGTGTGTTGGGGCTATCAAGTATGTGGGTACGGCGGACCCATGTAATGTAGATATGTGGTTGACAGAGCTTGAGAAGATGTTCAACATCTTGAATATCCCAGAAGAGGACAAAGTGAAGCATATTGTTTACCTATCAAAGCGCAGTGTTGGTCACTGGTGGGCCACAAAAAAGGAGAAAAGATTAGGAGTGATTGTGAGTTGGGAAGAGTTTTGGTGAGACTTCATGAGCTATTACTTCCTAGAGATGTATCTGGATGAGAAGACATCGCATTTTGAGAAGTTTTGTTAGGGTTCGATGTCCATCAACTAGTATGAGGTGAAGTTTATGGAGCTTTTAAGATTCTGTCCTCATATGGAGGTGACAGAGAAGGAGATGATCCATAGGTTTGAAAGGGTCTGAGCACAGAGTTATCTATGATAGTGTATGCTTTGGTGAATAGAGAAAGGTTCTTTGCATTTGTGGAGTCAGTGAGGAGGATTGAGAGGTCTACTATTAAGAAGCAGGAAGCTAATGTTAAGAAGAATCTAACTCAATTTCAAGGACAATCATCTGGTGGATTTAAGAAGCCAAGACTCTTGTCTCCATAGTCACAACAGATACCAACTTTCTATAAGACGAGATCAGGAATGTCATCATAGTGGTCTCAAAGTTAAGGGTAAAGGTTGTAGCTTTCTACCAATAGGAGCACACAGTGCAGCATCTATGTCAGTGACAGGGCCATCTAGGTCATAGTATGAGTCGGGGACTTGTCATAACTGTGGGAAAGTAGGGCATATGAGGTGGACATGCCCTATGAAGGATGACAATTGACACAACAGTCGAGGCAGAGTGAGTGTGGTTCACAGCAGCATCAGTATAGTAGTGGTGGTGGTAGAGGATGTGGTCAGGCATCCCATGTAGGATCTTTAGGTCCAATTGACAAAGGATGAGGATGACAACAGACGATGGCTAGATTCCATGCTATGAGTCAACCAGAGGGAGTAGTCAATCCATGGATCATGACAAGTCAGATGGGACTTTTTCATTTTGACTTATATGCTTCTTCTTTTGTACCTATTTTGGTTGACCCAGGTGCGACACAATCTTTTATCACCAGAGAGGTGATAATGTAACATAATGAAACTTGGAGATATTATCTTTTTGGCCCTTTTAAGCTTTTCCTTTCATTTCTATCCTTTTTGGATTTGATGTTTAATTTGTGGAAATAATAGTGGTTTGGTGAACATTTGTTCATTATTTATGTCAATGAATGGATTTATGCATAAATACCTCAATATTTTTCTAATAAGGGTTTAAGTGCAAATTCACCACTTATGCATGATAATAATAAGATAAATTTGTTCTAGACTTTTCTATACCCTTTAGGAGCAAGGAAGATAAAAAGGAATGAATAATAATGCTTTAAAACATGTTGATGTGATATTGAATTAATTAATATGAGAAATAATGATAATATTGGATAATGGGTTAGAACTCATAAAAGGAAGATTAATTTGTTAAAGAAAACTTGAGATTCATTTTCCTTGGGTTTGGTTTGGCTTGGAGGCCAAGTTTCATAATTTTTGGATGATAATAACTATATCTCTTTTATTTTGAAAAGAAAAGGTGAGCTTCCTTCAAAATATGAAATAAATACTTAATGACTCAAAAAGTGGAAAATAATCTTAGATTCATAATCTACACATTAAAAATACCTTGCGGGTGAAGTTTCACCAAATTTGGAGAATTTTATAATCATTAATTATGGAAGAAAGAGAAAATATGATTTTCTTTAAAAGAATTAGACAAAATATCTAGCGTCTTCAAAAGTGAAAACTAAGGCCATATTTGGATTCTTCATGTCCAAAATAGGCTAGGTGCCAAATTTCTTTAAATTTAGAGTTCATTTGTATCCTCAAATGAAGAGAGAGAAAGGAAAATAATTTAAATAGAACTTTATTCGTTCTTGATTGGGAATACAATTAAATGTCAATTTTTTTTTTCTGCACATCTTGAACCGTCTGATCAAAGATCCAATGGCTGCCCTATATCTTTTACCTTGCACATGAAAGGAAACAAGCCAGGGGATGGAGGATCCATAAAACTCAGATTTCTTGGTCATTTCTCGACCATCCTTTGTGATTTTTCTTCCATTGAGCTCAGGAAAAGATTTTGCACCCCTTGATCCCATGTTTGCTAGGGTTTCATTTCCTATATAACCCTATTCATTCCTACCTTCCTTCACCCTTGTTCATGCCCTATTTCCGGCCACCTTCCTTCTCCTTACTACACCAAGTCATCGAGACCCTATATAACCCCTTCTTGATCTTCGTCATCCCCCATGGAAACAACTTCCACTACTGATCATGCCTCTTTTTTCCAAAGACATATTTCCCCAACTCAACACATTTATGACCTGCTACCGCTGGCAAAACACTGCTCGTTGTCACACCTTTGATCGCTGCGGGACCTACTCAGTTTTCGATGTCACACAAAGAATCCAGGTGAAGCTTTCTTCACCTACGAAGTAGAACAATTTGAGGTATATTTGGATTTCCCCTTTTCCTTCTCATCTTGGCGGGGACCTGTTCTGCAGACCCAATTTTCCTCTCCAACTTTGTTTTAGCTCGATGAGTTCGGCAAGAAACCAGGGACTTTCGTCCGAGATTGGTTTCTGGTGATTTGCACCATGTCTCCAGGTAGGCCTTGGGTTTGAGGTGTTTACTGATGTATCTCCCTCGTGTAAGAGTGAGCAAAGGAGGAAGATGAGTCCATTTGATTTTTCTACTCTACCCTCTCTCTACCCTTCTTTCTTTGTTTTTTGGGCAAGGAGTATTATAGTCTTTTGGCCCTTGGTTTACTTTGTTTAGATAATTCAAACTGAGCCTTGGACCCTCTGACACGGCCACCACTGATTGGGACAAGTCGTCTGGGCCTCACTCTCTTTCTCTTTCTCTTTCATAATTTCTCAGATGATGTGACATTTTTTTATTCGTCAGTTTTGCAAAAATCGTATCTTTTGACCAATTTCTCCAAAAATTAAAGTAAAATATGTTTTGGAATCACAAAATGTGATATTTCCAATAAAAATACTTTATAGGTTTGTTTTTTAGTTTTATCGAAAGGTGTTTTCTAGAAAATGATTATAATACATTAAAATCACCAAAAATACACTTTAATCATCATAATTCCAAAATCAACAAAATTATATGTTTTCTTAATCACTAGAACCTAATAAGATCAATGGTGATGATTTTATAGTCTAAATAGATTTTTTTCCAAAAATTCCAAAACTAGGGTTTTCTTTACATTAATGCATATGATATACCCTAATACATGATTATACATTAAAAATAGGAAAAGTTGACCCAGATCATCTAAAGTGGTGAAAGTGAATAATTATAATAAGTAAGAGATTTATGTGTAAATATAACCCTTAAGTTCATATATTTGTGAACCAATCCTATTTTCCATAATGAGGCATGAAAAGAATTATATTTCCTTTATTATTGTTTCTCTGGTTCTAATTACCTCAAAATCAGATTTGATATATTATTTCTTGGGTCTTGGAACCCCACTACCATGTTGCAACTATTTTATGATATTTCTTGCCACTTTTTATTTCTTGAGCATGATGGTTTATTTGACTATTTAGCTATAGAAGTGGTACTTATGTACAACCACCCATAGTTAGGGCATGTGTTATTTCTCCCTTGGGAATCTGTTTACTCTCCCCCTGGGGAATGTGTTATTTCTCCCCAATATAAAATATTTGATAGGTGAATGGGAATGTGATTACTCTCCCCTCATCTATTTGGTTGAGGTCTGCTAGGTGCCTCAACCCTACTTAGTTAATTTCATCCAATATTAATCATTCAAGCAAATTCATTATTACTAATTGGTTTTGGCAAGAATCTTTTGTTATATGCCTCATTCTCTTCGCCCTCTCATCTTATGATGAATCTATATCCTTATGTCTCATTGTTGTTATTATCTTTGTTTCTTGTTAACATTATTGACACATGCCTTTCTTCTTTCTCTTGTTGGGTGACTTCCCAACCACCCAGGTAAAGCACAAGGTGTTGAACAAGATCAAGGAGAACATGGCTTTTGGCATGGACCTAGTTCTTGGAGATGTTTCTTTAGAGATAATACTTGAAGTAGTTTAGACTTCCCTCTATATTAGATCCTTTAATGTATCTTACATGTAAACCCTAGATGGGGGATATGATGAATTTTGTAATCTTTTGAATAATTGAAAATAGTCATTGTTTTTATTTTGTTGATATACACTTTGGTCTTTTGTATACCATTATATAGAGATTTGAAAATTTTACACCTGTTCCAGCATATGTTTGGGATGGATGTTTTATTTTTCAAATTTTAGTAAAGGGGTGATTTCACTCTTTTACTACATGGTATCAGATCTCATGGTAGTCAGAATCTGACTATTTCAATTTTGTCTCCCTAATTCAAACCTTGCCTTACATAGTTCTCCTTTAAGTGACATGTTTTCCCTAGATTTGACCTATGCTTCTCTTGAGTTGATGAAAGGTTGATTTAGGTGCATAAGAGTTTCACATTAGAAACATATTTAGTTAACCTTTATGTGGTGAACATTTAGGTAGCTATTAGGGCATAAGTTGAAAGCAAAGGTGTCTAGAACGGATCAAGGTTCGAGGGCTGATAAGATTTTCCTCCATGCCACTAGCCTAGTTTACGATGACTCCCCGATCTGTACGTTACTTGCCTGGCCTGAGTTGATACTGATTGTCTGAAATAGCATACCTATAGACAATAGTAACCTTAGACATCTATGTTGGATATCTTTGGGAACCTTATTAAGTTGAACTTGTGGCTTGCCTGAGGATGGATGACCAATATAGTTCCCTTACGTCCCTTAGGACCACATGTATGGGTAGTTTATCCCTAGAACCTAGATTTTGAAGTTTGGTTTTTAGTAAGCTATCAGAGTGCGCAGTGGAAGTATGATGGATCTTATACATGGTTTAGTTAGACTCACCCCTTTACCTCTAGTTTAGTTTGTCTTGGTAAGTCAAACCTTTTAATGGGTGGAGAGTAGTTGGTTTTTGATGCTGAGGTGGTTAGATTTTGAGGACAAAATCCTCTTTAAGGGGATGGAGTCTTGTTACATACTAAAATCTAGCTACTATGACTCTAGAAACCCTAACTCCATCATTAGGAGGTTAGTGTGCTTGGATCCTTAGAATTGACCAAACAAGTTATAGTTATAACTCAACATGCTTGTTTATATACTAATGAACATATAATGGTCATCTAATGAATAGCTCATATGTTTGAAACCTAAAGATATATTTTATGAACATAATAAGAGTAACTCATATATTAATACTAATTGTGGATACATATGATGTTAAACATGTCATAAACATATAAACCCTAATGTTAGGATGAACAAGATAATTGGAACTTAACTCTGGATTTAATGCATGCTAAGATGGTAAAAGGGAATATAATGATCATGTTAACCTAAACCCTAATTTGTAATTATTTAACACAAATATATGCACCCTTGATGTCTTACTAGATACATTAGTGTCATTAGGTGTCATAATAGATAATATACTTTCATACACATAAATGGTATATAATCACCTAATCATAGATTAATCAAGTCATCAACATGTAGTGCATATCACCTTGTTCTCTAATACACACCTAATTAATCACCTAATCATTAATTGGTATGTGAAACAATTCATTAATATGTAATAAGTTCCACCTTTTTTAATAAAAGGCATACAATTACATAAATATGGATAAGAAGTAATTGGATCATACAATGTGCATAATCGATGAAGTGAATAAACATGAGTAGATAATTTATAATTTGGAGATAAGATAATCTTATATTCATAATTTTCACATTAAAGATAGCATGTGGGTGAAGTTTCATCAAATTTGGAGAATCTTATAAACATTAATGATGGAAGAAAGAGAATATGTGATTTTCTTTAAAAGAATTAAATAAATATTTGGAGTCTTCAAAAGAAAAAACTAAGCCCATTTTTGGATTCCTCATGCCCAAAATAGGCTAGGTGTCAAATTTCATTAAATTTGGAGTTTGTTTGCACCCTCAAATGAAGAGAGAGAAAAAGGAAAATAATTTAAATAGAACTTTATTATAACTTGATTGGGAATACAATTAAATGTCACACTTTCTTTGTTTTCACGCACATATTGAACCGTCTGATCAAAGATCCAACGGCTGCTGGTGTATCTTGTACATGAAAGGAAACATGTCAGTGGTTGGAGGATCCATAAAACTCATATTTCTCAGTTGTTTCTCGACCATCCATTGATGTTGCTTTGGAGATAAGACTTAGAGTAGTTTAAAATTCCCTCTATCTTAGATCCTTTTATGTATCTTACATGTAAACCCTTAATGTGAGACATGATGGAATTTGTAATCTTTTGAATAATTGAAAATAGTCATTATTTTTGTTCTGTTTTTATACCTTTGGTCTTTTGTATACCATTATATAAAGATTTGAAAATTTTACACCTATTCCAGCATACTTTTGAGTATGTTTGGGATGGATGTTTTATTTTTCAAATTTTAGTAAAGGGGTGATTTCACTCTTTTACAGATAAATAGTTGTTATCTGCCTTTTTGTAGTAGATTTGATAGTCCTCGGCTAGAAACCCCTTTAGTTGGTTCCGCTGAGTTGCAGGAGGTGTGTCTATCTTGTGTTCTTTCTTTTTCGAGACATAGCATTCAAGTGGATCTTATGCCACTTGACATGCATCGATTTGATGTGATCCTAGGTATGGATACCTTGGAGAAGTACAAGGTTGTTTTCAACTGTAGTTCCAAGGTGGTGACGTTCTGCGATGGAGATGTTTCCTAGATCTTCCAAGAAGATAGGAAGATTCTTCCTACGTGTTTGGTGTCGGCTATGGTAACAGAGAGATTGATGAGACAAGGATGTGAGGCTTTCTTGGAACATGTTGTGGATGCCAAGGTGAGAGGTCCTAGTATTCAGGAGGTACCTATAGTGTGATAGTTTGAGGATGTAATTCCAGAAGAGTTACATGTTGTTCACCCTCCTAGAGAGATTGATTTTGAGATCAGTCTTGTTCCTAGAACACCATCCATAGTGCAGTCACCTTACAGGATGGCACCAGTAGAGATGTGAGAATTGAAGAAATAGTTGCATGAGTTGTTGGAGAAGGGTTTCATCAGATCAAGCACTTCCCCTTGGGGTGATCCCTTATTGTTTGTGAATAAGAAGGACGGCTCCATGAGGCTTTTCATAGATCACTGGTAGTTGAACAAGGTCGCAATGAAGAACAAGTACATGTTGTCAAGGATCGATGATCTGTCTGATGAGTTGTGAGGTGCTACAGTGTTCTCAAAGATAGATCTGAGGTCAGGATATCACCAGTCAATGATCAAGGTAGATGACATACCTAAGATAGTTTTGAGGACTAGGTATGGTCACTATGAGTTTATGGTTATGCCATTTGGGTTGACCAACGCACCAGATCCTTTTATGCATATAAGAATAGGGTTTTCACATCGTATCTGGGTCAATTTATGGTTGTGTTTATAGATGGTATATTGATGTAATCCAAGGACAAATGGCACCATGAGAAACATCTACGCCAGGCATTGACATTGTTGAAGTAGCACATGTTGTATGCTAAGTTCAGTAAGTGTGAGTTTTGGCTAATTGAGGTCTCTTTTCTTGGTCATGTTATATCTGCTAATGGAGTTTGCATAGACCCAAAGAAGGTGAAGTTTGTTTTGGAGTGGAAACAACCCAAGACACCGACCGAGGTCTGAAGCTTTCTAGGCTTGGCATGTTACTACTACAGGAGATTCATCAAGAATTTCAGTGTTGTAGCGTTACCCCTAAACAAGGTGACTAGGAAAGGTGTTCCTTTTGTCTGGGATGACAAGTGTCAACATTCTTTCCATTGTTGAAGGAGAAGTTGACCAGTGCTCCAGTGTTAGTGCTTCCATAGCAAGGGAAAGTCTACTTCATCTTTTGTGATGCTTTGAAGAATGACTTGGGATGTGTGTTGATGCATGACAAGAACATGATTTCTTTTGCTTTGTGACAACTTAAGGAACATGAGGAGAACTACCTGACACACAATCTAGAGCTAGAAGATGTGGTTCATGTCATGAAGATCTGGAGGCACTATCTGTATGGAGAGAAGTGTCAGATCTTCATCGACCACAAGAACCTTTAGTATATCTTCTAAAAGTAGGAGATGAACATGAGGTAGAGAAGATGGATGGATCTGATCAAGGACAATGATTGAATGATAGACTACCATCTAGGGATGGTGAATGTGGTGTTTGATGCATTGAGTAGGAAGTTATCTTTCTCATCATCTAGATTTAAGGCACAGTTACACTCCATGGTGTCCCATAAGCGTTATATGTTTATATCTCTTTGCCATATGAATGTATAGTTGGAAGTATCACTGTTGGCAGGGTTGTTAGAATAGTTGCAGGTAAAGCCTACCTTGATGCAACAGATCAAGGATGTACAGAAAGATGATTATGTGATATTGAATATTAGGTCTGAGTTTGGTAGCAAGAAGTATGATGGCTTCCATGAGTCAGATGATGGGACAGTTTGCTTTCACAACATGATAGTGGTTTTGGATGTTGAGGGCATGAGGAAGATGGTGTTTAAGGAGGATCGTTCCTCAATGTACATGATGGATCCTAGAAGTACAAAGATGTACCATAATATAAAGCACTCGTATTCGTGTCCAGGTCTGAAGTGTGATGTGGTAGAGTTTGTTGCTAAATGTCCAGTTTGTCAACAGGTCAAGTTGAACATCAGAAGCCTGCTAGGACATTAAAGCTTTGTTGATACTACAGTGGAAGTGGGATCATATTACCATGGACTTTTTGGTTGGTATTCTAGGACAACCAAAGGTCATGATTCCATTTGGGTGATAGTTGACCGATTGACCAAGTCAGCTCACTTCCTACCAGTCAAGAAGACGTACACAATAGAGAAGTTGACACAGATCTAAGTGGATGAGATTGTATGTTTGCATGGTATTCCAATTACCATAGTGTCTTAGAGAGTTCCACATTTTAGGAGTCATATTTAGGAACGTCTGTATACATGTTTGGGGACATAGTTGAGGTTTAGAAATGCTTTCCACCCACAGATAGATGGCCAGACTGAGAGGACCATTCAGACTTTGGACGATCTTTTGAAGAAATGTTTTCTATAGTTTCTTGGCAGTTGGGACATCCATCTGAATTTGATCGAGTTTGCCCACAACAACAATTATCAGAGAAGTATAGACATGGCACCATATGAGGCATTGTGTGGGAGACAATGTCGGTCACCTTTATATTGGTATGAGATAGGTGAGTATCAACTTTTGGGTCATGAGTTAGTAAAGTAGACTACAGAGAAGATCAAGGTGATACAACATCATTTGAAGGAATCCCAAGATAGACAAAAATCATATGCCAATAACCGTTGCAGAACATTAGAGTTCCAAGTTGGAGACCGTGTATACCTTAAGGTTTCCTAGTGGAAGGGCGTGCTAAGATTTGGTAAAAGGGTAAGTTGGCTCCTAGGTATATGGGACCATACCCTATTTTGGCACGTGTTGGGAAGGTGGCATACAAGTTTGAGCTACCTCCATTGTTTCACAAGTTTCATAATGTCTTTCATGTCTCCATCATGAGGAAGTGTCCCATTGATAGAGAGTAGTTGTTTCACCTAGTAGAGTTTGAGTTGGAGGAAGATGTGTCTTATGTTGAGGGACCGGTGTTGATCCTAGATAGGAGAGTGAAGAAGTTTAAGAATAAGGATATAACCTTAGTAAAGGTGTTGTGGCACAACCGTGGTGTGAAGGAATCCATGTGGGAGTTATAGGATGAGATGTATATGAAGTACCCGTATTTGTTTGTGTAGGATTTCGGGGGCTATATCCTTGTTAGGGGTTATGGTAGTAAGACCCCTAACCTTGCTTTATGGATGAAACATGCTTTTTTATCATATTTACATACTTAAAACCATAATCACCCTAATATGTGCTTTGATATCATTTTATAAGATTAAGTTTCAAATTTGGTCCGGTTTGGACACTATTTTAGCAAGTTATGTGATTTTATGCTTATTTTGGACTTTCATGCAATTTACCCATGTCTAGGGTTTTGCTTACAATTTGTACATTATTATTGTGCCTCACATGTTTTCATATCATGATTAATATATTTGTGATTTCAAGCACCTTGTTAGACCTTGGTTTGAGGGGTGGCGTCTAGCCCTATTGAGATTAGGGTTTGCTCTCATGGATGCCCTAACTCAATGGTTGATTGTGAGTGTTGGACCAAATGGACCACATAGTGTTGGAGGTCTCCAAGGTTTTTTTCATGAGGGTCCTAACTCTAATCGTCTATGGGGTTTCCTAACTCATCTTGGTCGTCAAATGTCCTAGGGTTGGTGGTCGCTATGTTTTTCTAACCATCTTGGTCGCTAAGAATTTCATATGGTTGTTGGATCCTAGATGGGTGATTAGATGCTCTAGAGGGGGGTGAATAGAGCTGAAAGCACTTAAACAAAATTCATTAAACCTTCAAGATATATCACAAGATAAGGTTGCTAAATAGGAATTTTGTGTGCAACTAAAACATACATAGCAAGGGAGAGAGAGATTGAACATGCACCAATTAGACAAGCTATTTAGAGTGGTTCAACACTTCAAACTAGAAGTGTGTTAGTCCACTTTCCTAGAGAGTTCAACCTCTAGGACTTCCAAACTATTGCACTCTTATATTCATTCATAAGACATACAATGCATGACCAAACAAAAGACTTACCTATCCAATACAAAGAGTCTTCAACCTTACCAAGGACTTACCCACTTTGCAAGAGTCTTCGGCCTTCTCCAAGGACTTGCCCACTCTTGCACAAGTCTTCATCCTTGTAGGAATTACCCACTCTTCTTGGATCTCCCGCCTTTGACTTCACCTTCACTCGGAGAAGCTTCCACCAAGGTCTTACCCACTTGAGCTTGAGTCTTCTGCCTTCTCCAAGGGCTTACCCACTCTAGCTCCAAGTCTTCAGCCTTGATCTTCACCAAGGGATGCCTTCCCTTGTTCTTCTTCACCTCTCTTGGATAAGAGAGAGAACCTTCATCTTCATGCTTTAAAAGATAGAAAGGAGGTGGTGGAAGTGAGAGCCTCACAAGATATACATGTATGACTAGCTCTCTTACAGATTTCCTACTCACTCTAATGGATGTAGCAAGTGATTAAGCTTAGAGAGAGAGAGGAGGTTGTAGGATCACTCAACTATAGAATAGGAACCTTCATAGTGAATGCTCAACCTTGGAATGAAGCCCAAGGGGTCCTATTTATAGATGGGGATGCCTTTTAGCCTTTAGGAACACTTGTGAATGAAAACTAACCATTTTGTGGCTTGCAACGGATATATTTTCACTTGTTGCAACTCCACAACGGCTAGAAGCACTTTTCTGCACTTTTTCGTACAGTGCAATTGGTCGAGTTTCTATAAAGGTAACTCGATCGATAGAGTAAAAGACAAAGCTGATATTCAGACCATCGGTCGAGTTTGTCCTGAGGAAACTCGACCGACCAATGAAAATCGATTTGGTCAATTACTCCATCGGTCGAGTTCTGTGTAAACACAACTCGACCGATGCAATCTCCAGAAAATTGATCAAGGATGATCGGTCGAGTTTTCAGGCTGGGAAACTCGACCGAAAAAGTGCATGTAATCAATTTTCAAAGTTGCATCTAAAGTGCTCTAAAATTCGATCTAAGTGCTCCTGATATTTTTCTAAGCTTAATTACAAGTCATACAATCATTACAAGTGATTTACAACATGATTCTAATGGATATACATCATATTACAAAAATGTCCACTTGTATTGACTTTGACTTGTCTTTTCTCCAATTTGATATGCGCAAGTTAGGGCAATTGGAGTGTGTCTATACCTAATCTGAAATCACTCAAGTAGAGACATTAGACACCAATATTTGGAATGGTTAGTCATCATCAAAACACGGGTTTAGTCAATTTAGACGTGAGTCAACATTGACCTAATTGACCTTGAGTCAACATTCTCCCCCTTTTTGAAGATGACAAACCATTCCATAAATGTATTGAAAGCTTTTAAGTAAAATCATACCTTTGGAGAAACCTAGGAGTTTCAATAGGATTGAGCTCATATGCTCCCCCTCAATTGGTGTGCATGGAGTTTTCATACTCCCCCTCAATTGATGCTATTTCTCCTACATGGTTAGCTTTCATAACATTTATAGAATATTATGTCTTCTACTTTCTCCCCTTTACCTTCTCCCCTTTATATGTACATGCTTCTCCTCTTCATGTAAGACATGCCTTCTTCCTCTTTTAAAAGAAGACATACCTTTCTCCCCCTTTGTCATTTCAAAAAGTGGGGTTATGAAGAAAATAAGAAACATCACTTGTTAAAGAGAAAGGAGATAACACAAATATATATAAGGAGAGTAGAAGAGCACAGATAGGGGCTTGTCCAAGCATAGAAAGAAAAGCAAGTTAAAGCATATACTTGAACAACCCAAAATGCAAGATAAAGTGTTGCAGAAAACCAATACATTGCAATTTTGACCCTCCAGATGATGGCATTTGACCAAAAACCATCAGAGCTCATTGTAAAGCAATAAGTCTTGCTCAGAAGGTTGTATCTGCATGAAAAACACTAGCCTTGCACCAAAAATGAAACTGGAGAAAATCTGCATAAAATCCAAAAATACTCCAATTTCTACATATAATGTAGCTCTATGTGTCCTGCATCACAAAGTTATGCAAGCAACTCAAGATAGTATATATGCAATTCAAGGAACAAGCTTGAGCATGTATGAGACAAGATACAAGCATAGCATATAAATGAGCAAAGATGCCAACCAGGTTAGAACTACATGTATATGAACTACTAGTAGATGATATCACAAGTTAGGACTACTAGTAGGATCTAGATCATAGCAAGAGATACCAAAAGATACACAAGATAAAGCAAGCTATGAGTAGATGTAGAGATATATCCAAACAAAGAGATATGCAATTTTAGAAGCATGAAAGGATATAACTCACTAGATATGCATCCTTACCATAAGATGATTACCCCTAAGAACCTCAAGGTTGTATCAAAACAAGATATACACCTAGATAGATGTAGCAAGTTAGAGTACGACGGAAGCAATTTTTAGACACAACCAAGAGATCCAAAGAGATCATCATCAAAACCTGCAAAACAACTCAAAGCAAGTAATTGCAATATATAGATATACCAATTTAGAGCAATTAGAGAGATAGAGTTGTAAGAAAGATAGGCAATTTAGAACAAGACAATATGCATATATAAAGGTAACAAATGAGAGTGCCAAAGAATAAGGCTATTGGCTGAGAAAATCTAGTTGAGAGGGAAATTCTCACTCAATAAGCCAACTGTGTATTCTGTGCACAGTGTTATCGGTCGAGTTCTGTGCATGGACAACTCGACCGACGACAGCTGTTGGCAACACCCATTGGTGCCTATCGGTCGAGTTTCAATAGGGAAAACTCGACCGACTGACCATCTGTCAAAAAGCACATATATTTCATAAAAACATATTTAGAGGCATGCTAAATATGCAAACCATATCCAAACATGTCTAAGCAAGTTAGTAATGCACTATAGAAGCATTAGAAATAGTTTTTTAGCAAGAGTGTGAAGAGAATCATAAAATTCCACTTTTGACTCAAAAACCATATGTATAGTGCACACTAACTTGACAAAAACAAGTTAGAAATGGTTATAAGCAATAAAACCTTTACCTTTGTGCTTACCATTTCTTTTTCCACTTGTTGTCACCCTCTACACATCTCACCTTTCTTCTTTCATGTGGATCGAGAAGTCAATTTGCAATTCAATAGCTCAAGTCAATCCATTTGCAAGTACCTACAAGAAGAAAGATGAAATGGTCCCCAATCATGTTTTTGGGTCCGGAGGGGTTAGTTTAGCAACCCAAGTCCTATTGCTCTTGGGTGCTTTCCTAAAAGGACAACAATTAGAATAATGAGCAAAATCATTGCAATGATTACAAGTTCTCGTAGACTTGGAACTGGAGGATTCTTCATTGAAAATTGAAGGTCCTTTGTCTTTGTTGTTCCTTTGGCTACAGTCAAGTCCAATGCCATCTCTACCCATTTGTTTGGTAGTATGGTCTAGGATTTGATTAAGATTCTTTTTATCACCTAAGAATCTTTGCAAAGAAGATCTCAAACTATGATTGTCATGCACAAGAGAAGTAAAGGTA
Organism: Alisma plantago-aquatica; assembly: GCA_963693085.1. Taxonomy (NCBI): domain Eukaryota; kingdom Viridiplantae; phylum Streptophyta; class Magnoliopsida; order Alismatales; family Alismataceae; genus Alisma; species Alisma plantago-aquatica. Next base: position 757,948,218 of record OY856411.1, read on the forward strand.
AAACACAATAGATTCATATCATCTCTAGCATGCACAAGATGGATTTCTAAGCAAACATCTTTAGTCATATAAGAATCTTTATCACAAGATAGAGCATCAAAAACTTTCTCTCTATAATAAAAGATAGTATGAGGGTCAAGAGAAATTACACTACTATGCAAGGAAGCAAGTTCATATACAAGACAAGTAATCTTTGAAGGATAAACTTTATCTACACATTCTATTCCTTGCAAAGTAAGCTCTTGACTCTCATAAGCACATTTAAGAGCATAAGAAATAATAGAGAGAGAAATAATAGTAGTAGCAAGCTCTATGTATGAAATAGTCATAGAAGGTTGAGATTCTAAAAACTTAATCTTATCAAGCAAGCTAGAATTCACAAATTTAAGAGCATTTAGTTGACTAAGATAAGCATTTGTTTGAATCTCAACACTTGAATTTACCTCATTTAAATCTTCAATTGAGCTTATCATGAGGGCACAATGCCATATTCCATCTTCACATTCACTATATCTTCCACTAGTGCTTTCATTTGTTGATGGAGCCTTTGTGATCCCTTTTTCTCTCTTGTTTCTTTCTATTTCTCTCTTTGAAGGTTTCCCATCTTCATAATCACCCATATTCTCCTACTTGTGGAAGTATGCTTGGAGAAGACCCGCTCTGATACCAATTGTTGGATCCTAGATGGGTGATTAGATGCTCTAGAGGGGGGTGAATAGAGCTGAAAGCACTTAAACAAAATTCATTAAACCTTCAAGATATATCACAAGATAAGGTTGCTAAATAGGAATTTTGTGTGCAACTAAAACATACATAACAAGGGAGAGAGAGATTGAACATGCACCAATTAGACAAGTTATTTATAATGGTTCCACACTTCAAACTAGAAGTGTGTCAGTCCACTTTCCTAGAGAGGTCAACCTCTAGGACTTCCAAACTATTGCACTCTTATATTCATTCATAAGACATACAATGCATGACCAAACAAAAGACTTACCTATCCAATACAAAGAGTCTTCAACCTTACCAAGGACTTACCCACTTTGCAAGAGTCTTCGGCCTTCTCCAAGGACTTACCCACTCCTGTACAAGTCTTCAACCTTGCAGGAATTACCCACTCTTCTTGGATCTTCTGCCTTTGACTTCACCTTCACTCGGAGAAGCTTCCACCAAGGTCTTACCCACTTGATCTTGAGTCTTCTGCCTTCTCCAAGGGCTTACCCACTCTAGCTCCAAGTCTTCAGCCTTGATCTTCACCAAGGGACGCCTTCCCTTGTTCTTCTTCACCTCTCTTGGACAAGAGAGAGAACCTTCATCTTCATGCTTGAAAAGATATAAAGGAGGTGGTGGAAGTGAGAGCCTCACAAGATATACATGTAGGACTAGGTCTCTTACAAATTTCCTACTCACTCTAATGGATGTAGCAAGTGATTAAGCTTAGAGAGAGAGGAGGTTGTAGGATCACTCAACTATAGAATAGGAACCTTCATAGTGAATTCTCAACCTTGGAATGAAGCCCAAGGGGTCCTATTTATAGCTGGGGATGCCTCTTACCCTTTGGGAACACTTATGAACAAAAACTAGCCGTTTTGTGGCTTGCAACGGATATATTTTCACTCGTTGCAACTCCACAACGGCTAGAAGCACTTTTCTGCACTTTTCCGTACAGTGCAATCGGTCGAGTTTCTATAAAGGTAACTCGACCGATAAAGTAAAAGACAAAGCCGATATTCAGACCATCGGTCGAGTTTATCCTGAGGAAACTTGATCGACCAATGAAAATTGATTTGGTCAATTACTCCATCGGTCGAGTTCTGTGTAAACAAAACTCGACCGATGCAATCTCCAGAAAATTGATCAAGGATGATCGGTCGAGTTTTCAGGCTGGGAAACTCGACTGAAAAAGTTCCTATAATCAATTTTCAAATTTGCATCTAAAGTGCTCTAAAATTCGATCTAAGTGCTCCTAATATTTTTCTAAGCTTAATTACAAGTCATACAATCATTACAAGTGATTTACAACATGATTCTAATGGATATACATCATATTACAATAACGTCCACTTGTATTGACTTTGACTTGTCTTTTCTCCAATTTGATATGTGCAAGTTAGGGCAATTGGAGTGTGTCTATACCTAATCTGAAATCAATCAAGTAGATACATTAGACACCAATATGTGGAATGGTTAGTCATCATCAAAACACGGGTTTAGTCAATTTAGACGTGAGTCAACATTGACCTAATTGACCTTGAGTCAACAATGGTCACTATGATTTTCTAATCACCTTGGTCATTGAGTTTTATTTTTGTGGTCATTAGATTATAAACAACCTGGTTGATATGATTGCATGGACGATCTATTTTAACCATAGACACATGGCATGCATAGTTTGACACCTTTCCTTTTCTCTCTCTCCCACCTAAGCTATATACCTACCTCCTTGCATGCAAGCAAGTTCTTTACACACCTATCTCTCTCCCTTCTTCCTTATGTTTGGATCTCGTCCCCCCTTTCTTGGTTGAGAAGGAGTCAAGGTTGAATAAAGTTGGTTGATCTTACTTGCATGTGTACCTAGGGTTTGGATCTACCCTTCTTGAGGTTATTTGGTGCCCCTTGCTTTTTTGCTTGGTTTTAGTAAGTGAAACCTACTTCTTTTCTATCATTTTCTTTGCTTCCCTACTTTCCTATCTCTTCTTCTCAGTTTGATCCATGGTGGAGCTTGAACTAGTGGTTGAAGAACACATTCTTTGTTGCCTTTTCAACCTAGGGTTTTCTTCCTTTTTGGAGAAGGAGATGGGTTGGCTGAGAGGAGTGCTCAAGCTAAGGTTTCTACCTTCTTTAATTCCTCAAGCTACCTTGTTGTATGGAGCTTCATCTTCATCATGGAGGTGATTTATATAACTTTCTACACAATTATTGCTTACTCTTATCTTGCATGTACATGATCTATACCTAAATTTTCATTCCAAGTAGAAAGATTTTACCTTTTTCTAGGGTTTAGTTTAGATGGAAGATCTTGAGTACATAATCCTTATTGATGTACTTCTAAACCTGATGTATGTTTCTTCCTTAAAGATAGAAACCCTAGATCTTGCACATGTGTGTGATGCTATGATGGTCGCCAAGGTTTTGACACCATGAGTGGTTGCCAATATTTTTACTCTTATGTGGTCGATTAAGTTTTGTAACTCATGATGTTCGCAAAGTTTTTAATCTATAGTGGTTGCCAAAATTTTGAATTTCATTTGGTCGCCAAGATTTTGAACTCATGTTGGTCGCTAAGGTCTCTAACCCTAATGGTCGATGAGATAGCTAACCATAGTTGTTACTAAGATCTCTAACCCTAGTGGTCGATGAGATAGCTAACCCTAGTGGTCAATGAGAAAGATAATTCTAGTGGTTTCTAAGATCTCTAACCCTAGTGGCCGCTAAGATCTCCAACCCTAGTGGTCGAGAGATAGATAGCCCTAGTGGTCGCTAAGATCTCTAACCCTAGTGGTCACTATGTTTTAGACCCTTAATGGTCGATGATGATTTTAGACTCTTAGCGGTCGCCAAGGATCTTAACCATAGTTTTCGCCAAGGATTCCAAACCCTATTGGTCGATGAGATTTCTAATCTATGTGGTCGCTATGTTTTCTTGAACTATGATTGATGGGTTTTCTGGTCTGATGTGTATGGGTTGTGTGTTAGTGGTATGAAATTAGACGGTGATGTTTAACCTTATGCATTCATGATCAGTTGGAAATGTTAAGAATTGGGGTTTATCCTTGAATGATGAATTGTAACATTAGTTCAACTTATCTTATTGAACCTAACCATAATACAAATAGGTGATGATGGTTAATCATACTTAGCTTCCTTGTATGATTGGTATGATGAGCAATACTCTTTCTCTCTCAATGTTTTTGTAACCCTAATATGTTGGCATATGAACATCATAATCTTTAAAATGCATTGTTATGTCAAACTTATATGTCACATGTATGATGATAGCTTGATGAGCCTTTCGTAAGGCTTGGAAAGATAATGATGTTCTTACAAGGAATGATGTGATGGTCTTAATGACCTTTGGCATTATTGAGCCCCAATGGAGGTGTAATGCTCTTCATGATGTGACAGGGATTGGTATTATGTGATGATGTATATTCCATACATTTTATATCTTTTGGAATTGCAACATACCCATGTTTCTTCATAGAACTCACTAGTACATAACCTGTCTTTAGTGTCAGTTATTTAAGGCCTTCAGTGTCGGTTTTTAAGTGACACCTATGTGGGCGCCGCTAAAAGCCCAACTGTTACACGTCAGTTCTCAAACCGATGCCACAACCCTTCACGCGCCACCGAAAATGCGCTAGCAGGGGGTATAGGCATCAGTTATTAGTGATAACCAATGCCATCTCACCCATTGCCACAGTCGTGCTGGCCAGCACGGCCGTGGTGTTTGGTTCGCTGCCATGGCCGTGGTGTCTGGCTTGCTACCATGACTGTGTTGGCCAGCATGGCCGTGGTGTCTAGCCTCATTAGGGAAATCGATGTCAGTTACTAGTAGGGCAACCGACACTGTAACCATTTGTCATCGGTTTTCGAAAAGAAACCGACGCCACATATGATGAGAAGATGTCGGTTGTTAACATTAACTGACGTCATATCCCCTGACAGCATGGTCAAATAGACGTCGATTTTAAGTGCAAAACCGCCGTGGTATGTCTTTAGTGTCAGTTTTCTTCAAATAACTGATGCCTATGTTTTGATTTTTTTTCTTATCAGTTTGCAGGCCTGCTGTGGCTGGTCGCAGGATGAGAACCTGCAGTTCAGTGGAACTGAACTACAGGTTTATGACATCCATTGATATCATCCAACAACAGGCCACAAACCTGCAAAATTAACATGATGGACAATATTATATATATGTGATTCACACCCATGTATAAGAACATTTAATTCATATTATTTTTTCATCACACGCATGTAGAAACCAGTAGCAACCTGCAGTTCCATTTATTTCATCTCTTTTCACATTCAGACACATGTAGAAACATTCATGTATTGATTATTTTCACACACGTATGACAATTCATAAAAATTCATTCACATTCACACAAAATTAATTATGAAAACCAAAGTTATTCTTTATTCATCATTGTCATCATTGTCAACAAAATTATATTTAAAAATTCCCACTCTTTGTAGGGCTTTTGCCCAATCTTCTCTTACAACATCTAATTCATCTCTCGTATAGGGAGCATGTATATCAAAACGCTTTGCACCTGTGTTGAAGTCCTCAGTTTTAAAGACCTACAAAGAGAATGACGTATATACATAATTATAATAATATATAATAAGATGCATATATTTCATATTATCTAATGAGACTATGTATAATACCTATTGTATGTTATCGATTTCCAATACAACATGTTTGATGATTAGGTCCATAAATCGCATCACATAGTAGGCACATGCCCAGCCGTTGTCTTGTGTAGCACACTATAAATTTAAACATACAAAATATTCAAAAATACAAATAAGCACAGTTCACATAAATAATATATACATTGGAGTCCAGAAATTACTTTCACATTCTCCCAAATGAGTGTCAGATTTTTTTTCCCGGGGACCTTTCCTCCAGCTTTTTTGTACTCTTGTAAAGCCCTATATATGTTAATGTAACACATTAAATTGCATAATTAAATAGTAATGTAGTAACAGATGTTAACAGATATAAAAACATAAAATATTTCTCACGATTATAATGGCCTTTTAATTGCATGTCCATATAATGCATCCAACTCACTCCCCGTAGGATCTAGATAATAGATGGTGAATGTCTTGGGGACAATAACTAATAACTCCCAATGCTTAGCACTACAGGTAAGAAAGTAGAAAATAATAACTCAATATCCGCAATAAAAATGTAATTTGCTTAAGTCCAAATTACAAGCAAAGTAAACTTACTGGACATTGAATGGAGCTATTATCACCATATTATTATTTTTACCAAAATATTCAAAAGCATCACAGCAGTATGAAGTAACTGAATACGGGTCTGTATCTACAAGAGTAATCAAAGATGGAACCAAAAATCCTACATGGGAAAACCCAAAATCTGTACATATCTTGTATAAGTAGCTGCAAAACATGTATTACGTATGTATTAATATATAAGAAACCAGATTGCCGTATATAAAACAAGGTATATGGATGTATAAATCAGATTTCCATATGCATTAATCTCACCATATCCACAGCTCTATCATAGATGTGTTCATCCATTCATAACTAAACAACTCCAAAATATCTTGTATAAATATATTGTTTCTGAATGTTTGACCTACATTAATACGTATCCAGAACTTCTATTACGTATGCATTAATACGTATGCTAAACTTGTATAAATAGATTGTTATCGTATGATTTACCTACAGCATTCTCCAGAATAGTAACATTTATAGGGTAATTTGGATTATGTTCACCAATCCATACTGCCACACTCCTACAATTAGGACCTATCGAGGCGTGTAGGTCCCCTAGAAGCCAACTTGGTAGTCGAGGAGGTGGAGGCCGAGATGTAGCAGGTCTCGTCTTTTTGACCTGTATATATAATTTCATATCAATTGATTCATATATATATACACACTAACAAATTAAAGTAATGAAAATTTATCATACAATATCAGTATAGAGGACATCCGCTTTGGGCCACAGTATCACTCTGCCTACTGCCTCACCAAGTGTTTCAGCATCTGGGTGTGCATGAGCATGTGCAAGATTCGTCCAGCCAGGGAGTACATATATCGAGCTCACACATACCATGCCATCTGGTACTGGACTCCCATGAAACATTCACCCTTTAAGGGGTGGGTAAGCCGATTCCTCTGCAACGAGATATCCTTCACTTTTTAGTCGGCATGGCTTCAACCCCTACAAATTTATGAAAAGAATGTTATATGCATATATACACAAACATATCATCTTGAACAGACTAGCTATTATATATGCCATAAAAATACTTACAGAGGATGTGCTAGGTTGTGGGTCTATAGGATTACTCCCAACCTCTGTAGTACGAGCCGTAGGAGAAGAGAGGTCCGCCATAGGTTGAAAAGGCAAGGAGTATTATAGTCTTTTGGCCCTTGGTTTACTTTGTTTAGATAATTCAGACTGAGCCTTGGACCCATGGTGGAGCTTGAACTAGTGGTTGAAGAAGACATTCTTTGTTGCCTTTTCAACCTAGGGTTTGCTTCCTTTTTGGAGAAGGAGATGGCTTGGCTGAGAGGAGTGCTCAAGCTAAGGTTTCTACCTTCTTTCCTCAAGCTACCTTGTTGTATGGAGCTTCATCTTCATCATGGAGGTGATTTATATAACTTCCTCCACAATTATTGCTTACTCTTATCTTGCATGTACATGATCTATACCTAAATTTTCATTCCAAGTAGAAAGATTTTACCTTTGTCTAGGGTTTAGTTTAGATGGAAGATCTTGAGTAGATAATCCTTCTTGATGTACTTCTAAACCTGATGTATGTTTCTTCCTTAAAGATAGAAACCCTAGATCTTGCACATGTGTGTGATGCTATGATGGTCGCCAAGGTTTTGACACCATGAGTGGTTGCCAATATTTTTACTCTTATGTGGTCGATTAAGTTTTGTAACTCATGATGTTCGCAAAGTTTTTAATCTATAGTGTTTGCCAAAATTTTGAATTTCATTTGGTCGCCAAGATTTTGAACTCATGTTGGTCGCTAAGGTCTCTAACCCTAATGGTCGATGAGATAGCTAACCCTAGTGGTTACTAAGATCTCTAACCCTAGTGGTCGATGAGATAGCTAACCCTAGTGGTCAATGAGAAAGATAATTCTAGTGGTTTCTAAGATCTCTAACCCTAGTGGTCACTAAGATCTCCAACCCTAGTGGTCGAGAGATAGATAGCCCTAGTGGTCGCTAAGATCTCTAACCCTAGTGGTCGCTATGTTTTAGACCCTTAATGGTCGATGATGATTTTGGACTCTTAGCGGTCGCCAAGGATCTTAACCATAGTTTTCACCAAGGATTCCGAACCCTAGTGGTCGATGAGATTTCTAATCTATGTGGTCTCTATGTTTTCTTGAACTATGATTGATGGGTTTTCTGGTCTGATGTGTATGGGTTGTGTGTTAGTGGTATGAAATTCGATGGTGATGTTTAACCTTATGCATTCATGATCAGTTGGAAATGTTAAGAATTGGGGTTTATCCTTGAATGATGAATTGTAACATTAGTTCAACTTATCTTGTTGAACCTAACCCTAATACAAATAGGTGATGATGGTTAATCATACTTAGCTTCCTTGTATGATTTGTATGATGAGCAATACTCTTTCTCTCTCAATGTTTTTTGTAACCCTAATATGTTGACATATGAACATCATAATCTTTAAAATGCATTGTTATGTCAAACTTATATGTCACATGTATGGTGATAGCTTGATGAGCCTTTCGTAAGGCTTGGAAAGATAATGATGTTCTTACAAGGAATGATGTGATGGTCTTAATGACCTTTCGGCATTTTTTATCCCCAATGGAGGTGTAATACTCTTCATGATGTGACAGGGATTGGTATTATGTGATGATGTATATTCCATATATTTTATATCTTTTGGAATTGCAACATACCCATGTTTCTTCATAGAACTCACTAGTACATAACTGGCCTTTAGTGTTGGTTATTTAAGGCCTTTAGTGTCGGTTTTTAAGCGACACCTGTGTGGGCACCGCTAAAAGCCCAACTGTTACACGTCGGTTCTCAAACCAATGCCACAACCCTTCGCGCGCCACCGAAAACACACCAGCAAGGGGTATAGGAGTCGGTTATTAGTGATAACCGATGCCATCTCACCCGTTGCCACAGTCGTGCTGGCCAGCACGGCCGTGGTGTCTAGTTCGTGTCTGGCCTCATTAGGGAAATTGATGTCAGTTACTAGTAGGGCAACTGACACTGTAACCATTTGTCGTCGGTTTTCGAAAAGAAACTGACGCCACATATGATGAAAAGACGTCGGTTGTTAACATCAACCGACGTCATATCCCCTAACAACACAGTCAAATAGACGTCGATTTAAAGTGCAAAACCGTCGTGGTATGTCTTTGGTGTCGGTTTTCTTCAAATACCTGACACCTATGTTTTGATTTTTTTTCTTATCAGTTTGCAGGCCTGCTGTGGCTGGTCGCAGGATGAGAACCTGCAGTTTAGTGGAACTGAACTGCAGGTTTATGAAATCCATTGATATCAGCCAACAACAGACCACAAACCTGCAAAATTAACATGATGGACAATATTATATATATCTGATTCACACTCATGTATAAGAACATTTAATTCATATTATTTTTTCATCACACGCATGTAGAAACCAGTAGCAACCTGCAGTTCCATTTATTTCATCTCTTTTCACATTCAGACACATGTAGAAACATTCATGTATTGATGATTTTCACACACATATGACAATTCATAAAAATTCATTCACATTCACACAAAATTAATTATGAGAACAAAGTTATTCTTTATTCATTATTGTCATCATTGTCAACAAAATTATATTTAAAAATTCCCACTCTTTGTAGGGATTTTGCCCAATCTTCTCTTACAGCATCTAATTCATCTCTCGTATAGGGAGCATGTACATCGAAACGCTTTGCACCTGTGTTGAAGTCCTCACTTTTAAAGAGCTACAAAGAGAATGACGTATATACATAATTATAATAATATATAATAAGATTCATATATTTCATATTATCTAACGAGACTATGTATAATACCTGTTGTATGTTATCAATTTCCAATACGGCATGTTTGATTATTAGGTCCATAAATCGCATCACATAGTAGGCACATTCCCAGCCATTGTCTTGTGTAGCACACTATAAATTTAAACATACAAAATATTCAAAAATACAAATAAGCACAATTCACATAAATAATATATACATTGGAGTCAGGAAATTACTTTCACATTCTCCCAAATGAGTGTCAAATTTTTTTCTTGGGGACCTTTCCTCCAGCTTTTTTGTACTCTTGTAAAGCCCTATATATGTTAATGTAACACATTAAATTGCATAATTAAATAGTAATGCAGTAACAGATGTTAACAGATATAAAAACATAAAATATTTCTCACGAGAATAATGGCCTTTTAATTGCATGTCCATATAATACATCCAACTCACTCCCCGCAGGATCTCGATAATAGACGGTGAATGCCTTTGGGACAATAACTAATAACTCCCAATGCTTAGCACTACAGGTAAGAAAGTAGAAAATTAATTACTCAATATCTGCAATAAAAATGTAATTTTCTTAAGTCCAAATTACAAGCAAAGTAAACTTACTCGACATTGAATGGAGCTATTATCACCGCCTTATTATTTTTACCAAAATATTCAAAAGCATCACAGCAGTATGAAGTAACTGAATACGGGTTTCTATCTACAAGACTAATCAAAGATGGAACCAAAAATCCCACATGGGAAAACCCAAAATCTATACATGTCTTGTATAAGTGGCTGCAAAACATGTATTATGTATGCATTTATATATAAGAAACCAGATTGCCGTATATAAAACAAGGTATATGGATGTATAAACCAGATTTTCGTATGCATTAATCTCACCATATCCAAAGCTCTATCATAGATGTGTTCAGCCATTCATAACTAAACAACTCCAAAATATCTTGTATAAATATGTTGTTTCCGAATGTTTGACCTGTATTAATATGTATCCAGAACTTCTATTACGTATGCATTAATACGTATGCTAAACTTGTATAAATAGATTGTTATCGTATGATTTACCTATAGCATTCTCCAGAATAGTAACATTTATAGGGAAATTTGGATTATGTTCACCAATCCATACTGCCACACTCCTACAATTAGGACCTATCGAGGTGTGTAGGTCCCCTGGAAGCCAACTTGGTAGTCGAGGAGGTGGAGCCCGAGATGTAGAGGGTCTTGTCTTTTTGACCTGTACATATAATTTCATATCAATTGACTCATATATATATATACACACTAACAAATTAAAGTAATGAAAATTTATCATACAATATCAGTATAGAGGACATCCACTTTGGGCCACAATATCACTCCGCCTACTGCCTCACCAAGTGTTTTAGCATCTGGGTGTGCATGAGGCAGTGCAAGATTTGTCCAGCCAGGGAGTACATGTATCGGGCTCACACGTACCATGCCATCTAGTACTGGACTCCCATGAAACATGCACCCTTTAAGGGGTGGGTAAGCCGATGCCTCTGCAACGAGATATCCTTCACTTTTTAGTCGGCATGGTTTCAACCCCTACAAATTTATGTAAAGAATGTTATATGCATATATACACAAACATATCATCTTGAACAGACTAGCTATTATATATGCCATAAAAATACTTACAGAGGACGTGCTAGGTTGTGGGTCTATAGGATTACTCCCAACCTCTACAGTACAAGCCGTAGGAGAAGAGAGGTCTGCCACAGGTATTGTCTGAGTGGCAATCTGAGACGTCTGCCACTTATTAATTGCTTCATGGAGTCTTTTATCAAGTACTTCCTCAACTCTCCTATCAATTAAGGAATCTACCTATACATGGATAAAAGAAATGCTAGTTTCTGATTATTGAATTCCCTTTCGCAATAACGTTCTAAAATAAGAATAAGTTACCTCAACTTGTGAAAGTCCCGCTTTTAGGACAGGTTTGCGCTGGGATGGCCCAAATAACGCTTTGATGCCCACACCAGCGCCTGCACCCCTTACACGTCCAGGATGCTCTGGGTTACCCAGAGCAACTGTCAGTTCATCCCTTGTTCCCTGAGGGATGAACTTGCCTTCCTTCCTCTGCTCGTGCAACTCCTGCTAATCACCATCAAGAAAAATTCGTAAGTAAACATAACAATAATCAATATCGATAGATTGCTCTATGAGTTGATTTTTACCATTTTTGTAGCCGTCTCAGCGGTTGCAGGCTTCAGTATCTCTCCCTTCTTGTTTTCACTCCCAGCTATCCACATAGCATGGTGAGGCAGAGGTGCGGGAGCAGGAGTAGAGGACTCTGCAGTCTCCTGAGTAGCAGTAGGCTGAGTAGACTCAGCCTGTAGTCTATGGTGAATGCCTGCATATCCTCTTAGACCCATTGTGTGGTCGTGCACATTCAGTGCAAGCCTTTCTCGTTGAGCATCGATGATAGCCTAGTTAGTTAGCACATTGATTTGGTTAGTAACACTAAAGGTTAATCTTGAATAGGTGAATACATAAAAATGTATATTAATTAAATTGGGAGTGGCGCTTAATACCTTGAATTCATCTATTTTTCTTTGGGTAACAAACTCCTCCCAGTCTTTGGGGTCCAAGTAGTTCCATTGCTATGTGGCTTCCTTCTTCCTATATTTATTTTTCAAAGAGAATACAAACAAAAATTATTAGTGTAGAGTTAGTGAAATACTGATCAATGTCTAGAATTGGAATCAATCAAGAACTTATTCTCAGCATTGTGTATGTAATCTCAGGTGAGATTGATCCTATAGTTCCTTAGGACCCTCCCACAATGTTGCATCACACATTTACGATGCATCTTTTCATCCAGATCAAATATGCTCTACAAATTAAATAGAATTGCTATTAACTAGTATCCTAAAAATTAGTAATCTACACAAATAGAAATACAAATAATAATAACTCATGCATAGTTCCTTCCATATGTGGTCTTTCTTCCCCTTAGGAACTTTATGCCATGATTCTAGGATAGGACTGCAATGGCTGCGAGTAAGAACCCCAAGATATGAAACAAATGAGTTGTGGTTCACTCCATATGGATTTCCTGCCTGATCAAAATCCACATCCAATTTGGGTCAATTGCCCCTTTGATGTATTAACTTGTTCATCATTGTGATGCCCCTCACTTTCTCAATTTTATTTTGTTGCTCATCAAGTGCTGTAACAACTTCAGGGGGTACATCACCAGCCTAAAATTTGATAAAAAAACACACTTGCATGATATAATTATAAATGAACATATAGATAGAAACCTCAGGGATATATTCATAATTAAAATTAAGTAACATTGTCAGGCAGCGCAATCACGTCCTCACCCTCACGGTGATCATCAGCACAATCATCATGGGAATGCTCAGCCATCTGAAAGTTCACATTCAAATTATAAATTTCACATTGTAAAGTAACACTAATTGTAAAGTTCACATTGTAAAGTAATTCACACTGTAAAGTTTACATTCACATTGTAAAGTTCACATTCACATTGTAAAGTTCACATTCACATTGTAAAGTAATTCGCATTGTAAAGTCCACATTCACATTGTAAAGTTCACATTCACCATACGGATGTTGGATGAGTAACCCTGTGGAACCTTAACATTTACCAAGCATTCAAAAAATGCTTTCTTCTCCTTTCTAGACAATGTGTAACAAGCGGGAGGTAAGTATGTTCTCCGATCGCTACTAACTACTTCTGTTAATTCTGTCCTTATTCCCATTTCACGTAGGTCCATTCTGGATTTTATCCCATCTTTAGTCTTACATGGTATATTCAACAGAGTACCGATGACGCTATCACATACATTTTTCTCAACGTGCATGACATCGATACAATGCCTGACTGTCAAAGAACTCCAATAAGGAAGATCCCAAAATATCGACTTCTTCTTGAATAAAGACTTGTCACTCCTTGTGGCCATCATACATTGTGATCTCTTACCAAATTCATTGGCGATGTCTTTCACTCTTTCATAAACATCCTCCCCTGATATAGGTTTAGGTGCACTACGTTCCTCATTCTGTCCATTGAATGCTTTGCGCAACCTACGATACGGATGAAATTTTGGAAGAAACCTTCGATGAGCAAGATATACAGTCTTGCCACCGTGTTTTAGTCATATTGAATCAGTGTTATCTTCACATATAGGACATGCTTTATATCCTTTGACACTATATCCAGACAAATTCCCATATGCTGGAAAGTCATTCACAGTGCAAAACAACATAGCGTGCAAACAAAATGTATCTCTTCGTGAAGCATCATAGGTCATCACACCTTCACCCCAGAGCTTCTTCAAGTCGTCAATCATAGGTTCAAGATAAATTTCGATATCATTTCCAGGTTGTTTAGGGCCCGATATCAAAGATGGCAGCATAACATACTTATTTTTCATACACAACCAGGGAGGAAGATTGTATATAACAAGCATAACTGGCCAAGTGCTATGTTGGCTACTCAATGTCCCGTACGGATTCATCCCATCTGTACAAAGCCCAAGTCTTAGATTCATGTCCTCTTCACCGAAATCAGGGTACAATAAATCAATCTTCTTCCATTGTGGGGAATTAGACGAATGTCGTAGGATCCCATCATTATTTTTCTTAACATCTGCATGCCACCTCAAATTCTTCGCATCTATAGGATTGGAAAACAAGCGTTGAAACTGTGGTATTATAGGTAGATACCACATCACCTTGGCGGGAGAACCAGTTTTGGACTCCCCCGAAGTCGTCAATTTATACCTTGACACACCACATTTCGGACAATCTTTCAAATCCACATAGTCCTTTTGAAATAATACACAATCATTCTTGCATGCGTGTATCTTCTTGGCCTCCATTCCCATTGGTCACAACAATTTCTTTAACCGGTATGTTGAGATCGGCAGCTCATTTCCTTCAGGAAGAATTTCTTTCAACAAAGACAACAATGACGTGAAGCTTTTCTCGCTCCATCGATTGTTAGCTTTCAGTTTATACAATCTCAACACAGCGCTAAGCTTCGTAAACTTACAACCAGTGTATAACGGTATCTCAGCATCATGCACAATGTTTCTAAACATGGGAGGTGGATCAGTTTTGGTGTGCTCTACCCCACAAGTATCCAGCATTGCATCAACGATGTCTACTGGAACTGATTCGTTCACATCTACGTCATCGAAGGCAATTTCTTCTTCCACACAAGCACTGCTATCGACATCCACTGGTTTCGAGTTTGAAATCTCTCCATGCCAGTGCCATTCTGTATAGCCTTGTACAATCCCATTGCACATGACATGACTTCTGATTTCTTCACCAGTACTGACTTTCAAGTTGTTACCGCAATGCCTACATGGACAGTAGAACCTATCTCCAGGTTGTTTCCTACGTTCCTCGGCAAATCTAATAAACTGATCAAGACCAGAAATAAACTCTAGGGTGCAGCGATTGCAAATGGACATCCATGATCTATCCATTCTATGATCAAAGAGAAAGAAGTATATATTACAACAAGATTAGGGTCTAGGGTAAACAGATTAGAGTTTATGGTTAAAACTTTAGGGTTTATACATGTGATGTCATTCTTATATATAATAAATGTGTACCACCTATCCCATTCTTGAACACCTAATCTCACTAGTAAGTGTATAATGTGTATTGGGTTTTCAAGAAAATTTTGGCAGCATTTCCCCGCTGTTCTCCAAGTACATATGTACTTAGAGAACAAACGGGGAAATGCTACCGGAATTTTCTTGAAAACCAAATACACATTATACACTTACATCCTAAGTGAGATTAGGTGTTCAAGAATAGTCACAAACTGGGGACTATCCAAGATTTACTCCTAATGAGTAAATCTTAGAAGGGTTTCTAGGCCAACATAATATAACACCAGTCCCTTGTTCACAACCTCATTCAACACACAATTTTCTTATAAAAACACTTGTGGACAGCCATAACAACATATCAATGCTTCCTAAATTAATCAATGTATTATTTTATAACACAAATCATGGTGGGTATAACATAGAAAAAAACTCAACATGTCACAATAGAAACATGTCCTTAACCTGATATACAGATATTTTTAACAAAACTCGTGGTAGCTATACCATAGAAAATTAAGTAGCATGCCCAATATATAGCAAAAGCAACATTTTTCCAGATTGTTATAACAAAATCAACATTAAGGTTATTCATAACAACATATGTAGTGGAGGAAACTCATGGATGAGCGATGGTTTAAAATCTTGGTCTAATCTGTGTGCAGGTCTGGATGTGATTTGACTAGGGGACAAACTGATATGTTTCTAAGGTTGTGATTATTTAACTAATATTTAAGACAAAAGCTGGATTGATTGATTATTCTGTGATTAATAAAAGGGTTGAATTAAATATTGATTATTCTAAAGTTGTGATTAATAAAAGGGTTGAACTAAATTATCATATGAAAGTAACACAGGCCAGAATGAATTTCACCATCGCTACCTATCATTCAATGTCTTACTGCATCACATTAAGCATTAACATATATGTTGAGGTCGTGTTAATCCACTTTTGGTGTTAATTAGGGTTAAAACATATAAAGCACCTATCTGAAGTTTTCATCAAGGGTTTAACAAAAAACGATTGATATGTTAGATCTGGAGTATCTATGATAAGATTGGAGAGGTAAAGAATAACACCCCTTTTCAAAGAAGCAAATAGTCATGTAACCTTATAGAGAACCAGTCAAGAAACAAGCCCACAAAAAACTCGACCATCACTCATCGAGTGAGAGGGGAGCATCAGCAAAGGAAAAAAACAAACAACCAGTAGCCATATGTAGGAATACCCTAGAGGAAGAAGAGGAGGAAGAAGGGTACCTCGGCGGCGGCGGAGGAAAAGAGGAGAATGTGGCCGGCGGTGAGCAGCAGCAGACGGCCGACAGAGAGCAGAAGCAGGTCGGCTGGAGCAGAGGAGTAGGCCGGCCGGAGCAGAGGAGCAGGCCGACCGGAGCATCAGTGGCGGTGAGGCAGAGGAGAAGGTGCCAGCCAGAGTAGAGGAGAAGGTGGCGGAGCAGAAGCAAGAGGCGGCGGTGGCTGGAGCAACGAACGGCGGCGGCTGGAGCAGTGGGCGGCGGCTGGAGCAGAAACGATCGCCAGACCTAAGTGCGGAGGCGATGAAACTGAGAAAGGGGGGAGATCCTGGCTCGCCATGGGTGTATTAAGTTAACAATAGGTGTTGGTTATTCAAAACAGCCGACACTTAAAATAATCAGCGTCGACTGTAATAAAAAACCGACGTCCAAAGGGGCTGAAAATTTTCACGGGGACAGTGCGCAAAAACACATTGGCGTCAGTTATTGCATGAAAACTGACTATAAATATGGGCCCAATTTTCTGTCTCATGCATAAACATTAGTCGTCGATTGCGTAGATAAAAACCGACATCGTATGATAAATTTTTGAGGTAATTTTTTCACTGGAAAATTTGGATTTGGCGGTCGATTTTAGGCGTCAGTTGGTTATTACGGAACCGACGCTAAATAAAAAGTGATACCCATGTCTGGTCGCTCTTCACAGATAGATGTCAGTTTTTGTTATAAACCGACATTGTATGCATTAGGCATCAGTTTCTTGTATGCAACTGACGCCTGTAAATGTGACTTTATAAGCCATTTCTGTAGTAGTGACTCTTTTAGGGTTTGTATGTAACTCGATTGATGTAGTCTTAACTCACCCAATTGGCATTAACTAATTAAGTAAAAGCTTAATCATGTAGTGTCCTATGTTGTAGATCCATTCCAGTGTCAGGATTTGATGGATGGTGAAATGAGTATTCCTTTAATGGAAGCTTGGAGTTGTATGTTGTTGAGTATATGCATGTTTTGAGGATGGTTGTGGTCATTACTTGATAGCAGAATGGTCGAGGTTGTATCTCATATGATTATGATTTAGTGTATGTGATGTTCTTAAGGACATTTGTGGTTGTAGGTTAAATGATAGTGTTTTTGTAAGGGCCCTGACCTTCATTTTGGGCTTATCCTATTTGCTTTTCCTAAACCTTGTGTTTAGTTTCTTACTAATCACCTCTAGTGGTGATTAGGGTTTGTTTGTGCTTTGTTGAGAGCTAGTGGTGCTACTTGCAAACAAACCAATTTTTAGGGTTGTTATGCAAGTTTGTCACCTTGAGAGATGTTTTTCACTCTCCTTGCATCCTCTAGAGTTGAGAGGATGAGTGGGGCTCGTTGATTGAACAGCCTTGGGATTTGTTTTGCCTTGTTGAGCCTTGTTTGGGCTTTGCCATGCTTTGTTGGGCCTTGTGTCGGGAAAGCCCTAGGTGTATCATCCAAGCTTGAGTGTGTCGACCTTGGTGTGTCAGCCATGGTGTATCGGACAAGGAGGGTGTTGGTGGGTGTGTCGGTTTGCCATGTTGGGTGACACAGACCCCTCCACCTAGCATCATTTGTGTCACCCCCCTATGGACACTTGGTGCTTGTTGCTAGCATGTGGCAAATATTTGGACATGTGGAGGTGGCGAGCTAGTAGGTGGTTTTTCCCCATGGACAAGTGTCCCTAGGTTGAGCGACACCTTGCCTTAGTTTCCTCTTAACCCTCTTCTATATATGTCTCTCGTTTCTCTTGCTTAGGATCCCTTTAGTTCCTTAGTTGCTTCCCTTCTTCCTTGGTGGATGATACCTCCCCTTGGTGAGCTTGGTGTCCGATACACTTGGTAGAGCTAGTTTGGTGGCCAATCTCCTTGGTGGAGTCTTCTTCTTCCTATAGTGGTGGCCAAACCCTAGAGTGTGTCTTGCTTCTCTTCTTGTGGTGAGCATCTCCCCCTCTTTCCTCAACACCTTCTTCACCTTCTTGCTTGATCTTCGGCCATGGTGGTTATGAGCTTTGCTTTTCTTCTTGAGGTGGTCGAAGGTGGTGTTTGGAGCTTGGACGCTTGGTGCTAGGAGCTTGGAGCTTGCTTGAGGCGGGTTACATAACTCCTAACTCTAGCTATACTACTTCTTTCTCATGTTGCATGTTTATATGACATTTTGATCGGCCATGCATCTTGTTAGATATGTTTCTTGCCCTAGTATGTACCTTTTATCTTGTTAGATATAGTGGTAATGATGTTGATGTATGTTCTTGGACCTTATGGTCGAACCTTTAGTTTAGGGGTTCCTTGGGCAAAACCCCTTTCTCTTCCATTTGTTTTTTAGAAGTGAGTTTGAGCTCTAGTGGTGTAGGCAAAACCCCTCTCTTGGTTGTTGAGAGGTGAGTCTATGTTCTAGTTGCTTGGGCAATACCCTCCTCTCACCATGGATTTTAGAGGTGAGCCTTAGTTGGACGTTGACCTGATGAAGGTTGGAATCTTGATTGATATGGGGGTGATCCACCATGTTGCCCGATATGTGATGGAGGTTGTGCAAAACCCCTCTCTCTTGGTTGTTGAGAGGTGAGCCAACTCTCTTGATCTATTAGGGTTTATTGATGATGATCTTGATGTGGTTGATGACCAACCGATATGATCCTTGTGCCTTGCATGATACCCTTTTGTGGTGCTTTGCACAATACCCCTCTTCTAGGGTTTTGGCTTGGATGATATGCTAAGTTGGGTTTTGTTGACCTTGTTACCCTATATGACCCCTTTACCATGTTAAGTGTTGTTGGACGATATGACTTTGTCTTGGGAAATAGGGGTCTTGGCCGATAGGGCTGTTGTGCTGCCCGATACACCCTGCACTTAAGTGCACGATACACTTCTGGACCCAGTTATATGATACACCCTTTTCTCCTTGGTTGCACGACACAACTCTTGGATCAGGTTGCATGAGAGTGAGGTCTGGTTGCCCGATATCCCTTGTGCATGGATGCACTCTAAGGTTGGCCGATATGTGTGCCTAAGTGCCCTAGCCGATAGGTTTTTGGCAAGGGATGTGATTTTGTCCGATACTTCTTTGGGTGAGGGATGGCACTACCTGCCACACCTATATTGAGGGTAGATGGTGCCTTTGGTGAGGGTTATGCTTAACCAAAAAAACCCTAGTTTTGTGAGTTTGTTATCTTGTAACCACACATCTGTTGATTATGTGTTATGAACGATAGTTTTTAACCAGTGATACGTTTGATATTTAAAGATAATGCTATATAAGATGATAAGTTTAGGGCATAGTGGATGCTCATGGTTTGCTAACAATAATGTGATTTGTTTACAAATACCGCTTGTGCTTCATGTAATTATAATCATGGATGTTGTTCCAATCATGTATCTTCAACCCTAATAGCATGATAATCATAAAGATCTATGTCTAGTGATTTAAGTTATCTCTCTTGATATGCATACTAACCATGTAGGTGTATAAAATGAATTCATAGCCAGATAAAAGCTATGAGATATATGTGCTTTGAATAACACTGAATGATGATAATCCTTGTAGATGAGATAACATGTATCATCAGTATGATGTGAAAGGTATGTGGATCTGATAAAGGCTGAGAGCCTAGTTGAGGTGAAGTCCTCTGATGTTGAGATAAGGGATTGCTATCCCATGGTAATGATGTAAGCCTTGAGAGGCAGTGGCATTCTGTGATGAGGGATTGAGATCCCATGATAATGTGATAATGACAGTAATAATGCAACTCAATGTTATTTATGTTTTACAACTTGGTTGCCTCAACAATCCACTTAAAATATACTAATTAATTACAGTGGAACATATCATGTAGTTTTCCCTGGCCATAGATCCATCATCGTCAGTAGCTGGTGATGGTGAAATGGGTTCTCCTGCAGGTTAACCCAGAAGCACATATTGTTGAATATGTGTGGTTTCTCCTAGCCGAAAATAGGAGGATTTGAGTGCAACTACGATTGCATACTCAAGATATTTGGAGCATGGTGAATAGGCCCATGGCTCAGTGTGATAGAGCATGAATGTGTTCATGGCTCAAAGCACGGTGATCTGGCCCCTGGATCAAGGTATACTAGCGTTGAGACCTATACCAAAGCGGGCTAGAGATATGGGTAGCTTGTGGAGCTGACCATGTGGCTGAGGCCACTTAAGCATGAGAATGTGGTCCTGCTTTGGTTTTCATGCACTGACCACGAGGAGTAGAGGTCGTGGAGTTCGGCTCTTCTATTGACCTCGTATGGCACCGGCTTGGGCTTCGCAGCTGATGGTTGGATTTGAGCGGTATGGCTCACTTCCTCAGGACATAATAATACGTAATCCATCTGAATAGTATATACTACTTAGGGAAAAACATGGAACATCGGTTGAGGCCTTGCTTGTGTAGTTGATCTAATTATACCTTGCAATTATTTGTATGTTCCTTATGTTTTGTGATAAGTTCTTATAAAGCTTATCTTGTCAATCATGTTCCATAAAGAGTACTTGGTTATATGCCTCCTGGATATCTTAGTAAGCTTGTGAATAAAATAAGTTCTTCTCATTATGCTGCTCATAGAATCTTCTTATATCAGTTATCTGATGTGCCTGCTTTAGGTTTTCTAAATTTTTATAGTTTCAGCGGGGAGTTATGTTTCTCACTGGGACTGGGTGTCTCACCTTGTTGGTTTATAACCTTTTTAGGTGATCGTGCTAGATGTGGTGGTGGTCATGAGGTTGCGGCCGAGCAGCAAGAAGAGTAGTAGAAGCCAAGAGATGGATAGGCTGCTATTTTGGTTGTTTTGTAGTTGAGTCCTAGATCCATCCCTATACTCTCAGGTCCTCGGACATGTTTTGATGATGTTTCACGATGTATAGCTAATGTATCTTGTTATATCATGTTGTTGGCCTTACGTGGCCTGTTATGTTTGTATAAATATGTGATGAACTCATGAGTTGACAAGACAGCTGGTCCACATAAGTTGTGGACATACATCAAGGCTTGTAAATATTTATATAACATGTTTCCTTGTAGGATGAGGATCTGAATGTAATGGTTTCTTTGTTATATGCTTTCCGCAATCGGTTTTAATTAACTCGTATTTTCGGTAATATGTAGTTTATGGTTTTTCCGCACATTTTTGTGTGGCATTTTGTTGTCTATGTGGTAGCGGGATGTCACAACAAGTTTGGTATCAGATCCCTAGGTTCGCTGAGTCTACAGGGATCTAGGACTAGGTTTGTGTCTGTTCTTATGAGTTTTCTAGATTTTATTACAATAACATTCTACCCTCAGTGGAAGATAAAGCTTAAAGATGTCTGGAAACCATGAAGAACATGATGCCTAGAGCAGCGATGTTGCATCTGTTAATGGAGCAAGAATGCAGGCACATGAAGATCGGGTGCATGAGGTCCCCCAACTTCACCCATCCATTCTTGAAAACCCTGCCTATCAGCAGCTTATGGGGCAGTTAATGGCTATGATGAATCTCATAGTGGAAAGATTGCCAGTGCCTCCGCCGAGAGCACAAGCTCCCCATGGTGAAACGTCGGGTATTGGGAAGACCTTTGAGCAGCTTCGCCGAGTCGGAGCTTCGGATTATGCTAGGACGGCTGATCCAACGGATGTAGATCTGTGGTTGATAGGTCTTGAAAAGGCCTTCTGGATCCTTGACATCCCCGAAGTATACAAAGTAAAGCATGTTGTCTACCTTCTGAAAGGTAGTGCTGGCCACTGGTGGGCCATCGAGGAGAAGCGGCCTGGTGAGGTGATATGTTGGGATGTTTTCCACCGGGAGTTCATCAGCCGATACCTCCTGAAGACGTATCTAGATGAGAAGATCAACCAATTTGAGCATTTGTGCCAAGGATCAATGAGCATCACCGAGTATGAAGCCAAGTTTATGGACTTACTGAGGTTTTGTCCTCACATGGTGATGACAGATGATGAGCGGATCAGATGGTTTGAGAAGGGTTTGAGTGTTGAGTTGATGACACCTACTACTGCTTTAGAGAACCGGGAGTGGTTCGCCACGTTTTTGGAATCTATTCATAGGATAGAATGGTCACTCAGGGAGAAGAGAGAATCCATGACTAAGAAGAGACCTACTCAGTTCCAGAGGCAGAGGTCTGATGGCTTCAAGAAGCCAAGGTTTTCAGCACCTTCTGTGTTGAAAGGGTCCAGTGCACCATCACAGTGGTCCCCGAGTAAAGGAAGAGGATATGGTTATTCACTATCGAAGGCATATAGTACAGCATCAGTAGTAGTGACAGTGCCATCTAGGCCACAATGGAGAGACCAGTCATGTCATCTTTGTGGTCAGATCGGGCATTGGAAGTGAAATTGCCTAAAGAGAGATATTGAGGTGACACAACAGACAAGGCAGAATCAGCAAGGGTCATATAGATAGTAGACTAGTGGTAATAGAAGGTGAGGATGCAGTCAAGCGTCACAAGCGGGATCATCTTCTCAAGGAAGCAGAGGACGTGGACGACAGAAAGTGACAGTTCGATTTTATGTTATGAGTCAGACGGAGAAGATAGTCAACTCGCGAGTGGTGGCAGGTTAGATGGAGTTATTTCACTTTGATTTGTCTTCTTCTTTCTTTATATCTATTCTGGTTGACCTAAGTGGTACACACTCTTTTATTGCACGTACTATGCTTGATAGCTGTCTTTTACTTGATAGGTGTAAGAAAGATAGCCCGATGTTAGAAACCCCTCTAGTTGGACCTGCATTGCTTCGAGAAGTGTGTCCATCTTGTGTTCTATCTTTTTTATGACACAATATCCAAGTGGATTTTATACCACTTTATATGCATGGATTCGATGTGATCCTTGGGGTGGATACCTTAGAGAAGTATAAGGTTGTGTTGGACTGTAGTTCCAAGCAATCAGTGTTTGTTGATGGTGGTGAGAAATGGATCTTCCAAGGAGATAGAAAGATTCTTCTGACATGTTTAGTGTCAGCTATGGTGGCATAGAAGTTGCTACGATAAGGATGTAAGGTGTTCTTAGCTCACGTTGTGGATACCAAGGGAAAATGTCCTAGCCTTGAGGAGGTGTCTGTTGTCCGAGAGTTTGTGGATGTGTTTCCCGATGAGTTTCCTGGTTTTCCCCCACCTCGAGAGATTGACTTTGAGATCAATATGGTGCTAGGAGCATAGCCAGTTGATCAGACACCGTATAGGATGGCTCCAGTTGAGATGGCAGAGCTGAATAAGTAGTTACAAGATTTGCTAGATAAAGGATTCATCAGACCGAGCATGTCACTGTGGGGTTCTCTAGTCCTGTTCGTTAAGAAGAAGGATGGGTCGATGTGGTTGTGCATAGATTACAGGCAGTTGAACAAAGTTACGATCAAGAACAAGTACTCATTGCCGAGGATAGACAATCTGTTTGATCAGTTACGAGGTGCCACAATGTTCTCAAAGATCGATCTACGGTTTGGATATCATCAATTGAGGATTAAGGAAGAGGACATACCAAAGTCAGCTTTTAGGATGAGGTATGGTCACTTTGAGTTCGTGGTTATGCTGTTTGGGCTAACCAATGCGCCTGCTGCTTTCATGGATCTGATGAACAGAGTGTTATGTCCGTTTCTAGATCAGTTTGTTGTCGTTTTTATAGATGACATCTTGATCTATAGTCGGGATATTCAAGAGCATGAACAACATCTTCAACGAGCGTTGACTCTTTTTTGCCAACACCAGTTGTATGTCAAGTTTAGTAAGTGTGAATTCTAGTTGGAAGAAGTGACTTTCTTAGGTCATGTAATATCTGTAGAAGGAGTCAGAGTGGACCCCAAGAAGGTGGAGTCAGTTGCAGATTGGGAGCAACCAAATACACCGACCAAAGTTTGTAGTTTTCTAGGTTTAGCGCGATAATACTGGAGGTTTATAAGTAACTTGAGTGTAATCATGTTACCATTGAAAAAGTTGACCAGGAAGGATGTACCTTTTGTTTGGGATGATCGTTGTTAGCAAGCTTTCAAAAGTTTGAAGGAGAAGCTGACTAGTGCTCCAGCATTGGTGTTGCCATAGCCTGGGAAAGGCTATGTGGTTTTCTGTTATGCTTCCAAGAAAGGCCTAGGATGTGTGTTGATGCAGGAAGATCATGTGGTTTCTTTTGCTTCGCGACAGCTTAAGAAACATGAGGATAATTATCTGACACTTGATTTGGAGCTGGAAGTGGTGGTCCATGTATTAAAGATTTGGAGACACTATCTTTATGGGGAAGTGTGTCAGATATTTACAGATCATAAGAACTTGAAGTACATCTTCTCATAGAGTGAGCTGAACATGCAACAGTGTTGTTGGATGGAGCTGATCAATGATTATGATTGCACCATTGAGTATCATCCTGGTAAGGCGAATGTGGTAGATGATGCTCTTAGCAAAAAGTCTTCTTCTCTTCCTATGAAGAAGGCACAGTTGAGTTCCTTGGTATGCCATAAGCGGGATATGTTTGTCTCTTTGCGGCAGATGAATGTATAGTTGGAAGTTTTCTAGTTGGTAGGATTGTTAGCACAGATGCAAGTAAAGCCTACATTGAGATAGCAGATCAAAGACGCATAGAAGGCATATGCTTTAGTTCAATTGATAAGATCAGAGTTTGGCAGCAAAAAGCATGATGGGTTCCATGAGTCTGAGGATGGACTAGTTTGCTATCATGGTAGGATGGTGGTCCCCAATGTTGATGATCTGAGAAAGCTAGTGCTCGAGGAAGCACACACATCGATGTATGCTATGCATCCAGGTGTCACCAAGATGTATCATAATCTAAAGGACATGATGCTTGTGAAGGTTCTCTGGCATCATCGTGGCGTTGAGGAAGCCACGTGAGAGCTCAAGGAAGAGATGAGGAGGAAGTATCCCTCGCTTTTCTCTTCGGATTTCAGGGGTGAAATCCCTTTATAGAGGTTTATGGTTTGTAAGGACCATGACCTTCGTTTTGGGCTTATCCTATTTGCTTTTCCTAAACCTTGTGTTTAGTTGCTTACTAATCACGTCTAGTGGTGATTAGGGTTTGTTTGTGCTTTGTTGAGAGTTGGTGGTGCTACTTGCAAACAAACCAAGTTTTAGGGTTGTTATGCAAGTTTGTCACCTTGAGAGATGTTTTTCTCTCTCCTTGCATCCTCTAGAGTTGAGAGGATGGGTGGGGCTCATTGCTTGAGAAGCCTTGGGCTTTGTTTTGCCTTGTTGAGCCTTGTTTAGGCTTTGCCTTACTTTGTTGGGCCTTGTGTCGGGCAATCCCAAGGTGTATCGACCAAGCTTGAGTGTGTCAGCTTTGGTGTGTCGGCCATGGTGTATCGGCCAAGGAGGGTGCTGGTGGGTGTTTCGGTTTGCCATGTTGGGCGACACACACCCCTCCACCTAGCATCGTTTGTGTCACCCCCCTATGGACACTTGGTGCTTGTTTCTAGCATGTGGAAAAAGCTTTGGACATGTGGAGGTGGCGAGCTAGTAGGTGGCTTTGCCCCATGGACAAGTGTCCCTAGGTTGAGCGACACCTTGCCTTAGTTTCCTCTTCATCCTCTTCTATATATGCCTCTCCTTTCTCTTACTGAGGATCCTTTTAGTTCCTTAGTTGCTTTCCTTCTTCCTTGGTGGACAATACCTCCCCTTGGTGAGCTTGGCGGCTGATACACTTGGTAGAGATAGCTTGGTGGCCGATCTCCTTGGTGGAGTCTTCTTCTTCCTCTAGTGGTGGCCAAACCTTAGAGTGTGTCTTACTTCTCTTCTTGTGGTGAGCATCTCCCCCTCTTTCCTTAGCACCTTCTTCACCTTCTTGCTTGATCTTCGGCCATGGTGGTTATGAGCTTTGCTTTTCTTCTTGAGGTGGTTGAAGGTGGTGTTTGGATCTTGGAAGCTTGGTGCTAGGAGCTTGGAGCTTGCTTGAGGTGGGTTACATAACTCCTAACTCTAGCTATACTACTTCTTTCTCATGTTGCATGTTTATATGACATTTTGATCGGCCATGCATCTTGTTAGATATGTTTCTTGCCCTAGTATGTACCTTTTATCTTGTTAGATATAGTGGTCATGTTGTTGATGTATGTTCTTGGACCTTGTGGTTAAACCTTTAGTTTAGGGGTTCCTTGGGCAAAACCCCTTTCTCTTCCATTTGGTTTTGAGAAGTGAGTTCGAGCTCTAGTGGTGTAGGCAAAACCCCTCTCTCTTGGTTGTTGAGAGGTGAGTCTATGTTCTAGTTGCTTGGGAAACACCCTCCTCTCACCATGGATTTGAGAGGTGAGCCTTGGTTGGACGTTGACCTGATGAAGGTTGGAATCTAGACCGATATGGGGGTGATCCACCATGTTGCCTGATATGTGATGTAGGTTGTGCAAAACCCCTCTCTCTTAGTTGTTGAGAGGTGATCCAACTATCTTGATCTATTAGGGTTTAATGATTATGATCTTGAGGTGGGTGATGACCAACCAATATGATCCTTGTGCCTTGCACAATACCCTTTTTTGGTGCTTTTCATGATACCCCTCTTCTAGGGTTTTGGCTTGGACGATATGCTAAGTTGGGCTTTGTTGACCTTGTTGCCCGATATGACCCCTTAACCATGTTAAGTGTTGTTGGACGATATGTCTTTGTCTTGGGCGATAGGGGTCTTGGCCGATAGGGTTGTTGTGCTGCCTGATACACCCTATACTTGGGTGCACGATACATTTCTGGACCCAGTTGCATGATACGCCCCTTGCTCCTTTGCTGCACGACACAACTCTTGGATCAGGTTGCATAACACACATCAGGTCTGGTTGCCCGATATCCCTTGTGCATGGATGCACTCCATGGTTGGCCGATATGTGTGGCTAAGTTCCCTAGCCGATAGGTTTTTGGTGAGGGATGTGATCCTACCCGATACACCTTTCGGTGAGGGATGGCACTACCCACCACACCAATAGTGAAGGTAGATGGTGCCTTTGGTGAGGGTTATGCTTAACCTGGAAACCCTAGTTTTGTGAGTTTGTTATCTTGTAACCACACCTCTGTTGATGATGTGTTATGAATCATAGTTTTTAACCAGTGATACATTTGATACTTAAAGATGATGTTATATAAGATGATAAGTTTAGGGCATAGTGGATGCTCATGGTTTTCTAACAATAATGTGATTTGTTTACAGATACTGCTTGTGCTTCATGTAATTATAATCATGGATTTTGTTCCAATCATGTATCTTCAACCCTAATAGTGTGATAATCATAAAGATCTATGTCTAGTGATTTAAGTTATCTCTCTTGATATGCATACTAACCATGCAGGTGTATCAAATGAATTCATAGCCAGATTAGAGCTATGAGGTATATGTGCTTTGAATAACACTGAATGATGATAATCCTTGTGGATGAGATAACATGTATCACTAGTATGATGTGAAAGGTTTGTGGATCTGATAAAGGCTGAGAGCCTAGTTGAGGTGAAGTCCTCTGATGTTGAGATAAGGGATTGCTATCCCATGGTGATGTTGTAAGCCTTGAGATGTAGTGGCATTCTGTGATGAGGGATTGCGATCCCATGATAATGTGATAATGACAGTAATAATGTAACTCAATGTTGTTTATGTTTTACAACTTGGTTGCATCAACAATCCACTTAAAATATACTAATTAATTATAGTGGAACATATCATGTAGTTTGCCTATACTATAGATCCATCATTGTCAGTAGCTGGTGATGGTAAAACAGGTTCTCCTGCGGGTTAACCCAGAAGCGCCTATTGTTGAATATGTGTGGTTTGTCCTAGCCAAAAATAGGGGGATTTGAGTGCAACTGCGGTTGCAGACTCAGGATATTTGGAGCATGATGAACATGCCCATGGCTCAGTGTGATAGAGCATGAATGCGTTCATGGCTCAGAGCGCGGTGATCAGGCATGTGGCTCAAGGTATACTAGCGCCGAGACTTGTACCAAGGTGGGCTAGAGATATGGGTAGCCTGCGGAGCTGACCCTGTGGCTGAGGCCACTTAAGCATGAGATTGTAGTCCTTCTTTGGTTTTCGTGCACTGACCACGAGGAGTAGAGGTCGTGGAGTACGACTCTTCTATTGACCTTGTATGGCACCGGCTTGGGCTTCGCAACTGATGGTTGGATTTGAGCAGTACGGCTCACTTCCTCAGGGCATAATAATATGTAATTCAGCCGAATAGTATATACTACTTAGGGAAAAAAACACAGAACATCGGTTGAGGCCTTGCTTGTGTAGTTGATCTAATTATACCTTGCAGTTATTTGTACGTTCCTTATGTTTTTTTATAAGTTCTTACAAATCTTATCTTGTCAATCATGTTCCATAAAGAATACTTGGTTATATGCCTCCTGGATATCTTGGTAAGCTTGTGAATAAAATAAGTTCTGCTCAGTATGCTTCTCATAGAATCTGCTTATATCAGTTATCTGATGTTCCTGCTTTAGTTTTTCTAAAGTTTTATAGTTTTGGCGGGGATTTATGTTTCTCGCTAGGACTGGGTGTCTCATCATGTTAGTTTACAACCTTTTTAGGTGATCGTGCTAGACGTGGTGGTGGGCGTGAGGTTGCGGCCGAGCAGCAAGAAGAGCAGTAAAAGGCAAGAGATGGATATGTTGTTGTTTTGGTTGTTTTGTAGTAGAGTCCTAGAGCCATCCCTGGACCCTTAGGTCCTCAGAGATGTTTTGATGACGTTTCACGATGTATAGCTGATGTATCTTGTTATATCATGTTGTTGGCCTTACGTGGCATGTTATGTATGTATAAACAGGTGATGAACTCATGAGTTGACAAGACAGTTGGTCCACATAAGCTGTGGACATACATCAAGGCTTGTAAATATTTATATAACATATTTCCTTATAGGATGAGGATCTGAATGTAATGGTTTCTTTGTTATTTGCTTTCCGCAATCGGTTTTAATTAACCCATGTTTTCAGTAATATGTGGTTTATGGTGTTTCCGCACATTTTCGCGTGGCATTTCATTGTCTGTGTGATAGCAGGATGTCATACTTTGTATACCCTGGTTACTAGTGTTGTGACCTATATGCCAAGGGCGGACTAGGTTGTTTTGCAACTTGACTATACATATCACTATGACTGACTCGTAGTGACCGAGGGCAGATGAGATCTTAGGATTCCAGCTCTCCTAGATCTTATACGACACTAATTTTGACTTAGTAGTGGTCAGTTAGAGTTTGAGTGGTATACTTGGAACTCATCATGGCTTAATAAAAGGCATAACCTAGTTGTGTAGTATATCTACTTAGGGTTGAAACACGATTCACATGGATTGTTAATCCTTGCCTTGTTTCTTATACTGCTAGTTGTTATTGATGTAGAAATAGTAGTCAACTGTTTAGTAAATGATAGTCTTGTATGTTCCCTTATATACTTGTTAATCATGCATGTTTCTATGCCTACTTGTTAACTTGCTCAATCTATTTAATCTGCTTAACTTATTTTAATAATATAACCTATTATAATCAATAATCGTTATTGAGATTTATATCTCTCATTGGGACGTTGGTTTCAACTCATGGGTCACCATATATTTTTAGGTGATCATCAGTGGCATCATCAAGATCACGACGGTGAGGAAGAGCATCTTGGAGAGCAGTAAGAGCACAATGTTGGATAGTAGTTAGTGCATTCTAGAGTTGTCCATGTACTCTCGAGTCCATGCAGGGGATGTTTTGTAGCTGATATGTACACTGATTCGAGTTTTTAGCAAGTGTCTTGATGTTTGTATATGGCATTTATATGTAGAATATATCTAGTACACATGATGTGGCTGAGTCCAATGTACATACATGTAAATACCCGGTATGGTATGTGTTGTATGCAAGTTGTAGGACCTTTATGTAAATATTTTGAACATGTTGGTAATGTTTAAAATGGTTTTAATTTGCCCTCTTTTCTAGTTGTGTGGTTAATTAGTGATCAATCATGTGTTTTGTTTTGAGTAATCTTGTTTAGAGTGATGGGGCGTCACATTTACCAGCCTCCAAAAATCACATATCCGTAAGCTTGCTATCATATCTTCATGACTTAAATATATGTTTTTTATGGTGGTGGTGTTGTTGTTGTGAATATGTAATGCAAAGACATTTAAGAAATCATGGAATAGGACATGTGCTTCCATGAAGGAAGCTTTCAAGATCTATCAATACATGACAAACATTTTCGATTGTGAAAGAAGTGACCACTAACACCTACTTTTGTAAGAAATGAAAAATCTAGATTTGAAGATTGTGTATGAACAATTATTACTCTCAAATAAATGTTTGTAACGAACAGAAAGAAGGACTATCATAACGATGCTTAGATTTGTAGGGAGAGGGATTGTGTTGTTACATAGTGGTGGTAAAGATCACCACAACATCAAGAAAATTGCAATTTTGAAAACTTAGAGAGAGTACTAGCACATCATATAACTGTGTCACATATATACACTTATAATTGAACCTGAGTATTGGGTTTTGTATTCAGATTTAATATAAAACTACCTAGATGTACTTCTCTTTTGTTAATGTAAGGGTTATTTGGGAGAAAATGAGTGGTTACCTATCAAAGATTATCATAGGTGACCACTACAAAGATGAGCATAGATGAAGATTGCTAGGGTAGAAGAAAAGTCTTTGTGAAATGATGGGCCAAGGCCTTAACATTATAGGTTTGTGGGTCATGATGCCCTCAGGGTGTTGCACGGATACACTAAGAAAAAGAGTAGCTGAAGAAACTCTCGAACAGCTAGGTGGAGATGTTGAGATGAAGAGTGATTGACGGCATCTCATGCTATTGAGCATAGGAGTTGAGAAGAGGAGAGTGGCATGTGAGGAGGGGTGATGTGGTGCAGTTGCGGGGAGGATGCAGAGAGGAGGTAGTTAGATTCTTGAAGGAGTGTGGATCACTACTGGGGAGAGGGGGTTGAGCAAAATCATGGAAAGGAATAGTTATCGGGGAGGAACCGGGAGTGGTGTGTGCGAGATGAGTTAAGGGAACTAATTTTTTGAGATGGAGAGAAAATATTAATATAATTATATAAGTAACTACATTTTTTTTTTACATTATCATATTTTGCAAACATATGTATTTTTACTGCATATGATTTATATATAACTAGATTCAATGTAGATAATAAGTAATTTTTCATAGTGGTTGTTCTCTGGGTTAGATATAAAAGCAAGAATTGTTACCTATAAACTTTATTGTTTCTTCATATAATCTTTTTGTCTTTACTATATGAATATTTATTTTAATGTCCACTTGTACTTTCCTCTTGGATTGTAGGCCTTGATTAATATTATTTGATGTCCTTTTCCTAATGTTGTTCAATCACTATTATATGCACATATTGGCTTTTATGTTGACAACATTCACTTTGTATTCTCTTATGGGGTTCTTCCAGCCACTACATGGAGAGAAAGGAGGTGTGGACCAAAGTTTACTAGGACTTATTCAGGTGTATGTAATCATTCTTGGGTGGTAGATTGAAGTAGTTAGTTTACCCTCTGTGGCTTATTTCCTATAGTTTTCTGTTATATATACCATGCATGGTGACAAATAATGTTAAGACATAAATATTTTAGTAGTTAGATTTTGATTTTAACTTCCAATGATGCACTTTTTGGTGACTAATAAATTACATACTTGAATTTTAGTATATCATACTTTGTGAAAAAATATTATCAAATTTGGCATTGGATGGTTTCACATTATTCCCTCAAGTAAGTTGAGTGGACCCCTCTAGGGTCCCACTCCTTATAGTTTGTATCGAAAAGAGGAAGATAACACAAAGACCACCAATGAAATCATACTAATAGAGAAAGTGATCTTCATATTGGACAACCCTTTACCCATAAGAAAGGAGATCTTGGTGTTCCGCTTATCTCTTTTTATGTCAATCATCAATTCATTTAGCACACACTTCTTGAATTAGGCTCAAGCGTCAGCATCATGCCTTATAGTGTGTATGTGAAGCTTGTCTTCGAAACCAACATACTGCATTCTCATGTTGGTCGATGGATACAAAAAATACCCAAGGGTAGTCTAGAATATGGATGGTAGTGGAGGAAAGAAAGTCATATGCCACATACCTACTTATTTCCTTGTGACCACCATAAGCTAGCTATTATGTTTGTCAAATGCTTGTGGCTTGTTCACTATATTCTAACTATTTTTTTAGTCCAATGTTGGTAAGTTGCATAAACAAAAGCTAATAAATTTTCTTGATAGATTTTAATGTAAATACACAATTTCCTTAAGAGATTCAGTAACATAAACCCCATTCTATCAAAAACTTGGAACCATAAGTAGATTGCATCCCTCACAAAAAGGGATGCCACCTTCCTCATGAACTCCTGATATACCTTGTATGGATGGGTCCAACTATAATAATATTTCACGACAATTGACCTTTGTCACTATTCCACCATCAGCAACTTGAACACGCCACAACAATCAAAATCGGGTTGGATGATTACCAACAGAACTTCTTAATGCCACCCTAGGAAGTTTTGTTCTTAGCAGCCCTGAGATACAACCTCATCAAAGACATCACGTACTTCCCAACATCACATCAACCGACATCAAAAGTATCCTGGAAAAGGATGTTGTTGATGAAGATATACCTCCTATGGGAAAGTTGAGGCCTAGTTGAGGCTAAAATAAGTTAACTTATTTTGATTCCACATTGAAACCATATACAACAAGAAATATGAAGAATCTTATGAAGATTTCATGGAATATAAATTTCATGTAATACTTAAATAACACACTCATAGAGGTCAAATCATGGGGTAATAATTTAGATAATCCATGTCACAGTTGTTTTGTATGATCTTGTATTCATGCAAAACACAGACTCTAGTCTCCCCTAAAAATTTGGACATTATGTTGAATATATACGATTACCTAGTGCATCGATATGGGAAGCCTAACTCATTTGTACGCAAAGCCTAGTGCAAATAAGTGGCAAAACTCACTCATAAAGGCTACTCACCAAAACATCCAATGTAAGACATATTTTTTTTACTCTACCTCTAATGCCCTTAAGCTTTCACCTATTCATAAGGTGGACATATGAGTATATGACCTCGTCATATAGCAATTTGTTGCCCTCTAGTGATCTAAGCTAGTTCTTTGGAGTCTATAGAAATGTCAAATAAGAGGTTTCTATTTTAGAAAAGGTTTATGCCATAGGATTACATGCTCTAAATAAGAACAAAATATACATATAAAACTCACTAATCTATCTTAGTAGGGTTCCACACCAGATGAAGGATTGCCCTTTCTTTCTCTTTTAGAATTCATCCTTCAAAGGAGTCCCTCTCCACCTATGTTCTTTCCTATGGTATAATGGGCATCTATCTTTTCTTAGAATTATGGTCATCATTGGGGATCTACTTCTTCTTATTTGGGTGTTCTCCAACCATCGTGAAAATGTCAAAAAAGATCAAGGAAGGAAATGACAAGAAGAGAGGATCAATTTCACTAGACGATGAGCAAAGATATTGAGAACTAGATAGTAATTCATGTTAATGGTGAACTGGATCGTAAATAAATAATGACATGGAAGCATTCCCATATATGGTTTATCTGTAACATCAATCATTTAAGAATATTGACAAGTACTCAATTAGCACAAGCAACAAGGAGGATAAGGGTAGTTGGCAAGATACGTTGCACATGCACAAGATATGCACACTAGACAAGCAACACATAATCTACTCGTGTGAATAATGGTTATAAATTTTGTAAATAATGGCGCTTACATTATTATACTAGTTTTTTACAATAATGGATTAGTAGGTCTACAATAAAAGATGGTTAGATGGTCCAGGGAAACTTGACTTGTAGTTTTTTCAAACACTAGTTAGTTTACTTAAATGCATTGTCAACTAGGTTTTTAAATATAATCTTAGTATTAAACATCTTATACATATATGCTAATAATTATCGATCGACTGTTGGGTTTTTTCTTACAAAATCTAGTCATTAGTTTGATTAAATGTTGATTATTAGTAAAATTGGTTGTTGGTTTAGTATATCAAATGTTGGGTGCATGCGACTCACGATAACTAGAATGATATTCAGATATTAAAGGAGAAGGAGTGTAATGAATAATGGATCAAAGTTAATGGAATATTGGAGCAGGATTGTATTGCATGAATTAGGCAAAAGTTGTTTCTTTTGAAGGCCCAACCAATGTTTCTCGTGCCGTAAGTGTATGGTTACATCCTCGATTAGACTTTGAAGAATAAGAAAATTCATTATACCATGACATTTTCTTTGGGTGGAATTCTACTTGAAAGAGGTGGTAGAGGTTGATCTTGTTCTTACAAGTCCATGATGTTACCAAATACATACTACATGATTCAGGACATATAAATGAATGGAAAAAGTACATAAAATAATTAAACTATTACACTCAGTTCATGTTAGAGGACCTATTTTTTTAATTTTCAATTACTTGTTTAAGTCTTGCATTTATTTCATTTCCCTCTCTTTCCTATTAATCCATTAAATTTTGAGGTTAAGTGTGTATAGAATACCTAAGGAGTATTCACTTTGCAAGTGGGTTGATGGAAGTGCAAAGAACTTCCAAGGTGCATACACCCTAGACATCTTCCACATGCTTAACAACATGTTTTAATGGATTCATGAGAAGTAGAAAGGAAATTACCTAGATGCAAAACTTTCATAAGTTGTAGGAAAATGTGAGAGTAGGTCCCTCTAACATGAACTGGATGCACCACTTTAATAATTTTGTGTAATCATTTTACTGATATAATCCAAGAAACCATGGTTTAAGTTCTAGGATAGAGCATCAAGTGAACAATGGAGCATGAATGTAACAAATAATGGAATTGATTGTTGGAATAATGGAGCATGAGAAAAATGAAGAACATGATTGCATTTGAATGGGAAAAAAATTGCCTCTTTCTCTAAGAATCCAACAATATCCTATGCTCGACTTGCAAGAATAAGAAATTTTATGATACTTTGGCATTGTCTTTGAATGAATCTCTATGTCATAGAGGAAATGGAGGCTGACTTTGTTCTTATAGGCCAATAAGGATGTTACTGGATGTATACTACAAGATGTAGGGCATTCAAGTGAAGGAAAAATGATTAAAAATATGAATAATCACTCAAAAAAATGGTATTAAACTACCAAAAATATTTGTATCAACAACCCCAAATTTTGTAGCTAAAAGATTTAGCTACATTTGTCGTTACATTAGAATATGAAGTTAATACCCATGAAGCTAATTGTTTTTGGTACATTTTTCAAAATTGTAGTTATATATTCATCTAGCTACAAATTCATATGTAACTTCAACTATAGGTGGCCGACCCAAAAAAAACTATAGGTAAAAATTGTCCTAACACATAAAAATGTAGTTGTAATTCTAGTTAAATAGATGACTACCATTATATATTTGTAGCTATGATATGCAGGGGGAATGACATTTGTTACAATTGTATATGTAGTTTCTATGTAGAAAAAAATGACACTAACTACATTTGTAAATGTAGTTAGTGTGTAGTGAAAGACATTATGTACTACGCATGCATACATATGTAGTATGATTATGTATCCAATCGATAACTTGCCAATATAGAGGTAACTTTAAAAAAGAGGAAGAAATCAATATTGATCTAGATCAAGTTGTGCTCATAATTCAACCAATCATACTTTTATTTATGTTGAAACAATGAGTACACATGGGGACGACATTAACCTTGTCCCTGTTATATAAAATGTATTAAAAAAACAAATACATGTATACAATGATACCCCATGAGAATATAAGTGTACATCTCAAAGTTCCACCCCAGGCCATGGCCAAAGTTCACATCAAAACTATCATATAGTCAACATTGCTCCTAAATCTCTTATGTCGTACTTGTAACCATGAACTTGGAAGCATCTAGTGCAAGTTCATCAGCCTCTATGCCTCATTATCATACATGTTGTGTTGATATCCTCTTTTGACTGCCTCCATTTGCTACAGGAGTTGTTCCAATTTGTTCGTTCCAAGTGAATGATTGTTGAGAACTATAGGATTATGAATTAAACTCATGTAAGAAAAAATACAAGACTAAAAAAGGTTCAAAAACTCTATAGGTAAATAGTTATAAGACTAACCATGCACACATAGAAGTGTTCATAAAGTTTCCATTCTTGTGGACTAAAGTAGAGTATTCTAAGAAGTTTGATAATGAAATTTAGTGGAATATGAACTTAATGTTGAGCTAGAAGAAGTAGAAGAAGTTGTATTGGGTGTATAGGAAGCTTCTAATATACCTACAATACATAGCATTCAGATTCACAATCCTTGATCAATTTTATGGGAAGACAACATTCTACAAACAAATGAAATCATAAATAGCATGAAATCATCATAAAAACATAAGTGAATCTTTATGTTTCTATTATAACTTTTACACAGACAGTTACCAAAGCCCTGTGCGTTGTAGGTTCCAAATCTGATTTTATGTTAGTAATTAAATGGCCTAATGAAAATAGGAAGTGCAAATATCCAACCTCTACACTTTAAGTTTCCAATATCTAGGCCTGATGAAAACAAGAACTGGCCAAACAGCTTCACATGAAGTTTGACAACTAGGCTGAGGTAAAGAATCAAACTCAAGTATCATCACTCCCCTAAGAAACTACCACAAGCCAAAACTTGATATTGGAATGGATACATCATCTCATCCCAGGAAGGGATTCCTTAAAAATAGGAGGAATTCATTTGTAGCTTCATGGAAGAATTTAGAATAGCATAGTTACCATATGGTAAGACTGTAGCTAAAAACATCAGGTTAGACATACCAAAAGCCAGAGAAAATCCTAATGCATCAATGAGATAGGACAAATATGGTCTTAAGACAACATTACTATATTAGAAACTAAGCCAACCTAATTATCCAATTTTTTGAGAAAATTTAAAAGATGATATCAGATCATCAACTCTTACAAATTTGAAAGAACACATGTAGCTTCAAACCAATTATAGAAGATCACTAGTGATGATCATTAACCTTGACATAACTTGTTCTTGCATGTTTATATTTGCAAATGACATGATTTTAAAAGCTCTGAAATCTGGGAACTTGGAACTAGTCCTTAATTCATGTGCACCCACATAGATCACCTTCTACAACACCATATCTATTTATCTAATCCCATCATTCTATTTAGTACCCTCACTTGTGAATCTATTTATCTAATCACATCATTCTATTTAGTAACCTCACTTGTAAATATATTTATCTAATCCCATCATTCTATTTAGTTGCTAAAACATGCAATCTTGAATATTGATCACAAGCTCAAGGTATCTTGAGTGTGGAATAGCTTTTCAATATTAGGAATAAATCCTCCACATTTTGTGCCTCCTAATGCATAAACAACAAATATTATATAACCAGAAATCAAGAAGAAAATGCTTCATACTGAAGGGACATAGTTTCTATTAAAAGAGGTACATATAGAGAACATTAATGAACATTCAACTATGAGCATTTATAGACTTTATTATTACTATATTAATGTTTAGCTTATATGGTTCGAAATAAAAAATAGTATAAGAGTAAATCTAAACTAAACATGCATAAGTGGTCATACTCAGACATACCAAACTTCTCTTCTACCCAGGAGAAGCAAGGGGCTAAACAAGTTCCTCAAACTTAAAAAAATCAAAAATTAGGGAATGCCTATGTACCTTGAAGAAACTAAGCAAACTGCTAAAATCCTTGTCGGTTCAATTGTTTTATCTTCAATTTTATTTTTATATTTTCCATCAAACTATAGTGTGTATTCCACTCTTGTTAATTTTGTTGGGTTTTAAGGGAGACAGATAAGGCAACGGAAACAAAAAATTTCTTCTCCCAAACCCAATCTAAAGGAATCACGTCAACGTCTATACAATAGGAAGGATGGTTTGTAGATGCATACCTTGTCCCGAGGCTTGCTTGGCGACGTTACCCCGTGGCTTGCGCGGTCTTCACCTCCGATCTTGGACGGTGTTTGTGCAGCTCCTAGTCTCACCGGGACTGTCAAGATTGATAGTTGTCCTCCGAGCGGAAGAAGTCTCCCGCCTCTGAAGTAGTCCAAACAGACCACCTAGAACTCTGATCTCCTTGTCCTATAAGGAATCGGAAGGATTTGCACCCTCCTATCAACGTACTAGTCACCAACACACTCTCCTGCAACCAGTTGCTTTTCTACAATTGTCTTTCCCTTTATGTGCCTCCCTTATCGGGTAGCACTTCCTCGGGCTCTTTCGGTTACCAAAACCAGAGAGAATGACAACTTTGCAGAGCAACTGGTGTTCTGAGTTGTTGTTGTTGAGAAGCCCCCAATACCCCTATATATAGGAGGGTCATGGGACAGGGTTCTCTACCCCGGGAAATGTGGGATCAAATAGGAGTAGAAGGGTTTGAGATTTTCCACAAAACAACCAACTGCGCCACCTGAACCGGTCGTTTCAAGCATGAACTGGTCAGTTGGGGACCTGAACCGATCGTTTGGGGCCTTGATTCGATCGGTTCGTGGTCCCGGTCCAACTCAAATTGACTTTCATATTTGTTTCTGATTAATCAAATATTAATCCTTGTCCAAATTGAATTTGTACAAGTGAAACAAATTGTATTTGCAAAATACTCTTCTGACTTTCCAAATGATCTTGTTTGGTCACATGAACCGATCATTTCAACAATTGAGCCGATCGACTCATAACTTGAGCCGATCGGTTCATCCCATGAGCCGATCGGTTAGGGCATAGACTTGTGCAAATCAGTCAATCATAGTTTCAACCAATCTGATAGTACTCTAATCAATTGGTCCAACACCTTGAACACTATGATATTGAGATATCAATTGATTGAGTGTTTAATTGAACTACTAAACTCCTTTAGTAATCAATCTAAACATCATTTGTGGAAAAACTCCTCTTCCAGGTTAAATCCTATGTGTGTGACCCTACAGGTCCATTTCACGTTGGCAGTGAAAGTCCATAACACTTATGACTTCATAGGAAAAGAGCGGTTCCTAGTCGCACATCAGTGCTACCCAAGTGAAAAGGAAAGTTGGAGAACAACTTTCAATCCTACAATCCATGAATGGTGTTACAGTGAATGTATAATTCCTTTGTCATTGATATCCCGAATGAACTCAAGGCATGGAACAGTCATCCTGTCAACGTTCATTCACTTTCTTGATCTCAGAGTAGATTGGAGGAGATATGTATGACATCAATATCACATACTGATTCACGCATGTGTGCACGCCTATCTCAATCCTACTCATCAAGTGGCCATGGATATCAAACTCCATCAGGAGGGACAAATCCCATATCTATCACTCACCCCTCAAAAGCCCCATGTGTCAAAGCCACCCAATCATCACCTTTATAGCAACCCATGTTTCAGGACTGTGTTTGATGATGTCAAAGTGTACCCAACGACATGTGTTGAGTGTAGTGATTTCATGTCAAAGAATCACACTCACCACCATCACTGTGAGAACTGATTGTGACTACCATGTCATGTTTCCATGTGTCAAACTCATGGTGGGTCTATCCGATACACTTGTTCTCTAACAAGTACCTATGTGTTTGGTTTGATATCTCCATATCATGACTAATGAGATTTTGTCATCAACCAACACCAAAATCTAGTCTTGTGTGTCATTGTTGTCTATCTATCTCCCACAATGACATCCGACTAGGGACAAAATAAGAATGTACAAACTCTTAGCATCTGTATGATCTCATCATCCAGGTCCTTAACCTGAAAGCATATGTCATTGAGTACTGTCATTCTCTAGACATTCAATCTGTTCTATCATTATCTCATATGACAGAACCAGAAAGAATTGGAAGCTTTCCTTTGATGTTTATCAAATCAATCTCAATGTATCCCACCAATCATCCCATGATTGGCTCTCAGGGCATACATACCAACAGACTCCCACTTGCACTACGAGCCAATCACCCTTGAATCATATTCTTAGTGATCTTCAAACATGTCCCACATGTTACTTTGCTCTAGTGCTAACATAGTGAGTTATGGCAACACTTTGCCAAAGTCAGTATTAACTGCATGTCTCTCATCTCTTCGATGTACGTCACACGTATGAGATGGAGTTTCTGTAATATGCGATCTAGTATTCCTTCGCTAACCTTTATCCACATTGCATGACCAAGCACTCCTAACTTGTCATCAATGACCGGAATAACTATAAGTTCATCTCTATGAACTCCTAGATTCATATAGTATCCACTGCTATTCTTTAACACATGGATGCTCAGCATTTCCTTTTAAAACAACTTTTTTGGAACGTTTCCATTATTCAACAAACATTCACTTTTATATATCTCATATATATTTTTGCGATTAATTTTCTGACCTTTTCCGGAAGTTTGCATCAGTGTAACTCTTTACAATGAACCCTTCCTAATTTCCATAGAATGAGTACTTCTCAAGTACTTATGGTATTCTAGTAACCCTTACTGGAACTAGACAGACATCCACTCATCATGTCCCACATACGAGTTATCAGGATGAGCACATCCTATTGTCATGTCCTACATACAAGATGATGAATGCATTTTATTCTTGCTATGTCCATACATGCAAGATAATGGGATAATTACATACATGATAGATCCATATCTATTCTTAGTGTTCCCATTCTTCATAAGAATTGGACACTTGGCTTTGGGATACTAACTCCATGTACCATGGATAAGTTTTCTCCCACTGAATATGTGCATGCTGAATCCTTCAGTATAGATTGCCAATGTATGCTCTCTCTTTTCCGGTCAAGAGGTCTTTGAGAAATATCTCTATAGATCTTTATTCTTGTCACATAGGAAACATCTCTTTCTTCCTTAAAGATAATTTCCACTTTTGGATTTCCATTCTAGAACATTTCCATTTCACATCAACATGTGGAATGTGAATACACTCCCACTAAATCACAGATTTCTCTTTATCTTTGACATATCAGTCAAACCCTTTGACTATATCATCAAAGTAAAGATCACAGTTCTGAGTTGTTTATACTCAATCAATCACATTGATTAGTCCATTGTAACTTATAGACTTCATTTGCATTAATGGATTCATAAACCTTATAGGTTGTGGCATGTACACATCCTTATTTTATTCCTTATAGGAATGCGGTTTTAGTATCCGTATGCCAAATCTCTTAGTCATTAAGTTTCAATCAATAAGAATCATCCTTCTCAAAATTTTATCCACGTGTCTTAACGCTTAAGACTCATTCACACTTATGGATTTCATCCCAATGGGTGCTACCATCAAGGTCATACCTTATGGTTCACATGGAAGTCATTTAGGATGTAATGCTCATAAACCATAACTCAAAATCGGGTTCCTCATATTTATCTAGATGGTTGATTCATTACATGACCAACTCATCACATAGATTATCGAGGTGTATCTGTCAAGGATATAAGAACTCACAACCCTTTGTGATTCTTAATGTCCTTTATTAGTGTGGGGTATTATTTATTTAAGAAGAAATTAGTTGTTTGATAATCATCCTCTAACTCCTTAGAGTATGACTCCTTGTTGATTTAGACATCACCATGCCTTAATCACGAGCTCATCGTCATAATCACTCACAAGGATCTCAAACATTTGGTTCAAGTATTTCATTCATTGATCTCATAAAGAATTAACACTTTACCAAATTTGTACTTCATCTATGATATTCTTGAACACTTCAAGATATTCATATTGGTATTTCTATAAACACCGCTTGAAGTATTAGCATTTACTCTAATAGGTATATAAATACATCACATGTATTATACCTAATAGGATAATCATTCTCCCACTACCTTAGTGAAGATTTATTAATCATGTCCAAGAGATTCATGTCTCTTACTGGTTCTCTAACCAAAAGAGTCTAGACTTATCCATCATATGGAAACTAGAAATGAATTTCTCATAATTTATGTTAATTTGATTGTTTGAGTTATCAATAACTTTTAGGTATCATTTTATCATATGCATACCAAGTACCACAAGATAAACAAGGCATTGCCATAAAGATCATATCTTTTAAATTGAAACATCAACTTTATTAATTGCTATCATTGTCATACAATATACAAAAATTAAAGTGTTTCTATCCATTGGCAAATATGAAATAGCAGTTCATAACTCTATTACATGCCTTCAAGGATGAAAATAAACTAAAGTACTCCTGTCTATGGTAGTAACACTTGCCCCATTTATTGAGTGCTTTACATTTTATATCTTGGTATCATATACCTCAAAAATGTTACAAGTTTATTTCATGACACCTTCAGGTGGAGACGTCTGTTGCCTCCTTCTTCTTTAGTTCTTCTAGATAGAGTGGACAATTCCTTTTTCAACATCCTGGCTTTTGACAATGGTGGCAATTGCCTCTCTTGGTCATGCCTCCTTTGGCCTTAAGAGATGAAGACGCCTTGGGCTGCTAGCTAGCATCAGAACTTTTCTTAGCTTTGCCCTTGCCCTTGCGCTTAGACTTGCCTTTCTTACTGTTGATCATCATCATAGACTTAGGCTTGTCCTTCTTCATCTGTGCCTCAGCTGTCCTCAACATGCCCAACAACTATGTCAATGGCTTGTCAAAGTTGTTCATGTTGTAGTTCATCACAAACTGACTATATGATTCTGGCAACGATTGCAGTATCACGTCAGTAGCCAACTCTTGGCTCAGGGGAAATTCCAGTCTTATCAGGTTCTCCACATACCCAATCATCTTGAGCGTGTGAGGACCAACTGGATCTCCTTCTATCATTACACACTTGAACAGTGCCCTGGAGACATCATATCTCTCTTGTCGTGCTTGATCTTCATACATGTTCTTGAGATGTTGAATCATCTCAATGACACCCGTGTTCTCATGTTGTCTCTATAACTCGTGGTTCATGGAGCACAACATCAAGCACTTTGCATCAATGGCATCATTAGAATGCTTCTTATAAGCATCCCTTTCTTCCTTTGGTGCAGTAGGAGTAGGTTCCTCTGGAATTGGAGTATCCATGACATAAAGCTTTCGCTATTGAGTGAGAACAATTCTCAATGTCCTAAACCAGTCGTGGAAGTTAGTCCCATTCAGCTTGTCCTTTTCAAGGACCGATCACAACGAAAAGTGATTGTTGTTTGTGGTCATTTGAACTATAAAAGAAAATATATGCAATTTAGTCCAAAACTCAATTTTGATTTATTTGATTGCTTTGAAAGGTTGACGATATAATTAGGTCTTTAATTAATTATCACTCCCACTATTTTTGTTCAAATTGATAGCCCTCACCATCAATTTGGAATATTGCAGCGTACAATCTTCTAGTGGGTCAAGATCTTGAAATACTCTAAGTCATGGACCAGCTAGGGTTGTCACCCACAACTTAGATCTTCCAGGTAGGCAACTTTTTCCTATTGCATCATATGCAACTCTTGAAAGATGTCATATGCAACTCCTTGCCATGATCGCCTCCATGCCTCAAGGAGCTAGATCCTATCTAGGTCACCTTGTTAAGTCTAACCCAAAGCCAACATGATGAATATGCACCCTCCTAGGGCAGACCCACATATCCATCCTTCACGCTTCCACGAGATAGATGGTGCACCACGCTAGGGCGTGCCCACACTTGGCCGATCAAGATTTTCACGTGTGTCACATTTTGAAGGCATCTAA
Organism: Alisma plantago-aquatica; assembly: GCA_963693085.1. Lineage (NCBI taxonomy): Eukaryota > Viridiplantae > Streptophyta > Magnoliopsida > Alismatales > Alismataceae > Alisma > Alisma plantago-aquatica. The sequence continues at coordinate 757,992,591 of OY856411.1, forward strand.
AACTTTAATATTTAATGAGGGATTTGGTTTTTATAGGTACATATACATATCCAATCACCACAATACATAGTATGTATCATATACATGCTATATCCCACAGAAAACATGTGAAATGATAAAAGTGATGATTATGGCCATCCTAATGTGATTCCTCGAGCCAAGAGGAATCACGGTCATCTAGGTCTACATCACATGCAACCTGTCCATGATGAAGTGCTATAGCCATCTGAATTGATCAACTCATCACATGAATGACCTGCTCGCCTTGGTCGGTTGTCTGGGTGCCACCAGCCAATTGGTTGGCTCCTCCAACCGATCGGTTCGCCTGGTCATCATGCATCTCCTCAGGTCGCCACCCTCTCGTCTCGCTCCTCGAGCCGATCGTCTGGATCGCCAACTGATCGGTTCATGTCTTGAACTGATCGTTTCAGTCATCATCAGATGTCCTCCGTTCTTTGACATAATAGAAAATAAAAGATCTATCCTATTTTACATTTAAAAGGGAAACCCTAAGTTACATTCGGGGGAAGCAAAGGTAGGAAAGAAATCTTGAGTTATCTCGAGTTACATCAGGAATAAGGAGGTAGGGAATCAGTGTGCAGACCGAGATGTAAGCAACCACATTCAACCAAGCAGACATACATAGGGTTTATTTGCTATAACCACACTATACATCTACCACAAAACTCATTTAAGGGTGACTTGTATCGAGTGAATTCATATTACATATCATATATGTATATAGGGATTTGTGGATTTATGATTGGACATGCATAAAGCCAATTTTATTCACATCGTATGCAATAAATAAAGGCGACAAACCAAAATCGATCACATCGATAATCCTAAAGTATAGAGCAGTTGGCGTGGCTCTGATACTACTGTTGGGTTTTAAGGGAGATAGACAAGGCAGCGGAAAAAAAAAAATTCTTCTCCCAAACCCAATCTAAAGGAATCGTGTCAACGTCTATACAATAGGAAGGATGGTTTATAGAGGCATGCCTTGTCCTAAGGCTTGCTCAGCGATGTTACCTCGCGGCTTGTGCGGTCTTCACCTCCGGTCTTGGATGGTGTCTATGCTGCTCCTAGTCTCACCAGGACTGTCAGGATTGACAACTGTCCTCCGAGTGACAGAAGTCTCCCGCCTCTGAAGTAGTCTACATGGACCACCTAGAACTCTGATCTCCTTGTCTTACAAGGAATCGAAAGGAGTCGCACCCTCCTGTCGGCGTACTAGTCACCAACACACTCTCCTACAACCAGTTGCTTTTCTGCAGTTGTCTTTCCCTTGTTGTGCCTCCCTTATTGGGTAGCACTTGCTCAGGCTCTCTCAGTTACCAAAACCAGAGAGAACGACAACTTTGCAGAGCAACTGGTGTTCAGAGTTGTTGTTGTTGAGAAGCCCCCAATACCCCTATATATAGGAGGGTCATGGGACAGGGTTCTCTACCCCGGGAAATGCGGGATTAAACAGGAGTATAAGGGTTTGAGATTTTCCACAAAACAACCAACTGTGCCACCTGACCCGATCATTTCAAGCATGAACTAATCGGTTGGGGACCTGAGCCGATCGGTTCACACCTAAATCGATCATTTGTGGCCCTGAGCCGATCGGTTCACTGCTGAGCCGATCAGTTCGTGGTCCTGGTCCAACTCAAATTGACTTTCATATTTGTTTCTGATTAATCAAATATTAATCCTTGTCCAAATCGAATTTGTACGAGTGAAACAAATTGTATTTGCAAAATAGTCTTATGACTTTCCAAACGATCTCGGTTGGTCACATTAACTGATCAGTTTACCAATTGAGCTGATCGTTTCATGACACATGAGTCGATCGACTCACAACTTGAGTCGATCGATTCACCAATCTGAGCCGATCAGTTTATCCCATGAGCCAATCGGTTGGGGCAGCAGACTTGTGCAAATCAATCAATCGCAGTTTCAATCAATCCAATACTCTAATCAATCGGTCCAACACCCTGAACACTATGACATTAAGCTATCAATTGATTGAGTGTTTAATTGAACTACTAAACTCCTTTAGTAATCAATCTAAACATCATTTGTGGAAAAACTCCTCTTCCAGGTTAAATCCTATGTGTGTGACCCTGCAGGTCCATTTCACATTGGCAGTGAAAGTCCATAACACTTATGTCTTCACAAGCAAAGAGTGATGCCTAGTCGTACATCAGTGCTACCCAAGTGAAAAGGAAAGTTGGAGAACAACTTTCAATCCTACAATCCGTGAATGGTGTTACAGTGAATGTATAATTCCTTTGTCACTGATATCCCGAATGAACTCAAGGCATGGAACAGTCATCTTGTCAATGTTCATTCACTTTCTTGATCTCAGAATAGATTGGAGGAGATATGTATGACATCAATATCACATACTGATTCATACATGTGTGCATGCCTATCTCAATCCTACTCATCAAGTGGCCATGGATATCAAACTCCCTCATGATGGACAAATCCCATATCTATCACTCACCCCTCAAAAGCCCCATGTGTCAAAGCCACCCAATCATCACCTTTATAGCAACCCATGTTTCAGGACTGCGTTTGATGATGTCAAAGTGTACCCAACGACATGTGTTGAGTGTAGTGATTTTAGGTCAAAGAATCACACTCACCACCATCACTGTGAGAACTGACTGTGACTACCATGTCATGGTTCCATGTGTCAAACTCACGGTGGGTCTGTCTGGTACACTTGTTCTCTAACAAGTACCTATGTGTTTGGTTTGATATCTCCATATCATGACTAATGAGATTCTATCATCAACCAACACCACAATCTAGTCTTGTGTGTCATTGCTGTCTATCTACCTTCCACAATGACATCCGACTAGGGACATAATAAGAATGTACAAACTCTTAGCATATGTATGATCTCATCGTTCAGGTCCTTAACCTGAAAGCATACGTCATTGAGTATTGTCATTCTCTAGATATTCAATATGTTCTATCATTATCTCATATGACAGAACTAGAAAGAATTGGAAGCTTGCCTTTGATGTTTATCAAATCAATCTTAATGTATCCCACCATTCATCCCATGATTGGCTCTCAGGGCATACATACCAACAAATTTAAGATACATGACATCTAAAAAGTCTGTTAAGTGTAACCAGCTTGATTTCATCCAATCCCTTTCTTGAAGTAAGAACATGCACACCAAAAATCTAATGAAAGATGGATGCAAAGTTTATTGAGAAGTTACAAATAAATGTATATATATTTGGAATGGGAAAACTATGTAGACCAAGAACTCTATTCTCAAGTGGAACTCTGCATTGATCTATTAGCTTTTAATATGCTAAAATGAATGGCATTGAATCATATTTCCAACAACAATAAAGATTATGATTGACACAACATATATAGTGTAGTTCTTCATTCTATAGAACATGGTTTTACTAGTTCGAACATTAGTAATGATAATATGAAGACTAGGTTCAATCAAGATAGAACTAGATGTGCTTCTAGAAGAATATTTTGCATCATAAACAAAAATACCTATATCTTCCTTCTTTGGTGTTGGAGCCTCATTGACACCATATCCAATTGCTCCATGGATGTACTTCCTTTCTTATAGCTTCTTCAAAATTTCATACTTGTATTCACGGTATACTCTAGAAACCCATCGATTTCCTCAATCAATTCATCACTAGGAAGAGCATTGAGAGAGGCATCCTTGTCTTAGTCAAGCAAGACAAAACAAGGGTACATATTTGTACCCATACCAAGCCTACATCTAGTCTCCTTATCATGGCAAATAGATCACATGTAATCATCTAAACATTAACACCGAGATTGAGTTCTCTACAAATAGTTTCAGCACTGACATGCCTTTGAGGATCAAAAAGAGGTAGTAAGACAACAAACTACCACGGCCTGACTGTAATTTCCTTGGACTTCTCAAGAACCTCTGGCCTCCCAACACTAAAAGAAAGAAGCAAACATTCAATATACTTGTCAATTATAGAATGGGCATTCTCTTAATGTCTTGCTTATAATTGAGAGTCAAAATTTGTTGCAGGGCACCTTTAGTTGCATCTATCTATACTGCATTTTCTATTGGTGTTCAACTAATAAAGAAGCTAGCCAAGACATCACATATCTCACAAGTTCCCTGTATTAATCAAACAAATGAAGAATAATTAACTATTTATCAAAAAATAAATAATTATCAATGGAAAATTACGTAGGAGTATTATGTGCATGAGATGGAGATGGGAAACCATTGTCATAACATGCACTAGGTGAAATATAACTAGTGAACTCATAATGGAGGCTAGTACAATAAGTACAATATGACCTTAATGATTTTGTATCATGTTATGCCCTTAGTATCCTTGGCTGAATGGATCTTAGATTGCAATGTTTATCTTGAATAAACCTCTCCAGAAGGTCAATAAATCTTGGTGGCATTTGGATTGCAATCCCTATATTGAATTCTTCTCTAGGAGATCAGATAAAACCTCATCTTCTGTACATCGCATGATAAATAGCACAATTTGTAGAAGACACAAACATAAGACACCTTACAATTTGATATAGTGATAGGGACACAAACGTTTACACAAACACATGCTCCAACTTCCTTTATAGAGATTAAAGTCCTTAGCAGCCGACATTGGCTTTCCATAGGTTTCTTGAAATTATAACGACCAGAAAGCTAACTTAAATACCAACTCAAAGCAAGGTGAGTATTTTCTTATAAACTTCCAATTGAAAAAGTCAAAATTAGCAACTAAATGGTATCAAATATTCAATTAGAATATCAACTGCATCTACTGACATACTAATAATGTCTCATATGGAATATTCTACTATAGACGGTCATGATACCTGCTAGATTGGAAGAAAAATAGGACTTTTGAAATGCTTATTTTTTATAAAACATTATTAGAGACATCTAAAAAGAGGGAGAATGATAAAGTTTTGATTGAATATTATAGTTATAAAGAATATCTTAGATAATATAAATATCAACAAAAAAATATCATTTGGGAAAACATATAATCACCGTTGTATAAATCATCAAGGGGGCACATGTATTAGGAAGCCAGTTTTTGCCCAGTCTGGGTTGCCTACCAGTGAATACAGTTGAAAGTGTAAGTAGACAAATATAATATTTGGTATCTATTTATATTTCCATTTCTCTAGATACATGACTTCACGAAAGTGTAACTAGACTACCCACGACTACGAGCAAGTTCCTATAGTTCTTTTAGCTCAACTATTATTTGATAGCAATGCAAAATATTTTGAATACCAATCATTAACATTGGAAGACAAAAATAATTAGTAGTGCATTGTTGTCAACACCAAAACAAATCCAACTATTGATAAATGTAAATGCTAAATTGCAGAAATAGAAACAACTCAGATAGGTCATTTTCAAAGAAAAAAGAACCCCGGTGTGAGTTTAGAAACTACCTAGTTGTGTGAGTTTTAAGACACCTATAAAAGAAGTTGTGAGAAGTTATCATCAAGAAGAGCAGACTAGTAGTAACAATAAGAGAGAGAAAAAGAAAAAGGTAGTAGATAAAAGAAAAGGCAGTAGCAGAAATAGAAGATGGAGATGAGGAAGGAAGTAATGTACCAAAAATCGGCAGGAGTAGGGGGAGAAGGAATTAGTAACTAGGAGGTGGTTGAGGAGGAGGAAGAGGAGGAAAAGAGGAGTGAGAAGAAGAGAACTAAATGGAAACATCAATAGAAGAAAGGAAAATAAAGAGGTTGGTAATGCAGAAGAAGGTAGTGAGTAGTAAGAAATAACTATAGGTAGAAGTAGAGTACATGGAAGTACTAGTACAAGGAGGAGAATAATAAACACTAGCAACAGTAGGAAACATAGGCAAACTTGACCCATTAGCATCTATGATGTCTGTCCAACCCTCCTAGGCACCCACATTGCTAACTATGAAATGAGAAATTTTGTAGGCACTTATTTCTAGGTTCCACAACCCAATGTAATGTTATATATTGCATCTAACGTATTAAACAACTAAAGATGTAGATACAGACAGCCATCAAATTTGAAATTATGATATTTTTTCACAGGCAATCCCAGAATGTTGAAGCTTCATAATGATATTTGGTCTAGCTTTGTGTTTACCTATGAGATCTTTTCTCTATTTTAATGTAGCAGGTATTGTCCCGTATTTTGATTTAGGGTCTATTGACTACGTGCCCTTATTGGGTTCATATTTTTTAGCTGATTTTCTATATGTATGGAGTTCTACCGTTGTTTTCCTCTCCCTCCCCTTTGTAAGTATTCTCTATACTTAGTCCTTCTCTATCTAGCCCTCCCCCTACCATCCATCTAAACAATAGTCTTGGACTGCAATCAATTGATTTTGAGTCACCGTAAAGAAGCAAAGGGTCCTTCTATTGTCCTTAGATAGAAAGCAAGAGTAATTAGAAAAAATTAAACAAGTTGAACATTTGATAAAAATAGTTATACATAATGAAAAAAGAATAGAAATATAGTTTAAATATCAAAAACAACTGGAAACTTTTATATTGTATATATAAAAGCAATTGTGAAAAAGTTAAATGGCGTGATCTTCCGCAATCAATAATCAAAGTATTAGGTTGTTGAACACTCTTTTAAGAAATTAATGTCAATTTAGATTTACTAGTTGGTCATATAAAAATAGTTGCACATAACCAAAAAAGAAACAAAATATAGTTTTATTTATATACCAAAAATAAATGGAAACTTATTGTATATTTAAAGTAATTGTCAAGTTGAATGGTGTGATATTCCTCAATGAAGAATCAATGTATTAGGTTGTTGCTAATGTCAATTCGGATTTACTAGCTAGTCATATCACATATATATTTCATTCTGAAAATATATTGTTTTTTGTGTTGCCTTCACTTTTTATCAGGTCTATAGAAACATGTTTCTAACTCTCTGCATCATAATATTACATTCCTTTCAGAGTTTCGGTACAAAGCATCAAATAAATGCAATTCTATGAAGAATAGACAAAGGGGACCGAGGATGATGTACTAGATGGAAGCATTCAACCGATCTTACTTGAGCATTAGTTCACATACTAGGAGTAAGGACATGGATATTGATATGAATGCCTACAAGACAATGAGATGGAGATAATTCTGCTAATTCTATAATTGATGGTGGAGTGGAAAATACATTACTTAATGAGATATCTACTTCATGTGTGTTTTTCTTGAATATCTTATTATCTTGGAGAACTTTTAAAACTTAAAGATGATAGGTACGTGATGGTACATGGTACTCATGTATTTCGTTACCGTTACACCTTGTTCTTAGATAGCTTGAAACAAATATTGACTCAAACATTATAAATAAATCAAACCAAGTTCAAGATTACCATATTTCTGATTATACAAGTTGATAAAAAGAGAAACTATGATCAAGACTTTTAACATGCATATTCATTATATAGTATTGTCTTACATACTAGTAACTATGTTAATTATATGTGCTCAAACAACACACTTTATCACCTTGAATATCTAAACTCCAACAAGAAAAAAAAGATTGCTTACATGGTTCTTTTTTATTATATTTCATCATCTTTAAATGGAGGACCAATTATTTAAACCTTACCAAAATACAATATGAAATTTTGACAAGATTGTTATAAGAAGAAATTAAGCATGACTGGTAGAAATAAGTTTATGTTGAACAAAAAAGTGTTAAAATAAACAAATCATCAAAAACTTTGACCTGCATTATTTCTAGGTGAATACTAATCTGGGAATATAGTCCACATGTTTAATTTACTCATATTTTTTTAGCCTGCGGACTGAAGAATCTAAGTGAGTTCAACTACTTGCTTCTTGGTTGCACATGATTATTCTAAGAATGGGTTGTCTGACACATTGTGCTCTTCCATGAATTTGACATAGCAGACCAAGGTGTCATTTCAAAAGATGATACACTCCACCTGGTAAAAAAATGAATCATCTTATTAATTATCAAAGGTAAAAAAAAGATAATTGTAGAGTTCACCATCATGCACAACTAGTATAGTATAACACAGAACAAGGAGGGGGAGATTACAACCAGACATAGCAACATTGATCCATGCTAATGTCATCATGCATTCCTCTAGAACCACCTAGTCTGAGTAGAGTATCAATCTACATACTAGCTCATGTGGAAGTCGCCATTTCCAATGACCATTCCATTAGGAAAACATAAACTAACACCTCATGGTTGTATTTTCCAGTTCCATCTTCCATGTGCATTAATATCTTCATCGGGGGAGTATCAAGGAAGATTACTTTGCCCTATTCTTGCTACCATTGGATTTGATGGTTGACGCTTGTTCTCCTTTAGGGAAGCTGACAAGAATGAGCCTTAAGGTTGATAGCCATCTTTTCCACTATGCGGAAGTTGGATGGTGCATATGGAATTCATGTAAGAGGGACAGTATGAAATGAGTGCAGCGGGTGAGAGGCCACCCTTTGAAAATTGGGGAAAGAGGACATTTGGTGGAGGAGGGAGAGGTGATGAAAAAAATCCCACCACAAAGGAGTCCTATAGTTTAGATTTGCAGGACACGGGATGTCAAGTGAATGAAGGAGTCTGTGTGTATTGAATGTGCTATTAACTACATTTTTCTATTTATACCTATTGTGATTTGTACTCAGAAAGGTCATTTACCTTCATATTTAATATATGTATGAAAAAATTATGTAGCTAAACCATAATTTTTCTGTAGTGAATATAGACTTTCTGAAGAATGGAACACAATCAATGATATAATAGAGACCATGTGTTAAGAAGAAGCAAACACCATTTATAGAATAATGGGTCATTTGAATGTACAAGAAAAAGTGCCTCTCATATTAAGCATTTAGTCATATCATCTGATCCACTTGTAAGAGAATGAGTCAAGCAGTTTTGATGGCTCCATAGAAAACTTTAATGATGTATTCATTGAACTTCTAATTGTTTAAACTTATACAATACCAGGAGCTTGTCATTAATGTGACCAGACACATAATTCATGTGTGGAACAACACCACCTAAAATGAGTTTACTCAAAACAAAACATATGATCAACAACTAATCATCCATATTACCAAAAAGGAGGGTAAATTAAAACCAGTTTCAACATTACCATCATGTTCAGAAAACATTACATAGAGGCCCAACAACCTGTATCACATCACATACCATATTAGATATTTACATGCATGTCCAGTAGCATCAGCCATAACATGTATACAAAAGATATGTTTTACATATACATGCCATATACAAAACATAGGCACACTTCAAAAAACTCAAGTCATTATACATATTATCTACAAAACATCCCCTACCCAGACCTAAGAGTACATGGATAACTCTAGGACTCTACAACTACTTGTTAACATTCTTCTTCTACTACTCCCCAAGTTGTTCTTCCTCACTATCACAATCCTGACCACGCCGTTGACATCCACCTAAAAATATGTGGTGACCCATGAGGTGATACCCATGTCCCATCAAGAGATATAACTCTCAACCAATGGCTATTGATTATAGCAGGTAACTTTATTACTAAACAAATTAAGCAGGTTAAACTCACTAAGCAGGTTAATAAAGTTAAGTAACTAAAATTTTTAAATCATAACCATCATAGTATATAGGAAAATAGGTAAGGTTACCACTTTCTATACAGTTAATTTCTCTTACCACATTACATAACAACTAAACATTACAAGAAACAAGGCAACATGTTAAAAACCAATGTGATTCGTGTTTAACCCTAAACAGATATACTACACGGTTGTTTTATGTATTTTATTCATCCCTGAGGAGTTAAGGTCTACCACTCAACTCCAATTGACCACTACTAAGTCAAAATCAATGCCATCCAAGATCTAGGAGAGTCAAAATCCTATGATCTCATCCACCTCCAGTTAGTATGAGTCATCCGCGCCAACGTATAAGTCCAGCTACCAAACAACCTAATTTGTCCTTGGTATATAGTTCAGGACACTAGTGAACTAGGGTATACAAAAACCCAAACATCTGAGGTACAACCGCAGTTGTCCTCAATCTCATCATATGTACAAAACTTGAGGTACAACCGTAGTCGTTCTCCTGTCGAGGTATGACTACAACCATCCTCGAAATATTGGGATCAGGATGACAAGGACCTATAGTATCAAGCACCCTGCATACTCAACAATACATGCTGTGAGTTTCCCTTAAGAGTGCTCATTTCACAATCCAGTAAGTCCTAACACTGGAATGGATCTATGGCACAGGGAACTACATGATTTGGGTTTCACTTTATTAGTTAATGCCAATTGGGTATATTCTAACTGCATCAATCAAGTTACATACAAACCCTAAAAGAATTCTACAAAAACATGGGTAGATTGCAACCTTAGAAGATATAAAACGTATGAAACATAGGGCTTATCACATCATCACATGGTACTTTTTCATTTCCATACATGTAACCATGCTCATCTTCATATCATCACATGATTTCAAATCCTTATCACATCATGAAGAGGATCATACCTCAATTAGGGTACAAAACCATTTCCAAGGTCATAAGACCATCACATCATACCCTATAAGAACATCATTATATTTCCATGCCTCATCAAGGCTCATCATACCATCACCATACATGTGAGACATAGGTTCGGTATAACATTATATTTAGGAGCAATGATGTTCATTAGATAGCAAAATAGCTTACAACAACATATAGAGAGAAAGAACTCCATTATCATGCTAATCACACAAGAAGTTATGTATCACCCTCGCTTACTTATAATAGGGTTAGGTCTAACAAGCTAAGGTGAATTAGGGTTACATAACAATCTTTAAAGATAAACCCTAATTCTCAACATCACCATCATATCATGAAAGCATAAGATCAACATCACCAACCATAAGTCAAGAAACATAGCAACCATGAACCAAGAAAATTCTCATCGACCACTAAGGGTCAGGGATTTCATTGAACGCTAAGGGTCAAGGGGTTTGGAGACCACTAAAGTTAGGAAATTGCATCGAGTGCTAGGGTCCAGCACTCAACGACCACTTATGGTTAGGTATCATTGGTGATTGATTAAGACATGAAACATTGGCGACCGATGAAGATAAGAAACATTAGTGACCGATGAAGACATGAAACATTGGAGACCGATTGAAATCATGACTCTTGGCGACCACAATGAATAAAATCCTTCATAAACCTCCAAAAGGTTCAAGGTTTGGTAACCGATGATGATCTCAAGGACCTTAGTGACTAACATGGTCTAAAACTTGGCAACCACTAAACATCAAAATCTTGGTGACCAAACATGGTTTAGAACTCATCAACCACATAAGTACCAAAATCTTGGTGACCATGAAGAGACCAAAATAGTTCGGTAACTACTAAGAATACAAAGGGTCATCAAGTTGCATCTCAAGGAGAGAGATTAGTTCAAAACACTAATTAGCAACCACCAAGAGAGATAGAGTAAAATCCATAATTTTCCACATGCAAAAAGGTATCAGATGGCCATTCCCATTAAGAAGACATGCACAAGAGTTAGGGTTCATCTAATATTATAACTAATCAAGCACCATCATGTAAACATAAACCCTAGGTCATGATATCATCTTCCTACCCAGAACAACATTTTAGGGCAAGATCAAGTGCATGCAAGATGAAAGTAAGCAATAATTGTGGAGAAAGTTATATAACTCATCTTGGAGATGATGTAAAAACTTCAAACAACAAGATAGATTGAAGGAGGAAGGTAGGAACCCTAGCTTGAGCACTCCTTTCAAGCTAGCTCCTTCTCCACAAAGAGAGCAAACCCTAAGTCAAGGAAGCAAGAAAGAGATGTTCTTCAAGCACTACCATGGAACACAATTGGTTCAACCAAGAAGAGAAAGAAGAAGGGAAGAATAGAAAGGAAAACATAGGTAAAGAGGGAGATCTCACTTACTAAGACCAAGAAGAAGAGCAAGATAACACCAAAGGATCATAAGAAGGGTAGCTAGATCCAAACCCTAACTTCACATGCAAGGGTGATCAATCTACCTTATTCAACCTTGAGCTCCTCCTTCACCACAAAGTAAGAAGGGATGAACTCCAAGAAGCCAAGAAAGAAGAGAGAGGAAACTAGGTGTGTAAGGTAGTTGTTTGCATGCAAAGAGAGAGGTTTATATAGAATAGAGTTGGAGAGAGAAAAAGAGGGTTGGGTGTCAAGACCAGCATGCCTTGTGTCCAAGAGATATCATCCATGCAAGAACCACACTCAACCATGCAAAAAGAGAGATCATAACAAGAAAATCAATCGACCCAACGTGATCAGAAAAAGCAAACGATCACTAATATCTTGACGACCAAGAGATCAAAAATCCAAACGGTCGCTGACCCTAGGTGTGTTGGTGACCAAATATGGGTTAGGAATTTTCATCAACCACCAACCCTATATGCACTAGGAAACCTTGGCAAGTACCAACACAAGGGGGTTCATCAGTCAATACAATTCGAGGTCAACAATCAATTTAGGGCATCCATGCAAAACCTTATCTCATCATGAGATGCTACCACTCAAACCAAGGCGTAACAAGGCGCCCCAAATCACAACCATTACCAACATGATGTGAAAACATGTGAGGCACAAAAAGCATGTGAAAAATTTCAAGAAAAACTCTAGACATGGGTAAATTGCAATTAGGTCCAAAACAAGTATATATATATGCATAACTGCCTCAAACATTGTTCAAACTGAACCAAACATAAGACATAAGCTCGTCACATGATATTAAAGAACATAACAAACTTTAATTAAGTTTTTAAGCATATAATTATGATAAGAAAGCATATTCAACCAAAAAGTAAGGTCGGGGGTCTTACAACCATTAACCCCTAACAAGGATTTTGCCCCAGAAAATTGATGCAAACAAAGATGGGTAATTCCTACACATCTCATCCTCTAATTCCCACATGACTTCTTCCATGCCATGGTGATGCCAAAAAACCTTAACTAAGACTATATCCTTCTTCTTAAACTTCTTCACTCTCCTATCTAGGATCAACACAAGACCCTCAACATATGACACATCCTCCTCCAACTCAACCTCTACTGGATGCAACTTTAGCTCTGTATTAGGGTGAGACTTCCTCAAAATAGAGACATGTAAGACATCATGCATCCTATGCAACTCAGGTGGTAACTCCAACTTGTATGCCACCTTCTCAACACGTGTCAAGATAGGGTATGGTCTCATAAACCTAGGAGCCAAATTACCCTTCCTACCAAACCTCGACACACCTTTCTAAGGAGAGACCTTAAGATATACTTGGTAGCCAGCTTGGAACTCAAGTTGTATGTGGTGTTTATCAACATACAACTTCTGTCTATCTTTGGTCACCTTCATCTACTTTTGTATCACCTTGATCTTCTCTGTAGTCTGTTGCACTAGATCAAGACCCAAAAATGGATACTCACCTATCTCATACCAACAAAGAGGGGACCAACAATGTATCCTATATAAAGCTTCAAATGGTCCCATGTCTATGCTCCTATGATATCTTTTGTTGAGGTGAACTCTATCAAACTTAGGTGCACATCCCAACTCCCAATAAACTGCAAGACACATGCTCTTAACAGATCGTCCAACGTTTGAATGGTACTTCTAACTGAAAATTTGTCTGTGGATGAAAGGTTGTGTTAAACCTTAGTTGTGTCCCCATGGATGTATGTAGACACTCCCAAAAACAAATTGTAAACTATGGACCTCTATCAGACACTATTATAATTGGAATACCATGCAAACAAACTATCTCATCAACATATATATGTGTCAACTTCTCTGTTGTATCTGTTGTCTTAACTGGAAGGAAATGAGTTGACTTGGTCAACCTATCAATTATCACCCAAGTGGAATCATGACTTGTGGTTATCCTAGGAAGACCAACCACAAAGTCCATGGTAATATGATCCCATTTCCACTACGGTATCTACAAGTAACATTCCTATAGGCTTCTGATGTTCCTTGACCTATATACAGATTGGACATCTAGCAACGAACTCTGCCACATCATGCTTCATACATGGCCACCAGGAGAGATCCTTCATATTATGGTACATCTTAGTACTACCAGGATGCATCACGTACATAGAGGAATGATCTTCCTCAAGAACCATATTTCTCGGACCCTCAACATCTGGAACCACCATTCGGTTATGAAAGCAAAATGTCCCATCCACTGACTCATGAAAACCATCATACTTCTTATTGCCAAACTTTGCTCAGTTGTTTTGTATCATGGTATCATTCTGCTACATATCTATGATCTGTTCCATTAAGGTAGGCTTCACCTGCAACTGTGCTAGCAACCCTGCCAACAAGGAAACCTCCAACTTCACATTCATATGATGAAGCAATACTAACATATCCCACTTGTGCCACACCAAGGCATGTACTATGCATTGTCTGTAGATGATGAAGATGACTTCCTGTTCAGTTCATCATCCACCACATTCTCCTTCCTTAGATGGTAGTCTATCATACAATCATAGTCTTTGATCAACTCCATCCATCTCATCTATCTCACGTTTATCTCTTGCTTTGAGAAGATATATTGAAGGTTCTTATGGTCGGTAAAGATATGGCACTTATCCCCATATAGGTAGTGTCTCCAAATCTTCATGGCATGGACCACAACTAAAAGCTCTAGGCCATTACTCGAGTAGTTCTCCTCATGTTTCTAAAGTTGTCGCAAAGAAAAAGAATCATGTTCTTGTCCTACATCAGCACAAATCCCAAATTGTTCTTTGATGCAGCACAGAAGATGGTGTAGCCCTTCCCTTGCTCTAGAAGAACTAACACTAGTGCACTGGTCAACTTCTCCTTCAATGATTGGAAGGAACAATGACACTTGTGATTCCAGACAAAAGGGACACCCTTCCTAGTCAACTTGGTTAGGGGTAACACTACAACACTGGAATTCTTAATGAATCTCCAATAGTAACCAGCCAAACCTAGGAAACTTCAGACTTTTGTCAGTGTCTTGGTCTATTCCCATTCCATCACTGGCTGTAACTTCTTAGGGTCCACACAAACTCCTTTAGAATATATGACATGCCCCAGAAAAGATACTTCTGTCAACCAGAATTCACACTTACTAAACTTGGCATATAACTTGTGTTGCCTCAACAATATCAACGCCTGGAAAAGGTGCTACTCATGCTGCTGACTATCTCTGGAGTATATCAAGATGTCACCAATCAACACCACAACGAATTGATCAAGATACGGTCTGAACACCCTGTTCATTAGATCCATAAATGTTGTCGAGACGTTGGTTAGCTCAAACGACATAACCACAAACTTATAGTGATCGTACCTAGTCCTAAAATCTGACTGGGGTATGCCATCCTCCTTGATCCTCACATGGTGATATCCTGACCTCAGATTGATCTTTGAGAACATAGTAGCACCTCTCAACTAGTCAAACAGTTCATCAATCCTCGACAACAGGTACTTGTTTTTTATCGTGACCTTATTCAAATGTCGTAAATCTATACACAACCTCATGGAACCATCTTTCTTCTTAACAAACAACACAAGAGTACCCCAAGGGGAAGTGCTCAGTCAAATGAAACTCTTATCTAACAATTCATGCAACTATTTCTTCAACTCCTACACCTTTATTGGTGCCATCCTGTAGGGTGATTGTATTATGGGTTGTGTTCCACAAACAAGATTGATCTCAAATTCAATATCTCTAGGAGGAGGAACACTAGGAAACTCTTCAAGAAGGACATCCTCGATCTCTCACACTACTAGTACCTCCTTGACACCAGATTCCTCACCTTGGTATCCACAACATGTGCCAAGAAGGCCTCACACCCCTGTCTCATCAACCTCTTTGTTGTCATAGCCAACACCAAGCATGTAGGAAGAATCTTCATATCTCCTTAGAAGATCCATGCAGCATCTTCATCATAGAATGTCATCACCTTTGAACTATAGTCTAAAACAACCTTGTACATCTCCAAGGTATCCATCCCTAGGATCACATTAAATTTGTATAAATCAAGTGGCATAAGGTCCACTTGAATGTTGTGTCCCAAAAAAGAAAGAACACAAGATGGGCACACCTCCTACAACTCGACGGAACCAACTAAAGGGGTTTCCAGTTGAAGACTATCAGATCTACAATGAATAGGTAGATAACAACTATTTATCACCTCTTTAGTGATAAAAGAGTGCATCACACCCGGGTCAACCAAAATAGATACGAAAGAAGAAGCAGATCTGTCAGAATGAAAAAGTTCCATGTGACATGTTATGACCAGTGGATTGACCACTCCCTCTGACTAACTCATATCATAAAACTATTCATCGCTTGTTATCATCCTCGTCCTCTATTAGCTAGTTCAGAAGACCTTTCCTGTGATGCCTAACCACATCCTCTATAACCACAACTGCTAAATTGTTGTTGTTGTGACCTTGCTGACTCTGCCTCAGTTTTGTGTCACTTTTTTTCCTTCATAGGGCATGCCCACCTGATATGCCTTACTTGACCACACTTGTGCTTGAATCATATTGTGGCCTAGACGGCCATGTCACTGACATAGACGCTGCACTGCGTGCTCCTATTGACGTAAAACTACAGTCGGTGCCCTTACTCAGGGACCACTATGACAACACTCCTAATCTCAACTCAGAGAAAGTTGACCTTTGTTTTGACTAAGGTGAAGAAAACATTGTCTTCTGGAAACCACTAGATGACTACCCCTAAAATTGAGTTGGCCCCTTCTTAACGTTGGCTTCACACTTCTCGATAGCAATCCTCTCAATCCTCCTCAATGCCTCCACAAAGGTAGAGAACATTTCCCTATTCTCTAAAGCATACATTGTCATAAACAACTCCATGCTTAGGCCCTTCTTAAACCTACAGATCTGCTCCTTCTTTGTCACCACCATGTGAGGATAGATTCTCAAAAGCTCCATAAACTTCACCTCATATCATAGATGGTCATGGAATCTTGCCACAACTTCTCAAATTGTACCATCTTCTCATCCAGATATGTCTTGGGGAAGTATTAGCTCATGAACTCCCACCAAAACTTTTCCCAACCAACCACAACTCCATGTCTCTTCTCCTCATCTATGGCCCACCAGTGACCAATATTGCCCTTTAATTCCCTTCAACAGATAAAAAATGTGTTGCAACTTGTCCCCTTCTGGAATATTGAGGATCTTGAATGCATTCTCAAGCTCCGTCAACCACATATCAGCATTTATCGGGTATGTTGTACCGACATACTCGACCACTCTGACATGTCTCAACCTCTCAAACATCTTCCCAAAACCCTGGGATTCTGCATTAGTGACATCTACCCTAGTTTGAGTTAAGGGTGCTCTATCCTCTATATACATAATCATCACCATGAGATAGCCAAACATGGATTGGAAAGTAGGATTTTCCATGGCTGCAGGATCAAACTGAGTTACCACGGGCTGCTCTGGCCCCATCTCAAGCACTCTATATTCACGTGCCTACCACCTAGTGACACCTCCTGACATGACATAACTACTCTCAGCATGCTTTTCACATTCTCCAAACATGTCTACATAAGCATGGGCTATGATCAGATATGTTGGGTTACGTAAGAACAGACACAAAACCTAAGTCCTATGTCCCTATAGACTCAGTGAACCTAGAGATCTGATACCAACCTTAAAAATGTGGCACAACGCGGCCCCAAATGAGATTACTCAAAACAAAACATACCATCAACATCTAATCATCTATATTACTAGAAAAGAAGGTAAACTAAATCTGATTTCAACATTACCATCATGTTTAGAAAACATTACATAGAGGCCCAACAACATGTATCACATCAAATACCATATTGGGTATTTACATGTCTGTCCAGTGGCATCAACTACAACCTATATACAAAAGATATGTTTCACATATAGATGCCATATATAAAACATAGGCACACTACCGAAAATTCAACTCGTTATACATATCATCTACAAAACATACCCTACCCAAAACTGAGAGTACATGGATGACTCTAGGACTCTACACCTACTATCTAACCTTCTACTTCTACTAGTTACAAGATGCTCTTCCTTAGCATCATGATCCTGACCACGCTGTTGACTTCCACCTAAAAATATGTGGTGACCCACGAGGTGAGACCCATGTTCCAACGAGAGATATAACTCTCAGCCAACGTGTATCGATTACAATAGGTAACTTTATTACGAAACAAGTTAAGAAGCTTAAACTAACTAAGCAGGCTAAGTAACTGAAAAGGTAAATCATAACTAGCACAATATATAGGGAAATAGGTAAGTGTAAGGAGGTGATATCACCCCCTTACTAAAACAAAATTTGAAGAATAAAACATCCATTCCAAACACGCTCAAAGGTACGTTGGAATAGGTATAAATTTTCCAAATTTATTATAATGGTATGCAAAAGACCAAAGTGTAGCAGCGGAATTAAAAAATGACTATATTCAATTTTCACAAAGGATTACAAAAGTACATCATAATATCCCATAAGGGTTTACATGCATCATACAACATAAGGATCTAAGTAGAGGGAAATATAAACCATAACAACTTTGTCTCCAAGCTTTAACACCTTAATCTAGTCCAAAAATTCATACCTTATCATCCAAGTCCTTCACCTAGGGTTGGAAGCATACCCCAACAAGAAGTTAAAATAGATGAAATCTGCAAAGGTTGGTATGTGCATACTAAATAGAAAATTGAGCAATATATGGAATAAAGGACATCAAATATAAAAGGCTTCCCATAGATAGAATAAGGACCACCCAAATGGGTATCAAGAGAAAAGGAATTGAAATCATATGATTACAAAAGAATACTTGCCATTAATAAAACATAAAGATTGTGCCACATAAGTACATGTAAAGAATTAGGGAACACACCCCATATCATCAACCTGCATGCATGTGAGATAAACATAGCCCTAGAACAATATAAATAGAAAGGCAACCAAGTCTCATAAACTTGAAACCTGATAGAGAAAGGAATATTGCCAATCTCCCAAACATATAAAACATGGGCCAAGAATCACACATCGTGCCCTGGGTATGAGGTTCCTTTCCATCCTAAAAGAGCAGGAAATATCACATGTGCTCGATAGGAAATAACACATATGCCAACCAATGCAATTACACTACTCTAGTGCTATTGGATCACATAGTATGTTATATGTAGAGGCATGTAGAAAGTTTAGTCAGAATATATAAACTAGTCACCACATAAGTGACCAACATATACATCCACCTCACAAGTGGGAAAATACATCACATGTCATCTCTTAGAGTTCCATCATGAACAAAGCATAAGATAAGAGTTCAAAAGAATATCCATGATCACATGATCAATATCAAATAAGGTAGTTCACATGAACTATGATTTTCAAAAGAAAAGACATTGTGTATAGCCTAATGTCCATAGGACAAAGAGAATGAATAAGCATAGATGAATTGCTCAACATGGAAGAATATGGGATACATTATACCTCAACTTCAGAGTCTAAACAATCCAAGTCAAGACTAGGACTCCAAAGAACCTCTAGGGAAGGTGGACATGTCCAATAAGTAAGGTTCCAAATCTTAGAGAGGTTGGTTTCTCCAACAAAGCTCCTATCTCGAGCAAGAAGCACGTTCTCCACTTTAGAGGTGAAAAATCCTAACAAAACAACATGGAGATGGGGTGTTTAAGGGATCTAGGTGGAGTTTCACCATGGAAGACCAGGGTTATGACCTGGAGGAAGATGGAAGGATGACTAACATCATGAAAATAGGGAAGGAAAGGAGAAAACTTACTAGTTTTGGTCGAAATAACCAAGGAGGAGCTTTAGAAACCCTAAATAGAGCAAATTTGGAACCCTAGGAGCCTTCTTCACCAAGGTAGGCACCTTCTTTTACCTTGGGACAACACCTTCGTAGCCAAACAGAGTAGGAGTTATTCTCTAAGCTAGAGGAAAGAAAGAAGAGCAAGAGTTTTCGAATTTGGAGTTGGGAAGGGGTAGATAAGGCTATATAAAGGAAGAGGTCAAGTATGAGGTGTCTATGAGACTTTCCATGTGTCATGTATAAGGGTGTTCTTGGACATGCAAGCCTTTATGGATAAGGAAGAAGTCAAACACGAGGTGTCAAGTTACTTTCCATGTGTCCAATGATAAGGGTGCCTATGGACATGCAAACCTTTATGGATAAGAAAGAAGTCAAGCATGAGGTGTACCTGGAGCTTTCCATGTGTTCTTAGCCTAGGGTGTAATGACCACATTTGTGCTTAATTGGTAAACTAGGGTTTACCTGAATAATTACATGCTTGATTAGATTGAACATCGTTTAGACTTGATTAATGATAGTAGATCAATTGTGATGTTTCAAACCTAAGAAGAAACTCTAACTATGATTTTAGTTTGAAGAATTAGGGTTTGAGAAATGTAAACCCTAATCGGAAAATATTAGGGTTTTGATAGTACATGAATATGGAATTTGATCAGGATAGCAGTGTGGTAAATGATATTTCATATTTTCTACAAATTTTTATTTAACTGATTTTTTATAGGATATGGATAACTCAATCATGCATATTGGAGAAAATTTGTAGAATATTGGAGTGTTCTTTGAATGTAGTTCTCGGTCGAACTATATTTCAACTAAAATGTTGATAGAGTGCTTTTCAATAGTGTAGTGTTTTATTTTTATTTATTTATTGGTAACTCCAAATGATCTAACATTTTAATTGGAGATCTTAAAATCAATCATAAACAACATGTAAAATTTTAATAATTTTTGGATGCGTTGAGACCTTATCAGTAGATGAATTACAGTAATATTTTTATGACAAAAAATTCAGCTGAAATAAGAGAAAGTATAGTGAGAGGTCAATGTGCAATTGACCCAAGAAGCTCAATTGCTCTATATGGTCAACTTAACATACAAGGATCTCTCATAATTCGTGATTCAATCCAGATAAATGAAATCCTAGAGAGAGAGGGAGAGTTAGGGTTTGAGAGGAGAAAGTGATGGAGATGCTGACCTAGGGTTTTGCGGTCTGAGGGATGATGAAATCATGTAAGTTTAGCTTCTTTGCATAGACTTTAATGGTGAATCTTCTCTCACATGTCAAGATTTTGTCCCTCCTCATATTTGATCCAAAATGGTATTAAAACTTCCCCTTTTCTTACTCTTTCTTCATAATCCCTAATTTTTAGGGTTTCCAAGTTGAAAGGAAGAAGAATCAGGTGAATCGCTAAGGATTTGATATGAGATCGAGATTTTTAGGGATGACCTGCATTTTTAAGGTGTTTTCACACCTTAGGGTGAGTGGTAACTTCCTTTAAATAGTATATTGCACGAAAATTGGTTAAATCATCCATAATCTTTAATTGCTTAGTATGCGACTACAAACCCTGAATTGTGTGTTTGATCTAAGTTGTTGTAAAATGATATAAAATGGATTATTCCTCTATTTGGATGAATTTCAAATGATAAAATCATATTATAAATGTATACAATACATCCTAATGAGAATTCTCTAAGTATTTGCAGAGGTTATAAGAGTAAACTAAAATATAGGGAATTTGTCTATGATTGAAATTTGTTGTATAATTAAATAGAGAAATGTGTTTATCTGGATTCCCTTAGTTATGAATGATTGTTTATCTGAATTCATAGTACATATATGTCATATACTATCTTGTATTTCATTTAAGGTGAATAGTGTTTGTTTGATATCTCAGTAAAGAGGGTGAAACCCTAGATGCGAGGAAAGTTGGATATTTGCGAATAGATATCGTGAAACCCATTTGAACGGATTTTCTTGATATGATAGACTTTATTTATTCAATTTTATTATTGATGCATGTTATCTCAGTGAATGGCATGGAAACCCAAATTCAGCTCAGTTCCAAGATTTCATACATATATTGATTTTATATGATTTGTTGATAGTAGTCTTTATTCAGTGAATGTTTATGTCGCATGAAATCCTTGTGAGAGACGTGTGATAAGTGAATGAGGTAAATGAAACCCTAAGGATAGGGTGTTCAATGAATCAAGTATTTTGATATCAATGTTCTCAGTATGAGATGTGGTGATGCATAACTCAAGATTTGGGTTGAGGTGCACGTTTTCCAAGAAAGTACAAATAATTTACAGGTGCAAATGATGATTACTCATATGTTAAGCAATTAACTTTTAACAGTGTATTAGAAGCTCAATTGAATGATTTTAGTGTATATGTTCCAAGTTGACATGTATTCAGTTTATTTAAGAACTTTAGTCTGCCTACATTTACAGTATGTTAATTTCTCAGTAAATTACAATGTTTTAAATATACTGCTCTACCAAGCTTAGAATGATGTACATGTTGCATTATAAACTTCAATTAAATAGATGTGGTACCATACAGATATCAGAGTCAAGTATAAGTAAGAGAAAGGTATAATGTATAAAGAGCCTTCCAAGAATAATAAAATAATAGACATAGGTGCCCTGAACACTGTAGATTTCCTACGGATGTCTGCAGTGTAGGGAGGAAACGATCCACCCTGGCAGTGACCAGTATACGGGGATCGGATCACACCCACAGAGCGTGTGGGGAGACGAAGCCCTTGAGGAAGTCTCCTAAGAGAATATAGGTTACCCAACATGAACCGAAGATCCCGGTGGTAACCTAGAGGTACCCACAGAGCGTACCAAGATGAGACCTACAGAGCGTCTCAGACCCTCCTCCTGTGTACTCAGCCTAGAAGGAGAGGTCCATTTAAAGGCCAGCTATTTAGTCGCCTTAGTGAGACATGATAGTTCGAGTCAAGCAGACCCAGATTCAATTCTAGGCTTAGCTTCCTGGGTTTTAAGCTATGTCTTTTATGGTGAGATCATAGTTCTTTATGAGTCTTCATATGTAGAGTACACTGCATATGATCAGGGCATAAGCTAAAATATGTTCATATAGGTTTAAAGAGTTTCTTATAAGTAAGAAATGCTAAGAAAGATTCAAGTATAGTTTCCCAACAATTATTCTTTGTATGTTTTTGAATTATTAGTTCTCTTTGAAATTAATCAAGCATGCTCATATATTGATTTGCTCTTGTTGATATCTAGAGTATCCTGTCATATTTATTATTGTCAATGATCAATCTCTTTAAAGCTTATTGTTGTTATAATTGATATCAGTTGCTCAAAAGTATATCTGTAATTATATCAGTGCTTTAGATTGTTTCTTTGAAGTACTCATTCACTGAGTTAGTAGGCTCACCCCTCTACTCAAAATTTTTAGGAAAACTGTGGGGATTGAAGAAGGTCATTGCATCAGTGTAGATCTTCCACAAGAGTTAAGTATGAGTATAGTTAAGTTTAGTCGGTTCTTGTCACTCTAGGTCTTTATAAAGAAATAAGAGAGAGTTGTAAATGATGATGTATAACATTATTCCTCTTTTAGCAATATATGCAAATCATCAAGTCTTATGTGCTTAAAGGTATGAGAAACATAATGAATGTTCATACATGCATTTTTACTGTTGAAATTAGATTTGAGAAATCAATGTTTAGATTCCCTTGTAAAGTTAGTTTATGTGGTTCAATGCGAGAAAACAAAGAGTTTGAAAAAGAACAAAAGGTTAAGAGTGATATTTGTATTACGTTAAATCCTCAATTTATGCCCTAATCTCACGATTAATGGTAATTGTGAGAGTGGGGTGTAACAACTTGGTATCACAGCCTAGGCTGAGTTGTCAGGGACCATTAAGTTAGTAAGTTAGAGTCAGTGTGGCAGATAGGAGATGTTATGATGTTAGCTCTAGGGATTTGAGTATTTGGATATCCTGGCCCAGTATCTGAGTACTTGGATCAGCCAGTATCAAGCTACTCTGTCTATTCTTTCATGTATACCCTGGCCAGGTATACAGTGGAAGGATGGTTTAGAGAGGAACACTAGAAATATTAGGGTTAAAAACAAGACAAGTAACATGAATTAAGATCATAAATATAAAATGAGATAGAACTTTCATTTCATATTGTTGTTTAATTGGAGATGAATAGAAAAGCTCTTATATGTTTGAATTCAGATATTCAGTATTTTTTTAAATATATATGGGTCTTTAAGATTTGTTGTACACTATGCAGTTGTAGAATTTATTGATTACATTCTTTGTATCAAGTAGACTAGAAATGATCTTTGAATGAGCTTTCCTAAGTGGAAAAGTTTTCTTCCACACATTTGAGATGAATAGGAGTTGAGTAATCCTGAGTAGCTCTTGGCTTCAGGACTATAGGTTCGGCCTGGTTCAGCTGGCAGGATGCATTACTGGGATCTAATGACTCCTATTAGTAACATAAAAAGAGTAAATTTTGGATAGATTAGATCCAAATTCTAGTATGAATGTATATACTCTAAGATTTTGAAGTATAAGGTAAAGACTGGGATAACTAAGAATCAGTTGGAACTGATACCTGAGATCCAACTTTGGGGCCTCATATGAGAAACCCTTAATTGGGAATAAAGGAACACGACATAAGGTTCAGATTAAGTTAAATTATTAGTATTATATGAACTCTAAATATGAAATATGGAAAAGATATGAGAAAAATATGTAAGGGGCCAAGATAGTAAGAATCAATCATAAGGAATGGATTATATAACTGAGTACAATTTTTTTATGTACTCCAAAGCAAAAGGAAAATAGAAGAAAAGAGCTAAGTATACAATAAGTACATAGAAGTGAAGAGTCTTTAGAAGAGTTAAAGTGAAGATAACTAGATGAGCATGTAAATCATAAAACTAGGATAAGAAACTTAGTTGAAACAAAGAGAAATATTGGAAATAATGAGCTTGATTAAGGAATGAGGGTTATGATATAAGAGAGCATGGAATGTATACCTTTATTAATAAGTTTAATACATTCATCCTTACTGCCGTTGGATTCTAAGTCTCTATAGAAAAACAAACTAGTTTCTAAAAGAAGAACAAAAGTGTAGCTAAATAAATGAATAAGTCATACAAAGGTAGACTATATTCAGGAAGGAAAAAACTTGATTGAAAGAGAAACTATGTTTCACCCATGCATCAACCATTTGATTTAAAATGAAGGATATGTAATGTATTAAACATGAGGTGAAACTAGTAGAGAGATTATTGATTTAGACTTTCAACTTCACATTAGTAGATAGATAAAAAGAAATATATGCAACATGGTATACATGATCATACACATAAAAGAAGCAACATGATCATAAGAGAAAACTAGAAGTTTAAGATGACATGTGGAATAGTAGTATATGGTAAGGGGATTATGGAAAGTAAGGGTTTGAAACATGATGGAGTAATATAGATTATAAAAGAAAGAGGTTAGGAGATTCAATCAAGTGCTAGTTTGTCAAGTATCCTTGTTGATGATTAATTAAACCTACATATGAGAAATGTATTAATGAATGTTTGAAGATAAGAATTCTAAGTCTCAAAATCATCTTCTCTTTCATATATTCCTTAATGAGAGTAATGTGGGAATGAAGTGATAAGAAAATGAATCATATATGATGCATAACCACCGTGGTAGAGACATCTAGTGAATGTAATAATGACACACAATGTGATGATGAAACCCTAGCAGGGTAATTGAGAATGTAATCTATTTGAATGGCCAAGTAAGAGAAAGGAAATTCAATCGATAAGATAAAGAAGACTTTAGTAAAACTTGTGAGATCCAAAGTTTGAATTTCAAATTAAGGGAGCAAAGTCACATCACAGTAACGTCATGCTACAGATAAGGACCAAACCCTAGAATGTTTAGAGTTGTAGTAGTTCAAGGGATGTAAATAGTGATTTGACCTTGAATACTAGCATCTCTATAAAAAAAGATCATGAGATTTGCACTATGAGAAGTAAACTAGCACTGATAGTAATCCAAGGTTTAAAGATAGCTAATCTGAAAGGTAGATAAACAATATGGAAATGATTCGAAGTAAAGAGTAAGATATAAATTTGAAATGTAACAAGTGTATTTTGAACAAAAGGATAAATACAATATGAGTGAAGTGCGATATGAGATAAATTCTTGCAGTGATAGCAAGAATGATGAATAATCTATTTGTACCTTGTATGTTTCAATTTTGGGAATGTTTAATCTACATGATTAAAATGAGAAGGATAAGTAGCAAAAAGTAAGTAGTAGTGAATGAGGAGAGAGATAAGAGAAAACAATGGCTTTTAGTAATATGTGAATTTGTTTTTAGAAGTATAATTTGTTTAAGGTATATTAAGGGATGTAAATTGGTTCTACGTATGATTTCAGTGTACATGTGCAAGCAATATGTTAATTAAAGGTGTCTGATAGTTGTATACATTCATACCAGTAATCCATCTTAGTATTGTACAATTGTGGTACGGTGATATGGGTTTAATGATGATGGAACAAATGAAGGGTTACCCTGAATAAGGTAGTCTTACCTATTCACTCATAGGAATAGAGATGATAACCATATTGTGTTGATATCTAACCCTAATGAGGTATAGCTTGTTATACCTAGCTTTAATATAACTAAGTGATGGTAATTGAGTATGAATAGTCCTTGAATGACTAATACAATCATGGAGTACTTTGTTACTTTTGTTGAAACCCTAGTATGCTATAACCCGATGGTTACACCTTGAATTATGTGTGGGTTCATACTTGAGAATAATATGAAATGTGATGGTAATGCATCACCTTATGCATCCATGATACAATGGGGATGTCGTGAGTAGTATTGTACATTTTCTGGTGAATCTAGTCTTCCAACTCAAGACTGTTTTTCTATTTGAATAGCACAATAGTAAAATTCAAAACAACATGGTGAACTCTCTTTTGTGACTTAGAGGTAATACATAACAATAGTACATATTGAGCCGTATGAATTGAGATAGTTGGATCGGATTATAAATGTTGAGGTAACACCTCAAGAGTATGAAAATATTGAAATGGTTGTTTCTCTCTCTATCCTATGATTGATTGTGGCATAGAGAATTTGTTTGTTATCATTGAGAACTATTTTAACATGTTGTGATTAGAAAAGAGATAAAGGACTTAACGTTGAAAACTACATTCAAGTATAAAATACAAGAATGTAATGACATGTAAGATTTCAAAAGCTTAAAATAAACTTTTTTTCCCCAACAAACTAACTGCTCCTTTTTATTCAATAAGTGGTGATTACAGATACATCATTCAATATTTCATGCGGAGGTTCTTCATAGTAGTGAAAATCTGATCTACTCTTAAGATGTAATTTGGCTAGTCTGTCAGCTAGCCAATTGTTTTCTCTACAACTATACTGCATCGTATATCTTTGCACAACTCATTTAATTTTCGTTAACCAGTAGGAAAACCTTGGATATTGCTTGGCTTCATCTGCTATCATCTTCTTCGCTTTCTGGCAGTCAGTTTCAATGACAACTTTTGTCCATTCTTGTTTATCGGCTTGTTCGATGCCCAAGGCTATTCCGGCTAACTCGGCTTCTGTAGCGTTTGTTGTATGGATCTGCTTCCCCCACCCACCGAGCCAAGCACCTGAGTCGCTTCTAGCAACTACTGCGACTGCTGCACCATGCTTGTTTATTGCGGCATCTACATTCAGTTTCACAGTGCCTCGATCAGGTGGCGTCCACCCTCCTGACCTTTCAACCCTGCAAGTCCCGCCTTCTGCTTCCCAAGCCTTCTCGTTCAGTACAATATCCCTCCTAATGTTGGCGGCAAGAAGGTTTGTTCTTGTAATGACCTCCTCAAACACCTCAGTGTTTCTGTTCTTCCAGATATCGTGGCAAGCTATCCAGAATCCTTCCTCTGATATGATAGTGTTTCTCGTAGCAGCCTTGCGCCACTCTTCAAACCTACTTGCTCCGAAGAAGGTATGATGCCCAATAGGATTAATAATTAACTTCCAAGCCTCCTTCACCACGTTGCAATCACGTAGGGCATGTAAACTAGATTCCACTGCATTCCTACATCTACTGCATTGATCATCCTGTGTCATGTGCCTGCATTTCCTCTTCTCATTTGTAAGGATGGCATGGTGTTCTACCAACCAAGCAAAGCATTTCACACGGGCAGCTACCTTGAGCTTCCAAATCTTTTCCCATCTCCCTGGAACTACTTTCTCCTTATCCGTTCTGAATAGTTGATAAGTTGATCCGGTTGTGAAGTTGCCATCTGAAGCAAGATTCCAACTTCGCTGGTCCACTGAGTCACCTTGCAGCGGTACCGAACCCTCATGATAGTATTCACAGTTGCATCATCAAACCATTCACATAGGAAGCTAACGTCCCATTCTTGAGAATCCAAAACCAGTGAGCTGACCCGTAGGTCCTCAAGTTCAGTCGGTATGGAATGTAAGGCATCCTGTCTTAGGCATGTATTAGGTTTGACCCACATATCATCCCATACATTCATAGAGTCTCCATTAATCGGAAGCACAACTGAATTATTGAGAATGAATTGTTTACTTCCCAAGGCCGCCTGAGCCAATCTTGACAACGCGGTCTTCTTGTTTTCAGTATGCATGTTAAACTTTTCCCTCATCGATTTGCACCAAACAGAATTTCTTCCTATGGCCAGGTCCCATGTATTTCTTGCCAAAAGAGCCTGGTTCCATTCCCTCATAGTTTTGATGCCCAGGCCCCCGTTGCTCTTTGCACTTGTGATTTTGTCCCATGAAATAAGAGATACCGGTCTTTCCTTGTAACTTCCACCCCAAATAAATTTCCTGATGGTACCATAAATTCTGTCACATAAGCTTACTGGTAGCACAGCTGTTTGCATCGTGTATGTCGGTATAGTTGCTAGGGTTGATTTCACAAGGCATACTCGACCTGCGAACGACAAACTTCTTGCTGCCCAAGCGCTCACTCTATTCTCTACTTTGGAAGCTATTTTAGAATATGTCTCCTTTGTAATTTTTGAGTGAATGATAGGGACTCCGAGGTAACGTCCAAGACCAGATGTGACTTGGAATCTACAGATGGATTGTATTTCTCTCTTCGTTCCTTGCGGGACACTCCTCGAAAAGAATATGTGTGTTTTGGTGACTGAGATCGACTGTCCAGATGCATTTTCAAAATTTTTGAAGCATTGTAAAATGCATCTTATTTGTTCTTTCTTTGCATGAGAGAATAAAATTAAATCATCTGCGAAACATACATGGGAAACCTTCACTCCAGATCTTTCGAGTTTGATGGGTTTCCAGCTGTTACAACTGACCTTCGCTTGAATCATCTGGCTCAGTCTCTCCAAGCACAAAACGAATAGATAGGGTGACAACGGATCTCCTTGCCTCAACCCTCTGCCTGCTTTGAATTTTCTAGATGTATTACCATTCCATACGATTGAAGTATTCCCACCTGTAATAGAGAACATGATATAATTATGTATTTGTGAGGGGATGTCAGCATGTAGTAGTGTGTCATGGATAAAATCCCAAGACATTTGATCATATGCCTTGGTTAAATCAATCTTTATAGCCATCGCTTTAACTCCTCTTATGTTTTTCATGCCATGAATTACTTCCTGGACTAAAGCAATATTGTCTGTGATCCTTCTTCCTGGCACGAAACTACTTTGCTCGGCTGATATCCAACCTGGTATGAACTTTTTCAATCTTTCCACCACAATTTTAGAGGCAAGCTTCAACATGATGTTGTTTAGAGATATAGGTCTTAATTGATCACATCTCTCTGGATTCACTACTTTAGGTATAAGAACAATAGTCGATTCACACACCTCTTCCGATAGCTGGTTGCCGCTGAGCATATCCTGAATTGTCATGGAGACAGATCTTTTCACCGTGGGCCAATTGTGTTTAATGAAATATGTTGTCACTCCGTCAGGTCCTGCTGCCTTGTGCACCTTCATGGAACTTAACACTTTCCAGATTTCTTCCTCGGATGGCCTAGCACTGATCTCAGTCTTCTCGCAGTCCTGCAGTTTAGTGAAGTGGCCAGGAATAGATGAACAATTTGGGTCATTCTCCCTCTCTGGTGCAGCAAGTGCTTTCTCGAAATGAGCTACTACCATCTCCATCAATTCCTTTTCACTAGACACCCAAGCACCTGAGGCATCCTTAAGAGTCTTTATAGTATTGTTTCTTCTGTGATAATTTACCCAGTTCTGATAGAAACGAGTATTATTGTCCCCATTCTGCAGCCAGTCGACATGGGCTCTTTGCTTCCAGTCTTCCTCTTCCTCATTCATAATATGTTGTAACTCCGCCTGCATTTCCGTGCACAGATTATCAGTGATTTCATCATAGTTTTCTGCTAACATATTTTGCAATAACATAACATTGTGTGTCAGTCTATTTTTCCTCTTGAATTTGTTCTCCCTATCCTTTCGATCCCAGTGCATCATGAATCGTTTTGAATTCTGAAGTGCCTCATAAAACCCCATCGATCCATTCCAATTTTCAGTTAACGACCGTTTAAAATCCATTGCCTTGTTCCAGCAAGCTTTGGTTTGAAACTGTGATCTCCTTGGTGTGTTTCTCACTAACCTTAACAGAAGCGGACAATGATCTGATGAGATACGAGGCAGATGCTCAACTGCGACTTCAGGGAAGGTTCGAATGAATTCATCATTGGCTAATACTCTATCTAGACGTTCTTGCAAACTTCCGTGTTTATATGTAAATTTAGTTCCGGAGAATCCCAGATCTTCTAAGCCAGCTTCCATGATGGTTTCTTGAAATAACCTTGCTTCATTGAAGTTATATAGCTCGCTCCCCATTTTTTCAGAAGGAAACAACGTAGTGTTGAAATCCCCCATGACCACCCAAGGTTGAGTAGTACTTAAACCTGTCTCAATGATGTGTTTCCACAGTAGTTTCCGAACACTAATGTGTGGATTGGCGTAAACGAATGAAACCACGAAGTTATCATTGACTCGGCAGGTAACAAACTGGCGATGGCTAGCAAGAATCTGTATTTTCAAGTCCTCGTTCTTCCAACAAACCCATATTCCCCCCCGCAAAGCCACGGGCTTTGTTATGACCCATTCTGTGATTAATCAGTAAGTACCTTGAATAGTGCTAAGCACTCTGTTAAACATCATGATTAATCAAGATAAGCTAAGTCATGAATCAATAGTTGAGATTGAATCATTTGAGGTAATTAATGTTAATGGCAATGATGATCGTTAGGTTAATTAAGTTGAGTTGAGTACTCACTGTTGCAATTAGTGATTTGATTAGTTGTGATATGTTAATTTGCATATTTTCTTGCCCTATGGTTGTAGAGAATCTCGCGCTTGAAACATTTCAAGAAGAATCACTTCAAACGGACCTCCGAGTCAATAGTTATAGCATTTCCAATTTCTAGGGTCAAAGATGCAATTTTTTCCAAGTTTTCCTTTATAATCATTTTATTTCTTCTTTTTTTTGTTTTACCGCTTATCCGTTTCTTCTTTTCCTTCACCCGACAGAGCGAGAAATAGCCGCAGAGGCGGCGCTCTGCTAGCAGGCCGATCCAGGCGCGATTCTGGAGCTCCAAGCTCGGATCCATGCGCCCCTTCTACCCTTCCAACCTTCTTCTTCCTCCACTCCTCTTCCCTTCCCCTCTCCTTTACTTGCCAGCCGCTACCAACAGCTAGGGCGGCGCCCTATAGCTGCGGCCAGCAGCTGCTGCAGCTGCAGCGGCCGGCCAAGTGCCCTTTTGGGGCACGGCTAGCAGCTTGAAACGAAGCCATTGACTTCGTCCAAAGGGCCACAACAAGAATCCGGAGCTCTAGCAATGATTCAGCATCCCAATCGAGCTCCTTTCCATCCTGTACGTGAGAAGCTGCTGCTTGCAGCAGCAGGTCCGAGCTAGAGGAAATTCCGCCCGAGAAACACCATAAAATCGGTGCCAATGAGTTTGACCTAGAGTCACGAATGCAAATCCGTAGTCGATTAGCCACGAGTAGCAACAAATCAGTTGAGCCCTTCCATCTGTTCGGGAAGTAGGTCCAAATCCAGGATTATTCGGAGGTTGAAGAAGATCTGCTGACGCCCAGAAACTGGTCCCTGGACGCGTTCCTTGACGGATCCAGACAAATTCGGACATTCCGAATTAGGTGAGTAGGATTTCATTTATTTATCATTAATAAACTCAGGCGTTTGAATATTTTCTGTTTTGTGCGCGAATTACGCTGATAACAGGCGTTATCAGGCGTCGGGCAGCTTTTGGCGTCGCCCGACCTTTTTAGTTCATAAAATGCTTCTAGACACTGTTATATGATTAAATTTAGCATTTGAACAGTATGGATTGAATCAGTAGATTTATATGGTTCATTGGAACCTAAATTGCTCATTTGAATGTTGAAATTAGAAATTCATGTCTGAAAATGGTATAATTTGGGTATGAACCCAGACAATGAAGATTTATGATAAATTATCAGATGTACGATTTCAAAGTTGATATGAATAAATAAAATATGCATAAAAACCCTAATTGCATATATCTTTTGACGTTAATATGTGTAAATTGATATTTACATGAAATGGCACATTTCTCTGAATTATTACCAGAAATTCTCAAGTATTGTTATTAAATTTTGTTGTGATAGGTAATTAACTTTTAATTGAGTTAAGTGATGCACAAACCAAGATTAGGGTTAATGTGCACGTTTTTCGAGAATTTTAGAGAATTGACAAATGTTGAGTATGATTCTCGTATGTTAAGTAAATTTATTTAATTTGTGCAATAAGATGTTCAATTGCTTAAATTCGCTATGTATGTGCCAGATTGAAATAAGTTGGGTTATTTATGCATTTCTAATTTTCCTGAATGCATGGTATGAGAATTTCTCAGAAATTACAATGATTTGAAATATATTGCTCTGTCGGTTTAGAATGACAGTGTATTGTGATCTGATATGAAATCAGTAAATGTGATATTCCTGTTTAAATGTTTATATGTTAATCAATTAATAGACTTAGGTGCCCTAACACCGTAGAACCCCTTTGACAGGTCTGCTTCTTAGGGGGTGAAACTCGTGTCCAACATCAACGCGTGCGATGTCACGGTGGCACGAGGATGGAAAGACAGTGTTCAACAACAACACGTGCGATGTCACGGTGGCACTGGAGTAAATAGGGGTTATTCAACAACAACGCGTGTGATGTCACGGTGATAACCCAGACCTCCTGAGCCTGTGTACTCAGGTTAGAGGAGGAGTTCAGAGCACTCGATGTAGTGCAGTGAGGCCGATGAGCCTCGAGGCCGATGAGCCTGAAGGCCGATGAGCATGTGGGTCCTGTGGCAGAGCAGGGCTGGCGTCAGACTTAGCATTTCCTGGGTGTGTCGCTAAGTCTTGTACGGTGGGATCGTAGTTCGCTACAGATCTTTATATGTAGGGTACACTGCATATGATTAGGGCATAATAATAATATAAATTGGTACTCATATAGGATCACAGTAAATTAAAGTATTCGAACTTTTGTGCTATTTCTTTATATCTGTTTATCTGTTCAAATTATCTTTTATTGCATGGAAATGTGATTATATTCTGCAAATCTGTTATGTTATTAGAACTGCCCTGCTTAGTACTGTACTTATGTTTTATTTCAATTTATAAACCTGATGAGTTGTTTAGTGATAGCTAAGTGAAATGCTATTCACTGAGCGAGTAGGCTCATACCTCTACTCAAAACATTTTCAGGTCATCACCAACAGCAGGAATCTGAAGGATCCTTTCATCCTAACGCTTAGTCTGTAGAAGGTATATGTTGTTAGTTTAGTTAGAGGTCTCTTAGTCCTTTCCCCTCGAACCTTGGGACATGGTGTGGGTGAGAGAGAGTATGTATGGAGAATGTGTAAAAGATGTAAATTAACTGTTATGTTTTACTTTCTGTTAAACAATGTTACATGTTGTAAACTCTGTTTATGTTCTCTAGCCAGTTTAATTGAAATGCTTCCGCAATAGTTTATTATGTTTTAGTTTACAGTAATAATCCGGATATCATTACGAGGTTTTAAAAAGAAAAAGTTTTCAGTGGTTTGTTTATGTGATAATTCCTCCTTCACGCCCTAATCTCGTGGGTTGTGGTAGTGTGAGATCGGGGTGTGACATCTTGGTATCAGAGCATAGGTTGAGTACATGGTTATTCTAAGTCAAGGTCAGGGGACGATAAGAGACCAATAGGATTAGGACTTAGGTATCTTCCTTCTAACTACAATTTTATAACAGGAAGTGTTCTGTTATATTATTGCAGATGGTAGGAAGATGATGTGGTCACAAGGATCAAGTTGAGAATTTAAGTTGAGTTATCAGGGATCATTAAGATCAAAAGATAGAATTATAATTAAGATGGATAAGAAATGATGTGTCTTTAGCTCTAGGAGGTCTGAGTGTTTGGATACCCTGGCCAGGTGTCTGAATACTTAGATTGACCAGTATCAAGCTACTCTGTCTATTCTTCTCTGGATGCCCTGGCCAGGTATGCAGAGGAAGGATAGGCTAGAGAGAAACCCTAGAAATCGTAGGGTTATGAAACTGGAAATTTATGCAGGAGTAAGAGATTAAACATAGGATGCGATGCAACTCTTGCTTTATATTTCTTATTTGATTGGAACTCATTAGAAATGCTCTTATATGTATGGATTTAGATTTTCAGTTTATAGAATAAATATGATTCTTTTATATTGTTGTGTGTCATGAAGTGATTTAGTTATTGTTTATATTCTTTGTATTAAGTATACCAGAAGTTATGTTTAAATGAGTTTGCCCTAAGTGGATATTCTTTCCACATGTTTGAGATTAATAGGAGTTGGTTAATCCTGAGTAGCTCTTGGCTTCAGGACTACAGGTTCGGCCTGGTCCGGCTGGCAGGATGCGTTTCTGAGATCTAATGACTCCTATTAATAATATAATAAAAGTAGATTCTAGATAATTTAGACCCGAATCATGGTGAAAAATATATATACACTAAGATGTTGAGATATAAGGGAAAGATTAGAACAACTAAGAATTAGTTGGAACTGACATCGTAGACCCAACATTGGGACCTCATATGAGCAATCCTTAATTAGAAATGAAGGAACACAATAAGGGTCAGATTAAATTTAATGATTAGGTGAGAAATACCCTTAATGGTACTAATCAATAATGCATAACAAATGCATGGATCCAATACATGATTAGTAAACCCTAGTTGAGGGTGTATCCTTATAAACCCTGGTTGAGGGTGTATCCTTGTGAAACCCTAGTTGAGGGTGTATCATTGCGATTGTTTATAGGCAACCTTATAATAAAGTTCTGCCTTAAACTAAGATAAGTCCATATCATGTGAGATAGCTGGACAATTCTAATATGTGGCCTATGCATTATATGCTAGGGGTGAGTATTTTGTGATGGAATGCATTAAGAGGGGAAATACCTTAATACAAGATAAAGTTGGTTAACTCAAGAGGGTCTGAATTAATGAGAAATGGGGAACCCTAACCCTAATTTGGGGAAAAGGGAATGATAAGCCCTGTTTGATAGTGAACCCTAATTCCTGGTTAAGGAATGATGGTATTACTACTGTATCACATGATGTGATAAATATCTTGTATGACTGTTATCATGCCTAATAACCATGCAGGTATGATGAGATGATGAATATAGCCAAGTTTGGGCTGTGACATTTATATAATAAATGTTGATTGGCTTTTTGTGTGTTGATGTTGTTGTTGCTTAATAAAAGTAATAATGTGTACGGATTTTATGAACCATGTGAATAAGTTGTTGCCTAGTGAGAGGTGACAAGATGTGAATGGCCTTATGAACCATGTGAATAAGTTGTTGCCTAGTGAGAGGTGACAAGATATGAATGGCCTTGTGAGCCATGTGTGATGCTTGGGTAACAAGTATCATGTTTATTTGTAGCATTTGTGTTAATAAGTTATGCTAGAGAACTTGGTTGATGTTACATTTCTGTTATATATCTATAGTTCATTGATGATTATTCATATCAGTTGTATTCATTACAAGTAGATGGATGAACTTATGAGATCTAAAGTTTGATTTCAAACTAAGGAAGCAAAGTCACACCACAATAATCTTATGTTACTGATAAGGACCAAACCCTAGAATGTTTAGAGTTGAAGTAGTTCAAGGGATGTCGCTAGTGATTTGACCTTGAATACTAGCATCTCTATAAAACAAGATCATGAGATTTTTTCTATGAAAGGTAAGCTAACATTAATAAAATTCAGGGTTTGAAGGTAAATAAACGATATGAAAATAACTTGGAGAAAAGAGTAAGATATAAATTTGAAATGTAACAATAAGTAAGTAGCATAGAATGAGGAGTACTACGCGATACATGATCTGAAGTTAGTTGTTGTAGTTCATGCTCTTTTGACACAGCATCACTATCTTTATGATGTGACGATAGATTGTCACATTGGGAAGGCGAATGTGGTGGTTGATGCTTTGAGCATAAAGTCAAGTTCAACAGTTGATGCATTCTCTATGGCATGTTTCAAGAGAGACATGCTAGTAGAAATGCGGAAGTTGAACTTAGACTTAGGAGTGATAGAGCAAAGTGGTTTGATTGCACAGATGCAAGTCAAGCCTACTTTTATGATCAGATCAAGGAACTACAGCAGGGTGACAGTGAATTACATCAGATCATGCATGACGTGACAGGGGAAAGAGACCAGAGTTTAGACTTCCAGATGATGATGTGTTGTATCAGCATGACAGGTTGCATGTACCTCGAGATAATTATTTTAAAGAATAGATTCTTGAGGAAGCACATGCACCGATGTATGCTATGCATCCATGTAACACTAGGATGTACAAGAATCTCAAGGAGTTGTACTGGTGACCTGATATGACAAAGGATGTAGCTGAGTATGTGATTAGGTGCAGTGTGTGTCAGCAGGTTAAGGCTGAGCACCAGGAACCTACAGGTACTTTGCAATCTTTTCCTATACCAGTATGGAAATGGGAACATATCAAAATGGATTTTTGTGGTAGGGTTACCCAGGACACCTAGAGGTTATGACTCGATATGAATGATTGTGGATAGACTAATATAGTCTGCTCGCTTTCTTCATATTAAGTCAACCTTTGATGTCTCGAAACTTGACTAAGATATACATGGATGAAATAGTTAGGTTGCTTGGTATTCCAGTTTCAATCATATCAGATTGAGATCCTAAGTTCACATCCAGGTTTTGGGACCAGTTGCATCATGCTTTGGGCACAAAGTTAAGATTTAGTATAGCTTTTCACCCCCAGACGGATGGTCAGTCAGAAAGGACCATTCAGACTCTTGAGGACATGTTGAGAGCATGTGTCTTGCTTTTCAGTGGAAGTTGGGAAGAACACTTGAGTCTTATAGAGTTTGCATACAATAATAGTCACCATTCCAGTCTTGGTATGGCTCAGTATGAAGCTCTGTATGGTAGAAAGTGTAATCACCCATATGTTGGTATGAGGTAGGTGAAAAGTAGATTCTTGGTCCAGAGATATTGGATTTGACCACTGAAAGGATTTCTGTGATTAAAGAACAGTTGAAAGCTGCACAGGACAAGCAGAAAAGTTATGCTGAAAAGGAACGTAGACCCCTTGAGTTTCAGGATGGTGATGAAGTGTATCTGAAAGTTCCACCATGAAAAGGAGTTTTGAGGTTTGATAAGGAAGGCAAACTGACTCCTAGGTTTATGGGCCCATATCCTATCGTTCAGAGGATTGGACCTGTAGCCCATAAGTTGGATTTGCCATCCGAGTTTCCCAATTTACATGACGTGTTTCATGTATCGATGTTGAAAAGGTATTACCCTGGTCCAGAGGAGATAGTGGACCCATAACCTATACAGCTCAGACCTGATGTATCCTATGTTGAGGGAACAATTCAGATAGTTGATCGAAGCATCAAGAAACTCAAGAATTGTGAGATACCATTAGTGAAAGTTCTGTGGAGGAATCATAATCTAGAGGAAGCTACGTGGGAGCTTGAATCTGAGATGCGTAATAAGTTTCCTTTTCTCTTTTAGGAATTTCGGGACGAAATTCTTATAAGGGAGGGAGATTGTTATGACCCACTCTGTGATTAATCAGTAAGTACCTTGATTAGTGCTAAGCACTCTGTTAAACATCATGATTAATCAAGATAAGCTAAGTCATGAATCAATAGTTGAGATTGAATCATTTGAGGTAATTAATGTTAATGGCAATGATGATCGTTAGGTTAATTAAGTTGAGTTGAGTACTCACTGTTGCAATTAGTGATTTGATTAGTTGTGACATGTTAATTTGCATATTTTCTTGCCCTATGGTTGTAGAGAATCTCGCGCTTGAAACATTTCAAGAAGAATCACTTCAAACGGACCTCCGAGTCAATATTTATAGCATTTCCAAATTCTAGGGTCAAAGATGCAATTTTTCCAAGTTTTCCTTTATAATCATTTTATTTCTTCTTTTTGTTTTACCGCTTATCCGTTTCTTCTTTTCCTTCACCCGACAGAGCGAGAAATAGCCGCAGAGGCGGCGCTCTGCTAGCAGGCCGATCCAGGCGCGATTCTGGAGCTCCAAGCTCGGATCCAGGCGCCCCTTCTACCCTTCTGCCCTTCTTCTTCCTCCACTCCTCTTCCCTTCCCCTCTCCTTTACTTGCCAGCCGCTACCAACAGCTAGGGCGGCGCCTTGTAGCTGCGGCCAGCAGCTGGTGCAACTGCAGCGGCCGGCCAAGTGCCCTTTTGGGGCACGGCTAGCAGCTTGAAACGAAGCCATTGACTTCGTCCAAAGGGCCACAACAAGAATCCGGAGCTCTAGCAATGATTCAGCATCCCAATCGAGCTCCTTTCCATCCTGTACGTGAGAAGCTGCTGCTTGCAGCAGCAGGTCCGAGCCAGAGGAAATTCCGCCCAAGAAACACCATAAAATCGGTGCCAATGAGTTTGACCTAGAGTCACAAATGCAAATTCGTAGTCGATTAGCCACGAGTAGCGACAAATCAGTTGAGCCCTTCCATCTGTTCGGGAAGTAGGTCCAAATCCAGGATTATTCGGAGGTTGAAGAAGATCTGCTGACGCCCAGAAACTGGTCCCTGAACGCGTTCCTCGACGGATCCAGACAAATTCGGACATTCCGAATTAGGTGAGTAGGATTTCATTTATTTATCATTAATAAACTCAGGCGTTTGAATATTTTCTGTTTTGTGTGCAAATTACGCTGATAACAGGCGTTATCAGGCGTCGGGCAGCTTTTGGCGTCGCCCGACCTTTTTAGTTCATAAAATGCTTCTAGACACTGTTATATGATTAAATTTAGCATTTGAACAGTATGGATTGAATCAGTAGATTTATATGGTTCATTGGAACCTAAATTGCTCATTTGAATGTTGAAATTAGAAATTCATGTCTGAAAATGGTATAATTTGGGTATGAACCCAGACAATGAAGATTTCTGATAAATTATCAGATGTATGATTTCAAAGTTGATATGAATAAATAAAATATGCATAAAAACCCTAATTGCATATATCTTTTGACGTTAATATGTGTAAATTGATATTTACATGAAATGGCACATTTCTCTGAATTATTACCGGAAATTCTCAAGTATTGTTATTAAATTTTGTTGTGATAGGTAATTAACTTTTAATTGAGTTAAGTGATGCACAAACCAAGATTAGGGTTAATGTGCACGTTTTTTGAGAATTTTAGAGAATTGACAAATGTTGAGTATGATTCTCGTATGTGAAGTAAATTTATTTAATTTGTGCAATAAGATGTTCAATTGCTTAAATTCGCTATGTATGTGCCAGATTGAAATAAGTTGGGTTATTTATGCATTTCTAATTTTCCTGAATGCATGGTATGAGAATTTCTCAGAAATTACAATGATTTGAAATATATTGCTCTGTCGGTTTAGAATGACAGTGTATTGTGATCTGATATGAAATCAGTAAATGTGATATTCCTGTTTAAATGTTTATATGTTAATCAGTTAATAGACTTAGGTGCCCTAACACCGTAGAACCCCTTTGACATGTCTACTTCTTAGGGGTGAAACTCGTGTCCAACATCAACGTGTGTGATGTCACAGTGGCACGAGGATGGAAAGACAGTGTTCAACAACAACGCGTGCGATGTCACGGTGGCACTGGAGTAAATAGGGGTTATTCAACAACAACGCGTGCGATGTCACGGTGATAACCCAGACCTCCTGAGCCTGTGTACTCAGGTTAGAGGAGGAGTTCAGAGCACTCGATGTAGTGCAGTGAGGCCGATGAGCCTGTGGGTCCTGTGGCAGAGCAGGGCTGGCGTCAGACTTAGCATTTCCTGGGTGTGTCGCTAAGTCTTGTACGGTGGGATCGTAGTTCGCTACGGATCTTTATATGCAGGGTACACTGCATATGATTAGGGCATAATAATAATATAAATTGGTACTCATATAGGATCACAGTAAATTAAAGTATTTGAACTTTTGTGCTATTTCTTTATATCTGTTTATCTGTTCAAATTATCTGTTATTGCATGGAAATGTGATTATATTCTGCAAATCTGTTATGTTATTAGAACTGCCCTGCTTAGTACTGTACTTATGTTTTATTTCAATTTATAAACATGATGAGTTGCTTAGTGATAGCTAAGTGAAATGCTATTCACTGAGCGAGTAGGCTCATACCTCTACTCAAAACATTTTTAGGTCATCACCAGCAGCAAGAATCTGAAGGATCCTTTCATCCTAACGCTTAGTCTGTAGAAGGTATATGTAGTTAGTTTAGTTAGAGGTCTCTTAGTCCTTTCCCCTTGATCCTTGGGACATGGTGTGGGTGAGAGAGAGTATGTATGGCGAATGTGTAAAAGATGTAAATTAACTGTTATGTTTTACTTTCTGTTAAACAATGTTACATGTTTTAAACTCTGTTTATGTTCTCTAGCCAGTTTAATTGAAATGCTTCCGCAATAGTTTATTATGTTTTAGTTTACAGCAATAATCCCGATATCATTACGAGGTTTTAAAAAGAAAAAGTTTTCAGTGGTTTGTT
This sequence comes from Alisma plantago-aquatica, assembly GCA_963693085.1. Lineage (NCBI taxonomy): Eukaryota > Viridiplantae > Streptophyta > Magnoliopsida > Alismatales > Alismataceae > Alisma > Alisma plantago-aquatica. The sequence continues at coordinate 758,033,635 of OY856411.1, forward strand.
TAGGTGATAATTCCTCCGTCGCGCCCTAATCTCGTGGGTTGTGGTTAGTGTGAGATCGGGGTGTGACAGGCTTCCACACGGTGTGAGTAGTTAAATCCAAGCTTTTTGATAGTGCGCAGAGCATAGGTAGCGCTTATTCTGGGCTCCAGGATAGCAACTATCTCTGGTTTATGTTCTCTCATAAAGTTCAAGAATGTGTTGGATCTGTCTTTGCTCCCTATCCCCCTTACCTTCCAGCACATCAATTTCATCCTGAGCAAAAAATGTATAATTAAACAGAGTTATTTCCTGTATTGTCGTTGTCCTTCTCTTCTTCTACCAACGAATTCACTTCTCCTCCAGCCTTAGATTTTCCTTTGTTATCTCTAGTTTGGATTCCGCATTCTACTGCGACTAAAGCAAGTTTCTCGGCAGTGGTTCTTATCGGTGTCATGTGGGGGCTTCTTCGCACTTTAAATCTGAAGTCTGGTGGTTTTGACCTTCCTTTTCTTTTAGTTGATAGGTTGTTGCTTGAGCATGACTTCCGTAGTAGTAAGGTTGTATCCCTTTCCTTAGCTCCTTTGTTTGTTTTGTCTCTCTTTGTGCGGGCACCAACAGATAGATCTTGTGTCTCATTGTTCTGTAAAACAGGTTCCAGCATTTCCACTTTTGTTACAATATCACCTTCAGAGTCCACGCCCACTATAACTTCATCTACACTGGGATTTACTACGGTGTGCTTTCCACCTTGCTTACTACTTTGTCCTTTATTAGTTTCCGTGTTTGTAGCCTCCTTTAACTCAGAATTATTACCCTCCTTTTCTACTGTCCCTGCCTCCCCATGTTCCTGTTCCTTGTTGTTGTTTGACTGCTTATTTTTCTTTCTCCAGATCTTTGCCTGTTTTGATTGCGTGGGACTCTCCTCATTGACGACCTGGGCTTCATCTTTGCCTTCTTCCGTATTTCCAGTTTCATCTGCCAGACTCACGTAGCGATTGGACCCCCTTTCTGTATAAGAGTAGTTTATCTATTTATTTCTTCTGCCCCCTCTTTTACCTTTTTGATATTGCCATTCACTTGTTGGTCGTTCTGTGACTGCTTCCTCCCTGTTTCGTGGGGGGTCCTCTGCTCCTTCATTGGTTAAAGTGGTTGTCTCCTTCTCATTTTTTCTGCATTCCTTAGAAGTATGACCTTCTCTTCCACACCATGCACATGCCCACGGAAGCCCCTCGTAATACACCTCATACTCATCTCCATTAATCAGTATGGATTTTGCCAGATCTCGTGTAGTATCTATTTCGACTGCCAACCTGGCAAAGCGGCTGCGAGATCTGTTTTCAGTGTGACTATCCACTTTAACCAGACATCCCAAGGCCATGCCTATGTAGGTGAACATAGTGGGTACGTACAGATGTAAAGGAAGATTGATTATTCGTGCCCATGTTACGATGTGAGTTGGGAACTCCACTTTAGGTTTGAAATTTGGATACCACTCCCACACAATGACATTACATCCAAATAATTTCCAGGGTCCACCAGTTAGAGCTGTGTCGAAGTCTTGCTTATAAGAGAACTGCATTACAAAATGCCCTAGATCAAGTTCAAACATGTTGAATCTTCCCTTGATCTGCCACAACACTTTTAGGCGATCCCTTAATGTCATATAGCCAATTTCCGTGCCCATTAATCGAATAACCACGGCATACCTCCAAGGTCATATCAGGTCATCCTCTACTTCAGGTGCAATCGTGATTTCAGGGGTTCCATCTGCTTCTCCTAACATTACTGCCTCCAGCGGCAGATCCTGCTCGAAAAGTTTCTCCAGAAAATAGTACTCGCCGTCTATATGTTGTGGATCATTGTTTGTTCTGGTACTAGTCAACGTGTACTGTCCCGACAACTTCACTGCATACGGCTGGATTGTGTCCGGAGTATCAGTTTGACCAGCTTGTTTATCTATCTTTTCTCCTTCTTCCCTGCTTACATCTTCGTTTACAACCGCTTCGTTGTTATGGCCGTCTTCCATATGCTCCACCCCCCTCATTCCGGCTACTTTGAAATTGAACCCTATCTCGGGTACTGATAGGTTGATTACTCCCTGTAGGTGGTTTACTAATTGATTCTCGTTCCTCCTCTGCTGTGATCTACTATTATTTATGTGACTTGCCTTCGGATCCAGCTCTCGATCATCTCCATCGCCCCCTAATTCGCCCCCCACAGCCCTGTTTCCTCCGCTGAGCCCTAGCGCCGCCATCACCAATGCTTAAAATAAACTTTGAATATACTTTGTTTTCTTATTTATGTTTTGAGGACAAAACTTTTTAAGGGGGTGAGAATTGTAATGACCACATTTGTGCTTAATTGGTAAACTAGTGTTTACCTGAATGATTACAAGCTTGATTAGATTGCATATCGTTTAGAATTGATTAATGATAGTAGGTCAATTGTGATGTTTCAAACCTAAGAAGAAACTCTAACTATGATTTTAGTTAGAAGAATAGGGTTTGAGAAATGTAAACCCTAATCGGAAAAAATTATGGTTTTGATAGTATATGAATATGGAATTTGATCAGGATAGCAGTGTGGTAAATGATTTTTCATATTTTCTAAAAAAAAATATTTAATTGAATTTTGGATATGATATGTATAACTCAATCATGCATATTGTAGAAAAATTTCAAAATATTTGAGTGTTCTTTGAATGTGGTTCTCGATCAAACTATACTTTGACCAAAATGCTGATAGAGTGCTTTTTAGCAGTGTAGTGTTTTATTTTTAATTATTTATTAGTAACTCCAAATGATCTGAAATTTTAACTAGAGATCTAAAACTCAATATTAAATAGCATGTAAAATTTTCATAATTTTTTATGTGTTTAGACCTTACCAGTAGACGAATTACAGTAATATTTTTATGACAGAATATTCAGCTGAAATAAGAGAAAGTATAGTGAGGGGTCAATGTGCAATTGACCCAAGCAGATCAATTGCTCTATATGGTCAACCTAACAGACAAGTATCTCTCATAATTCGTGATTCAATCCAGAGAAATGAAATCCTAGAGAGAGAGGAAGAGTTAGGGTTTGAGAGGAGAAAGTGATGGAGATGCTGACCTAGGGTTTTACGGTCTGAGGAATGATGAAATCATGTATGTTTAGCTTCTTTGTATAGACTTTAATGGTGATTCTTCTCTCACGTGTCAAGATTATATCCCTCCTTTGATTTGATCCAAAATGGTATCAAAACTTTCCCTTTTCTCACTCTTTCTTCATAATCCCTCATTTTTAGGGTTTCCGAGTTGAAAGGAAGAAGAACCGGGTGAATTGCTAGGGATTTGATATGAGATCGAGATTTTTAGGGATAAGTTGTGTTTTAAGGTTTTTTCACACATTAGGGTGAGTGGGAACTTCCTTTAAATAGTATATTGCATGAAAATTGGTTAAATCATCCATAATCTTTAATTGCTTAGTATGCGACTACAAACCCTGAATTGTGTGTTTGATCTAAGTTGTTGTAAAATGATATGAAACAAATTCTTCCTCTATTTGGATGAATTTCAGATGATAAAATCATATTAGAAATTATATAATACATTCTAATGAGAATTCCCTAAGTATTCACAGATGTTATAAGAGTAAATTAAAATATAGGGAATTTGTCTATGACTAAAATTTGCTATATAATTAAATAGAGAAATTTGTTTATCTGGATTCCCTTGGTTATGGATGATTGTTTATCTGAATTCATAGTACATATATGTCAGATACTATCTTGGATTTTATTTAAGGTGAATAGTGTTTGTTTGATATCTTAGTAAAGAGGGTGAAACCCTAGATGCGAGGAAAGTTGGATATTTGCAAATAGATACCGTGAAACCCATTTGAACGGATTTTCTTGACATGATAGACTTTATTTATTCAATTTTATTATTGATGCATGTTATCTCAGTGAATGGCATGGAAATCCAAATTCAGCTCAGTTCTAAGGTTTCATACATATATTGATTTTATATGATTTGTTGATAGTAGTCTTTATTCAGTGAATGTTTATGTCGCATGAAATCCTTATGAGAGCCATGTGATAAGTGAATGAGGTAAATGAAACCCTAAGGATAGGGTGTTTAATGAATCAAGTATTTTGATATCAATGTTCTCAGTATGAGATGTAGTGTTGCACAACTCAAGATTTGGGTTGAGGTGCACATTTTTCAAGAAAGTACAAATAATTTATAGGTGCAAATGACGATTACTTGTATGTTAAGCAATTAACTTTTAATAGTGTATTAGAAGCTCAATTGTATAATTTCAGTGTATATGTGTCAAGTTGACATGTATTCAGTTTATTTAAGAACTTTAGTCTGCCTGCATTTACAGTATGTTGATTTCTCAGTAAATTACAATGTTTTAAATATACTACTCTGCCAAGCTTAGAATCATGTACATGTTGTATTATAAACTTCAATTAAATAGATGTGGTACCATAGAGATATCAGAGTCAAGTATAAGTAAGAGAAACATATAATGTAGAAAGAGACTTCCAAGAATAATAAAATAATAGACATAGGTGCCTTGAACACCGTAGATTCCCTACGCATGTATGCATTGTAGGGAGGAAATGATCCACCCTGGCATCGACCAGTATACGGGGATCAGATCGCACCCACAGAGCATGGAGGGAGACAAAACCCTTGAGGAAGTCTCCTAAGAGAAGATAGGTTACCCAACATGAACCGGAGATCTCAGTGGTAACCCAGAGGTACCCACAGAGTGTACCAAGATGAGGCCCATAGAGCGTCTCAGACCCTCCGCCTATGTACTCAGCCTAGTAGGAGAGGTCCAGTTAAAGGCCAGTTGTTTAGCCACCTTAGTCAAATATGACAGTTCGAGTCAAGCAGACCCGTATTTAGTTCTAGGCTTAGCTTCCTAGGTTTTAAGCTAAGTCTTGTATGGTGAGATCGTAGTTCGCTACGAGTCTTCATATATAGAGTACACTGCGTATGATCAGGGAATAAACTAAAATATGTTCATATAGGTTTAAAGAGTTTCTTATAAGTAAGAAAAACTAAGAAAGATTCGAGTATAGTTTCCCAGCAATTATTCTTTGTATGTTTCTGAATTATTAGTTCTCTTTGAAATTAATCAAGCATGCTCATATATTGATTTGCTCTTATTGATATCTAGAGTATCCTTCCATATTTATGATTGTCAATGATCAATCTTTTTAAATCTTATTGTTGTTATAATTGATATCAGTTTCTCAAAAGTATATTTGTAATTATATCAATACTTTAGATTGTTTCTTTGAAGTACTCATTCACTGAGTGAGTAGGCTCACCCCTCTACTCAAAATTTTTAGGGAAACCATGGGGATTGAAGAAGGTCATTGCATCAATGTAGATCTGCTACAAGAGTTAAGTCTGAGTATAGTTAAGTTCAGTCGGTCCTTGTCACTCTAGGTCCTTGTAAAGAAATAAGAGAGAGTTGTAAATGATGATGTATAACATTATTCCTCTTTTAGCAATATATGTGAATCAGCAAGTCTTATGTGCTTAAAAGTATGAGAAACATAATGAATGTTCAAACATGCATTTTTACTATTGAAATCAAATTTGAGAAATAAATGTTTAGGTTCCCTTATAAAGTTAGTTTATGTGGTTCAATGCGAGAAAAAAAAAGAGTTTGAAAAAGAACAAAAAGTTCGGGGTGATCTTTGTATTACGTTAAATCCTCAATTTATGCCCTAATCTCATGATTAATGGTAATTGTGAGATCGGGGTGTAACATAAGGATTTCATGGCCATGTAAGAGGAAAACTCATAGAGGCTTCTTGAATATCAAATGTCAGTTTATGGACACTTATAGGCCATCCCAACCGATCTCCAATCAAAGAAATAACCCCATTGGTTGATAGCTTCTAAAGATAAGCTCATTTATAAAGAGTGTAATCCCTAAAATGTATGTCAGTTTATGGAAACTTATAGGCCATCACAACCGATATCCAATCAAAGAAATAACCCCATTGGTTGATAGCTTCTAAAGATAAGCTCATTTATAAAGAGTGTAATCCCTAAAATGCCCTTGGAAAGAAACACCTTCAAACCAAGGTGCAACTAGGTGTCCTATGGTTAAAAAAACTCAAGAATGGTAAGGGAATATATAAGGATTATAATGCATTTGACAATTTGCAAAGAAAACCTCCCAATTTGGTTAAATTGTAGAAAAGTCCAGAATGTACCTAAAATTGCATAACTTGCACAAACAACATCCAAATTGGACCAAACTTCATACACAAGTTATCTTTGATGTGTTGAATATGAATTTGATATTATTTCCATATTTTGAAGTTATATAATCACATTATTCATTACTTATGCCTTTTACTCATTTTCTCTCTCCTAGACTTATCCTAATATTTCAAGGTGGTCCAAGTTAGAGAAAATTTGACATGTAGGCTAATTTTGATATGTAGATTTTTATTTTGAAGTTTGTTTCCACTTTTAAGACATCTTTTTATGATATATGTCATATGGCCCATTAACGGCCCATTATCTAAATTATTCATCCAATTAAGTTCTTTATCTTCATATTACCACCAAAATGAGTTATGTGGCATATTTTATGTACCCATTATAAACCTAAGATTAATGTTAGAACATTAGGTTACATTAAGGTGATATATACATGCATTATCTCATTAGGGTTATATTAAACATCTATTTAGGTCTAACCTTCAACCTTGTTTGGCTAAGTCCAAAATATCAACTTCCAGGGTAGGGTCCGAGATCTAGTATGTTACAACACACCTCCCCTTAAAGGGATTTCGTCCTTGAAGTCAAAATATCCACATATAAGAAAATGACTTATTCACCACCCCTTAAAGGATTCATCTTATTAAGTCAAAACTATTCTTTAGGTAAAAGGGTGAGTCTAACTAGACCATATACAAGATCCATCATGCTCCACTGCGCACTCTGATTGCTTACTAAATACCAAACTTCAAAGTCTAGGTTCTAGGGATAATTATCCAAAAATGTGGTTTTATGGGTCATAAGGGAACTATATTGGGTATCCATCCTCAAACAAGTCATTACACCTAGGAGACTAGTTCAACATATTAGGGTCCCTAAAGATAAATCATAATATGTCTAAGGCTATTGTTGCCTAAAAGCATGTTATTTCGTACAATTCATATCAACTTAGGCCAGGATGGTATCATATGGATTCGGGAGTCCTCGTAAACCAAGCTAGTGGTGCGGAGTAAAATCTTGCCAGCCCCCAAACCCTAATCCTTTCTAGACACCTTTGCTTTCAACTTCATGTCTTAGTAGTTGCCCAAAGGCCAAACTAAACAACCTCAAGTTACTATGATTACTTATGCATCTTTTAGTTGTATGTATTTTAGGGATCTATTCAACATTATTCTAATGTGAAACTATAGGATCCTAAATCAACCCTTCATCATCTATTGATCAACTCTAGGGCAAACATGTCACTTAAAGGTAAGGCAAATATTCTAACTAGGGAGACAAAATTGAAATAGTCAGATTCCGACTACCATGGGCTCTGATACCATGTTGTAAGGAGGCGGGATCACCCCCTTACTAAAAAATTTTGAAGAATAAAACATCCATTCCAAACACACTCAAATGTATGTTGGAATAGGTATAAATTTTCCTAATTTATTATAATGGTATGCAAAAGACCAAAGTGTAGCAACAGAATTAAAAAATGACTATATTTAATTTTCACAAAAGATTACAAAAGTACATCATAATATCCCATAAGAGTTTACATGTATGATACAACATAAGGATCTAAGTAGAGGGAAATCTAAACCATAACAACTTTGTCTCCAAGCTTTAACTCCTTAAGCTAGTCCAAAACTTCATGCCTTATCATCTAAGTCCTTCACTTAGGGTTGGAAGCATACCCCAGCAAGAAGATAAAATAGATGACATCAACAAAGGCTGGTATGTGCATACTTAATAGGAAATTGAGCAATATATGGAATAAAGGACATCAAATATAAAAGGCTTCCCATAGAAAGAATAAGGACCACCTAAATGGGTATCAAGAGAAAAGGAATTGAAATCATATGATAACAAAAGAATACTTGCCATTAATAAAACATAAAGATTGTGCCACACAAGCACATGTAAAGAATTAGGGCACACACCCCATATCATCAACCTACATACATGTGAGATAAACATAGCCCTATAATAATATAAACACAAAGGTGACCAAGTCTCATAAATTTGAAACCTGATAGAGAAAGGAATACTTCCAATCTCCCAGATATATAAAGCATGGACAAGAATCACACATTTTGCCATGGGTATGAGGTTCCTTTCCATCCTAAAAGAGCATGAAATATCACATATGCTCGACAAGAAAGAACACATCTTCCATAAAAACCAATGCAATTACACTACTCTAGTGCTACTGAATCACATAGCATGTTAGATGTAGAGGCATGTAGAAATTATAGTCAGAATATATAAACTAGTCACCACATAAGTGACCAACATATACATCCACCTCACAAGTGAGAAAAGACATCACATGCCATCTTTTAGAGTTCCATCATGAACAAAGTATAAGATAAGAGTTCAAAAGAATATACATGATCACATGATCAATATCAAATAAGGTAGTTCACATGAACTATGATTTTCAAAAGAAAAGACATTGTGTATAGGCTAATGTCCATAGGACAAAGAGAATGAATAAACATAGATGACTTGCTCAACATAGAAGAATAGGGGATACATCATACCTCAACTTTAAAAATCTAAACAATCCAAGTCAATTTATAAGACTCCAATGAACCTCTAGGGAAGGTAGACATGTCCAATAAGTAAGGTTACCAATCTTAGAGAGGTTGGTTTCTCCAACAAAGCTCCTATCTCGAGAAAGAAGCACCTTCTCCGTTTTTGAGGTGAAAAACCCTAACAAAAGAACATGGAGATGGGGTGTTTAAGGGCTATAGGTAGGGTTTCACCATGGTAGACCAGGGTTCCAACCTGGAGGAAGGTGGAAGGATGACTAACATCATGAAAATAGGGAAGGAAAGGAGAAAACTTACTAGTTTTGGTCAAAATAACCAAGGAGGAGCTTTAGAAACCCTAAATAGAGCAAATTTGGAACCCTAGGAGCTTTCTTCACCAAGGTAGGTACCTTCTTTTACCTTGAGACAACACCTTCATGGAAAATTATAATAGGATTTATTCTCTAAGCTATAGGAAAGAAACAAGAGCAAGAGTTTTTGAATTTGGAGCTGGGAAGGGGTAGATATGGCTATATAAAGGAAGAGGTCAAGTATGAGGTGTCTATGAGACTTTCCATGTGTCATGTATAAGGGTGTCCATGGACATGCAAGCCTTTATAGATAAGGAAGAATTCAAGCACGAGGTGTAAAGTTACTTTCCATGTGTCCAATGCTAAGGGTGCCTATGGACATGCAAACCTTTATGGATAAGGAAGAAGTCAAGCATGAGGTGTCCATGGAGCTTTCCATGTGTCCTTAGCCTAGGGATTTCATGGCCATGTAAGAGGATAGCTCATAGAGGCTTCTTGAATATCAAATGTCAATTTATGGACACTTATAGGCCATCCCAACCGACCTCCAATCAAAGAAATAACCCCATTGGTTGATAGCTTCTCAAGATAAGCTCATTTATAAAGAGAGTAATCCCTAAAATGCCCTTGGAAAGAAACACCTTCAAACCAAGGTGAAACTAGGTGCCCTATTGTTAAAAAACTTGATAATGGTAAGGGAATATATAAGGATTATAATGCATGTGACAATTAGCAAAGAAAACCTCCCAATTGGGTAAATTGCAGAAAAGTTCAGAATGTACCTAAAATTGCATAACTTGCACAAGCAACACCCAAATTGGACCAAACTTCATCCACAAGTTATCTTTGATATGTTGAATGTGAATTTGCTATTATTTACATACTTTGAAGTTATATAATCACATTATTCATTACTTATGTCTTTTACTCATTTTCTCGCTCCTAGACTTATCCTAATATTTCAAGGTAGTCCAAATTAGATGAAATTTGACATGTAGGCTAATTTTGATATGTAGATTTTGAATTTGAAGTTTGTTTCTACTTTTGAGACTTCTTTTATGAATATGTCATATGTCCCATTAATGATCCATTATCTAAATTATTCATCCAATTAAGTTCCTTATCTTATATTACCACCAAAATGAGTTATGTGGCATATTTTATGTATCCATTATAATCCTAAGATTAATGTTGGAACATTAGGTTACATTAAGGTGATCTATACATGCATTAGCTCATTGGAGTTATACCAAACATCTATTTAGGTCTAACCTCCAACCTTATTTGGCTAAGTCCAAAATGTCAACTTCTAGGGTAGGGTCCGAGATCTGGTATGTTACAGTAAGGCTACCACTTTCTTTGCAGTTGATTTCTCTTAGCACATTACATGGCAATTAAACATTATAAGAAACAAAGAAAGATGCTAACAACCAATATGAATCGTGTTTAACCCTAATTAGATAAACTACACAACTGTATTACGTCTTTTATTAAGCCCTGAGGAGTTGAGGTATACTTATCAACTCCAATTGACCACTGCTAAGTCAAAATCAGTGTCATACAAGATCTTGGAGAGATGACTCCTATAATCTCCTTCGGCCTTAGTCAGTACAAGTCAGCCGCAATGACATATAAGTCCAGCTACAAAATAGCCTAGTCCATCCTTGGTATATAGGTCATGGAACTAGTAAACGAAGGTATACAAAAACCCAAACACTGAGGTATAACTGCAGTTGTCCTCAATCTCATCATATGTACAAAACCTGAAACACGACCTCAACCATTTTCCTGCCGAGGTATGACCGCAACCATCCTCAAAATCTTAAGATCAAGATGATAAGGGCACATAGTCTCAAGCACCCCACATACTCAACAATATGTGCTTTGAGTTTCCCTTAGGAGTACTCGTTTCACAATCCAGCAAGTCCTGACACTGGAATGGATCTATGGCAAAGAACACTACATGATTAGGGTTTCATTTGATTAGTTAATCCCAATTGGGTTGATTAAAACTGCATCAATCAAGTTACATACAAACCCTAAAAGAATTCTAGAAAAACACGGGTAGATTACAACTTTAGAAGATACAAAATGTATGAAACATAAGGTTTATCACATCACCACATGGTACTTTTTCATCTTCATACATGTAACCATTCTCATAATCATACCATCATAATATTTTGAATCCTTATCACATTTTGATGAGGATAGCACTTCAATTTAGGTACAAAACCATGTCCAAGGTCATAAGACCATCACATCATACCCTGTAAGAACATCATTATATTTCCATGCATCATCAAGACTCATCATACCATCACAATACATGTGAGACATAAGTTTGGTATAACATTATATGTAGGAGTTATGATGTTCATAAGATAGCAAAATAGGGTTACAACAACATAGAGAGAGAAAGAACTCTTTTTTCATGCCAGTCACACAAGAAGCTATGTATCATCATCACTTTCTTGTATTAGGGTTAGGTCTAACAAGATAAGGTGAATTAGGGTTACATAACAACCTTTAAAGATAAACCCTAATTCTCAACATCACCATCATATGTGAAAGCATAAGATCAACATCACCAATAATAAGTTAGGAAACATAGCGACTATGAAGCAAGAAAATTATCATCCACCACTAAGGGTCAGGGATGTCATTGACCGCTAAGGGTCAAGGGGGTTGGTGACCACTAAAGTTAGGAAATTTCATCGACTACTAGGGTCCAACACTCAACGACCACTTAGGGTTAGGTATAATTGGTGACTAATGAAGACAGAAACATTGGAGACCGATGAAGACATGAAACATTGGTGACCGATTGAAATCATGACTCTTGGCAACCACTATTAATCAAATCCTTCAGCGACCGCCAAATGGTTCAAGGTTTGGTGACTGACGATGATCTCAAGTACCTTAGCTATCAACATGATCCAAAACTTGGCGACCACTAAACATCAAATTCTTGGCGACCAAACATGGTTCAAAACTCATCGACCTCATAAGTACAAAAACCTTGGCAACCATGAAGAGACCAAAACAGGTTGGTAACTACTAAGAATATGAAGGGTCATCAAGTTACATCTGTATGAGAGATATTAGTTCAAAACCCTAATTAGCAACCACCAAGAGAGAGCGAGAGTAAAAACCATCATTTTCCACATGCGAACTAGGTCTAGGATGGCCATTCCCATTAAGAAAAAGATGCACACAAGTTAAGGTTCATCTAAGAGGACAACTAACCAAACATCATCATGTAAAAATAAACCCCATGTCAAGATATCATCTTTCTTCTTAGAACAACATTTTAGGGCAAGATCATGTGCGTGCAAGATGAAAATAAGCAATAATCATGGAGAAAGTTATATAAATCACCTTGGAGATGATTTAGAAACTTCAAACATTGAGGCATCTTGAAGGAGAAAGGTAGGAACCCTATCTTGAGCACTCCTTTCAGCCAAGCTATCTCCTTCTACAAAAAGAGAGCAAACCCTAGGTCAAGGAAGTAAGAAAGAGATGTTCTTCAAGCTCTAACTCAAGCACTGCCATAGAACACCATGGGTTCGACCAAGAAGAAAAAGAAGAAGGGAAGAACATCAAGGAAAACGTAGGTAAATAGGGAGATCTGACTTACTAAGACCAAGAAGAAGAGAAAGATAGAACCAAGTGATCACAAGAAGGGTAGATCCAAACCCTAACTTCACATGCAAGGGAGATCAACCCATCTTCTTCAACCTTAAGCTCCCTTTTCACCATCAAGTAAGTGGGGATGAGCTCCAAGTGATCAAGGAAGGAGAGAGAGGAAACTAGGTGTGTGAAGAGGTTGTTTGCATGCAAAGTTAGAGGTTTATATATCAGAGGGTTGGAGAGAGGGAAAGAGTGTTGGGCGTCAAGACAAGCATGACATGTGTCCAAGAGATCTCATCCATGCAAGCAGCACACTCAACCATGCAACTAGGACAACCATAACAAGAAAACCAATCGACCAAACTTGGTCAGAAAAAGTAAACGACTGTTGAGATCTTGGCAACCAAGAGATCAGAAATCAAAACGCTCGCTAACCCTAGGTGTGTTGGTGACCAAAGATGGGTTAGGAGCTTTCATCGGCTGCCAACCCCAGGTGCACAAGGAAAACTTGGTGACCACCACCCCTAGAGGGCACACATACAACTTTGGTGACCACCAACACAAGGGGGTTCATCGGTCATCCCACTTCAAGGTCAACCATCAACTTAGGACATCCATGCAAAGCCTAAACTCATAATGAGATGCCACCACTCAAATCAAGGTGTAACAAGGTGCCTCAAAGCACAACCATATTCGACATGATGTGAAAATATGTGAGGCACAACAAGCATGTGAGGGGGGAATATTATGCCCAATATATAATATAGTTGGGGTTCCATCCCAAAACCAATTGGCAATGGGTGGAGTAGTCCAATGTCTTATATTTAGACACACATCTCGACACCCAAGCAATGTGGGATTAATTGCATTCACACATGACTTAACAAAACACACATTGTCTTCACAACATCATCCAATACATGATATACAGTAAATGAAGATCAGATGATTATGTGAATTGACACAAAATACTAGGAATTCATAAGATTTTAAAACTATCACTGTGATGAAAATGCTAGTCACTTGATTTGATCTAACTTTTTTCTTGTGTTAATGTTTAAATCAATTGTGCTTATCCCTACATCAATCAATCTTGATCTTATAGCGAGAGCTAAATGTTGGGTTTGAAGAAAAAAAACTAGTATATAATTTAGATACTTTGTAGCTCAGAGCATGAAAACTCGATTCTTTATACCTATAAATAAAGGTAGGCAATGTGTCTATGTGCCTGCTTTTTCATGTGTATGTGTGCTTTCTTCTTCAACAGCTAGGGTGCCTACTTGGCACACAATTTAGATTTTTTTTTTGACATTTCTAAAAAATAGGTGTCATGTCTGTCTGCTTGCTTTTCCAACAGCTAGGGTGCCTTCTTGGCACAAAATTTAGATTTTTTTTCTTTTTACATTTCCAATCTATGTAATAATAGTCACCTATTTTGTTATTTTTGACTGTTTACTAAGAAATAGTCAGCTGACGGGACATAAGTGGATGGGAAATTAACTCGAGGACTGACTACCTGTCATCGGGACTCCTTAGCACTAGTCCAATGCCTTACCTGATTCTGGCACAAAGAGCCCATCATCTTGAGGGTAGATTGGGAATTTCTGTCTGTCTATTTAGAGGAGAGGAAGCACTCTATCTCGAGGTCTTTTGCAAGAGACGCCAGTGTAATCTTAAATGTGATGAGTTACCATATATACTATATAAGAAATCTTTCACTATTTTTTAAAATTACAAATCGATCCTTGTGTTTGTACACTACACTTTTGTCTTTCTTTTTAAAATTTTATATTAGATAATGAGAGTCATCAATACTATATAAGAAATGTTGTAGGGATGAAATGAATTTTTCTCCATTATTTTTTGGGATTACAAACCAATATGTGTGTACACTACATTTTTGTCTTTTCTGTTTAAAATTTTGTATGAGGAGGCTCATCTACAGTATACAAGAAACCCATGGAGGAGGCTGAATGCAATTTTCTCTATTATTTTTTAGAGTTACAAATATGACCATGTATGTGTACACTACACTTTTGTCTTTTCTTTTTAAAAAATTATATTACGTAAGGAGACTCATCTATACTATATAGGAAAGCCTACAGAGGTTGTTGAATGCAATTTTCTCCATTTTTTTGTAATTACAAACAAATCCTTGAGTGTGTACACTACACTTTTGTCTTTACTTTTTAAAATTAAATATTGTATAAGATGTGTCATTTATACAGTGTCATTTACACAAACCAGGTCAGACAACAGTTGCAGGTTAACAAGAACTCTGAGGCGAGGAACTTGGACGAAATGGAGATGCACAGAGTTGTGAATCCAGGGGTTAATGAAGTGATCACGAGTGAGAATCTAGCAAAGGAAGTTGAAAGGAGGATGGAAATCATGGATGAATCTATTGTGAATACGATTGACAAAGCGAATGTCATCGATGTGATTGAAGAATCAGATAGCCTACGAGCTTCAATTGCGAACACCATAGGAAGAAGAAACAAGAAAGTTGGGACCAAAATGAAAAGGATGGGGACAGAAAAAGAACCATCTATTCTAGTCTCTAGGAGGCACAGTCTGAGGACAACTACTGAAATGGTGGCTAAAGAAGTTCTAAGCTCTATTCCACAAGCAACAGCTGAAGCAGATCTAAGGCAAGTTGTTGACATCAATGGAGATGAAGAGGTGATGGAAGAAGAGGTGGAACCGCAGGGAGAAGAAGAACAGTCCTAATCCTCCTCTATCCTTTTTATAATGGTGGACATTCTGTGTTGGAATACAAGAGGAATCAGTAACGTAGAAATGTGTAACACTGTGAAAGAGTTTATGCAAATCAGGAAACCTAAAGTTGTTGCAATCCTTGAGCCACGCATCAGTGGTAAACAAGCAGTCAGAACTATTAAGAAGATAGGTTTTACCAGATCTTACAGAGTGGAGGCACATGGATTCGCAGGAGGCATATGGATTGGATGGAACCCAGTGTACTGCAAAGTTGAAGTTATCTGCAGCCATAGACAATTTGTTCATTGCCGAATCAACGACTACCTACTGGTTACCTTCATTTATGCCAGCCCTCATGCGTCTGTGCGGACATTGTTGTGGAAGCACCTTAGTGACATGGGTAGAGGCATCAATGAGCCCTGGATTTCTCTAGGGGACTTTAACACAATGCTATACCCCAATGAAAAGTTTGGAAGCAACCATTTCTATCACACGGAGGCCAGGGAGTTTAGTAGCGCGTTAATGGAGGTCGGGCTGACTGACATTGGGTTTACAGGCATGAGGTATACCTACAAGCACGGTGCACTTCAGGAACGTCTCAATTGGGCAGTAGAAAATGGGGAATTTATCCAAAGTTATCCGGACTGGATTGTTGAGCATCTATCACGCATTAATTCTGATCATTGTTCACTTCTTCTTAGATCCAGAAATACGGATAGAGGCACCAAAATGTTCTTCACAAGGGCGTCCTGGCATAAGGAGCAACAATTCAAGTCAATCATTAACACTGCTTGGGACACAGAGTTATCCTTTAAGGAAGCCCTGAAGAAGGCACAAAAGCAAGTTACTGATTGGGATACCCGAATTCTGAAGGAGAGAAGGAAAGACAAAGACAGATTGATGAGGAACATAAATTCACTCTAGATGAACCTCACAAATCACTATGATACGATCACTGATAATCTGTGTAACCAGATGCAGCTCGAGCTAGATGAAATCTTGAGGAAGGAGGAAGAGGACTGGAAACAAAAAGCCCACATGGAGTGGATTCGTAATGGAGATAATAACTCAAAATTTTATCATGCCTGGGTAAACCAAAGAAGGAGAAGCAATTTTATAGCTACTCTGAAAAACAACCATGGGAACTGGATTTCAAACAATCAAGAACTGATGAATATGGTAGTAGATTACTTTCAACACATCCTTAAGGAGAACGGTGGTGACAGAAGACCTTATATCTGGAACATTCCAGGCCAGTTCAAAAGATTAGATGCATCCCAGAAGCAAATGCTAGCAGCGATCCCGTCTAAGGCTGAGATTCACAATATTCTGAAAGGGCTCAACCCCCATAAAATAGCTGGACCGGATGGGGTCAACACTTTGTTTCTCCAAGAAGAATGGAAATGCATAGGGGATTCAATGTTCACTACTATAAAGAAAGAGTTAGAAGGAAACGAAATTAGCAAGGATTTGTGCAACGCGAAGGTGGTTCTCATCCCAAAGGTGAGGAAACCTGAGCGGTGCGAGCAACTAAGACCTATCTCGCTAAACAACACTGTCTTAAAGCTTAATTCTAAGGTCATGGTGGAGAGACTCAAAAGGTTTATGCCAGATTGGATTTCAGAAGAATAAAGCAGCTTTGTGCCAGGCCGGAACATCACGGATAATATAGCTTTAGTCCAAGAAATCATACAAAACATGAAGAAGAAGAAAGGAGCTAAAATCATGGCAATTAAGGTGGATTTAACCAAAGCATACGATATGATGTCCTGGCAATTCGTAGAGGACGCCTTAAACAAAATAGATATACCTGAGAATATACACAATTACATCATGAAATCCACCACCGGGGGTCCATATCTATCATCTGGAATGGTAAACATTCACAAGAGTTTAAGGCGACTAGAGGTTTAAGGCAAGGCGATCCACTTTCGCCATATCTCTTTGTTCTGTGTTTGGAGAGGCTGACTCAACTAATAAAGAAGTACGTCACCTTGAAGAGCTGGAAACCAATCAAGCTTGGGGCTAGCGGCATTGTTATCTCACACGTTTGCTTTGCGGATGACCTGATCCTTTTCGCGGAGGCCAGTGTGGTACATATGAAACATATACTAAAATGTTTCTCGCATTTTGGGAAGGCATCTGGGCAGTCAATCTTGGCCTCTAAAACTAGAATATTCTTTGCATGCAGTGTGGACCGAGCTTTGAGGAGGAAAATAGGGAGAATAAGTGGGTTTCAAGTCATTGAAGATCTAGGGCGGTATTTGGGGGTTCCTATTATTCATTCAAGGGTGAATAAGAACACATATGCCGACATCCTTACGAAGCTGGAGAATCAAGTGAATGCATGGTCAGCCATATCTTTGACGTTGGCAGGAAGGATCTGTTTGGCAAAAAGTACCATTGCAGCTATCCCTACGTATATCATGCAAACTGCAGTAGTCCCGGCCTCAATATGTGACAATCGACGGAGTCATAAGGAGGTCCATTTGGGGAGGGGGACACAAAGCTCATCCCATGTCGCTGCTTGCTTGGAAAAAGGTGATTTATTCAAAGAAGGATGGAGGCTTGGGAATCAAAACAATGAGAGAATGGAACACTGCATTGCTGCTGAAAAATGCTTGGAACATTATCAGTGGCTCGAAATTAGCATGGTATAGAAGCATGTATGATAGCTTCATGCAGTATAATGGGAGTAAAAAGGTGCAGGGATCCCGCCTTAAACAAGTTGTGCTCAAAGGAAAGGAGTTTATCATGGATCACGCTAGAATCCTTCCCATCAGTGGAAATGATATTTGGTTCTGGACCGACTGTTGGGTGAAGCCAGGGATAAAGCTGGAAGACCTGGCAGTAGCTCCCGTAGTAGTGGAGATTAAGGATTTGTGAGTATCCAGTGTTGTAAAGGATAACGGTGAATGGGACTGGGCATTCTTGGAAGAGTGGCTACCTACAGAAGATATACTACTGATTAGAGATATTGAACCCCCAGTGCAGGCCAACAAGATGGATGTATGGATTTGGAATCTGACAATCAGCGGCCGCTATTCAACCAGCACTGCTTACAAGATTCTCCGTGATCATAAGAACATTGAGGTGAATGGAGAGTGGGAGAAAATATGGAAGCTAAAAATTTTGAATAGAATCCGAACTTTCATGTGGTTGTTGGTTCACGAAGCTCTGCTCACCAGCTCTAAAAGAAAAGCTAGGAAGCTGACCGAGAACGACGGCTGTAGGAGATGTGAGGGATATGCGGAGACAGTGCTTCATGCACTTAGAGATTGCAAGAAGGCTAATGAGATTTGGAAGAGAATAATGAACCAAGCTGAGATGACTGAACTTAAGAGCCAGCCAAATGTCAACGGTTGGGTAAAAATTTACCTTGGAGCTCAATCAGAGAAACAAACTCGGTTCTTGGTTACCTATTGGGAAATCTGGAAGCAGAGAAACTATGTAGTACTCAAAGGAGAAGAGTGGCATGTGGATAGAGTGGTCAATAACATCAACAAGGAAATCCAAATTAACCTAAAAGCGTGGGAGACTAACGAATCTGTGAAAGGAGGTGCAACAGGAAGGCTTTGGATTAAATCAAATGCAGGTGTTATTAAGTTTAACTCAGATGCGGCTATCAGTAGACATTGGGCAGCAGCAACTTTCATAGCCAGAGATAGCGAAGGGAAGTGGTTGTGTGGGGGAGGAAGTCGGCTGAAGACGAGCAATGTCGTGGAAGCTGAACTTGCAGGCGTGTACGAGGCTATGAAATATGCGCATGAACACAACATAGTCCAAGCTTGCTTCGAAACTGACAGTACCACAGTAGTGAACTGCATAACAGAAGATACTGACATGTACCCCAAGTTTGTTGTGTGGTCCTCGAAGATCAAAGCTATCTGAATGAATAGTTGGACTGTCCAACATGGACAGAGGGAGGTCAATGGGGCTGCCGATGCCCTTGCTAAGTACCACCTTCAGAACAAAACTCAAAATGTCAGATATGCCTCGCCCCCATCCTGTATGGATGAAATCATTCTAAATGAGGCTTGTAATGGTAGTAGTACTACCAGTTTTAATTCCACCTTCAATAGTAGGAACTGTAATAGATGTTTAACTCGGCTTGCAAGAGGAGGGCAAGATGAATAAAATAGCTTCCTGACTTACCCCAAAAAAAAACCCACAGAGGGGGTTGAAATTATTTTTTAGAATTACAAACCAGACCCTATGTGTGTACACTACACTTTTGTCTTTTCTTTTCAAAAAAATTATATTGTATAAGGAGACTCATCTATACTATATGAGAAATTCCCTAGAGGGGGCTGGAAGCAAGTTCTTTATTATTTTTTGAAATTACAAACAGGTCCCTCTTTTAGCAGGTAGTCACATATTAGTCATCAACATTCACAAAAATGATGATACAAAATCACATGAAAAGCTTATCTAACTAATCTATTGTAGGGGAACAAGAATAGATGTCGACCAACTTATTTTATCATAATTATCATATGGCCACATATTATATTGATTCAAATGTATAACACGTGTGTAGCACGTGTCTTCCGCCATTATTTTTTCAAATTATGAATCGGTCCCTATGTGTGTATGATATACTTTTATTTTTCTTTTTAAATTTTATATTGTGTAAAGAGACTCATCTACACTATATGAGAAAGTCTCTGGAGGGGGCTGAATGTAATTTTCTTTATTATTTTTTAAAATTACAAATATGTCGTTTAGCGGGCAATATGTATCTTATTTTGAATACTAACTATATATTAGTCATCAACACACACGAAAATGATAATTCAAAGTCACACGAAAAGCTTATCAAATAAATTTGTCGACCAACTTATTATGTAATAATTATTATATGATCGCGTATTATATTGATACAACTGTACATGTCTTCTGCTCGTTTGTTAAAGGTTCAATTTGCCTTACCATCATTTTACCTTATCGTTTACTCATTAAGTAAGAGGGCAATGATAAGGACTAAGGTAAAGAGTTCAAAATGATAGTTTAGATATCTTCTGAATACCATTAGATCAATCTAAGGGGGAAAATGAATCATAAAGGCTACGTTTATTCCACCGGCGCAACAACGAGCACATAGATAAACTACTAGGGGCATATTAACCGCTGTTTGTTACTCTGTTTAGAGGACAAATAAATTATCGCACGTAGATAAACTACTAGGGGCATATTAACGGCTGTTTGTTACTCTGACGGGCCTACGGCAATGAATGCGATCCATTTCTATGAAGAAGAAGAAGAAAAATACGATGCAGATAGCTAAAAACACTGGTGACGTGGAAAAAAAAAACTGATAACTGAGCGGGAGAACGTGATAGACTGATAATGCGTTTTTAAGATACTTTTCTCATGTGTATGTGTTCTTTCTTCTTCAACAGCTAGGGTGCCTACTTGGCACACAATTTAGATTTTTTTTTTTTGACATTTCTAAAAAAGTAGGTGTCATGTCTGTCTGCTTGCTTTTCCAACAACTAGGGTGCCTTCTTGGCACAAAATTTAGATTTTTTTTTCTTTTTACATTTCTAATCTATATAATAATAGTCACCTATTTTGTTATTTTTAACTGTTTACTAAGAAATAGTCAGCTGACGGGACATAAGTTGATGGGCAATTAACTCGAGGACTGACTACCTGTCGTCGGGACTCCTTAGCACTAGTCCAATGCCTTACCTGATTCTGGCACAAAGAGCCCATCATCTTGAGGGTAGATTGGGAATTTCTGTCTATCTATTTAGAGGAGAGGAAGCACTCAGTCTCGAGGTCTTTTGCAAGAGACGCCAGTGTAATCTTAAATGTGATGAGTCACCATATATACTATATAAGAAATCTTTCACTATTTTTTAAAATTACAAATCGATCCTTGTGTTTGTACACTACACTTTTATCTTTCTTTTTAAAGTTGTATATTAGATAATGAGAGTCATCAATACTATATAAGAAATGTTGCAGGGATGAAATGAAAATTTCTCCATTATTTTTTGGGATTACAAACCAATATGTGTGTACACTATATTTTTGTCTTTTCTGTTTCAAATTTTGTATGAGGAGGCTTGATGCGAGGATTTTGAGTCGTATTTATAGACTTGTTTTACTTGTGTTTTATGTGTTTATTGGTCACTTTAGTGGTTAATATTGCATGATTCACTTACTCTAGTCTATAATCCTTTTCAGTATCAAATCTCTCATATTTTTATCTTTTTGATCATAAACGATTATAAAATGGGTTTTATCTCAGCTGATTTGGCTTTGTCTTGCAATTTCAGGAAAAATGTATATATACAGCTGTTGATACCATCAACCTTAGTCGATAGTATCGACACAGTCACAGGCAGACAGCCGCAAGGAGCCAAGCAGTGTCGATACCATCGACTGGGAAGTCGATGGTAGCGAGTTACCTTCAGGTTGCCAACGACCAGCCGGTCGATACTATCGACACAAAGGTCGATACTATCGACGTTCTACAGCTTCAGTGTCGGGAAGGTGATAAAACTGACGCCTAAGGGTGTCGATACCATCGACCCGCGTCGATGGTATCGAGTCTGCATCAGGTGGGACGACAGAAAAGAAGGAAGGCTTGCCGATATCGCAAGGGGTCGATACCATCAACCCGCGTCGATGGTATCGACGCCGTCATATTAGTGTTTGTTTCAGATCATGCCGAATCGAACGGTGGTGATATTTCGGTGACCTAACTTGGTGTTTATACCTAATGACGGCAGCCAGGAGCCATCTATCACGTCATTAGCCGCTGCACACATCCCGAGGAGAGGAGGAGAGGAGAACGGAGCCCAGAAGCACGCCCCGACCGTTCCGAGAGCCGAAGAAGATGTTTTTCACCGCTGAAAGGCTGTAGATCGCGCACTCTACGCCGAGGAACGCTTGGATCTTCTCCGTTCAAGGGTTTACATCACTTCATCCACATTTTTCTCCATGTTTTCCCTTCCTTCAATCATGTCTTGCTCTGAGATGAACATGCAGGGCTAATCCCCTTTGTCTTTAGGACCGGGAGTAGCTCAGGTAATCATTGTATGACGTTTTTATCATAGTAATTCATAATTTGTCTCTTAAATCCGTGGTATGATTTCGTTTTCTCCATTATATCATTATGTTTGATCACCTTAATGATAATCTAATGCCTTTAATTCTTTGAAAGAAGAACTAACGGTTGAAAAGAGACGAAATCACATTAACTCATAAATTCCTTGAACAAGGTGATGTACGGTTAATGGTGGAAACCTAGAGGTTAATTCTAATGCACCTAGTTTAGGGTATAGGTTACTACGACGGTGGAACCGACCTAGACTTAGGTAGTAAATTGTATCACGACAGTGAACAATTCTGACTACATGCCACTACCCGGATTGAGAGACGAATTTGTTTAGCTATATAGAAATTCATACAATGAGAATTCGCGGTGAAACCGCAATCCTAAAGATTCCCACCTGAATTGATTAAACTAAACACTTAATCGATTGCTCTGTTTTATTTTATTTTCTTTTATTTTTTTACCAACTCTCAAAACCCTTTTAACTGGTCTAGCTGATTGCGAACAGTTAGTAGTAGTTTACCGATAATTCAGTGTCCCTAAGTTCGACTCGGGCCTCACAAGGGCCTATATTATATTGACGCGTGCACTTGCGTTATACGCACGGTAAAATCGTGTCAAGTTTTTGGGGCCGTTGTCAGAGACACGACAATTGTCGGTACTACGAGTGCTGCAAGCGACCACTCTAGGCCACATTTTTTTATTATTATCATTTTTTAAAAATTCATACTTTATCTATCATATTTAGTAATTGTCTAGCACTGTACTAAATCAAATTTATTACCCTGCAGGTACAAGTGCATGGTGAGGACGCGTAGCACAGACTACACACACCCATCACTAGAGGTTCCACCGTTGGGGTCAGACGAAGAGGAAAACAATACTCAAGATCAGCTCGAGGATACATATTCCGACTCTGAACCAGAAGCCATGGCAGAAGAACAAACAATATGGGAGAAGATAAAGGCTTCTTCCTCATCAACATCAAAGGGGCCAATCAAAAAGCTGGCAGTTAACATTCCAACCTATAAGATTGATCCGACACTAATCAACATGGTCAAGTCTCAAGCATTCCACGGGCTGAAGAACGAGGACCCTGTCGCACACATCAACACATTTGTGGAAAATTGCGATATGATCAAGATTGATAGGTTTCCACAGGAGACACTTTACCTGAAGTTGTTCCCCAGCTCTCTGGAAGGTAATGCACGTGAATGGCTGCATAACCTGGATGATGAGACCGTTGAAACATGGGACCAAATGATCGATGTGTTATTCGAGAGGTTGTTTCCGCCCAAGAAGACCAACGATCTGGTACGGAAAATCCATAATTTCAGCCAGAAAGCCAGGGAGACTTATTATGAGACTTGGGAACGTTTCCAAATAATGCTGAGGAGGTGCCCACATCATGGGCTTGACAAGGAGAAACAAGTCAAGATTTTCTATTTTGCTCTTTCTGAGCATGATAGAAGCAACTTAGATTCAGTAGGTTCGGGGTTCTTCTTAAACAACATAGGCACAAGGTGTTGGGAGATTTTGAAGAACATGGTCAAAAAGCAATCATGGGGTGACAGAGACGCAATAGAGAAGGTTCGAGCTGCATGTGAGTCAAAGGCCATCAAGGAGCTAAATGAGAAGATGGACCTTCTAGCCAAGAAATTACTTGCAAAAGAAGACACATAATCTGATGATGAAGCACAAGTGAAATTTATGCGCCAGCAACAGGGGTACAGAAACAACGACTATTCTTGGAGGAAAGACAAGAAATTTTCATGGAAGGACCCAAACAATTTCTTGCAGGACCCTGATGCAAAACCACAACCGTCGACAGAGGATAAGAGCAATGAGTTGCTCAACTAAGTAATCAAGCAGAATCAAGAACTCATGAGCACGTTTGGCCAACAGATTAAGCAACAAGGAGAATTTATGAATCAATTTGGACAGACCTTATAAAGTCATGGGGCTCAGATTAGGACTATAGAGACATCTTTAGCGCAGATGGAAGCTGAGATAGCAAATATGAAAAAGCCATCGCAGTAAGGTTTTCTCAAAAATACAAACATTCCAGGAGGAAACCAACAAGCTAAGGCAATTTTGCTACGGAGTGGTAAAAAGATTTAAAACCCCAGGACCGATGAACCGAGCACACCCCAGCCAGAAACCACCGGTGAGGCCACAGAGGAGGTTCCTATTCCAATCATAGAACCGGTAGAGGATGTGGTAGAGGATGTCACATCAGAACCCATTGCTGAGGAGGAGACGCAGAAGAGGACACCATATGTGCCGCCACATCAGAGGACACAGACTATCCCAGTCCCATATCCAAACAGCTTGAAAGTCAAGAAAGTGGACGCTCAGTTTAAGAAGTTCCTAGATAGCTTTAGGAAGCTATCTGTCAACATTCCACTGTTAGAAGCAATAGAGTAGATACCCTCTTACGGCAAGTTTCTGAAAGACATAATCACAAAGAAGAGGAAGATTCCTGATACCGAGGTCATGGTTCTTAAGGAGCAGGTGAGCACTTTCATTATGGGCACATTGCCACCTAAAAGGCAGGATCTAGGCTGCTTCAATATTTCATGTTACATCGGTAAAGTGAAATTCGGCAAAGCATTGTGTGATTCCGGGGCAAGTATAAATTCGATGCCTCTCTCTACGTTCAAGAAGCTGGGACTGAAAGAATCAAGACATAGAAATATGACGATTCAGTTGGCGGACAATTCTGTGGTTAAGCTGTACGGTATTTGCGAGGATGTTTTGGTTAAAGTCGGTCGGTTTGTATTTCCAGCAGATTTTATGGTAATGGAAATGCAAGATGAACAAGGAAATGAGCTGCTCCTTGGAAGACCCTTCCAAGCTACTGCAGATATGATACTCGAGATGGGAAGAGGCCATTTGACATTGGGAATCGTTGATGACCGATTTGAAATGGTTATGCCCCCAAGCACAACACAATAAAAAGCAAAGGAGCAGTGCCGCATGGTGAAACATTTTGATCAGAATATTTCTATGCGTCTAGGGAAGCCGTTTCTAGATATGGCTCATGTAATGACCAAGGTAGAGAAGGGGACACTGGCTGTAGACATTATGGAGCAGACCACAATTGTTTCTCTTTGCAGGGCTGTGGGTTTTCCGAATGACGAAGAGGAGGAAATCCCTCTTTCTACTGAAGATGATTCCATAGTAAGTTCTATCCTCGATGCATATCCAGAACTACCTCTTAAAGCGTGCCTTGTCAATATAACGCATGACTGGATGAGAAGCAAGTCGTTACAAGAATGTGTCAATATGTTTCAGGTTCTGCCGTGTTATTATGCTAAGTATTATGAAGATCTTGGGGAACTCCCACCACCGCTTCAGTCATCCTTGATCAGTCCACCAGAGTTAGAATTGAAGCCACTGCCGCCTCATTTGAAATATGCATTCCTAGCTTATGGTGAAAAACTACCGGTGATTATCTCGGCATATCTGAGTGTCGAGGAAGAGGATCAATTGATGATCGTGCTGAAGAACCATCGTGGCGCATTCGGGTGGTCAGTCGCAGATATCAAGGAGATCTCCCCTACACTTTGCCAGCACAAGATCCGACTCGAGGAAGGAGCCAAACCTGTAATACAGCCACAACGCAGACTCAATCAAAGCATGATGGAGGTCGTCAAGAAGGAGGTGATCAAGCTCCTTTCTGCAGGCATCATTTACGCTATCTCCGATTCGACGTGGGTAAGCCTCACACAGGTAGTCCTTAAAAAGGGGGAATTACTGTTACTCACAAATTGTTAAATGAGCCAGTCACGACCCGTTTGGTAACCGGGTGGCGTGTGTGCATTGATTACCGTCGATTGAACTCTGCTACGTTAAGAGATCATTTTCCTTTTCCGTTCATTGATCAGATTTTAGAGCAATTAGCAGGTCGATCTCACTTTTGTTTTCTAGACGGTTACTCGGGCTATAATCAGGTTTCCATTGATCCTAAGGACCAAGAGAAGTCCACCTTCATTTGTCCTTATGGAACATTTGCATATCGTCGTATGCCCTTTGGTTTATGTAACGCACCAGCAACCTTTCGGTGTTGCATGCTTGCCATTTTCTCTGATATGGTTGAGCGCTGTTTGGAGGTCTTCATGGATGATTTTTCCGTCTATGGTGCGTCTTTTGATGAATGTTTATATAACTTGGATAACGTTTTACAACGATGTGAGTACACACATTTAGTTCTCAACTGGGAAAAATGTCATATGATGGTTAGCGAAGGGATTGTGCTTGGCCATAAAGTGTCTAGCAAGGGGTTGGAGGTAGATCCAGTTAAGATTGAGGTTATTTCCAAATTACCCCCGCCGAATTCGGTTAAAGGAGTAAAGAGTTTTCTTGGTCACGCAGGATTTTATCGCCGCTTTATCAAAGATTTCTCAAAATCGCTAAACCATTATCTGAACTGTTGGAGAAAGATGCAGTGTTTGATTTTAATGAAAAGTGTTTGCATGCTTTTAATGTGCTCAAAGAGAAGTTAATTTCTGCACCGGTTGTGCAAACACCGGATTGGACAAAGCCTTTTGAATTAATGTGTGATGCTTCAGATTTCGCAGTAGGGGTTGTTCTAGGACAACGTGTTGAAAACAAACCCGCTGTGATTTTCTATGCATCCAAAACTTTAAACGAAGCACAACTCAATTACACTACAATTGAAAAGGAACTTCTCGCCGTCATTTTTGCATTTGAAAAATTTCGGCAATATCTTGTAGGGTCTAAAGTTGTGGTATGGACGGACCACGCCGCCATAAAATATTTAATGGAAAAGAAAGATGCCAAACCTAGATTGATTAGGTGGATTTTATTGTTACAAGAATTTGATATTGAAATTAAAGATAAGGTGGGTATAGAGAACGTGGTTGCGGACCATTTGTCTAGGTTGGAACGGGTAGATGAGAAGGACATTAATATACCCATTACCAAGACATTCCCTGATGAGAAAATCCTTTCTGTAAAATCTAAGGATCCATGGTTTTCATATATTGTTAATTATCTTGCCTGTAAAATAATCCCAGATGATTGGACATATCAAGAGAAAAAGAAAATTTTCCATTCTTTGAGATATTATTTCTAGGATGACCCCATTTTGTTGAAGCAATGCAGGGATGACGTTTTGCGCAGGTGTGTACCGGAGATTGAATATGATAGTGTACTTCGTCATTGTCATACTCTACCAATGGGTGGCCATCATGTAAGTTCCAGAACATCGGCCAAGGTGCTTGAGAGCGGCCTTTATTGGCCTACACTTTTCCGGGACGTCTATGATTATGTGTGAAGATGTGATTCCTGTCAAAGGGCAGGTAATATCTCAAAGCGGAAGGAGATGCCCCTCAACGTGTTTCAAGAAGTTGAGGTGTTTGATCTGTGGGGTATTGATTTTATGGGACCCTTTGTGTCCTTGAACTCTAATTTGTACATTTTATTGGCTGTTGATTATGTATCGAAGTGGGTAGAGGCAATACCCACAAGGACTAATGATGCTGATGTAGTGTGCAGGTTTGTAAAAGAATACATTTTCTGCAGATTTGGTGTACCAAGGATGATTATCAGCGACAGAGGTACCCATTTCAAAAATCAAAAGTTTGCTGCATTGTTGAGGAAGTACGGGAAAGCACAATATTGGTACCCCGTACCACCCGCAGACACAAGGGCAGGTCGAAGTGTCCAATAGAGAAATCAAGAAAATCTTGGAGC
The DNA here is from genome assembly GCA_963693085.1 of Alisma plantago-aquatica. NCBI lineage: Eukaryota > Viridiplantae > Streptophyta > Magnoliopsida > Alismatales > Alismataceae > Alisma > Alisma plantago-aquatica. The sequence continues at coordinate 758,061,834 of OY856411.1, forward strand.
GCACAGTGGCTTCGACAAGAAAGAACTGGAGTACTTTGCTACCGGATGCTTTATGGGCGTATAGGACGGCATTTAAGACACCTTTAGGCACTACGCCTTTTAGTTTGGCTTATGGGCGGGCCTGCCATTTGCCGGTAGAGTTGGAGCACAAGGCGTACTGGGCGCTACGGAAGTTGAACTTGACTTATGATGAGGTAGGGAAGAAGCGCATGCTAGAGCTCAATGAGCTAGATGAGCTGAGGATGAACGCATATGAAAGCTTGAGGATTTACAAGGAGAGAACAAAGCTTATTCACGATCGACACATTCAACTGCGTGTTTTCAAGAAGGGAGATCGTGTGCTATTGTTCAACTCAAGGTTGAAGCTGCATCCCGGGAAATTGAAATCCCGGTGGAGTGGACCTTTCATTGTGGAGGAGGTATGGCCACATGGTGCCATCATGGTGTGTGATGGAGAGACGACATTTCTAGTCAATGGACAGAGGTTGAAGTTGTACTTTGGCGAGGATTACACAAGGAAAGTGCATGAGGTCAAACTCATAGCACTTAATGATGCATGATAAGCTTGCTTTTGTCTAGCCTAAGATGTTAAATAAGGGCGCTTGTTAGGAGGCAACCCAACCATAGGTAGTCTCGTCCATTTTCTTTTGCATTTACAAGTTAGTTTGGTTTAATTTTGTTTTTAGTGTAAAAATGATACCTTGATTGTTTGTTCAGTGTGCAGGTCTGAGGCAGAGTCGATACCATCGACCATTGTGTCGATGGTAGCGACATGGGTATAGGTAGGCGACTGCAGAAATTTTTTTGAGTCGATACCATCGACGGCCTCATCGATGGTATCGACCTACCATCAGTGACCCTGAAGAAAAAGCCAGATCGGGGTCGATAGTATCGACTAGAATGTCGATAGTATCGACTAGAATGTCGATACTCACGAGATCCCTAAAGATTTACAGATGATTTTGTCTCAGTGAAGTCGATACCATCGATGGGAGAGTCGATGGTATCGACCCGACTACAATCGGAAAGTGGCGGCCGGGCCTCGCGAGGGTGTTTGACCTACGAAGACTCGATACCATCGACCCGCGTCGATGGTATCGACGCGACACGTCACCGATCTGCGAGAGGAAATCAACGACGGTCGCTACATCAAGGAAGTCGATCCGTGGGATGGGTCGATACCATTGACACCCATCGATGGTATCGACACATCATCGATCCGGCCCCCCACATCAGGCTATCGACAGCCGTCGATACTCGCAAAGACCCGGATTGTGCTACAGGTGTTGATACCATTGACACCCCGTCAATGGTATCGACGAGTCCACAACAGCGACAAACTCAGTTATAAAAGAAAGGATTGATTGTCAAATCTCTTCACACCTTCAGAATTTTTTCCATCTACTTGTGCATTGAGCATTGCTGTGCGACCGGAGGCCTACTACGAGCGTCCAAGGATCGTGATCTCTTCACCGAGCCCTGCACCGATAGGAGATCATCTTCTCCGACCTTCATCGAGCTCTATCTCCTATTCTTTTTTTTTCTCTGTGACAATGGTGCGGACAAAAGGAGCATCTTCTTCACGGGCGGTCTCGATGGAGATCCCAACCTTCGTTCCTCCATGACCCAAATTGATTCCTCGTCCGAGGATTGTTCATCCTTCCGTGGAGGTCCGAAAGGTATATGAGGAACTGCTCAAGAGGAAGATTGAGCCCACCCGCTACGTCGATTGGACTATGATCCACGATCTGGGGTTCGATGCCAATCTCGCCTACGTCCCGTAGGGGCAAGCAAGGCATACGGGAAGGAGGCTCGACGAGGTGGAGTTCCACGCCGATGGCCAACTATTTTTCAGTGAGTGGCCAACATACAAAGAGCTCGTGGCAGAGTTCATGGCGTCATTGGACATATGTGTCGTGCCGAGTGACCTCATTGCCATTGATCGAGAATGGATCTAGGGCCGCATTTCTTTTCGGCTCTACAACAACAATTACACTCTCACTCTCCAGTAATTCAATTACATTTACAACTGGAATCATGGGAGAGACCAGTACCGGAGGCCGGATAATTGGATAGATTACGATGACATCTTTGCCAAGCTGGTGACCGCGCCTCCAGGAAAATCCGTCAGCTACCACAACGCCGCCATCGTCGACTTCGAGCATCCTTTTGTGCGGATTCTGCACCACATGCTCTGTACGATGCTCTTTGCTCGCGGCGACCTTTCTCTTAGTAAATTCCAAGAGATGGATTTGTTCTTTTTGCATAAACTGCTGAGGCACGAGGAGTGCAACTGGGGCGCGTTTTTCTTGACGCGTGTGTTGGCTGTGAAGCGGAGTACACGAAAAGCTCCTATCCGCTTTGGAGGGCTAATCACACCGTTGGCTCTCTACCTTGGGTTGGATTTTTCCCAACTCACTCTGCTTTCCAACCGGTACAAGGTCAACCTACATCATCTACACTTCTCCAACCTCCTTATGCTCCATGATGGCTTGGCTTATGCACATTGCCATGTTAATCACGAATATCAAGAATGTGCGTTTCCAGACCCCGTCTTCAACATCGAGGGAGCTCAGCATTTCATGTGGCCTATCATCTCCATCGACGACTCTGATGAAGCCGGCAGTAATGATGATAACAACGATGACGACGATGAGCATGAAGAGGAAGAGGAGGCTTTCACTCCTCTTCGGGAACGAGTGGCTCCCTGGAAGCATCCCCGCTTCCACCCGGGTGAATCATCCTCTTCACAGCCTCAGCCACCTCAACCCTCTCAACAAGGAGAGCATGCCTATTCGATGCAAGGGATGTACTCAATGCTGCAGGAGATTCAGCAGACACAACAGCAACATACTACTTCTTTCACCGGTATTCAGGATACCACGAACCGGCTGTTCGAGAACCAGCAGGCCATCTATGAGAATGAGCGCCTCCTCCTCACCAACCAACAGAATATCCATGACAGGTTGCATAGGATGGAGATGCAACAACAACCATTCTATGACAACTACTGGAGCCAGAACTATTTTGGGGGGTATCCTCAACCTCCGTCGATGCCCCAATATGATCCAAGTTTTCAAGGGCAATACCCATCATGGGACCCCACAACCCCACAGTATCCGCCACCACCTGACCAATGATCGGTATCACCATTCCACATTTTAAGGTTGTGTTTTAATATGAGGCCATAATCGACTTCAAGCTTAGGGGGGAGTTGGAACAGCTTCTATCCTTTATTTTTCTTAGTTTTTAGTTTTTATTGCTTTGTCTTTTATCATTTATTTCTCTTAGTTATTAGTTTTTTTAGTATCCACACACTATCCAGTGTAATTGTGGATGTCATGTGTCATCTCTGTGTTTGTACATGGGAATCAGGGGTAAATTTGAATTTTTTTAGTGATTTTGCAAGCTTGTGTTGTTCAACTTTGAGCACATGACTTAAGAAAATAATTGGGTTTGTCAACTTTAAAACAGAAAACCACAACTGTACATTCCCATGATTCACAAAGAGTGGACGGAATTGGTTATTTGAGCCTAAACTGACCAAATGATAATGCGGCCTTAATTTGAAATAAGAGAGAGAAACCTCTTAATTATTACACAGTCAGTAAGGAGGGACACATAATATTTTCCAAAGGTTTAGTCAATTAATCTTGTGATCTATCCACCCCATTGTTTTCATACTCCACCATAAGAACTGGAAGCACATTACAGTTTTCATCTTTTGAGTGCATAACATTTAGGTAGGAGTGCATTTTTGGTAGATTATGCATAAAAATGGAAAAATGAAAATTTGTAGATAAATCATGCATGCATACATTCCTGAGTGCATGTCATCATAGTTGCAAAACTGATCTCATGTAGTTGCATTTGAACATATTTTTGAGCATGTAGGATAGTATGTGCCTTATTTCTTCTGGGAAATAAGAGAAGCGGGTAACTCGTTTTATACTCTCTGAAATACAGTTGTAATGCGTCAAGGATTACTGTTATGTGAAAGTGAGCCCGAAAGAAAAAAAAAGAAGAAAAAAAGAATTCAAAAAAAATATTGTACATTTTGCAATTTGAGAAAAAAGGCTGATTTTAGAGGGAGAAAAGAGCTTGTTTAACCCGTGTAATAGAAAGAATAAGCACATAATGTAGTTTTTAGATATACTATCTCACATAATATGGAATCGTAGGAACATGCATCATTCCACCCAAAATGTAGGCATTAGGGCATTTTCAATTGCATATGCATCGCTTAGGTCATTATTGTTATTTGTGCATGTTAAAATTGTATTGTTCTTCCATTTCTTTCACAACCACCTATTCCATCCACCCGTTGCTCGAAGTGGTAGGCCACCGTGATATTTTCCTCACTCATTAATACCAGGAGAGCTGCTTCCATTTAGATGGTAGTTAGGATGAGCAACGTAGATAGAAGATCACAAGATGCACCGAGTCTGGACCGGAGGATTTTATTATGTTAACTGCCTTATGTGATAGTGTTCATCGATTTTGAGGTAGATATCTTTTATGGATGATTATTGTCGCCTTGAGGGTAATTATCATTATGTGGTTAGTAAGGGCCGGAATGTGAATGTCTGGCGGGGATCATATGGAAAAGTCTGTTGTGGTAATCTGTTCTCTAGTTGATTTTCGCAATTCTATTCTAAAGTTGTGTTGCTCGAGGATGAGCAAGGTTTAAGCTTAGGGGAGTTTGATGCGAGGATTTTGAGTAGCATTTATAGACTTGTTTTACTTGCGTTTTATGTGTTTATTGGTCACTTTGTTGGTTAATATTGCATGATTCACTTACTCTAGTCTATAATCCTTTTCAGTATCAAATCTCTCATATTTTATCTTTTTTATCATAAACGATTATAATAATGGGTTTTATCTCAGCTGATTTGGCTTTGTCTTGCAATTTCAGGAAAACGTATATATACAGCTGTCGATACCATCGACCTTAGTCGATAGTATCGACACAGTCACAGGCAGACAGCCGCAAGGAGCCAAGCAGTGTCGATACCATCGACTGGAAAATCGATGGTAGCGAGTTACCTTCAGGTTGCCAGCGACCAGCCGGTCGATACTATCGACACAAAGGTCGATACTATCGACGTTCTACAGCTTCAATGTCGGGAAGGTGATAAAACCGACGCCTAAGGGTGTCGATACCATCGACCCGCGTCGATGGTATCGAGTCTGCATCAGGTGGGACGGCAGAAAAGAAGGAAGGCTTGCCGATATTGCGAGGGGTCGATACCATCAACCCGCGTCGATGGTATCGACGCCGTCAGATTAGTGTTTGTTTCAGATCATGCCGAATCGAACGGTGGTGATATTTCGGCGACCTAACTTGGTGTTTATACCTAATGACGGAGGCCAGGAGCCATCTATCATGTCATTAGCCGCTGCACACATCCCGAGTAGAGGAGGAGAGGAGAATGGAGCCCGGAAGCACGCCCCGACCGTTCCGAGAGCCGAAGAAGATGTTTTCCACCGCCGAAAGGCTATAGATCGCACACTTTACGCCGAGGAACGCCTGGATCTTCTCCGTTCAGGGGTTTACATCACTTCATCCACGTTTTTCTCCATGTTTCCCCTTCCTTCAATCATGTCTTGCTCTGAGATGAATATGTGGGGCTAATTCCCTTTGTCTTTAGGACCGGGAGTAGCCCGGGTAATCATTGTATGACATTTTTATCATAGTAATTCATAATTTGTCTCTTAAATCCGTGGTATGATTTCGTTTTCTCCATTATATCATTATGTTTGATCACCTTAATGATAATCTAATGCCTTTAATTACTTTGAAAGAAGAATTAACGGTTGAAAAGAGACGAAACTCACATTAACTCATAAATTCCTTGAACAAGGTGATGTACGGTTAATGGTGGAAACCTAGAGGTTAATTCCAATGCACCTAGTTTAGGGTATATGTTACTACGATGGTGGAACCGACCTAGACTTAGGTAGTAAATTGTATCACGACAGTGAACAATTCTGACTACAGGCCACTACCCGGATTGAGAGACGAATTTGTTTAGCTATATAGAAATTCATACAACGAGAACCCGCGGTGAAACCGCAATCCTAAAGATTCCCACCTGAATTGATTAAACTAAACACTTAATTGATTGCTCTGTTTTATTTTATTTTCTTTTATTTTTTTACCAACTGTCAAAACCCTTTTAACCGGTCTAGTTGATTGCGAACAATTAGTAGTAGTTTACTGATAATTCAGTGTCCCTGAGTTCGACTCGGGCCTCACAAGGGCCTATATTATATTGACGCGTGCACTTGCGTTATACGCACGGTAAAATCGTGTCAAGGCTCATATACAGTATATAAGAAGCCCATGGAGGAGGCTGAATGTAATTTTCTCTATTATTTTTTAGAGTTATAAATATGTCCATGTATGTGTACACTATACTTTTGTCTTTTCTTTTTAAAAATTTATATTATGTAAGGAGACTCATCTATACTATATAGGAAAGCTTGCAGAGGCCGCTGAATGCAATTTTCTCCATTTTTTGTAATTACATACAAATCCTTGAGTGTGTACACTACACTTTTATCTTTACTTTTTAAAATTAAATATTGTATAAGATGTGTCATCTATACTATATAAGAAATCCCACAGAGGGGGCTGAAATTATTTTTTAGAATTACAAACCAGACCCTATGTGTGTACACTACACTTTTGTCTTTTCTTTTCAAAAAATTTATATTGTATAAGGAGACTCATCTATACTATATGAGAAGTTCTCTAGAGGGGGCTGGAAGCAAGTTCTTTATTATTTTTTGAAATTACAAACCGGTCCCTCTTTTAGCAGGTAGTCACATATTAGTCATCAACATTCACAAAAATGATGATACAAAATCACATGAAAAGCTTATCTAACAAATCTATTGTAGGGGAACAAGAATAGATGTAGACCAAATCATTTTGTCATAATTATCATATGACCACATATTATATTGATTCAAATGTATAACACGTGTGTAGCACGTGTCTTCCGCCATTATTTTTTAAAATTATGAATCAGTCCCTATGTGTGTATGTTATACTTTTACTTTTTTTTTTTAAATTTTATATTGTGTAAGGAGACTCATCTACACTATATGAGAAAGTCTCTGGAGGGGGCTGAATGCAATTTTCTTCATTATTTTTTAAAATTACAAATAGGTCTTTTAGCAGGCAATATGTATCTTATTTTGAATACTAAATATATATTAGTCATCAACAACACGAAAATGATAATTCAAAGTCACACGAAAAGCTTATCAAATAAATTTGTCGACCAACTTATTATGTAATAATTATTATATGATCACGTATTATATTGATACTACTATATAACACGTGTATAACACGCACGTGTCTTCTGCTCGTTTGTTAAAGGTTCAATTTGCCTTACCATCGTTTTACCTTATCGTTTACTCATTAAGTGGGCAATGATAAGGACAAGGTAAAGAGTTCAAAATGATAGTTTAGATATCTTCCGAATACCATTAGATCAATCTAAGGGGGGAAATGGATCATAAAGGCTACGTTTATTCCACCGGCGCAACAGCGGCACATAGATAACCTACTAGGGGCATATTAACCGCTGTTTGTTACTCTGTTTAGAGGACAAATAAATTGTCGCACATCTTAATTAACTGGGAATTCTTTAAAATAATGTGCCGTGTCAAATCCTCGCGACAAAAAAAAATATTAATTTTCCGTAAATGTTTATTTCCACGAAAACTCTTTAATAGATTCTTTAAACATGCAGTGATATTTATGTGTTGAGCATAATAGACTTTGTACAAATATAAAACGATTACTTAACTATGTACCAAACAGAAGACATCTTACCATCGAGTTTATTTGTTATTGCTTCAAACAACGGTTATCTTACACATTAAGATACCATCAATTAATTTGTTCGTGGCAATTAAACTTATCCTAATGGTGTCGCAAACGCAGCGAAAGTTTAGGCTACTCAAGTAACTCAACCCTGAAATGAATAGGCAGACAGTCCGCAGTCCGCATGGGCACGTTTGGTTTGCAGGATTTTTAGAAATTCTGAATTCTGTCCATCCCGCATTACTAAAATGCTGCATTGTCAAAATCCCGCAAAATTAAATTTTATGTTTGGTTTGCGGGATTTTGTAAGTGCGGGATTTATTTTTTTTCGTGTCCACGACCTTCGTCATGTTAGATTTTGGTGTCCGGTAGAATTTTGATGGAGACCAAAATGCGGGATTCCTATTATGTCTAAAAATTCCGGGATTAACCTCAGTTCTCCAATCCTTCAAACCAAACGTAAAATTTGTTAAACTGGAGCCCAAAATACAATCCAATAAAGCAAAATCCAGTTAACCAAACATGCCCCCCTATAGACAACGTTGTCGTAGGTGGATTATTCGCTATCTCCGTTCTGTATCACCGACTTACCTCTAATAGAAAACAATAAAGCCGGCAGATGCCAACCGCAACAAAGGTCATTGATGACGTTGACGGGCCTACGGCAATGAATGCGATCCATTTCTACGAAGAAGAAGAAAAATACAATGCAGATAGCTAAAAACACTGGTGACGTGGAAAAAGAAACAAACTGATAACTGAGCGGGAGAACGTGATAGACTGATAATGCGTTTTTAAGAAGAAATAATAAATAGAACGTTATCTGCCTCGTTAGCACGGGCACACTCTCCTAGGAGATAAGATGAAGATGCCGTCGCCTGTAAGGTCTGTCTATCCCCAAAGATCCAGCGGGTTGGCAAATAAACGGATCCATCTCGCCGTCCGGCGTCGTTCAGGGGACACCGTGCCAAGGGACACACTCGTTGGCTTGCTCTTCCGTCAGGGTCATTCTTTCCTGGTCAAGTCATTCCCTGCGATCAGCCGTCCACACCGTGCAGTAAGAACGGCACCTACCGCCACGGTTGACTGCTGAGTGCTGACCCACTCCCACACGGCATCGAAACGGGTGAGCTCAGTCGGCGGTGGTTAGGATGGCGAGCAGTCAAACCATTAACAAAACAAGGAGTAGCGAAAATAACAAGAGTACGGTTTGTTCACATAACGATTTCATCTCGGAGTTTAGCAAGATAAATGGTAACTAGACTAGCTATCTGGTCCGACAGAATTCGCCAAAAGCACGGGCCTAAAGTAAACTACTAGACAAAACAAAAGACTTCCGTCGTGTTATATTCAAAACACAAGAAGTCTTTTGGTTTAACTTCACGAGAGCCAAATAATATAATGAAAACATTGAAAATAACTGCATACCAATTCAGGTTACAATCTCAAATGACTACTTTTCTTCGCTTGACTACTCATTAAGGTTACAATCTCTGACTATTCAATACCTTTGTGCTTATAAACATATCAAATCTTAAGAGGCTTCGATATCAAAGCGTGAAATATTGGGCACAATGAAAAGTGTCCAGCAAGAAAATATGCTTTAGATATGTAGTCACGCACAAAGGAAAACAATACATGCACCCTTCTATAATACACCTAATCCGGTGTCTAGCTTGCTTTAACTTATTTTTTAGCACTTGTAGCGATAATTGCATACTAAAGATTACTACAAAAAGACTTACGGCCCTACAGGCAAATACCATATTAAAACTCTGAACTTCATTGATTTTGATTACCTTTTAAAGTGGCACCAATTTTCTAAAAAATAGTTACCAAGCCAATCAATTTAGTTTAATGTGTGAACGGATCAGCTACTGCAACTAGTTGCCTTCTTAGTTAGTGAAGGAAATACCTTGGATTCAAATTCATACAAGAGGCATTTATATGATGCCGCATAAAGTACGGCATTATATTCTCATTTTTGTTGAAATATGCATGAGTGTATGAAAAGACTATTACTAATAAGTATAATCATTATAGGAGCAAATCTGTGTCAATTATAATATTTTACAATTGGGAACGCAAGATCATGTCATCCCATCCAGAATAAGTGAGCAACACATCCTCAAATTTTAAAATATTATAATTGTACAACAAGCCTTTCTTTTTCAATTGTAAGAATAATAATCACACGAAAGATTCAAGTTTCTCAGTGTAGTAGTTTCAAAAGAAAAAGATGATGACAGTGCGACAAAGGAAAATAATTTTTGTACCTCTTTGCAGTTGGATTTATCATATTAATTATTATTTGTGACCTCAATAAGCCCCGCTATCCAGTCGTCCACTCTCAATTCTAGAGAAACTAAGGCAGGAGGCGTTTGCGTAACGGAACCACCTCCTGTTGTCCTGCTCAACAAAATATCCTCTTATACAAATGTTATTTTCTAAATCGAAACAAGACTGATCATCCGAGCGGATTCGGCCTACCTAATAATTATACTTATACATATATAAATACGTCTCAGGTAACTTGCCCCGTTCGTCCCGTCCATCGTCGGAAGTCCAGTGCTGCTATTCCTGTTGGGTGTTGCAATTCCTCTCCCTCTCTATCTCCGCCCCGCTTCCGCCTGCCTTCTCCGGCTCCGAGCATCAGGAAAGTCCTCAAGAGAGACAGGAAGATGGACAAGGCGATCGGGAGGCAGCGGATTCTTCTGCAGCACCTCAACCCTGAGGCTTTCACACCGTCAGGAAGGGACTCGCCGGCCATCTCGGTATACTGCTCGTTCTATCCTCTTTTTAGATCACAATAGCCCTTTAATAAATTCAGTTCCAGCTCTAAACGCTGTTTGTCAGAAGCGGAAAATCAATTTACTCGAATCACTCTGTTTTGTGCAACTGAAGCATTTAATTACTCATATAGATAGATCTCTCTGTTTCGTGTACTAATTGTTTATCGAGCTCAGCTTACCATCTCTCTTCTTCTGTCCTCATGCCAGCCATCCGTATGCGCCGCCGGCGACAGCGCTGCGTACCACAGGACCGGCTGTTTCAACGACGATGTCGTGATCGTCGCGTACGACCCCTATCACACCCTTCTCCGTCTTCCCCCTTTCCTTTCTCACTTCTAATCAACAATTACTAATTAAATTGTCAGCAATAAAGGCATGCCCACTTGTTTTCTATATATAATGTGCTATTCTTGATGAGATTCCAACTGCCACTTATCATGTTCGGAACATTACTTGAATGCTGCAAGATTAGCTTGTTCACAAGATGAAGTTGCTTCCTTTAACGGCACATGAAAGACCTAATTCTAAATGTATTGCTTCATTGATTAGGAAATAAAATAATTATTTTCGTCCCGATTCTAATGGGATTTCTATTAGCTAACTATGTTTGTTCATATGCTTCCCTTCTGAATAACAAGCTTTCCTCATGATCTGCTTTGACCGTTTTATGCATATTTTCTACCAACAGCGCATACCGCACCCCACTTTGCAAATCCAAACGTGGCGGCTTCAAGGATACCTTCCCAGAAGACCTCCTCACCCCTGTTCTCAAGGTTTGTGAGATTATTTGCTGCCTTCTTGTTAGTATTTGTATTTGTTGTATCTTGAGTTTGGGTAACTACGTCGAGCATTGTTCTGAAACTGCTATGCGCTGAGATGGTACCATTTAGACTATAGAGTATGTTAGGGGTGGGCGTGGTCTGGTCAAGTCTGGTTTAACCCTAAAACCATAGACCAGACCACATATAGTGGTCTGAAAATTTTTCAGACCAAACTTGACGTCTAAAAGGGTCTAGACCAAACTTAACTTGACCGCTAAAATGTGGTCAAGTTTGGTCTAAAACCACCACTACTTAGTATTTACTAGCCGCTGACTTTAATAAAGATAAAAAAGTTCCATAATAATATGATTAAGTTTTGATGTCAAGTTATCAATTCTCTTAAAAAAGCATACTTTTAATGAAATGAACTAAATATTACATTCAAAATAATAGATGGAATGTTTTTTATTTATATATACAACTAATAAATGTTAAATTCTTTACAAAATTATATATTCTCTTAAAAAAGCATACTTGTATCAAAAGCCGGCGAGCAGTAGTTCAGGTGGTCGCAACACGGGGCCCCTCATGAAGGGTCCCGGGTTCGAATCCCCCTGGTGGTGCTGTTCGGAATTGTTTCTCCCGTAGCGCAGTCGGCCTCTGCGTGACTTAATGGGCTACGCTCCTTACGGGATGGGGTTGAGCTCCCCAGGTTGGGCTCGGGGCAAGCCTTACGAGTCTCCTGGGTTACCAAAAAAACAAAATTATATATATATATATATATATAATTTTTATATATATAAAAATTACAATATTAATATAAAAGCCATTCTCAACACTAACAAAAAGAAAATGTTAAGATAATTTGAAATATTGTCCATCGCCAAATAAATCATGACTAGAACAATTTACTTGAATATGCATATAGACACAGAGACATAGACATATATGGAGTTGGTCAAGTTTGGTTTGAACGGTTAACCAATTGCCCATACTATGACCAAACCTATTAAGGATGGTCTAAACACTTTTGAAACCAAACTTGACCATGATACTCATCTAGAGCAGATTTAACTAGGCGGTTTGGTCAAGTTCGGTTTGGTCTGATGGTCAAGTTTAGTTTACTGTCCAGCCCTAGAGTATATGCTGTGTGGCAGTGTGGGAGTATATGCAGGTCTGAGTTTTTTAATAAATTGAATATATATATATATATATGCATAGTATTATATCATTTTTATAAAAATAATAGATTTGAATTGTAGAATATACAACTATATACATCTAAATGTAAACACACACACACACATATATATATATATATATATATATATATAGAGAGAGAGAGAGAGAGAGAGAGAGAGAGGGAGTCAAGCTAGAATACACTCGAGTGTACGGATCGCACGAATACACTCAAATATGTTTACATATCAAGACTATTTTTTGCAAAATGTAAACCGTTGATCTTCACCGTCATACTATAACTAGGCTACATACAAAATTTGAGCCCATTTGGATGAGTGTAAGTCACTCATCCAAGGGCAACAAAATCGACGCGCGAAACTAATTTGAAATGCATAATTTTTGCGGTCTTCATAACATGAGCTATACATATCCAAATGTGCTCAAATTTTGCGTATGAGTTGTTCACAAGATGTTTAAGAAGGTCAATGGATTAGATTTTCAAAAAAAATATTGCATCATGAAAAACTACTTGAGTGTATTCCGCTCCGGATACACTCGAGTGTATTCTAGCCTGACTCTATATATATATATATATATGTCATGGTTATCAGAACCGGACCGAACCGACCGGTTCAACCGGTTGAACCGGGAACCGGTGGCTGTAACGGTTCGGGTGGCATCCAGACCCGCAATTGAGACGAAACCGGCCATTAACCGGCGAATCGGCCGGTTAAACCGGAGAACCGGCGAACCGCTCGGGTTTTACGCAACCGGCCGGTCTGCTTTTGATGCCTCCCAAGTGACTTCGCATTAAGAAAAACCCTGAAACTCCCGACACTTCCCGACCCCCCTTGTCCCAGTCCCGCGATAGACAACTCGCCCTAATGGAGGCGATTGTCGTTGCTGCCTCCTCTGGCCAAGCCGGAGCTTTGCCGGCGGACGTTGGTGCTTGGAGCTTCGACGCCAGCCGCTGATTCTTGGGGCCTGAATGGTTGCCGGCGGACGCTGGTGCTTGGAGCTTTGACGCTGGCTGCTGCTTCTTCGACCCCGATAGCACCAGCGGCACAACCCTAGCTGGGCAGGAGCACCAGGAGGAGACGTCGACACACCTGATGCCGTTGCTGACCTCCGCCGCACCTGATGCCGCCGGCAGCCTCCACCGACTGTTGCTGCTCCTCTCAGTTGTCGGGTAGCAGCTTGCCGCCGCCCTTGGTAAGTCTTCCGTTCTTACTCCTTTACTTTTACTCTTCTCCTCCTTCCTCAAATAACTCGTCCTCTCCTACCTCTATTCCACCTTGCTTCCTTGCATTTTGCTGCTTCTTCGACTCCTCTCCTAGTCCTAGGTCTCAGTTTTTCTCGGCTCCTTGGTGTCCACTTCTTCCTGTACTCATTCCCTTCATTCACTTGTCTTCTTCTTCCTATAAGCACCTCCTACCCGTACCCATCCTCTTATTCCTACCATCTTCTTATTCCTACCATCTTCTTCTTCCTCTACTATGTATGCCCTTCTTTCTGTTCATGTTATTCAGTTAATTTCTTCTTCTCCTGGAATATTCTCCCTTATAATCCCTCCTTGGTCTCAGAGCTCTCTCTGCTGAAGGATAGCATCACGTGGTGCTGTAACTAGCTTTTGAATTAGCAGCTGTTGCAGAATTTTTACTGATTTGGCTGCTGCTTCTTCGTTGCAATATGTTTTCTACCACATCACTGGTAATACTTCTCACTATATACATTTCACTAATCTGATTGCTACATTTGGTTTCTCTGTAATTCTCTATCTAGTATCTACATTCTAGAACTTATTAAATTGATGCTATTGTTGATTTCACAATGTATTATAGAATGTTAGTGTCCCCAATTTTGTGGTTACATATTGTGGCATTAGAGATTTTTTACTAATTTAAGTTGATTGTGTTTAATAATAATGTAGTTGTAGTGGGTTGTATTCTTACTAAATTTCGTTAATTCATTTTGGAACTATATAATGCAATGAGAGCATGTCCAATGTTTGTCACTAGATTTGTATTGGAATTATTTTGGCAATTGTGCTATGATTCATATTTTATTATTAAATTCCCCATGATCTCCATATATCTTTATAGTTTGTAATATATAATTATTATATATGTGACGTCATGCTGATGTCACCGGTTGAACCGGTCCAACCACCGGTTGAACCAGTGAACCGAGAACCGGAAGGCTCACCGGTTCGCTCACCGGTTCGGTTCTGAAAACTATGATATATGTATGTATGCATGTATGTATGTATATATGTATGTATATATTGTTCGAGGCTTAGACAATGATGATGTGTATACATGTATATATACTTGAAATGTGTGTATTATATGCATATATGTAGAAATTATGGGAATGTATACATATAATAAATGAAAAATATTATATATGGAATGTGTGTATATGTATATGTGTGTATATAATTTATGTCTATATGGATTTATCAATATTGTATAGATATAAGAATATATGTACAATAACACACATATATGTGTGTGTGTGTGTCACATGCAAGCAAATCTATCGAAATGTATACCCGAGTGTGTGTGTGAGAGAGAGAGAAAGAGGGGGGGGGGGGAGGGCTTTAAAAAAAAAAGTTTAATCGGCTGCTTAATTGGCTTGTCATCCGTATATGTGGCCGTATCAACCAATAATGTAAACGGTCACATGAAGTCCCGAGTATGTGTGTGTGTGTGTGTGCGACAGAGAGAAAGGAGGGGGGGGGGAAGAGGAGGGGGAGAAGGAGAGGGAGAGGGCTTTTAAAAAAAATGTGTAATCGGCTTCTTAATTGGCTTGTCATCCGTATATGTGGCCGTATGAACCAATAATGTAAACGGTCACATGAAGTGCAAGTGGGATTTCGAACCCTTCGACTGGTCATTCACATATCCTTTTTCTCCCTGTTAATGTTATAGGCATTATTGGACACGACTAAGATAGATCCAAGTGAGGTGGGAGACATTGTTGTGGGTTCAGTGTTGGCTCCTGGTTCTCAGCGAGCAAGTGAATGCAGGATGGCTGCATTCTATGCCGGGATTCCAGGTACTGGCATTTTTATCTTGCCTTCCTTCTATCCCACTTTAAATCATGTTGATGTTCTTATTGTATTGCTAATTTTTGTGGGGGACAAATTATGTAGAAACTGTCCCTGTTCGAACTGTCAATAGGCAATGCTCATCTGGTCTCCAAGCTGTTGCAGACGTCGCTGCTGCAATCAAAGCAGGGTTCTACGATATTGGTTAGCATATCCTTACTGTCTAAATTTCGTGGTGCCATTATCTTTTTACCTAGTTGGCAGTTTTGCTAAAAGCATGCCTGAATTCTAATGCAGGAATTGGAGCTGGATTGGAATCAATGACTGCCAACCCAATGGCTTGGGATGGTTCAGTGAACCCAAAAGTAGGTTTCTTTCTGCCCCCCACCTTCCATGGAGTACCTTTTTTGTTGCTTGGTCCATTGTCTTTGTTCTGCTCAGCTTCTGTTTCTGCCCACTTAGCTTTTTTGGTTTTACAACAGACACAAGCATTTACAAAGGCGCGTGACTGCATGCTCCCAATGGGTGTAACATCTGAGAACGTTGCTCATCGTTTTGGTGTGACACGACAGGAGCAGGATCAGGCTGCTGTATGCGATATTGTTCTGTCTTCTATATCGTCAAATTTGTGCAATGTAATGTACACTAATTGTTAGAGGTAAATTATAGGTCGATTCTCACAGAAAGGCGGCTATGGCAACTGCATCAGGCAAGTTCAGAGATGAGATTATTCCTGTGACTACAAAGGTGATTCTAACAATGTCTGCACCAATGTTATTGTTCCCTAGATCTTTCTTTCATTTGACGAAAAGCGTCTAATAAATATATCCCCTTTTAGTGTCCATGTTCTTTTGAGCAGTAACGTTTCCTGGAAATAATTGCTAAAAGATCATGGTCCTATCTCGTATGGAACCATCCAGATATATACTGGAGCAGTCAAAATAATCATGGTTATTAAACGACGGAGCAAAGTTTAGAGAATAAAATAGAAGCATCTTGCACCTGTAATCTTTAGAGCTTTCTAAATAAGTGATGTATTAAAAAAAACTCGAGAGTAGTCTCTTTTTGCCCCATACATATTTTTGTTTTTTCCAACATCTTTTAGGAAAATCTTAGAAATTCCCCATTCCAAAGGGATACTGTACTTGTACATCCCAAAAACTATAATCCTGAAACTAATTGTTTTGCATGCTCTCTGTCCATATGAAAGTATTACCATAAAAAAAATTATTTTAAATCTGTAGTAACTTTATTACTTTTTTATACACTAACTGGATATAGCTTGTCAAAACTTGGATGAAATTGCTGAATAAAGTCCGACCCAATCAAATAGAAACACACTGCGGTTGGGATGAGGGCAGAGAGAAAACATCGTATTTGGATTCAAAATATAATTTATATGTGTTTTCTTTGACACTACCATGTATTGGGAAACCCTAATGACTAAAATCATAACTAGTCACTAATCTCAGAAAATAATTTGTAATTAAATTTCAATCATCGAAATTAACTTCCTAAGAGGTGTAGGTCCATATATGGGGATGGAAAACTAAATGACTTGGGTGGTAGCTAAAGTGACTAGACCCCATGCCTTAACAAAAGCCCATGAAACAGAAAAAAAGAAGTTTCAAATAAATCCCTCTCAGAAATCCATATAAAACCGACGAATTGCATCTGAACGGTGCCGAATAGGCAGAGTATGTCCTGTATAAATATGTCTAGAAGATGCATTTAAACAATGAGGTTAGAGATTTTTTAAAATATCACTAACAAGTACATTACATAATCCAAAAAAGAAAAGTACATTATATAATCAAACTAGAAGATTTTTAATGCGTAAAGTTGATAATAATTAATAAATTGAATCTAACACGACAAACAACTTAAAAATCTACCAGTTAAGCCAAAAATGTAAATGATTTGTCATGAATTTAAAATTTGAGAAAGGTAAAAGACTTGGGAAAGTCAGGTCCATAAGGATATTCCTGGAGATAAAGTCTTGTAGAGTGGATCTATTAGTAATCTTTTAAACAAAAATAAACCAACGAATTATATAACATGTAGGCCAAGATTCAAGATGCACCTGTTTTCCTATTGTAGGCTTGTAGCTCATATTTTGCAAAATCTTGTACATCATGGATACTGTCGACACTTCTCCATAATTTCGTCTGACCAGAAAGAAAGCTTGAATGTGTTGTGTCAATTTCTCGGCATTTATGTTGTCGTTGTTAGGCATTTATATGGACAATTTGGGCATAATTTCTACCATGACTGGGTGCATCTTTTTTGCTTCTGAATTAACATCCGGGCATTACTTTGATAGATTCTGAATCCCAAAACTGGGGAGGAAAAGGAGGTCACTATCTCGGTGGATGATGGAATTCGACCAGAAACATCATTGTCAGGTCTGGCCAAGCTGAAAGCAGTTTTCAAAAAGGATGGAACCACAACGGCTGGTATAATATGCTATGCTATTGATATTACCTAGCTTCTGATGTAAAGGATCACAGTGTCTAACTGTCAAGTTCTAATAGGTAACTCTAGTCAAGTAAGTGATGGTGCCGGTGCCGTTCTTCTAATGAAAAGATGTGTTGCAGTGCAGAAAGGACTTCCAATTCTTGGCGTGTTTAGGTATGTCCTATATCGTGGATTGGTGTGGCTTTTGTTGTTTTCTGCTATTTTAAGAATTTAAAATCCAGATACGCCATATATGAGGATTTATCTTTTTAAGTGGCTAGTCGGCACTACAATTCTGTTTCTTTCTTTCTCCCTGTCATTTCTCCATTGCTTCTTTTGATTCTATATATCTGTTTTGTTCCTGACTACTGGGTGTAACCATTCCAAACTAGGACTTTTGCTGCAGTTGGAGTTGATCCTGCAGTGATGGGCATTGGTCCCGCTGTTGCAATTCCTGCTGCCGTGAAAATGGCTGGCCTTGAACTTGAAGACATTGATCTTTTTGAAATTAATGAGGTAGAATACCACAGCTAAAAATTGCAATCATCTGTATCTTTCTTGCATGTTTCTAATTGGTTTTTTTTTAATATGGAACTTAATAGGCATTTGCATCTCAGTTTGTATACTGTGCTAAGAAACTGGAACTTGATCCAGCAAAGATAAACGTCAATGGAGGGGCTATGGCTATGGGTCACCCCCTCGGCGCAACAGGTACTTGTGTTTTTCTTCCCTTTCTTTATATTTTCAAAAGTGGGTGTAGGGAATATTGAGGAAACAATAAGAGAGTTGCCTTAGATGGTTTGGGTATGTACTACAAGGCAGACAGGCAAATGCACCAATTTAAATTTTAGAGCAAGAAAGTATCGACACAGCTTTAGACATGGAAACGGATAAGGATACAAACATGGGACACACCAAATTTTTGACAATGTAGGGCACGGACACAACACTAAAGGAGGGGGAAATATATAATATATTTTTAATACAGATGTGTGTGTACAATGTATGTGTTGGAATAATTTATAAGCTATCAATATATTATGTATATAGGTATGCATAAGTATATATGAATATGAATATGAGTGTGTTTGTGTGTCATAGAAGCAATATGAAGTAGACAACTAAAGAATTTGTTTTTTTCAATAACAATACACATCGTAGTTTTTCAGAATAAATGAGATACAGTTTCAAATAATCAATATATTAGACCAAAATGTGATTCATGAATTCTAATCCATTTTATACATTGAGTATTAGGGATATTATTTGCAATTTTGATTAGATCTCAGTTTTGTGTTACATTTTCTCAATGACAAGACCATGGTTGTTAAGGTGGTTAGGTGCTAGGCCTTTCTAAGGCAGCACCTAGGCGGGTGCCCAGGCGTTTCTAGGCATTTTGCTTTTTTTTTTTTTAATATGGAAAATAATGCTGATTTCTCGATATTTACATTCATAATTTTATGTGTAGATATTAAATAATGACAATATTACATAGTATTACATAGAATTTGGACTAAATCACACCTAAAATGACCTAAACTAGATCTGATTGGCCCTAATTCAAACTCATTTGATCCAAATTTGATCTAATCGACCTCGTTAGCCCTAAATCAGGCCAAATTTGTATAACACGACCTAATCAGACCCATTTTCTCTAAATTGACCTAAATGAAACCAAATTTGGCCATATGAAACCTAATCTTTACAAGTTAGAACTATTTCCCTCAAATCATACTTGTTTTCCCCAAATCAGACCTAACATGCCCAAATTTGACATGATCTGGCCTAAACCAAACCTAATTTCCCATAATATGACGCAATCAGACCTTACTCTCCAAAATTCCCCTATGTGGACATAATTTGGCTGAATCAGACCTAATCTCACAAAATCAGACCCATTTCCCCAAATTAGACTTGTTTTCACCAAATCAGACCTAATCTGCCCAAATTGACATAATTTGGCCTAAAATAAAACGTAATTTTGCATAACTTGACCTAATCAAGCCTAACTACCCCTAATTTGCCCTATATTGATCTTAATGAGGTGTAACATGACCAAATCAGACCTACTTCCCCCAAATTAGACCTATGTCCCTAAAAGTAGGTATGTTTTCCCCGAATCAGATCTGATTTAACCTAATTTGGGATGAATTAGAACCATTTCGACCTTAAAATGACTCAAATTGATCAAATATTGATCTAACTTAATGATAAATTAGCCTTTAAGTGGCTTAATTTGGGTCTAAAAGGCCTTAGGCGGCCATTTATGTCACTTAAGGGGCTGGGTGCCCAGTTTGATGCGGACTGCCCAGAGCCTAGGGCGCCTAGGCACGCCCAGACACGCCTAGGCGGGGCGCCCTGATAACTAAGGACAAGACAGACTTATGTAATGGCTGTATATTCAGAATTTACGCTCTAACATAAGTAGCATCAGCTGCTGCTATGCTGATGTGTCCAGTAAGTGTCCAGGCCGTGTCCAGGTGTGTTCAGGCTGCAAAAATGGACCAAAATGGACAGAATATTATATATTGACTATATATATGAGATATTATTTGCAATTTTGTCTGGATCTCAGTTTTGTACAAAAAAAAGTACAACAAATTTTTTTGGGGTCTGGATCTCAGTTTTGTGCAACATTTTCTCAATGACAGCACATACTTATATAATGGCTGTATATTAAGAACTTACGCTCTAAAATAAGCAGCTGCTGCTATGCTGATGTTTATCCTATATATTGACTATATACTAGATATCATTTGCGATTGCAGTTAGATCTCAGTTTTGTGCTACATTTCTCAATGACCAACCAGACAGTTAGCTGTATATTCTGAAATTATGTTCTAAAATAAGTAGCAGCTGCTGCTGCTACACTGATGTGTCCAGTAAGTCTCCAGGTGTGTTCAGGCTGTAAAACTGGACCAAAATGGATAGGACATTTCCCGTCTGTGCCCCAAACGTTTTAGGGCGTGTCCAGGAAGTGTTGATGTCCAAAACGTGTCTGACACGGACAGGGGGCTATATAGAAGTAACCATGTTTCTTAGCTTTAGAGTAAGGTAATTTAGTCAAGAGACAGTAAAAGGGGAAAGAGGTAAACCTAATAACTTGAGGAATATGGCCCAAAACAGAGCTGATTGGGAAACATACTCCATGTAGCTGGCATTAAAATGGAGAATAGATTGAGGCTTAGTTGATGACAATGATGATGATGTTTCAAAGACATCTGATTAATTTAATGCTTGCATAGCCTGTGTTATTTTACCCTATGAGCTTCTAAGGAATTACCACTTGGTAAGTCTGGTGATTTAAGGATGATGTTGACATTTAACAGTAATGTATGGCCCAAAATCATAGCTGACCGGAAAAAAGGATTCATGTCGCCGACCCTCATGTGGTTGCGACTGCAGCTTAAATTAATGTAGTTGAGACTGCAACTTAGATGATGACAATGATTTCAAAAGACCTATCTGGTTAATTGATCTTCTGGCATAGCTGGTGTTATTTTATCCTAGGACCTTTCAAGGAATTAATACTTGTTAGTTTTGGTGATTTAGGAAGACATTTGCATGTAACAGTAATATAGGACCCAAAAGATAGAGCTGCATGAAAAAAAGGATCAATGTAGCTAGCCCTAATGTGGTTGAGATTGAGGTTTAGATGATGACAATGGCAATTATGATTTCAGAAGACCTATCTAATTAATTAATCTGTTGGCATAGCTGGTATTATTTATCCTAGGAGCTTCTAAGTAATTAGCATTAGGAAGACATTAAATTTCGGATGATATTCAAATTTAACGGAAATATATTCAGTAGGTAGTAGATGCATGTTACACGTTCTCCAAGGGTGCATCTAATGATTCTCATTTGAAAGCCATACATCCTAAGCATGTCAGACTTCAGCAATATCTTTTCTTTGCAATTGTTTGTTGTATCAACTTCTACTGTGGCAATGAAAGCATACTATATCTCATTCTGCACTGAACAGGATTCCCAACTCAATTATTTTCAATTGAAATAATGAAATAGGTTTTTTTTAACGAGTTTGTAGATACATAAAATGTTACTAATTTGACTGCTTATATTATGATAATGTTACCAATATATAAAATGATTTATATCCCACCTGCTGATTCGATCTGCAAGTCCTCCAACGAGACCAACTTTTCTAAATGCGGCGAGGCTTAATGTTGTTGTTACATAGTCACATGCGTCCGATATATTCCAATTTATGGAAGTTATTATATTGTATCTCACCTATGCTCACATGTATATTAGATGCCTCTATCCTACAGTTCCTGTATGATCACATTTGTAATCACCTTCCCAAAATTTTGCAAATTCGTCACTACATATGTATGATGTTAATGTGTGACCACGATTCTTGTAATTTTGGTATCTCGTTTTTCCTTATTTCAGTCTTTATCAGTATCCTTACTCTATATCTCCCTCTGATACCAACTATGACGCGAATCCTAAAGTTGTTGAGGTGGACAAAGCACAAATATCCTATTTGACAAAGTAAGTTGTCAAACACAAAGGACAGTGCGGTGGGAGTGTGGTGGGCAAGATGAAATGTTAGCTATATTAATAGGCATAATTAAATCAAAATTAGAGAAATTAATGGCAGAACATATGAAATAGTACCGCAAAAACACTGAAGAAATAATCAAGTGAATCATTCGATCATCTGCAATAAGTGTTCTCCTGTTGGACACAGTCAACCTGCAAAACTGCAAGGATAGGGGAAGATGTTTGAGTGAATAAATATTGGCCAGAAGAAAAAGCCCACTGGGTGTTCATAACAAAACAAAAAATGAAGCCCACAGAGATAAAATTGATGATTATTTCTTTCTTAGGAAGACCAATTGGAAGGATAAGAAAGAAGCATGTTATCTAGTTATCCCTAAAAGAATTGGAAGTCCAACATGCTGAAATAGATAAATGGGTCACTGATGATTTACAATGAAGAGAGGTGAAAGATTATTCTGGCCTGGGCTACAGCTGGGCTGAAATAAGTATGAACAAAGACACCAAATTAAGTTGTATGATTTAGGCCCGAAATAGTCCTTATTGGGTATGAGCACTAGAACTTGTCCTCCATAAACTTCTTTTTAGGCAATCATAGCATATATTAGTAATGGAAAAGATAAGAGCTGAATTGGAGAGAATCTGCCATGGGCTTGCCAACAGAACCTTAGCACTAGGGATACATACAAGACAACGTCTTGGTAACATAGGAGATTTCAAGAAACAGTGCCTCATAGAAAGAAAAAGTAACGAAGTTAGGTAGCTTTAATTATGTAAATTTTAAAGAATTATCAACCAATGCAAGTAGTTGGCCTGCTGGAAGATCCTCCATATATCTTTGAATTCTCCAGAGCTGTGTCCAACAACTCAGGAAGCTTCTGTTGCTGATGAACCTGCACTTTGAGACACCCAAAGTTGTTCTCCATCTTAGTTGTCGTAATGGTAAACGAGAAGTGTGCAATATTTTCTCTTCTGACATATAGAAGATAATAGTTGTGGTGGAATTAAGAATTTATCATCGAATGATTACATCATTCTCTTCCAATTTTTTCAAAACTAAGCTGCAAGGATAATGCGTTAGTTTATTGTCAAAAGTATTCTTAGAGGTTATAATTTAACTAAGTGCAGGGAGGTCCCTTAGCTGGAATTTGTGTTGACTGGAGAAGTGCTGAAAAAATAACTAAGAGTAAAACTGAAGATGTGGTTATCAACTTTATGATTATGACATTGGTAGGTGCTAGGACCGTAAGTACTTATTCTGTTGACATCAGTCATCATCATCATCTAAGCTTCAATCCGAACCATGTTGGGGTCAGCTACATGGACCCTTCACTTCCAATCCGCTATGTTATGGGTCAATATTTAGATCAAGATGTAAACATTCAAAATCTCTCTTTTTAAGTTCTTCCCGGGTTAATTTAGGCCTACCTCTTCTTCTTTTAATTGTGCTTGACTCAATAGCATTACGTCGCATAGGCGCGTTAGTCAGTCTGCGTTGTACATGTCCCTACTATCTCAGTTTGCCCTCGCCCAACTTGTCCTTAATGCTCGTCACCCCCACTTTATTCTTGATATAGTCATTTATCAAGTGTTCTTTTCTTGTCTTCCCACACATCCATCTAACCATACACATTTTGGCCACATGCATCTTGTTGAGACCTTGTTTCTTCGCCGCCCAACATACACTCCCATATATCATAGCTGGTGGTATTGGTGTTCTATAAAATTGAGTAAAAAATGATTTTTTAATAACAAAATAAGACAATGACAATTCATATGTTAAAAGTTTATGTTGCAAAAGATAATCATCTCTATATTAATATATGTTAGTCTTATTATAGACTTTATACAAATAGAACTGTTATTAAAGAAGTCTAGGATATCAGATTCTCTTAAAAGATGTTTATTTTAAGATTTTCAGAGTTGAAACATGTAGGTTATATTTTGTATGGAAATGATTCACAATGCCCACTCTGGACCCCGAAACAGACTTGTAATGGTCTGTTAACGATCCAATAATGGGCATTTTCCGATGTGTACCATTGTGTTTCTCTTGGTGTGCTCTTCTTCTATAATCTGTGTACTGTTATTTCCGTTGATGTGTACTTGTTGAAAATATATTTGTTATAAGCAAACAACTTTGCTATGATTGCTAACTGTTTTAACAGTACGCAACATATTTTGTGTTGCTCTTACATATAATGCGTATTATTGTTGTATATTACGTGTAAAGTTGTCTGTGAATAGGTGTACTAAAGAATTAAAAAGTACACATCAAATTTTATAGCCGTTACTAGGCCATTGGCTCATCACGGATATACTTATCCAAATACGTGGATACACAGTAGAATATACAAGATAAACTCAAACAATATACAAATCATATATACATCAAAATTTCACAATCGCAATAATTTCTGTGTCGTTTCTCAGCCGTTAGCTTTGTAACAGGTTCATTTTTATAATATAACATCAATATAAACATAGTACATAAAATAGCTGAACAGTATTACCATAATACATAGAAAGATATCCGTTTAAGTGGGAGGAAGAATTGAAAAGTTCGGAAGAGTTGGTGTTATTTTGTGAAGAGGACATCAAATACATGTTTCTGAACTCAGTAAATTCACTAATTTAGTACATCATTTGGTTAATGGTATCGATGCTACGATGAACATGGTAAACGTAGTTGTAAATTATCTGTGACTGATCTCTCCTTCATTGAAGGAGAGAGGTCACATACAATGTAGGTCGACGGGGGGATTTGAAGGTGTAGCCTTCTGTTTGTCTTTGAAATCTGCAGCAGGAGCTTGATCAGCTGCTAAATCAATAGCTAAATGTGTAATAGACATGGGCGTTTTTAGTGGATGTAATATGAGGTCGCGACCTATTAGAAAATGAGTTGAAACAGGAATTGTAAATGGCTTTCCATAGATAAAGTAGCATCCAGAGCTGAATATAATAATTGGGGTTACCTAAAGATAAGTATGTTGTTATTGGATGCCACAAAATTGATTAAAAGAATCAACAGTAAGGATAGTCTTTAGAAGAGACAATATTTCATTCTCTTTTCTCAGAATTAAAGACTAGGCTTTTCTTGGTGAGCAGTCGGTTAGAGGCGAAAATCATGCGAATTGACAAGATTCGGAGTCTCACAGAAACTTAAAGTTTCATGAATATATAGAGACATATTGAACTGCTTCGTATTTGGACAATTGCTGGCAAAAGCAGGATAATCAAAGTAGTAACTATAAGCATCTAAGGGGATATGAATTATTTTCAAATGACTGTTTCTGCATCCAATGTGATAGAGGAGAGGCCGTTTCAGCAGATTCTTGCACGGGCAAAACTATGATCAAGTTGAGGGGGAAACTATGATCACGTTGAGGGGGAAACTATGATACCCTTGAGCACACAAGGCATTATTATCTCGTTGAATTCACTTTAGAATGCAATAATAGCCTTCTTGAGGAATTTTGCTTTGTCATCGGTGCTGTCATCATCGTCTTGATGTTGATCCGATGACCAGTTGTACCATTGGCCATCCTCCTGGCGTTTGTTTTCTGTCGTAATGCTGTTATTCATTAGAGGAAAAGTGGTACACGTATGCTCGGTTTGAACAAAGCATTTTGAGTTGGACATCTTCCCTGGTAGCGACTAAAATTACCAGTTTTTGGTGGATGCATCACTTATTGTGCAAACTGCAGAATTGCAGGAGTTATCTGCCAATGATCAAACAAGGAAAGGGGCCGCAATATGCTGTCTTGAGGTATGTGGCACCTGGAAACCCTAGGAGGTAACTTGGTGCACATGCCTTGGCTAGAAGTCTTTTGAAGAGGATCGTGGCAGATTTGGCTGTTTCTCTTTGATGGACTAGACCAGGAGGGGCAATAGCATAGCATGATTAGGGCTACAAATAGTGGTGGTGGCAGCTGTAGGACACACTCCCTCTCTTCTGTTGGACTAATATGGGCGACGGGTGCCTCACATGGTTTTGGGCAGTATGGAAGATGCCCAGATTGACAAAGACGAGCGGAGATTTATTTTTCCTTTTAGGGAGTGGGGGTTGAGGTTGCAACTGGTGGCAGTGTGCTGCATCTGGGATAAGCAGCAACAGGATTGCGTGAAATGTCTTTCTTATATTTATCCATGCCTTGGTTACATGCAATCAGTTATTATAACATGAATAAAGTAATGTACAAAGTGAAGTGATTGTGCAACGATGTTTGACGCAGTGTTTCTGCTCCTGTCCATGTTCCATGGCCGCTGCCCGATCCGCTGCAAACACACATTACAAGATTCCGCACTAATCAGTAGTCATCCTACGATGAATTCGAATAGGATTTCAGAAGCCAATCTTTAAGTAGTGGTGTCTCTATAAATTGATAATCTATGTGAGGTTTCCTCAAATTAGTGGAGAATCCTCTGCTTCATGACAAGCACATGATGTTGAGATTGCAAGCCTCTAAAAAATGTTCAAATGAATGTTAAATTTTGAGTCATTGATAATTGTCGTTGATATGTTATTGTTGTTCTTATGCTCTTATGGTGCAAGCTTGTGGGTAAACACCGTATCTAAAAGGCTATATGCTTTGTATCTCTCCACAGGTGCACGTTGTGTGGCAACATTGTTACATGAAATGAAGAAGAGGGGAAAGGATTGCCGATTTGGTGTGGTTTCTATGTGCATAGGTATGTGTATCTCTTGTACTCCGAATCTTGACCTGAGAATATTTGTAAGTACATAGAACTGGAAAGAGAAATATAGCTGTCGAAGTGGACGTAGGCACATGCACACAACTGTGTCTTAGTCCATCATAACCTATAAAAACCTGTTGTCTTAGTTATTTTCATTTTTAGCTGTTATTGAAGATCACATGGTGGTGAATCCTGACAATATAATTATGAACTTGATTTTGAAACTTCTGCTGGCATAATAAGAAATAGTCACAAGTACTAACGGTAATGATGCTAGTTGATGGTTCCTGATACATCCTTACCACCATCAGTAATCTGGGATATCGCAAGAAGCTAATAATCTGTTATAATCCTGCAACCACGTATTGAAAGACGTTATCAAGCTTATATAAAATGGGTTGCACTGTCCTACTTGGCTACTTGGACTTTAATCGCCTGCTACGTGGACTCCCTATTTCATTGTGATATATTGACGATCTCTTTTACAGGCACTGGAATGGGAGCTGCTGCTGTTTTTGAAAGGGGTGATGGAGTTGATGCACTCACCAATGCACGCAAGATCGGGCACAACAACTTGTTATCTAAGGACGCCATGTGATTACAGAATGATCCTACAAGTTTGGTATAGTCCGTTGCACCTGAATCAATAAACTCAGCCAGGGTCCGACATCTGACATCTCTGGCGCATATACATAATATCAGCTATTTGTATCAGGGATGTATTATAATCATCTCGTGCACTTTTAGGTATCCATTTTACTTGCTCTTTTGTTATGTGTGAACTATTTCAAATACATAGGGGACCCGCATCTCTAATGTTGAACCGGCAAACCTAGTTATAAGTTGGTCAGCATACATGTGCACACCATCCTACATAATTCTTTGAAGCAAGTTCTGTTACATTCAAATTGTATACTTCGGAAGTAGTAAGGGCTTTTTTAGACTTCTGGTTGTTTGACAAGACAAGGACCTTTGTTGCAATGATTTGACTAAGATATAAGATCAACGAATTCGTGTAACTGAATCTGCTTGCTTCTTCCATCGATCTTCATTTTTTGCCGCGCAAGGCTTCTGGAATTTGCCTTTTACGCGCAGATGTAATGGCCATATAGTAGTTTTCTAGTAGGACGGACTTCGAATCTCCCATGTCAGTTTAAGCCTTTAGAACAAGAGGATCCACTCCAGCCATAAAATTTCATTCTTGTGACATTAATACTTTTTAGAATGATCACACCAGCCACAGAGAATTAACTTTTTTAGAAACACCTATTCATGGTATAGAACATATCATTCAGTACGTGGATGACACAATTAT
This sequence comes from Alisma plantago-aquatica, assembly GCA_963693085.1. Lineage (NCBI taxonomy): Eukaryota > Viridiplantae > Streptophyta > Magnoliopsida > Alismatales > Alismataceae > Alisma > Alisma plantago-aquatica. The sequence goes on from OY856411.1 coordinate 758,090,461, forward strand.
CTTCCTTAAACGAAATGATTCAAATATAGTCAACGTCATTCGTATTTTTGGCCTATTCTCACATCTTTCGGTCCTACTATCTACTTCCAAAAGTTTTTCATCATAGGCGTCAATACCAAAATTGATGCTATAGATAGATACAAACATATCTTGGTTTACAAATGGCACCACACCCACTGTCATCTTCACGTTGGAACCTTACTATTGTAGCTAAGCAAAACAACCTTTCCATCTGGACGCATCACTTGGACCTTGTGGGATGCCTCACATTGTTCACTTTTGCATTCACTTCTCTCACCACATATTACATTTGGTTGTATTCCAGTTTCATCTAAGGCACTAAAAAATATTGACATCATTAGAAATAGATTATGGGTCGATAAGAAAACACATCTGTAGATGTGAGCACATTTGCTGATCAAAGAATCTTGGTGGATTGGGAATCTTTAACATTATACTATGTGCGCTATGCCTCATACACAAGGTCATGACCAACATGATTTTCTAAAACTTAATCTAATGTGTGACGTCCAAATTGAAACCTCACCTCAGCGAGAATCCCAATTTAAACGCCCCACACTAGGCTAAGAAGAAGAAAATCAAAGGAGTCAGAAGGAAACAATCAGTATCACATGTACATGAGCAATAATAAAATCATACACACATGTTCACCATTCAACATATAGTTACAACATGAATTGTTACATCACTTGATATTACATATTGAACAACAAACTATACATATACATGTACTACAACTAAACTACATGATCTTAAGACAATAGGTCCACCTGTACATCAGCTCACCACACAACTCTCACTATCCTGGATCTCCAAGAGCATAACCACAACCTAAATAAAAGATTACATGCGGTACACGTCAGCACAATATTCAAGAATATTATACTGAGTACGCCTACGTGTCTTTTATATACCTCTCATCATATCTTGGCAATAAGATAAAACTAATACTTGGCAGTAACAGAAAAATATAACAAAAGCGTATACTTGCACAAAGATATTCATTAACAAAAGAGAACACATATTTTAAGCACATTTTCCATTATATATCCATGCATTTGCCACCTGAGGGAATAATGCATCATCTCTGCTACCAAAGAGAATGAGATGTAAGGCCTTATGATCTACTACCAAAGAGTTAGATCATTGTACAATGTGATCTTCTACCAAAAAGAATGATCACTTTCCAACACTATGCTACCAAAGAGAATTAGTGCTTTCATATAATGGAACAAATATATTATGTTTCATGTGTTCATAATCATTAGTATGGAAAATCAAGTAACATATCATGCAAGAATAATCATTTTATCCAATATCATATGCCAAATATTTTACTACACATATAACACAAGTATATTGTATAATAAGCCAAGTAAGAGGTAATGGCGTACCTTGGTCAAGAGATAAACTTAATCACATATTCCTGATGTACTCTATATGTTTGTTAAACCTGATCAAGACAAGATCATATACTATCATCAGGTTCTCATCTTCTTACAACTCATCTTAACCCTAATCGTGTTCATATTAAGGTTTGCTTATCTCATTATGATATTCTCATGATTACTTGCATTCTTGTCTTACGATTATCTTACTAATGTCATATTCTAGATTCTTTACTCATCAACTGATAATCATATTTTCCCTCATTAGGTGAACATATTAACATTATGTCATATATGAACCCTAGGTTACATCTTATGTATTATGAGTCATCTTCATGTAACATGGATTCTATGCAACCAACTGGTCTCACGATATCATATTATCTTCCAGTTACTGATCTCAGGGTTTTATGTAAATTCATCATTTATTGAGCAAGTATGTATTTATTGCATTTTACTTAGGGTTATTAGCCCTAAATAGACATTCTAAGCAAATTACATAACTTCGTGCATCAACAACATAACTACTGACATAAGATGGATTATAAACATGATTTATGATCTACTGGTATTTTCTCATAATTATAGATCATTGTTTGATATTTATTATCCATTATATGAGTATCATACAACTTACACAATATCACTGTTATTAGTGCATCAAAAGCCTGATATTATCATTCTAATGTGTTCTACTCATTTTTCTGAACGTTTGGGTATATTATTTACATTTTTCTGATAAGCAATCTATTTTCTATGATTTATCTAAGATTTGTAAATTTGTGAGATATTTACCTTTTTGGGCCTATGGGGTTCTGCCACGTGGCCACTAGGGCGTGGCATCAATTCCTGGGCTCAGAGTTGAGTCGTCCAGTTCATTCGTTCAATGTATGGTTTGCTGGTTCAGGCAGGTTCACTCACTGGACCATCTTTCCTCGTTCTTTCTCGTCCTCGCGTGAACATCGCGATGGCCGACGGCCAACGCCCGTGTCCGCTCAACGTTCTTTCACGCACGACCGCAAGTCCTCCCTCCTGGCCGTCGTCTCTCTCTCTTGCACATGCGACTGTCTCCGCTGGGTTTCCCTTCACGCGTTCACGCCCGACGCCCTTGTGAGGGGTCTGTGAACAGAAGCCACCGCCGCTGGCTTCGTCTTCACGTGTGAGCGCCGGTTCCCAACGCTTCTGCCACTTCCGTGAAGCAAGTCATGGTGAAGAACCAGCGGTCGGCTGCTTCTCCTCCTCCAGATCACAGAGTCGTTGTTGTCTCTGTTTCTCAGCAGCATGGCTGCTGCCACAACTTGGAAACATCATCGAGGGAAGCAACTACCAACAGGGCCTCTTCACCTGGTGCGCCTCTTCCGGCGATCTCCTCTAAGCCTTATCCAACGACTTCATAGTAGCAACACACAACCCCGAATCTCCGGCTAGGTTGGCTCACCGCCACGAATCAAAGCTCCGATGAGTGCTCGTGAGGCCTGACTTTCTATTTCTCTACTTGTCCTTCCTTGTTCCGTATGGACAGTGTGTTACGGTGGAGAACATGACTGAGAAGAGTGTGGCGCTCACAAAACCCACCACAATCTGACTTGTATGAGGGGTAGTTTGACTCCTCTCCTTCTGCCGAAGGTAACTGCATGGACACCCACGCCTTTTACCCCACAATAGGTGATCGTGGTTGTGTGGGCAAGCGCTAAACTCCTTGCCCAAAGACCTCCGAACGGTTCCACAATAGGTGGTAATCAACTGGATATGCACCATTAGATCACGTCAAAGGCCAAGATAAGTATTACTCAAGGATGATCCATTTCATCAGAAACAAACCCTACTCGTTACACATTTTTAAGGCTGCGTTACTTCTTAATATATGTCCCTAGGTATACCTCAGTTCTAATTGATCAAATCCTCAAATATCTACATCATCAAATCATTTTCAAACCTAGACAACTCCCTCTAGGCATGTCCTAATGTCACCAAAATTAACTATAGTCTTATAGTAACTTAGACTACATTCTATCCAAACATGGTGACAAAACTCAACTATTTGATCATCCAATTAAATTCCTCAAATAGACATAAACTTATGGATCTTAATGATGATATCAACATCCATCACCATTCAATCTTTATTAAAGCAATTGTAACTCTTAAAATAACTCAACATGCATGAATTCATTTATGTCATTGGATATTTAAGGATTACAAAAGTCCACTCCATCACATCCTACACATCATAAAACATATTTCGTCCTCGAATTTAAGCCAAAATCCAGTCCATCACATCATATACATCTTAAAAGAACTTTCGTCCTCAAAAGTATACCATACTCATATTTCCAGGGAAAACCTTATCTTGCCCTCATCCACATGTTGGCACCATTCTATGTGTAACATATCCACAAAGGTTACCTAGAACCATGTATCCAAAGCACTATTAGGAGGTTTACAACCATCTTGGGTGCACAAACGCTCCATTCAGGGTTGAACTCAAGGTTTAGAAGCTTTGGTCATGTCATTTCATATCTCATATATTAGGGCTGCATCTTCGTCTTAACCCGTGCATTAGGATTCCCATATCATATTACCATGTTCTAAATGAGTTAACTAAGATTAACTCATACATCAAGGTGTCATAATCATTTTATTTAGTTCATTGTTAGAACATGTTCATCATTGACATATGCCTTTTAGGAGGGAGTTAACTATAATTAACCCGCATTATCCATCTAGATCATATCAGGGTGTTGTTAGCATTATGTTGTGCTAACTGTCAAACTATATTTTTCATCTTTATTAAGCACTAAGGTTAACACCTCATGTAACATGTTGCATTCATATGACCTTATTTCATCGTTCATAACAAATTGCAAGATTTACTAGTGATTTCATCACAAGATTAACCAACAATATCACATTATCGTCACTACTTATATATATGGTTAACCATTATACCTTCATATCTATTAAACCATCTTTAGATTTCCTTCATATCACGTCTATGTATCACATCTCGAGATTAGATGACTTCCTTACATATATATTATATCATGGTTGTGCTACACAAACTTATGTGAGTGTCTTATTAAACATATGTCAAAACTTCATCTGGTCCAACTGAGGTCCTAACCGTTATCATGAGGGTAATGCCATGCTCAAAATCTTTGAGCTAACTCAACTCTATGAATATCTCATATGTACCACTATATCTCCCCTCTCGGTCTAGGGTTCTCAGGTATACCTCATTGGCACTAACGGATAGCTTTACAAGCTCTAGTCACATAAGCACAAATCAAAACATGCTAAAACATACTCTTCATAGGTCTCTACCCATGAAACATCTTACCCAAAGCTCTCTTATATACACCACTAGATTCCTATGTGGGAAACCACCAACCCGAGCATGAGGCTGTACAAAAACTAACATAGCTACCTCCTCCTGGGTCTTGGGCTCTCTCCCTCACCCAGATGGCAGGCCTCATATTCATGCTCACATGCACATATATATCTAGCCTCTCTCTATCTCGAGGGTTTTAGTCATCCCAAGGACATCTAGGGTTCAACAAGACTATAGGAATCATGCATAAAGTGACTCAACTCAATCACTCAGGAGTATTCTAGTTTAGGACATATCATATCACATATCTCATAATTCTCATATCTTGGAGTTTAGGTTCTCTAACCTTCTCCCTATGGGTCTCACTCTCTCTGGAGTTAACCCTATAACTGGTCCCAACACTAGAGGTCCTCCTTTGTAAAATAGCTTGAGGCTCATGCTGACTCACAACTTTGCCTTAACGTAACATATCTTATCTCATAAAAGCATATTTACTTGCAACATCAAAACTTATCTCAAAACCTCAAACCTAAACTTAAGTCCTCAAAGACAAACATATATCATCATAACCATCTTATATCATCTATATAAGACTTAGACCATATCATCAAAACTTATTTCATCTATTCCATCTATCATATAATATAAAAAGGCTCTAGACATCTAATCTAGAACTACTCTCTCTTCTAGACTGATGTCATCACTTTCACTTAGGTTGCATGACCACCTCCTACTCGTACATGTGTGGCGACATATTTTTGTAATACATATATATAATAAAATATTATGTAGTTTTTCTTCGATAAAACAAGCGTCAAAGAAAACTATCGAGGTTCGATCCGTTTGGAATCACAAACCAAATCCTGAAAACGAGTGTCCCACACATAGTAGAGAGTACAGTGTCATGAAAACTAGTGAAAAGGGTGAGAACAAGGGGTAGACTAGTGTAGCTACTCTAGACAACGTGCGCAATATGTCTAGGATTTCTCTTCCCTTGATGCACGCCATTTCCAAATAGTGCAACGTCCCATACCGCTGCACTACAAGGAAAGAACGACATCTAAGGACTTGCTACTCAACAAGCACCAGTCTAGACCTAGTTCTCAGACATCTAGGTGCTAACCTAGAGGCTAGGTCAGATCTAGTCTCTAAAAGATGACTAATCTAACCCTAAGGATTATTAAGGTTCAATGTTTTCTTTAGTTTGAGTTGCATAATGAGAAAATGTCAGGCTTTGCTATTGTTCATTCTCTGATTCCACCTGTGACGTCCCCAGATTTTCTAAAACTTAATCTAATGTGTGACGTCCAAATTAAAACCTCACCTCAGCAAGAATCCCAATTTAAATGCCCCACACTAGGCTAAGAAGAAGAAAATCAAGGGAGTCAGAAGGAAACAATCAGTAGCACATGTACATGAACAATAATAAAACCATACACACATGTTCACCATTCAACATATAGTTACAACATGAATTGTTACATCACTTGATATTACATACTGAACAACAAACATACATGTACTACAACTAAACTACATGATCTTAAGACAACATGTCCACCTGTACATCAGTTCGCCACACAACTCTCACTATCCTGGATCTCCAAGAGCATAACCACAACCTAAACAAAATATTACACGCGGTACACGTCAGCACAATATTCAAGAATATTGTACTGAGTACGCCTACGTGTCTTTTATACACCTCTCATCATATCTTGGCAATAAGATAAAACTAATACTTGGCAATAACAGAAGAATATAAGAAAAGCGTATACTTGCACAAAGATATTCATTAACAAAAGAGAACACATATTTTAAGCACATTTTCCATTATATATCCATGCATTTTCCACATGAGGGGATAATGCATCATCTCTGCTACCAAAGAGAATAAGATTTAAGGCCTTATGATCTACTACCAAAGAGTTAGATCATTGTACAATGTGATCTGCTACCAAAGAGAATGATCACTTTCCAGCACTATGCTACCAAAGAGAATTAGTGCTTTCATATAATGGAACAAATATATTATGTTTCATGTGTTCATAATCATTAGTATGAAAAATCAAGTAACATATCATGCAAGAATAATCATTTTATCCAATATCATATGCCAAGTATTTTACTACACATATAACACAAGCATATTGTATAATAAGCCAAGTAAGAGGTAATGACGTACCTTGGTCAAGAGATAAACTTAATCACATATTCCTGATGTACTCTATATCTTTGTTAAACCTGATCAAGACAAGATCATATACTATCATCAGGTTCTCATCTTCTTACATCTCATCTTAATCCTAATCGTGTTCATATTAAGGTTTGCTTATCTCATTATGATATTCTCATGATTACTTGCATTCTTGTCTTAGGATTATCTTACTGATGTCATATTCCAAATTCTTTACTCAACTGATAATCATATTTTCCCTCATTAGGTGAACATATTAACATTATGTCATATATTAACCCTAGGTTACATCTTATGTATTATGAGTCATCTTCATGTAACATGGATTCTATGCAACCAACTGGTCTCACGATTTCATATTATCTTCTAGTTACTGATCTCATGGTTTTATGTAAATTCATCATTTATTGAGCAAGTATGTATTTATTGCATTTTACTTAGGTTTATTAGCCCTAAATAGACATTCTAAGCAAATTACATAACTTCATGCATCAACAACATAATTACTGACATCATATGGATTATAAACATGATTTATGATCTACTGGTATTTTCTCATAATTATAGGTCATCGTTTGATATTTATTATCCATTATATGAGTATCATACAACTTACACAATATCACTGTTATTAGTGTATCAAAAGCCTGATATTATCATTCTAATATGTTCTACTCATTTTTCTGAACGTTTGGGTATATTATTTGCATTTTTCTGATAAGCAATCTATTTTCTATGATTTATCTAAGATTTGTAAATTTGTAAGATATTTATCTTTTTGGGCCTATGGGGTTCTGCCACGTGGCCACTAGGGTGTGGCATCAATTCCTGGGCTCAGAGTTGAGTCGTCCAATTCACTGGTTAAGCGTCTGGTTTGCTAGTTCAGGCAGGTTCACTCACTGGACCGTCTTTCCTCGTTCTTTCTCGTCCTCGCATGAACATCACGATGGTCGACGACCAACGCCCGTGTCCGCTCAACGTTCTTTCACTCATGATCGCAAGTCCTCCCTCCTGGCTATTGTCTCTCTCTCTTGCACATGAGACTGTCTCCGCTGGGTTTCCCTTCACACGTTCACGCCCGAATCCCTTGTGAGGGGTCTGCGAACAGAAGCCACCGCTGCTGGCTTCGTCTTCACGCGTGAGCGCCGGTTCCCAACGCTTCTGCCGCTGCCGTGAAGCAAGTCATGGTGAACAACCAGCGGTCGGCTGCTTCTCCTCCTCCAGATCACAGAGTCGTTGTTGTCTCTATTTCTCAACAGCATGGCCGCTGCCACAACTTGGAAACATCAGCGAGGGAAGCAACTACCAACATGGCCTCTTCACCTGGTGCGTCTTGTTACAACCCCAATTTTTGGGTTCGTTCATCAAGAAATGTAATTTCTCATATTAAGGATATTTGAACAAATAATGATATAATTTGGTTCGAATAAATGGATTTGGTTACAATAGCCTTGTTGTTTGGGTTGTGGGCTTTATTGGCTATTAGGCCCAAATAATAAGAAAATTCAATTAGTAAATGAATAATTGAATAATTGATAAAAGAAATATGTGGAAATCTCTAGAAGGCAAATCTAAAGAGGATTTTGTACCTCTTGGGTTCCTTGGGTACCAAGGAGTCCAAGGTTACAAAAAGAAAGCAATAAGAAAAGAAAAGATTAATTAAGTATTTTTTTATTAAGAAAGAAATTGAACATAATGTTAAAATGTGGAAAACAAGTGAAAAGAAGTATAATTGAGTTATCCTTTGTGGAATTTCGTATCCCAAGGATTACTAATGATAAAAGGAATACCAATGAGGAAAATAAAAGAGAAATAAAGAGAAATCCTAAAAAAAAGAGATATTTTAATAAGAAATAAACAAGATAATGGGAAATAATGAAGAATAATGCATTTAGATGCATCTAGAAGGATAATGAGTGTTCAATAAAAGGATGAAGAAATAATAGAGTGCCTTGGGATTCAAGGAGTCCCAATGAAGAAAGAGGAAAGAGAAAATACCAATAAAGTCAAATAAGAGGATAATGTGGTGTTTAATGAAGGAATTTCATGGTATTATAAAAGGGTGATATTTTCTATTAAAAGAAAACATTATTTCATGCCAATAGATTAATGGGAAAGTGCTAAGAGGATAAAGGAAGTGATTTTCGAAATTCTAATATATCCAAGTAGTAAGGAATTTCCAAAGTTAGGGAAGAGAGAGAAGGTTTCCTCTCCTTGAAGGAAAATGATTCCTTTGTAAAAGGGGCTTCGTTTCTTTGTGGGCAAGCCATCTTAGGGCTTCATTACCCTCCCCTATAAAAGGGGTAGAGCCCAGGGACGTTTGCAAAGGGAGTTCCACGTACTCCTCTCTCCTTCTCCTCCTTCTTCTTCTTCTCTTCGTGAAAACCCTAACTATAAGGAGTTGGGCGGCCCGGGAGCGTCAGAGGGAGTTCGAAGGGATCCCTGGCATCTCCTTCAAGTTCAGATAGCTGCGAAGTCGCTAGCTCAAGGAGATCTTCATCCTGGTCGTCTGCAGCTCGTCGGAAAGGGGCTGAGTTGGCAGACCCAAACCTCGAGTTCCTGGCCGCCTTGGTCATGGACGAAGGACGATCTAAGGGTGGCGGAGCAGGGCGGAGGTCTAGGGACCTCAGGGGTGAAGCGTGCGGCCATGGGAGGGGGTTAAAACCTCCCCGCAAACCAACCTGGATGGCGGCCAGCGCTAGGTCACGCAAGGTTGAAGAAGAGGTGGGCATTGGACCATTCTACCCCTCCGGGGTATGAAGCAACGTCAACTTATGTGGGGGCGTTTTCGTAATTGGGTTATGTTTCCAAAAGAAAGGAGCCGCTTTGCATGGAAATGATGACATGGCAGTTCCTGATTGGTCTGGGTAAGTTGATTTTACAAAAATCATATCTCTGTTGGATCCTAGATGGGTGACTTAGATGCTCTAGAGGGGGGGTGAATAGAGCTGAAAGCACTTAAACGAAATTCATTAAACCTTCAAGATATATGACAAGATAAGGTTGCTAAATAGGTAATTTGAGTGCAACTAAATCATGCATAGCAAGGATAAGAGAGATTGAACATGCACCAATTAGACAAGCTATTTAGAGTGGTTCCACACTTCAAACTAGAAGTGTGTCAGTCCACTTGCCTAGAGAGGTCAACCTCTAGGACTTCAACCAATTGCACTCTTATATTCATTAATAAGACATACAATACATGACCAACAAAGGACTTACCTATCCAATACAAAGAGTCTTCAACCTTACCAAGGACTTACCCACTTTGCAAGAGTCTTCGGCCTTCTCCAAGGACTTACCCACTCTTGCACAAGTCTTCGGCCTTGTAGGAATTACCCACTCTTCTTGGATCTTCCGCCTTTGACTTCACCTTCACTCGGAGAAGCTTTCCACCAAGGACTTACCCACTTGAGCTTGAGTCTTCTGCCTTCTCCAAGGGCTTACCCACTCTAGCTCCAAGTCTTCGGCCTTGATCTTCACCAAGGGACTCCTTCCCTTGTTCTTCTTCACCTCTCTTGGACAAGAGAGAGAACCTTCATCTTCAATATAGGAAAAGAGAGATGGGGAGGTGGTGGAAGTGAGAGCATCACAAGATATACAAATAATACTAGCTCTCTTACAAATCTCCTACTCACTCTAATGGATGTAGCAAGTGATTAAGCTTAGAGAGAGAGAGGAGGCTGTAGGAAGCACTCAACTATAGAATAGGAACCTCAAAAAGAGTTTGCAATGAATGCTCAACCTTGGAATGAAGCCCAAGGGGTCCTATTTATAGCTGGGGATGCCTCTTAGCCTTTGGGAACACTTGTGAACGAAAAATAGCCATTTTACAAGTTGCAACGGATCTATTTTGGGTCCCAACAAAGTCTCCAACGGTTGGAAATGCTTTTTCTGCATTCTAGTACAGTCTGATCGGCCGAGTTTCTATAAAGGCAATTCGGCCGAACCACTAAAAGACAAGGCTGAAAGCTAGACTGTCGGCCGAGTTTCCTTTGAGAAACTCGACCGATCGGTCCATTTCCAGACTTGGACCGATCAGTGGATCGGCCGAGTTTCCTAGCTAGAACTCGACCGAACGGTGAATCGGCTGAGTTTGTAACTCGGCCGATTCCAACAAAAATCCCAGAATATATGGATCGGCCGAGTTTGGAATTCGGCCGACAAAATCCCTGTTATGGGTATTTTGGAATTTTCGTTTAACCGTACAAAAGATGGATTTTTGTGTCCCAATAATTTTTCTAAGCTTAATTACAAGTCATACAATCATTACAAGTGATTACAAAGCAATTCTAAGGTCATTTACATAGAGAACCCAAATTGCACACTTGTAGCTATTTTGACTTGTCTTTTCTCCAATTTGATATGCGCAAGTTAGGGCATTTGGAGTGTGTCTAAACCTAATCTGAAATCACTCAATGTAGAAGCATTAGACACCAATATGTGGAATGGTTAGTCATCATCAAAACAAGGGTTTAGTCAATTTAGACGTGAGTCAACATTGACCTAATTGACCTTGAGTCAACATTCTCCCCCCTTTTGAAGATGACAAACCATTCCATAAATGTATTGAAAGCTTGTACGCAAAATCATACCTTCGGAGAAACCTAGGGGTTTCAATAGGATTGAGCTCATATGCTCCCCCTCAATTGATGCGCATGGAGTTCTCATACTCCCCCTCAATTGATGCTATTTCTCCTGCATGGTTAGCTTTCATAACATTTATAGAAACTATGTCTTCTACTCATATATGTTCTACACATATATGTCTTCTCCCATTTACCTTCTCCCCTTTACATGGACACGCTTCTTTGCTTCATGTAAGACATGCCTTCTCCCTGTTGTCAAAAGAAGACATATCTTTCTCCCCCTTTGTCATTTCAAAAAGGTGGGGGTGTGAAGAAACTAAGAAACACCACTTGTTAAGAGAAAGAAGATAACAAAAGTTATATAAAGAGAGTAGAAGAGCACAGATAGGGGCTTGTCCAAGCATAGAAAGAAAAGCAAGTTAAAGCATATACTTGAACAACCCAAAAATGCAAGATAAGGTGCTGTAGAAAAACAATAAATTACAATTTTGACCCTCAAGATGATGGAATTTGACCAAAAACCATCGGAGCTCATGGCAAAGCGATGAGTCTTGCTCAGAAGGTCGTTTCTGCATGAAAAGCACTAGTCTTGCACCAAAAACTGAAACTGGAGCAAAAACTGCATAAAAATCCATAAATACTCCAATTTCTACATATAATGTAGATCTATGTACCCTGCATCACAATGTTATGCAAGCAACTCAAGATAGTAGATATGCAATTCAAGGAACAATCTTGAGCATGTATGATACAAGATACAAGCATAGCATATAGATGATCAAATATACCAATTATAAACAGGGTTAGAGCTACATGTATATGAACTACTAGTAGATGATATCACAAGTTAGGACTACTAGTAGGATCTAGATCATAGCAAGAGATACCAAAAGATACACAAGATAGAGCAAGCTATGAGTAGATGTAGAGATATATCCAAACAAAGAGATATACAATTTTAGACGCATGAAAGGATATAACTCACTAGATATGCATCCTTACCATAAGATGACTACCACTAAGAACCTCAAGGTTGTATCAAAACAAGATATACACCTAGATAGATGTAGCAAGTTAGAGTACAGCGGAAGCAATTGTTAGACACAACCAAGAGATCCAAAGAGATCATCATCAAAACCTGCAAAACAACTCAAAGCAAGTAATTGCAACATATAGATTTACCAATTTAGAGCAATTAGAGAGATAGAGTTGTAAGCAAGATAGGCAATTTAGAACATGGCAATATGCATAAATAAAGGTACCAAATGAGAGTGCCAAAGAATAAGGCTATTGGTTGAGAAAATCTAGTTGAGAGGGAAATTCTCACTCAATAAGCCAAATGTATATTCTGTGCACAGTGTTTTCGGTCGAGTTCTGTGCATTGGCAACTCGACCGATGACAACTGCTGGCAACACCCATTGGTGCCTATCGGTCGAGTTTCAATAGGGCAAACTCGACCGACAGAGCAGCTGTCAAAAAGCACATATATCTCATAAAAACATATTTAAAGGCATGATAAATATACAAACCATATCCAAACATGTCTAAGCAAGTTAGTAATGCACTATATAATAATTAGAAACAGTTTTTGAGCAAGAGTGTGAAGAGAAACGCAAAATACCACTTTTGACTCAAAAACCATATGTATAGTGCACATTAACTTGACAAAAACAAGTTAGGATAGGTTATAAGCAATAAAACCATTACCTTTGTGCTTACCATTGCTTTTCCACTTGTTGTCACCCTCTACACATCTCACCTTTCTTATTTCATGTGGATTGACAAGACAATTTGCAATTCAATACCTCAAGTCAATCCATTTGCAAGTACCTACAAGAAGAAAGATGAAATGGTCCCCAATCATGTTTTTGGGTCCGGAGGAGTTAGCTTAGCAACCCAAATCCTATTGCTCTTGGGTGCTTTCCTAAAAGGACAACAATTAGAATAATGACCTAATTCATTGCAATAGTTGCATGTGCCCATAGTCTTGGAACTAGAGGATTTTCCATGGAATGTTGGAGGTCCTTTATCTTTGTTGTTCCCTTGACTACTATCATATCCTAAACCATGTCTACCAATTTGTTTAGTAGTATGGTGTAGGATATCATTAAGATTCTTTTTACCAACTAAGAATCTTTGCAAAGAAGATCTCAAACTATCATTATCATGCATAAGAGAGGTAATAGTAGAAGACAAATGATTGATATTATCTCTAGCATGCAAAAGATCATTTTCTAAGCAAAGAGTTTTAGTTGAAAAGGAATCTCTATCAATATGAAGAGCAGCAACATCATTCTCTCTATTTGTAGAACTACAACAAGATTCATGCCCATTGATTTTAGCAAGTAAGGAGGCATTTTCTATTTCTAATTCATGCAAAACAAAATCTTTGTCCTTGTTTTCAGATTTAAGAACATCAATGTCATGCATGAGAGAATCAACAATTAAAGTATGCTCTTCATTAGAATTAGGCATGAGAGGTTGAGCTTCTAGAAATTTAATCTTATCAAGTAAACTAGCATTTTCAAGTTTAAGAGAGTCTACTTGGCTAAGACAATCATTTTTATCAATAAGCAAGCAAGAATTTGCATATTCAAGATCATCTAGTTCTATATGCAAATTATCAACAATTTTAGCAAGCTTTTTCTTTTTCTTTTTAGAAGACTTATAAGCGGCACAAATATCATGAATAATAGCAATTAAAGATTCTTTATCTAACGAGTCTGGGTTTACCTCACTTGAGTCTTCACTTGTTGATGCTATAAGAGCAAAATGGCATTCTCCTTCATCACTTGAGCTTGAGCTTGATCCTTCACTTGAATCTTCACTTGAGCTTGAGTTGGAGGAGCCACTTGAGCTTGATTGCCATTTCTTCTTGTGAAGATGGTCTTTTTGCCTTGTGGGCAATCTTCCTTGTAGTGACCCTTCTTTCCACATGTGAAGCACCAGATGGAGGAGGACTTGCCTTTGTAGAGTCGACCTTTGGAGTACATGGCATCTTCTTTAGCTTGAGAGGATGGAGAGACTTGTTCCATGATAGCTTCAATTTTAGCCTTCATTTCAGCCTTCTTCATTCTCTTTAGCTCTTTCTTCTCTTGTCTTTCTACTTCCTCCCTCTTGTCAAGTGTGGCTTCATGTGCTTGTAGATTTCCAATGAGCTCTTCAATAGGAATATCCCTAAGCGACCTTTCTTCTTCAATGGAAGTCACCTTGGATTCACATCTCTTGGGGAGAGTTCTAAGGATCTTTGAGTTGATCTCTCCACTAGACATAGGATGTCCTAGAACAGCAAGACCATTCAAGATGGTGTTGAGCCTTGAGTACATGTTGGCTATGCTCTCTTCCTTTCCCATCTTGAAGTTCTCAAGCAACCCTTTGAGTATGTAGACTTTGCTTTCCTTCACTTGATCTGTCCCTTCATAAGTGATGCAAAGCTTTCTCCATACCTCATAGGCCGTCTCACAAGAGGAAATCCAGTTGAACTCGGTGGGGGTCATGGAGGCATATAGGATGTGCATGGCTCTAGCATTCAAGGTTGCTTTCATCAAGGTGGCTTCATCCCATTCTTCAATGTTTGTCTTTGGTAGAATGTATGGGCTGTTCACCATTTGCCACATCTCGAGACTTGATCCTTGGATGAAGAATTGAAGTCTTCTTCTCCAATAGAGGAAGTTGCTCCCATCAAATATTGGAAGGCTGGTCGAGAATCTCCCTCCTAGGTAGTCACCCATCTTCTCCTACTTGTAGAAGTATGCTTGGAAAAGACCCGCTATGATACCACTTGTTGGATCCTAGATGGGTGACTTAGATGCTCTAGAGGGGGGGTGAATAGAGCTGAAAGCACTTAAACAAAATTCATTAAACCTTCAAGATATATGACAAGATAAGGTTGCTAAATAGGTAATTTGAGTGCAACTAAATCATGCATAGCAAGGATAAGAGAGATTGAACATGCACCAATTAGACAAGCTATTTAGAGTGGTTCCACACTTCAAACTAGAAGTGTGTCAGTCCACTTGCCTAGAGAGGTCAACCTCTAGGACTTCAACCAATTGCACTCTTATATTCATTAATAAGACATACAATACATGACCAACAAAGGACTTACCTATCCAATACAAAGAGTCTTCAACCTTACCAAGGACTTACCCACTTTGCAAGAGTCTTCGGCCTTCTCCAAGGACTTACCCACTCTTGCACAAGTCTTCGGCCTTGTAGGAATTACCCACTCTTCTTGGATCTTCCGCCTTTGACTTCACCTTCACTCGGAGAAGCTTTCCACCAAGGACTTACCCACTTGAGCTTGAGTCTTCTGCCTTCTCCAAGGGCTTACCCACTCTAGCTCCAAGTCTTCGGCCTTGATCTTCACCAAGGGACTCCTTCCCTTATTCTTCTTCACCTCTCTTGGACAAGAGAGAGAACCTTCATCTTCAATATAGGAAAAGAGAGATGGGGAGGTGGTGGAAGTGAGAGCCTCACAAGATATACAAATAATACTAGCTCTCTTACAAATCTCCTACTCACTCTAATAGATGTAGCAAGTGATTAAGCTTAGAGAGAGAGAGGAGGCTGTAGGAAGCACTCAACTATAGAATAGGAACCTCAAAAAGAGTTTGCAATGAATGCTCAACCTTGGAATGAAGCCCAAGGGGTCCTATTTATAGCTGGGGATGCCTCTTAGCCTTTGGGAACACTTGTGAACGAAAAATAGCCGTTTTACAAGTTGCAACGGATCTATTTTGGGTCCCAATAAAGTCTCCAACGGTTGGAAATGCTTTTTCTGCATTCCAGTACAGTATGATCGGCCGAGTTTCTATAAAGGCAATTCGGCCGAACCACTAAAAGACAAGGCTGAAAGCTAGACTGTCGGCCGAGTTTCCTTTGAGAAACTCGACCGATCGGTCCATTTCCAGACTTGGACCGATCAGTGGATCGGCCGAGTTTCCTAGCTAGAACTCGACCGAACGGTGAATCGGCTGAGTTTGTAACTCGGCCGATTCCAACAAAAATCCCAGAATATATGGATCGACCGAGTTTGGAATTCGGCCGACAAAATCCCTGTTATGGGTATTTTGGAATTTTCGTTTAACCGTACAAAAGATGGATTTTTGTGTCCCAATAATTTTTCTAAGCTTAATTACAAGTCATACAATCATTACAAGTGATTACAAAGCAATTCTAAGGTCATTTACATAGAGAACCCAAATTGCACACTTGTAGCTATTTTGACTTGTCTTTTCTCCAATTTGATATGCGCAAGTTAGGGCATTTGGAGTGTGTCTAAACCTAATCTGAAATCACTCAATGTAGAAGCATTAGACACCAATATGTGGAATGGTTAGTCATCATCAAAACAAGGGTTTAGTCAATTTAGACGTGAGTCAACATTGACCTAATTGACCTTGAGTCAACAATCTCTTTATTAGTAACTCGAAATATAGTGAAACTATATATCAAATTGCTCAGAAAAATGAGAGGAATCCAATAAAAATTATCTTTAGAAGCTAATTCCTCTTGCCATTCAAAAAGTAGTGTAAATTATCATCTTTGATTAATTAAAGATTAAGAAACCCTATTTTGATATGATTAATGTGTTTAATAGGGTTTAATGGATCTTTAGGGTTGATATTAACCTGTTAAATGTAAAAAGGTACATAATGTTAAAAAAGGAACAACTTTGCACGTGACTAGTCTAATTTGGAGTTTATATGCATAAATATGCTTGAAATGTGAAAAGTACATAAAGTTATCATCTTTAATGATTTAATTAAGGAAAAACCCTTAGATTTGATGATAAATGGACTTAATGACGTAATTCAAGTTGATATTAACCTGTTGTTAATAAAAGTGAGAATAGGATCTAAAAAGATGATCTTTTTATATAATTGGTTTAATTTAGGGTTTTGTGCATGATTATGCACTAATGAGCTTGGAAAACCCTAATTTAGATGAATATGTCTTTTAATTGTTTTAATGGTTCAAATCCATGAATAAATAAGGATATGATGATCCTAAGTCAAATTTTGGGTATAAAAGACTATTAAAATGAATAGTTGAGCAATTAAGGTTCATATAAATGGAAAAGAGTATTTTAAGGTTTGTTAACCTAAAAGGGATAAAGTTTGAGAAATTGATCTAAGAAACCCTAATGAATATTAATGAAATATTAATGCGGATTAGAAACCCTAGAAAGAGAATCCAAGTCAATAAAGTAGATTCTTGATAAAGTGTGTAATAAATAGAGTACATATTCTTTTCAGGAATTATTTGATGATTGCATTACTCGCTTGGATCTGTTGATTGGCTTGATTGTATATACATGAAGTATATGTTGAATAATCTGCATGACTCATCAAATCAGGTATGTGGTTACGCTTATGAATAATCGCTCTAGTTTCACAGAGATTCCCGAAGTTTTAATCGGTTGCTTGAAAATAACTGTTGGATGTTTATTTAATTCATGCAACTATAAAGTGACTATGATTATCACTATAAATGTGCATATATAACTGACTAGATCCGGGTCCACCTCTATTGCTTTGAAAAGGCTAAGAAAAAGGGGTAATCCTAGAGCAAGGTCTAGGTTACCGAGAGTTAGAAACTGGGCTACCTACGTGTAGTGCCATGAGACTCATTAGCCTGCCATGAGTTAAGGAGTGGGCTACTTACGAGTAGTGCCATGTGACTCAACCCTAGAAATTGGTTCACTTATAGGTGGATAATGAGGGGTTTAATGGGGACAACACAGAGGATATGGTACCCTTGGATCGTGGAGTTATATTTAAAACGTAATCTTGGTTGTTAAATGATTAATTGCATGATTACATTGTTAACATAATTACATGATTATTGTTTCCCCCACATACCAGCTTCGGCTGACCGACGTTTTCTTTGTCGGCGTTTTAGGTACAAGCCAAAAGGACAAACAGTAAATCGTCATACTATGCAATACATGAAGTAAAATATAAGGAGGATTAGTTAGAGTAGAATCCTTAAGTGGATAGAAGTTTAGAGATCCAAGTTTTCAAAAAGGTATGCAAAAATTTATTTTCTTACAGCTTTTCAGTATAGTATGTTAAAATTTGATAATTATTCTTGGTTAATTGCCGAACCTTTGATCCGGAAGTTATGGGTGCGGCTTCGACCTCTCGATCTCCCTTAATTGGGGGTTATCGGGAGGTGGGGTCGTAATATTTGGTATGAGAGCGTAGGTTCCTCATTTAACCATTAATAATTATTAAATTTTACAAACTCCATAGAACCCAAGGGAGTTATTAGAGGATTATCTGAAATATGGAGGTGTCTAGAAAAGGATCACGACTGGGGGCTGACAATATTTTCCTCTGCACCGCTAGTCAGAATACGAGGACTCCCAGATCTGTGTGACTGCCTGGCCAAAGTCTTAGGGTATGAATCAAAATAAGATACCTTTAGGATTTCTCATCTTCTTCATCCATTCTCACCACAAAATTCTGATAAGGACCTAAAGGATTAGGGTTTTCTTTCTTCTCCTCACCCTCTTGAGGTATGGGTAAGGTTAATAAGGTTTAAGGAATCCTCCACCAAATTAATGAAAGGTATGTAAATAAGATGTCATGGACATAAGCTTAATAGATTAAGCGCAAACTAAAGAATAGATACATGCTTAGGCCGTATGACATAAGTTGTCATGTCCTCAAAAGAGACCTGAGGCTAGACCTTCTTGTCAGGAGGATAAGTTAGTCTTGGAGATAGAGATCTCCATTGCAAGTAGAGACTGGGACATCCTCTGAGGATGATGCTAACCCTAACCCTAAGTGAAGGTTAGAGAGAGATGAGTTGGACCAGGTGTTTGAAAGGACATGCCTTTGGGATGCCATATGATCCATGGGTGACCTAGCACCTTTGGCAACCCAACCCTGGGAAGGGTTGTGCATGTTAGGGTAAAGGATAGCTCCTTAGATGATGATGTTAGCGAAGGACCTTAGAAACCCTATGGGCTTGTGCAAGTAGGATATAGATGGCATCTAGGGCACGTCATAGTGCTGACAGTAGGATGAAACCCAGGATAAGGAATCATGATGGAGCATAAAGGGTTATGGATGATCTTGAGCAAACATAAGTTCAAACCTAGGCTTCACCCATGTAGAGGATGCTTTTGAGGTTGATCCTTCATGAAGAGAGGACCTCTAATGGTGAGGTTGGTTGTAGGGTTGGCTCTAGAGAGAGAGCAGGAAACCCCTCCAAGAAGGTCGTAAACCTAGACCCCGACATATGAGGAACAATGAGGAGTTGAGGATGATGCAACCTAAGTGGATGATAGAGGTTGCCTCATGCATGATCCGTTAAGGCTGTTGATATCTTGGTTGCCTTTAGAGGGACCAAACCCTAGAGAGTGAAGATGAAGCATCTGGTGCCTATGTGCCTAAGGTATGGGTGTTTACCTTCTGAGGTAGGAAGAAGAGTTCCTTAGACCTAGAAAGGTTTAGTAGCAGGTTATGAGGCCTTGTACCTTGTTGGTTGTCCTTAAGGAGGACCCAACCCTAAGTGTTTCTCAGGTTGAAGGATGACAAGAAGTGCATGTCATGCCTTTTGCATGCTTGGTTCGTAGTTAAAAGACAGAGCATGCAGTTGGACACCTACAAGTGAACCTAGGGTTCCTAGGCCTAAGAGGGGAAGTGGTGTACCTAATTCTCATGATGAGAATTAAGTTGCTATAGTTTTGAGCATGGTAATCCTCATGTATAGAGTAAAGGGGAAGCCCCTTAAGTTTAAGGTATGTGTGAGGAACCCCTCACAACTAGGTTGATGACAAAGGAAAGTATGATCTTGATCCAACATTGAGG
This sequence comes from Alisma plantago-aquatica, assembly GCA_963693085.1. Classification (NCBI taxonomy): domain Eukaryota; kingdom Viridiplantae; phylum Streptophyta; class Magnoliopsida; order Alismatales; family Alismataceae; genus Alisma; species Alisma plantago-aquatica. The sequence goes on from OY856411.1 coordinate 758,110,813, forward strand.
AAAGAGGACAAGTGTTACCTAGCATGGTTCGGTAGGTGATCTGATGTGCCTTAATAGCTTGCTAGGGTTAAGTAGGCTCGTGGGGATGTAAACCCTAGACCTAAAAGCTTTTGTGACCTTGTTGTCAAGAGATAGTTTTCCTTTCATCCTGGGAGAGGGACCCTTTAGAAGGGTGTATATCAGTTTTGTTGGTTTAAGTAACCTAAAGAGGTCTCATAGGATCTTGAGAAGCTAAGTGAAAAGTACATGGTATGAGAATGAACCTGTAGACCCATAGATATCCATCTCTAATTGCATATGAATGTGTTACCATGGAAGTAACCAGTATGGGGCTTGACCAAGGTAGGTAGGTTACCATGAAAGGATGAGAGCTAGCCCATGAATGCAGAAAGAGAGATGATGAAGACTTAGGTAAGGTTCTAAGTGAACATGTACTATAATGGTGAATCCTAAGTCTATCCTAGGGTCAGGTAGGGATAAGACCGATGAAAGTAGGAGTTTCCTAATTCCCCAGTCGCACATGACCATAGGGTCGGGAGGTAACATATATCATTGTCTGAGGACCATGGGTTAGGAGATTGATCACCTTCATGAACTTATGGGACCCAAAGGGCAGATGAGTAGGGCACTCTCTTGATGCATGAGGGAAGAGGGATGACCCCAAAAGTGTCGGCACCCTATAGACCTAGAGGAGATGACCACGTGATGTGTGTAAACCTCAATAGGTTCAAGACTAGTTTGATATCATGATGTCTGTGATGTAGAGACATATGTGGCACGTTGTAACTTAGATGTAAAGGTGTATTGGTAAGGTGGGATGTACCATCTCTACTCTTGGAACAGGAAGAACTCTGTATTTGGACTGCAGCCAAATGCTTATTTCCTCTTGTTATGGGGGTGAGAGATAGGACATTACGCATGCCATACACCAAGGATAAGAGAAGATGTAGGTTGGAACGTTGCCATGAGAAATGGGGATAGAGAAGATAACCTACCCTGGCAAAGTGAATGATACATGGATGGTTTTCAAACACTAAGAGGAATGATGTAGTCATCTTATGAGGAAGTTTTTTTTATCATGAGCTATGTAGAACTTATAAGTTATACCAGGTTGAGTTTGATGATGAAATCAGAGAGTGTTCTTAATGAAGATAGACATAGAGTTTGAGGTGAGATGATAAGTGAAATACATGGAAGTGTATGTCTTCAACGTTACCTAATACCTAAGGATGTGAAGTGGTAGAGGATTCTCTAGTTGAGATACACCTGACTAGAAGCTAGAAGAGGTTGTTTAGCTAACCATAAGTTTGGAAAGGAGAGGTGTTTGGATAACACTCAGATGTAACAAGATGCGTTGAAAAGTTAAGGGTTGTTTGGTTAGCCAGTCTAGTCCTTGATACAATGAAAGGATGGTGGTAGAACCTCAAGTGCACTTCTTTGGAAAAGAAGGTGATGAAACCCCAACTAGAGTGGTTTAGGGTTTCAGAGGAATCGATCTTCAGGAATCAGGACATACAGGAAATCATGATTGAAGATCACCATACACCGTGGAAAATGGCAATAGCACTTTGGGTGCTTAAGATGAAGTTGCATGTGGTTTATGGCCATGCAAGCCAGGCGGTAAAGGACGAACCCCAGTAACCCAATGTATCGATATAGAGGACAAAAGAGTCCCTGAGAGGGAACGGGAGCTCAACACTATGGATGTTGTGATAGGTCTTCCCTGGGCCAAGGAAGGTCGAGATGCAATATGGGTTATGGTAGGTTGCCTTACCTAGATAACATGAGAAAGAAAGAGTTTTGTTAAGGGACAGATCTAGTTGAACTACCCATGAGAGGGATGGTTCAACTACACCAAGAAGTGAGTTCAAAGGTTCTTGAGTTTGACCTAAAGGTTTCCTTCCAAAAGATGGAAGTAGGTGCATGAAGAACTCGATGTTAATATAGTTTATCACCCCTAACTATGGTTAGTATGATCCAAACTAAAGGGTCTGATGAGGGCATGTGTGCTCGTTCAGAGTGATATCTAGAGACAGTTCTTGTTCTATGAAAGATGTGAAAATGACCACCATAGCCAGTATCGGGTTTTATAAGAAGCTCTGTAAGGGAGGTTGTGTCGGTCACCACTTCAGTAAGGTGATGTTGGTGAAAGGGGCCACATGATGGTTAGAAAAGGACCACATGATGGTTAAAAAAGGACCACAGTGCGTGTAGATGAAGTCACTTTGATTGTGCAAGGGATGAAAGGAGCCTAGAGACGATGAGAGTCATGAGCAGATGCAAAGTAGACTGACATACAAGTTACTGTGGGAGAAAATGTGACATGAAAATCCGACCCCTCTAAGTTATAACTAAGGGAGCTGAGTCCCCGATGCAAGGGTTCTTTTGACATGGTTTGGTGGAGAAGGCTAAGTTTGACCTTACCCCTCAGGATAAAGTAATGTGTGATGTGTTCCATGTGTCCAATTTAGAGCACTATGTGAGGTACCCCGACCATGTGCTGAGCAATGAACCTAGTGAGCCCCAAGGGAGGCTGACATGGCCTGAGTCACCTGTGCAATTTATAGACGCCGGGATGAAAGGACTCAGAGAAAAGAATATGTGATGATAAAGGTTCTGTGGAAGCGCCATGAGTACGGTAAAGCCACATAGGGGCCAATGATGGACATGGAAAAGTCTTATCCTGAATTGTTTGTTTGCTTGATAGAATTTTGAGGACAAAATTCCTATAAGAGGGGAAGGATGTTACAACCCTAATTTTTGGGTTCGTTCATCGAGAAATGTAATTTCTCATATTAAGGATATTTGAACAAATAATGATATAATTTGGTTCGAATAAATGGATTTGGTTACAATAGCCTTGTTGTTTGGGTTGTGGGCTTTATTGGCTATTGGGCCCAAATAATAAGAAAATTCAATTAGTAAATGAATAATTGAATAATTGATAAAAGAAATATGTGGAAACCTCTAGAAGGAAAATCCAAAGAGGATTTCGTGCCTCTTGGGTTCCTTGGGTACCAAGGAGTCCAAGGTTGCAAAAAGAAAGCAATAAGAAAATAAAAGATTAATTAAGTATTTCTTTATTAAGAAAGAAATTGAAAATAATGTTAAAATGTGGAAATCAAGTGAAAAGAGATATAATTGAGTTATCCTTTGTGGAATTTCGTATCCCAAGGATTCCTAATGATAAAAGGAATACCAATGAGGAAAATAAAAGAGAAATAAAGAGAAATCCTAAAAAAAAGAGATATTTTAATAAGAAATAAACAAGATAATGGGAAATAATGAAGAATAATGCATTTAGATGTATCTAGAAGGATAATGAGTGTTCAATAAAAGGATGACGAAATAATAGAGTGCCTTGGGATCCAAGGAGTCCCAATGAAGAAAGAGGAAAGAGAAAATACCAATAAAGTCAAATAAGAGGATAATGTGGTGTTTAATGAAGGAATTTCATGGTATTATAAAAAGGGTGATATTTTCTATTAAAAGAAAACATTATTTCATACCAATAGATTAATGGGAAAGTGCTAAGAGGATAAAGGAAGTGATTTTCGAAATTCTAATATATCCAAGTAGTAAGGAATTTCCAAAGTTAGGGAAGAGAGAGAAGGTTTTCTCTCCTTGAAGGAAAATGATTCCTTTGTAAAAGGGGCTTCGTTTCTTTGTGGGCAAGCCATCTTAGGGCTTCGTTACCCTCCCCTATAAAAGGGGTAGAGCCCAGGGACGTTTGCAAAGGGAGTTCCACGTACTCCTCTCTCCTTCTCCTCCTTCTTCTCTTTGTGAAAACCCTAACTACAAGGAGTTGGGCGGCACGGGAGCGTCAGAGGGAGTTTGAAGGGATCCCTGACATCTCCTTCAAGTTCAGATAGCTGCGAAGTCGCTAGCTCAAGGAGATCTTCGCCTTGGTCGTCTGCAGCTCGTCGGAAAGGGGCTGAGTTGGCAGACCCAAAGCTCGAGTTCCTGGCCGCCTTGGTCATGGACGAAGGCCGATCTGAGGGTGGCGGAGCAGGGCGGAGGTCTAGGGACCTCAGGGGTGAAGCGCGCAGCCATGGGAGGGGGTTAAAACCTCCCCGCAAACCAACCTGGACGGCGGCCAGTGCTAGGTCGCACAAGGTTGAAGAAGAGGTGGGCATTGGACCGTTCTACCCCTCCGGGGTATGAAGCAACGTCAACTTACGCGGGGGCGTTTTCGTAATTGGGTTATGTTTCCAAAAGAAAGGAGCCGCTTTGCATGGAAACGATGACATGGCAGTTCTTGATTGGTCCGGGTAAGTTGATTTTACAAAAAGCATATCTCTTTATTAGTAACTCGGAATATAGTGAAACTATATATCAAATTGCTCAGAAAAATGAGAGGAATCCAATAAAAATATCTTTAGAACCTAATTCTTCTTGATATTCAAAAAGTAGTGTAAATTATCATCTTTGATTAATTAAAGATTAAGAAACCCTATTTTGATATGATTAATGTGTTTAATAGGGTTTAATGGATCTTTAGGGTTGATGTTAATCTGTTAAATGTAAAAAGGTACATAATGTTAAAAAAGGAATAACTTTGCATGTGACTAGTCTAATTTGGAGTTTATATGCATAAATATGCTTAAAATGTGAAAAGTACATAAAGTTATCATCTTTAATGATTTAATTAAGGAAAAACCCTTAGATTTGATGATAAATGGACTTAATGACGTAATTCAAGTTGATATTAACCTGTTGTTAATAAAAGTGAGAATAGGATCTAAAAAGATGATCTTTTTATATAATTGGTTTAATTTAGGGTTTTGTGCATGATTATGCACTAATGAGCTTGGAAAACCCTAATTTAGATGAATATGTCTTTTAATTGTTTTAATGGTTCAAATCCATGAATAAATAAGGATATGATGATCCTAAGTCAAATTTTGGGTATAAAAGACTATTAAAATGAATAGTTGAGCAATTAAGGTTCATATAAATGGAAAAGAGTATTTTAAGGTTTGTTAACCTAAAAGGGATAAAGTTTGAGAAATTGATCTAAGAAACCCTAATGAATATTAATGAAATATTAATGCGGATTAGAAACCCTAGAAAGAGAATCCAAGTCAATAAAGTAGATTCTTGATAAAGTGTGTAATAAATAGAGTACATATTCTTTTCAAGAATTATGTGATGATTGAATTACTCGCTTGGATCTGTTGATTGGGTTGATTATATATACATGAAGTATATGTTGAATAATCTGCATGACTCATCAAATCAGGTATGTGGTTACACTTATGAATAATCGCTCTAGTTTCACGACAATTCCCGAAGTTTTAATCGGTTGCTTGAAAATAACTGTTGGATGTTTATTTAATTCATGCAACTATAAAGTGACTATGATTATCATTATAAATGTGCATATATAACTGACTAGATCCGGGTCCACCTCTATTGCTTTGAAAAGGCTAAGAAAAAGGGGTAATCCTAGAGCAAGGTCTAGGTTACCGAGAGTTAGAAACTGGGCTACCTACGTGTAGTGCCATGAGACTCATTAGCCTGCCATGAGTTAAGGAGTGGGCTACTTACGAGTAGTGCCATGTGACTCAACCCTAGAAATTGGTTCACTTATAGGTGGATCATGAGGGGTTTAATGGGGACAACATAGAGGATAGGGTACCCTTGGATCGCGGAGTTATATTTAAAACGTAATCTTGGTTGTTAAATGATTAATTGCATGATTACATTGTTAACGTAATTACATGATTATTGTTTCCCCCACATACCAGCTTCGGCTGACCGACATTTTGTTTGTCGGCATTTTAGGTACAAGCCAAAAGGAAAAATAGTAAATCATCATACTGTGTAATACATGAAGTAAAATACAAGGAGGATTAGTTAGAGTAGAATCCTTAAGTGGATAGAAGTTTAGAGATCCAAGTTTTCAAAAAGGTATGCAAAAATTTATTTTCTTACAGCTTTTCAGTATAGTATGTTAAAATTTGATAATTATTCTTGGTTAATTGCCGAACCTTTGATCCAAAAGTTATGGGTGTGGCTTCGACCTCTCGGTCTCCCTTAATTGGGGGTTATCGGGAGGTGGGATTGTAACACATCTACTCCAACGATCTCCTCTAAGCCTTATCCAATGACTTCATAGTAGCAACACACAACCCCGAATCTCCGGCTAGGTTGGCTCACCGCCACGAATCAAAGCTCTGATGAGTGCTCGTGAGGCCTGAATTTCTATTTCTCTACTTGTCCTTCCTTCTTCCGTATGGAGAGTGTGTTACGGTGGAGAGCATGGCTGAGAAGAGTGTGGCGCTCACAAAACCCACCACGAACTGACTTGTATGAGGGGTAGTTTGACTCCTCTCCTTCTGCCGAAGGTAACTGCATGGACACCCACTCCTTTTACCCCACAATCGGTGATCATGGTTGTGTGGGAAAGCACTAACCTCCTTGCCCAAAGACCTCCGAATGGTTCCACGATAGGTGGTAATCAGCTAGATATGCGCCGTTAGATCATGTCAAAGGCCAAGATAAGTATTACTTAGGGATGATTCATTTCATCAGAAACAAACCCTACTCGTTACACATTTTTACGGCTGCGTTACTTCTTAATATATGTCCCTAGGTATACCTCGGTTCTAATTGATCAAATCCTCAAATATCCACATCATAAAATCATTTTCAAACCTAGACAACTCCCTCTAGGCATGTCCTAATGTCACTAAAATTAACTATAGTCTTATAGTAACTTAGACTACATTCTATCCAAACATGGTGACAAAACTCAACTATTTGATCATCCAATTAAATTCCTCAAATAGACATAAACTTATGGATCTTAATAATGATATCAACATCCATCACCATCTAATCTTTATCAAAGCACTTGTAACTCTTAAAATAACTCAACATGCATGAATTCATTTATGTCATTGGACATTTAAGGATTACAAAAGTCCACACCATCACATCCTACACACCTTAAAACATATATCGTCCTCGAAATTAAGCCAAAATCCAGTCCATCACATCATTTACATCTTAAAAGAACTTTCATCCTCGAAAGTACACCATACTCATATTTCTAGGGAAAACCTTATCTTGCTCTCATCCACATGTAGGCACCATTCTATGTGTAACATATCCACAAAGGTTACCTAGAACCATGTATCCAAAGCACTATTAGGAGGTTTACAACCATCTTGGGTGCACAAACGCTCCATTCAGGGTTGAACTCAAGGTTTAGAAGCTTTGGTCATGTCATTTCATATCTCATATATTAGGGCTGCATCTTCGTCTTAACCCGTGCATTAGGATTCCCACATCATATTACCATGTTCTAAATGAGTTAACTAAGATTAACTCATACATCAAGGTGTCATAATCATTTTATTTAGTTCATTGTTAGAACATGTTCATCATTGACATATGCCTTTTAGGAGGGAGTTAACTATAATTAACCCGCGTTATCCATCTAGATCATATCAGGGTGTTGTAAGCATTATGTTGTGCTAACTGTCAAACTATATTTTTCATCTTTATTAAGCACTAAGGTTAACACCTCATGTAACATGTTGCATTCATATGATCTTATTTCATCGTTCATAACAAATTGCAAGATTTACTAGTGATTTCATCACAAGATTAACCAACAATATCACATTATCATCACTACTTATGTATATGGTTAACCATTATACCTTCATATCTATTAAACCATCTTTAGATTTCCTTCATATCATGTCTATGTATCACATCTCGAGATTAGATCACTTCCTTACATATATATTATATCATGGTTGTGCTACACAAACTTATGTGAGTGGCTTATTAAACATATGTCAAAACTTCATCTGGTCCAACTGAGGTCCTAACCCTTATCATGAGGGTAATGCCATACTCAAACTCTTTGAGCGAACTCAACTCTATGAATATCTCATATGTACCACTATATCTCCCATCTCGGTCTAGGGTTCTCAGTTATACCTCATTGGCACTAACAGATAGCTTTACAAGCTCTAGTCACATAAGCACAAACCAAAGCATGCTACAACATACTCTTCATAGGTCTCTACCCAGGAAACATCTTACCCAAAGCTCTCTTATATACACCACTAGATTCCTATGTGGGAAACCACCAACCCGAGCATGAGGCTGTACAAAAACTAACATAGCTACCTCCTCCAGGGTCTTGGGCTCTCTCCCTCACCCAGATGGTAGGCCTCATATTCATGCTCACATGCACATATATAACTAGCCTCTCTCTATCTCGAGGGTTTTGGTCTTCCCAAGGACATCTAGGGCTATAGGAATCATGCATAAAGTGACTCAACTCAATCACTCAGGAGTATTCTAGTTTAGGACATATCATATCACATATCTCATAATTCTCATATCTTGGAGTTTAGGTTCTCTAACCTTCTCCCTCTGGGTCTCACTCTCTCTGGAGTTAACCCTATAACTGGTCCCAACACTAGAGGTCCTCCTTTGTAAAAGAGCTTGAGGCTCATGCTGACTCACAACTTTGCCTTAACGTAACATATCTTATCTCATAAAAGCATATTTACTTGCAACATCAAAACTTATCTCAAAACCTCAAACCTAAACTTAAGTCCTCAAAGACAAACATATATCATCATAACCATCTTATATCATCTATATAAGACTTAGACCGTATCATCAAAACTTATTTCATCTATTCCATCTATCATATAATATAAAAAGGCTCTAGACATCTAATCTAGAACTACTCTCTCTTCTAGACTGATGTCATCACTTTCACTTAGGTTGCATGACCACCTCCTACTCGTACATGTGTGGGGACACATTTTTGTAATACATATATATAATAAAATATTATATAGTTTTTCTCCGATAAAACAAGCGTCAAAGAAAACTATCGAGGTTCGATCCGTTTGGAATCACAAACCAAATCTTGAAAATGAGTGTCCCACACATAGTAGAGAGTACAGTGTCATGAAAACTAGTGAAAAGGGTGAGAACAAGGGGTAGACTAGTGTAGCTACACTAGACAACGTGCGAAATATGTCTAGGGTTTCTCTTCCCTTGATGCACGTCATTTCCAAATAGTGCAACGTCCGATACCGCTGCACTACAAGGAAAGAACGACATCTAAGGACTTGCTACTCAACAAGCACCAGTCTAGACCTAGTTCTCAGACATCTAGGTGCTAACCTAGAGGCTAGGTCAGATCTAGTCTCTAAAAGATGACTAATCTAACCCTAAAGATTATTAAGGTTCAAGGTTTTCTTTAGTTTGAGTTGCATAATGAGAAAATGCCAGGCTTTGCTATTGTTCATTCTCTGATACCACCTGTAACGTCCCCAAATTTTCTAAAACTTAATCTAATGTGTGATGTCCAAATTGAATACTCACCTCAGCAAGAATCCTAATTTAAACTCCCCACACTAGGCTAAGAAGAAGAAAATCAAGGGAGTCAGAAGGAAACAATCAATAGCACATGTACATGAACAATAATAAAACCATACACACATGTTCACCATTCAACATATAGTTACAACATGAATTGTTACATCACTTGATATTACATACTGAACAACAAACTATACATATACATGTACTACAACTAAACTACAAGATCTTAAGACAACATGTCCACCTGTACATCAACTCGCCACACAACTCTCACTATCCTGGATCTCCAAGAGCATAACCAAAACCTAAACAAAAGATTACATACGGTACATGTCAGCACAATATTCAAGAATATTGTACTGAGTACGCCTACGTGTCTTTTATATACCTCTCATCATATCTTGGCAATAAGATAAAACTAATACTTTGCAGTAACAGAAGAATATAAGAAAAGCGTATACTTGCACAAAGATATTCATTAACAAAAGAGAACACATATTTTAAGCACATTTTCCATTATATATCCATGCTTTTGCCACCTGAGGGAATAATGCATCATCTCTGCTACCAAAGAGAATGAGATGTAAGGCCTTATGATCTACTACCAAAGAGTTAGATCATTGTACAATGTGATCTGCTACCAAAGAGAATGATCACTTTCCAGCACTATGCTACCAAAGAGAATTAGTGCTTTCATATAATGGAACAGATATATTATGTTTCATGTGTTCATAATCATTAGTATGGAAAATCAAGTAACATATCATTCAAGAATAATCATTTTATCCAATATCATATGCCAATTATTTTACTACACATATAACACAAGCATATTTTATAATAAGCCAAGTAAGAGGTAATGGCGTACCTTGGTCAAGAGATAAACTTAATCACATATTCCTGATGTACTATATATGTTTGTTAAACCTGATCAAGACAAGATCATATACTATCATCAGGTTCTCATCTTCTTACAACTCATCTTAACCCTAATCGTGTTCATATTAAGGTTTGCTTATCTCATTATGATATTCTCATGATTACTTGCATTCTTGTCTTAGGATTATCTTACTGATGTCATATTCTAGATTCTTTACTCATCAACTGATAATCATATTTTCCCTCATTAGGTGAACATATTAACATTATGTCATATATTAACCCTAGGTTACATCTTATGTATTATGAGTCATCTTCATGTAACATGGATTCTATGCAACCAACTGGTCTCACGATATCATATTATCTTCCAGTTACTGATCTCAGGGTTTTATGTAAATTCATCATTTATTGAGCAAGTATGTATTTATTGCATTGTACTTAGGGTTATTAGCCCTAAATAGACATTCTAAGCAAATTACATAACTTCATGCATCAACAACATAACTACTGACATAAGATGGATTATAAACATGATTTATGATCTACTGGTATTTTCTCATAATTATAGGTCATTGTTTGATATTTATTATCCATTATATGAGTATCATACAACTTACACAATATCACTGTTATTAGTGCATCAAAAGCCTGATATTATCATTCTAATGTGTTCTACTCATTTTTTTGAACGTTTGGGTATATTATTTACATTTTTCTGATAAGCAATCTATTTTCTATGATTTATCTAAGATTTGTAAATTTGTGAGATATTTACCTTTTTGGGCCTATGGGGTTCTGCCACGTGGCCACTAGGGCGTGGCATCAATTCCTGGGCTCAGAGTTGAGTCGTCCAGTTCACTGGTTCAACGTCTGATTTGCTGGTTCAAGAAGGTTCACTCACTGGACCGTCTTTCCTCGTTCTTTCTCGTCCTCACGTGAACATCACGATGGCCGACGACCAACGCCCGTGTCCGCTCAGCATTCTTTCACGCACGATCGCAAGTCCTCCCTCCTGGATGTCATCTCTCTCTCTTGCACATGCAACTATCTCCTCTAGGTTTCCCATCACACGTTCATGCCTGACGCCCTTGTGAGGGGTCTGCGAACAGAAGCCACCGCCGCTGGCTTCGTCTTCACGCGTGAGCGCCGGTTCCCAACGCTTCTGCCGTTGTCGTGAAGCAAGTCATGGTGAAGAATCATCGGTCGCATGCTTCTCCTCCTCCATATCACAGATTTGTTGTTGTCTCTATTTCTCAGTAGCATGGCCGCTGCCACAGCTTGGAAACATCAGTGAGGAAAGCAACTACCAACAGGGCCTCTTCACCTGTTGCGTCTCCTCCGACGATCTTCTCAAAGCCTTATCCAACGACTTCACAGTAGCAGCACACAACCTCGAATCTCTGGCTAGGTTGGCTCACCACTACGAATCAAAGCTCTGATGAGTGCTCGTGAGGCCTGACTTTCTATTTCTCTACTTGTCCTTCCTTCTTCCGTATGGACAATGTATTACAGTGGAGAGCATGGCCGAGAAGAGTGTGGCGCTCACAAAACCCACCATGAACTGACTTATATGATGGGTAGTTTGACTTCTCTCCTTCTGCCGAAGGTAACTGCATGGACACCCACACCTTTTACCCCACAATCGGTGATCGTGGTTGTGTGGGCAAGCGCTGACCTCCTTGCCCAAAGACCTCAGAACGGTTCCACAGTAGGTGGTAATCAGCTGGATATGCACCGTTAGATCACGTTAAAGGCCAAGATAAGTATTACTCAGGGATAATCCATTTCATCAGAAACAAACCCTACTCGTTACACATTTTTAAGGCTGCGTTACTTCTTAATATATGTCCCTAGGTATACCTCGGTTCTAATTGATCAAATCCTCAAATATCCACATCATCAAATCATTTTCAAACCTAGACGACTCCCTCTAGGCATGTCCTAATGTCACCAAAATTAACTATAATCTTATAGTAACTTAGACTACATTCTATCCAAACATGGTGACAACACTCAACTATTTGATCATCCAATTAAATTCCTCAAATAGACATAAACTTATGGATCTTAATAATGATATCAACATCCATCACCATCCAATCTTTATCAAAGCACTTGTAACTCTTAATATAACTCAACATGCATGAATTCATTTATGTCATTGGACATTTAAGGATTACAAAAGTCCACTCCATCACATCCTACACACCTTAAAACATATTTCGTCCTTGAAATTAAGCCAAAATCCAGTCCATCACATCATATACATCTTAAAAGAACTTTCGTCCTCGAAAGTACACCATACTCATATTTCCAGGGAAAACCTTATCTTGCTCTCATCCACATGTAGGCACCATTCTATGTGTAACATATCCACAAAGGTTACCTAGAACCTTGTATCCAAAGCACTATTAGGAGGTTTACAACCATCTTGAGTGCACAAACGCTCCATTCAGGGTTGAACTCAAGGTTTAGAAGCTTTGGTCATGTCATTTCATAACTCATATATTAGGGCTGCATCTTCGTCTTAACCCATGCATTAGGATTCCCACATCATATTACCATGTTCTAAATGAGTTAACTAAGATTAAATCATACATCAAGGTGTCATAATCATTTTATTTAGTTCATTGTTAGAACATGTTCATCATTGACATATGCCTTTTAGGAGGGAGTTAACTATAATTAACCTGCGTTATCCATCTAGATCATATCAGGGTGTTGTAAGCATTATGTTGTGCTAACTGTCAAACTATATTTTTCATCTTTATTAAGCACTAAGGTTAACACCTCATGTAACATGTTGCATTCATATGACCTTATTTCATTGTTCATAACAAATTGCAAGATTTACTAGTGATTTCATCACAAGATTAACCAACAATATCACATTATCATCACTACTTATGTATATGGTTAACCATTATACCTTCATATCTATTAAACCATCTTTAGATTTCCTTCATATCATGTCTATGTATCACATCTCGAGATTAGATCACTTCCTTACATATATATTATATCATGGTTGTGCTACACAAACTTATGTGAGTGGCTTATTAAACATATGTCAAAACTTCATCTGGTCCAACTGAGGTCCTAACCCTTATCATGAGGGTAATGCCATGCTCAAACTCTTTGAGCTAACTCAACTCTATGAATATCTCATATGTACCAATATATCTCTCCACTCGGTCTAGGGTTCTCAGGTATACCTCAATGGCACTAGTGGATAGCTTTACAAGCTCTAGTCACATAAGCACAAACCAAAACATGCTACAACACACTCTTCATAGGTCTCTACCCATGAAACATCTTACCCAAAGCTCTCTTATATACACCACTAGATTCCTATGTGAGAAACCACCAACCCGAACATGAGGCTGTACAAAAACTAACATAGCTACCTCCTCCAGGGTCTTGGGCTCTCTCCCTCACCCAGATGGCAGGCCTCATATTCATGCTCACATGCACATATATAACTAGCCTCTCTCTATCTCGAGGGTTTTGGTCTTCCCAAGGACATCTAGGGTTCAACAAGACTATAGGAATCATGCATAAAGTGACTCAACTCAATCACTCAGGAGTATTCTAGTTTAGGACATATCATATCACATATCTCATAATTCTCATATCTTGGAGTTTAGGTTCTCTAACCTTCTCCCTCTGGGTCTCACTCTCACTGGAGTTAACCCTATAACTGGTCCAAACACTAGAGGTCCTCCTTTGTAAAAGAGCTTGAGGCTCGTGCTGACTCACAACTTTGCCTTAACGTAACATATCGTATCTCATAAAACCATATTTACTTGCAACATAAAAACTTATCTCAAAACCTCAAACCTAAACTTAAGTCCTCAAAGACAAACATATATCATCATAACCATCTTATATCATCTATATAAGACTTAGACCGTATCATCAAAACTTATTTCATCTATTCCATCTATCATATAATATAAAAAAGGCTCTAGACATCTAATCTAGAACTACTCTCTCTTCTAGACTGATGTCATCACTTTCACTTAGGTTGCATGACCACCTCCTTCTCGTACATGTGTGGGGACACATTTTTGTAATACATATATATAATAAAATATTATATAGTTTTTCTCCGATAAAACAAGTGTCAAAGAAAACTATCGAGGTTTGATCTGTTTGGAATCACAGACCAAATCCTGAACAGTAGAGAGCACAGTGTCATGAAAACTAGTGAAAAGGGTGAGAATAGGGGGTAGACTAGTGTAGCTACTCTAGACAACATGCACAATATGTCTAGGGTTTCTCTTCCCTTGATGCACGTCATTTCCAAATAGTGCAACGTCCCATACCGCTGCACTACAAGGAAAGAACGACATCTAAGGACTTGCTACTCAACAAGCACCAGTCTAGACCTAGTTCTCAGACATCTAGGTGCTATCCTAGAGGCTAGGTCAGATCTAGTCTCTAAAAGATGACTAATCTAACCCTAAAGATTATTAAGGTTCAAGGTTTTCTTTAGTTTGAGTTGCATAATGAGAAAATGTTAGGCTTTGTTATTGTTCATGCTCTGATACCACCTGTGACGTCCCCGGATTTTCTAAAACTTAATCTAATGTGTGACGTACAAATTGAAACCTCACCTCAATGAGAATACCAATTTAAACGCCCCACACTAGGCTAAGAAGAAGAAAATCAAGGGAGTCAGAAGAAAACAATCAATAGCACATGTACATTAACAATAATAAAGCCATACACACATGTTCACCATTCAACATATAGTTACACCATAAATTGTTACATCACTTGATATTACATACTGAACAACAAACTATACATATACATGTACTACAACTAAACTACATGATCTTAAGACAATAGGTCCACCTGTACATCAGCTCGCCACACAACTCTCACTATCCTGGATCTCCAAGAGCATAACCACAACCTAAACAAAAGATTACATGCGGCACACGTCAGCACAATATTCAAGAATATTGTACTGAGTACGCCTACGTGTCTTTTATATACATCTCATCATATATTGGCAATAAGATAAAACTAATACTTGGCAGTAACAGAAGAATATAAGAAAAGTGTATACTTGCACAAAGATATTCATTAACAAAAGAGAACACATATTTTAAGAAAATTTTCCATTATATATCCATGCATTTGCCACCTGAGGGAATAATGCATCATCTCTGCTACTAAAGAGAATGAGATGTAAGGCCTTATGATCTACTATCAAAGAGTTAGATCATTGTACAATGTGATATGCTACCAAAGAGAATGATCACTTTCCAGCACTATGCTACCAAAGAGAATTAGTGCTTTCATATAATGGAACAGATATATTATGTTTCATGTGTTCATAATCATTAGTATGGAAAATCAAGTAACATATCATGCAAGAATAATCATTTTATCCAATATCATATGCCAAGTATTTTACTACACATATAACACAAGCATATTGTATAATAAGCCAAGTAAGAGTTAATGGCGTACCTTGGTTAAGTGATAAACTTAATCACATATTCCTGATGCACTCTATATCTTTGTTATACCTGATCAAGACAAGATCATTTACTATCATCAAGTTCTCATCTTCTTACATCTCATCTGAACCCTAATCGTGTTCATATTAAGGTTTGCTTTTCTCATTATGATATTCTCATGATTACTTGCATTCTTGTCTTAGGATTATCTTACTGATGTCATATTCTAGATTCTTTACTCATCAACTGATAATCATATTTTCCCTCATTAGGTGAACATATTAACATTATGTCATATATTAACACTAGGTTACATCTTATGTATTATGAGTCATCTTCATGTAACATGGATTCTATGCAACCAACTAGTCTCAAGATTTCATATTATCTTCCAGTTACTGATCTCATGGTTTTATGTAAATTCATCATTTATTGAGCAAGTATGTATTTATTGCATTTTACTTAGGGTTATTAGCCCTAAATAGACATTCTAAGCAAATTACATAACTTTGTGCATCAAAAACATAATTACTGACATCAGATGGATTATAAACATGATTTATGATCTACTGGTATTTTCTCATAATTATAGGCCATCGTTTGATATTTATTATCCATTATATGAGTATCATACAACTTACACAATATCACTGTTATTAGTGCATCAAAAGCTGATATTATCATTCTAATGTGTTCTACTCATTTTTCTGAACGTTTGGGTATATTATTTGCATTTTTCTGATAAGCAATCTATTTTCTATGATTTATCTAAGATTTGTAAATTTGTGAGATATTTACCTTTTTGGTCCTATGGGGTTCTGCCACGTGGTCACTAGGGCGTGGAATCAATTCCTGGGCTCAGAGTTGAGTCGTCCAGTTCACTAGTTCAGCGTCTGGTTTGCTGGTTCAGGCAAGTTCACTCACTGGACCGTCTTTCCTCGTTCTTTCTCGTCCTCGCGTGAACATCACGATGGCTGACGGCCAACGCCCGTGTCCGCTCAGCGTTCTTTCACGCACGATCACAAGTCCTCCCTCCTGGCTGTCGTCTCTCTCTCTTGCACATGCGACTGTCTCCGCTGGGTTTCCCTTCACATGTTCACGCCCGACGCCCTTGTGAGGGGTCTGCGAACAGAAGCCACCGCCGCTGGCTTCATCTTCATGCATGAGCTCCAGTTCCCAACGCTTCTGCCGCTGCCATGAAGCAAGTCATGGTGAAGAACCAACGGTCAGCTGCTTCTCCTCCTCCAGATCACAGAGTCGTTGTTGTCTCTATTTCTCAGCAGCATGGCCGCTGCCACAACTTGGAAACATCAGCGAGGGAAGCAACTACCAACATGGCCTCTTCACCTGGTGCGTCTCCTCCGGCGATCTCCTCTAAGCCTTATCCAACGAATTCACAGTAGCAGCACACAACCCCAAATCTCTGGCTAGGTTGGCTCACCGCCACGAATCAAAGCTCCGATGAGTGCTCGTGAGGCCTGACTTTCTATTTCTCTACTTGTCCTTCCTTGTAGAGACCATGTGAGCTAACATTACCTCTTGCGACCACTAGGCACCAACTTCCCTAGCGACCACTAGGGTTAGGGCAAACCATAGCAACCATCAAAACCCCTACACTCAAATGTGTAGAAACCAACACATGTAGCGACCATCCACATGTAGCAACCAAATAAAGTTTAACCATGCATATCAACCACAAGAGAAACTAGGTTTAGAGTTTGTTGCGTCCAAACCACCATAGCCTAGTGACCATCCATCAATGCGTGCTCGTTTTGACCAAAACAAGAAAATCATCACAAATACAACGACCAAAACAAATTGGGCTTAAGATTTGTTGCGACCAAACCACCCTAGCGACCATAGCTCAGAAGATCATTGTGACCATTACGGTCAACCTATGTAGCGATCACCATGGAACAAGAACCATAATGACCACATACTCTAAAATAGGTGGTGTAACATCAAGAATCAGAAGCTTCCAAGATGTAAACCTCATGAAGAAGAATATCAAAACCCTAAAATACGGTAATCAACATAGAATAAAACTAAATCATGAATCAAGGAAGAGGGGAAAAAACATTCCATCACCAAGGTATACAAAAACTTCCATCATCAAGAAGGAAAATAGATCCATGATCATGAGAAGAAACCAAACGTTCAACATGTACATGAAAAACCAACATCTCCGCCACCAATAAGTTTTTTGGTAAAAGAATTAGGGTTAAGAGAAAGAGTCAATCTATGCAAAGAACACACATAATCTTAAACCCTAAGTCAAGATAACATCAAAATTTACATTTTAATGATAAGATAACATGCATGCAAGATTATGTGTAACAATAGAAGAGGGGAAAGTTATATAACCCACCTTAAGGTGAAGGTCAACTCCAAATGCCAAGAAGCTCCAAGGGAGAGAAGAAACACCAAGCTTGGATCAACTCCACATCCAAGCAAGATCACCTCAAGAGAAGAAGAGAAAATCAAGGTCAAAGACAACTCAAAGAGAAGAGGGTACACACCCTAGGCTGAAAAAGAAAGGGGAAAGAGGAGATCTTCATCTCACTAAGGTATTACCATGGGAGAACCATGGATTCGACCTTTCTTGGAGAGTAGTTCCTCAAGATAGCCACCATGGAGAACCATAGTCTTGGAAAAGAGAAAAAAAGGAGGGTAGGGTTCCAAAAAACGAGATCAAGAAGGTTAAACCACTTACCAAGCACAAAAATCCTCAAAGGATCAACAAAGGAAGATGTTCCAACCCTAGATAACCACATTCAAGGGGAAAAAGACCACCTTCTTCAAGCTCAACACCTTCACTTGCACCACCAAGAACAAGGCCGAACTCCAAGCAAGAAGGGAGAAAGAAGAGAGAGACAAAGACATTACTTGCATGAAAAATAAGGGGTATAAGTACCCAAGGGTAGGAGAGAGGTGAGGATATGAGGTGTCAAGATACTAGAACCTCTAAGGACACTTGTCCCTAAAAAACCTTGGCCATGCAAGCACTCGAGATATGCCTGCACTAAAGATCGTTAAAACCAAGGTCATGTAGCGACCACTTGGTCCACTACACCCTTCCGATTGAAACAAAACCAAAGGTCATCATGGTAGTGACCACTACCCATGACACCCAAAGCAAAGGGTCGCAACACATCAACACAATCCAAAGCATTTCAACCAAGATCAAGGACAAGACATATGGGTCGCTACAAAATACAACCAAGAAGCATTTCAGTCACAACACTCTCAAGGAACACAAAGCACATCGAGCACTACTGAAAAAGGATCAACAACATGGTCGACACCAACATCAGCTCATGCATCCATGCAAACCATGCAAATCCTATCATCAACGCATGATGCCACCTCATCAACCAAAGTCCAACAAGGTGCCCCTATGCATCATTCTCTCTCATGATGCTCAAACATAGGAGGCACAACCAACATGTGAAAAATTGCAAGATAAACCCTCAACATGGGTAAATTCTAACTTGGTCCAAAACAAACACACATATAGTAGAACTAGCTCAACCATCAACCAAACTAGAAAAAACTAAAAAAATAAACGTGTCACATAAAATTAAAGCATATCAAGATATTAGATTAAGATTTAAGCATATTATTAAGCAAAGCAAGCAAGATCAAGCATTAATCAAGGCCAGGGGTTTTACAACTACAAACTCCTAACAAGGATTTCGCCCCCAAAATCCTACACAAAAAGAGATGGATACTTCCTACACATATCTTCCTTCACCTAGGGTTGGAAGCATACCCCAACAAGAAGAGAAAATATAAGACATCAACAAAGGGCAGTATGTGCATACTAAATAGGAAATTGAGCAATATATGGAATAAAGGACAACAAAATAAAAGGCTTCCCATAGTAAAGTAAAGTACTACGCAAGAGGGCATATAAGAAATGAAGTCAAAAACATGATAAATAAGAGTAAAAGATAAGTACAAAGCATCCATGTGTTTCACCTATGGCATGACTAGATAATATAAACATGTAGGTAGGAAATAACACATATACCATACATGTGGGGTGAGCGGGGACTGTACATATCAACTCTAAATATGGGGTGGCAGGGTCTGTCAACATCTACCCGAGCAAGAATTTAACATCTGCCCAAGTATATAAATATACAAGAATTTAACATCTGCATTCATATGTGGGAATTTAACATCCACATAAAAACACATGAAACATTATACTAGTAGTCACCACATGATGCATAACAAAAAAATAAGCAATAATAAAAGAGAATAAGAAAAGTGAGAACATTCATCAAATACAATAAGTGGGATCTCATGATCCTAATCAACATCCACCATAATAGTGGGAAAAAGAACATATAATACCATAGAATGTTCCACCATGAGAAATGCATAAGAAATAGTCCAAGAGAATGTCACATATGATCATAAGATCACTAACAATATAAGATACTTTACATGGAGCATATTTTCCAAAAGAACAAGATATGGTGTGGGTTAATGTCCATAGGACCAAGAGAAAGAAGAAAAGTAGGTTAATTTCTCAAAAGAATAATCGGGGATGCAAACATACATTAAGAGAGGAAATAGAAATTTCTCAATATAGAAATAATGTGGGATGCAATCATACCTTATAATAGAGTCTTAGAAACACTTGCCGCCTATCTAGTTGTTTCCAAAATCAACTTTACCTAATTATAATTATTCACATGTATTAGGGTTTGTCATATACATTAATGTAAAGAAAACCCTAGTTTTAGACTTTTCAAACAAAACTCAGATTTAGACTCTAAAAACACAACCATTGATCTTATTGGGTTCTCCTGATTAAGATAACATATAATTGTGTCTATTTTGAAGTTATGAGGTTAAAAGTACATTTTTGGTGATTTTTATCTATTAAATTCATTTTAGACAACACCTTCTGATAAAACTCAAAACCAAACCTTGAAAGTATTTTTATTGGATATATCACATTTTTCTAATTCCAAAACATTTTTTTTGTTAAATTTGGATAAGCGAATCAAAAGATATGATTTTTGTAAAACATGCCAATCACAAAAAGCCACATCATCAAAATATTGGACGAGAGAGAGAGAGTGACCTACCGCGTGACTTGGCACAATCAGGGGAAGCCAACTGGCATGATCAAAGGCTGGGTTGACTATCATCAAGGCAAAGAAAAAGAAGTACAAAAAGACCATAATGCCCTTGGCGATGAAACAAAAGTAAAAGAACGAACGTGTTACAACCCCAAATTTTGGGTTCATTTGGTGAGAAATGTAATTTCTCATATTAAAGATATTTGGACAAATAATGTCGTTTGTTGTGAATAAATGGATTTTGTTTAAAATAGCCTTGTTATTTGATTTGTGGGCTTTATTGGCTATTGGGCCCAATAAACAAGGAAATTCAATTAATTAATGAATAATTGAATATTTGAGAAAAGAAAGAGGTAGAAACCTCTAGAAGACATATCCAAGGAAGGATTTTGTGCCTCTTGGGTTACTTGGGTACCAAGGAGTCCAAAGTTGCATTAAGAGAGCAATAAGAAAAGAAGGGATAAATCAAGTATTTCTTTATTAAGAAAGAAATTGAAAATATTCATGAAATATGGAAAATATGTAAAAAGGGGGTATAATTGAGTTATCCTTGGTGTATTTTCTTATCCCAAGGATTCCTAATGTTAGAAGAAATCCCAATAGGAAAATATAAGAGAGATAAAGAGAAATCCCTTTAAAAGAAAATTAAAAAGGAAAAGAAATTGATTAATAAGAGGGAAATATGAGAAATTGACTATTAAAAGAAGATAAAGGCAAACCAATATTCCCCAATATGGGAATTCGTGCCTTTATGTTTCCTTGAGGTCCAAGGGACCCCAAACAACAAGATAATCACAAAGGAAAAAGGAATACAAATTAATTTGGATTAATTAATGAGATAACTTGGGAGAGAAGGAAGACTTATCATCCATTGCAATTTGATTCCCAAATTTTGTATATAGTTAGATAATGCCAAGACAAACCTTCCATTAAAATTTGAGTTAAAAAGAAGCAAGGGTTTGGGAGATACGAATTTCTCAAGATTTTGCTAAAAATTGGAATTATTCTGAAATAGGGAAAATAGGTTTCCTTTTGTTAAAACGTGTGCTTTGAGGACCGTTGGATATCAATCCAACGCTGGTCGCTCATCCCCTAAGTCCCACACGGACTGGGAAGTTGCAGGTTACATGGTGGATTTCCCTCTCCATTTTCCTTGCGATCCAGAGTAGATGCGGGCCGACAATGTTTCCCATTGAATTTGGGAGATGAAACCGCAGGGGGAGATCCCTGGTTCGAGTAGGAATGGTCACCGTTTTGGGAAGTACCTAATTCGTGTAAGCCTGCCTCGACCCTATATATAGGGGAGGGCACGTGAGGGCACCGGTGTCCCTCTTTGCTACCCTGGCCTCTGCGGAATTTAGCGAGGATCACTTGCGTGCGCTCAATTGCTCCATCCACCTTGACCTGCGACCTCCATACCCCGGCAAACCCCGTCGGAATCCGGTGAGTAGGAAGAGGGTAACGCGTGGACGTAGCACACAATTGGAACCATGGTCGAGTTCGGTGGAGGGGCACGAAGCTCCCTGACCCAATGGCGCGATCGCAGATGGACAGGAGCAAGAAGTCAACCCCCGGGTTGACTGAAGACGTTGCTGTGCTCGGACGCGATGGGAGGTAGAAGAAGACCCCGCGGTTATTTACCGAACAACCCCTCAGTATCTTCTTTGCGAGTAAGGGCATTCTTGTACTTCGGTTTATTTTAGTTTGCAAATAGGCACGTGGATCGTGAGACGCTGGATCCTGAGTGGACCAGCGGACCACAGATCCGACGTCTCTCGCTTTTTCGGAATTAGTAAATAAATCGATTAAAAGGATTATCTTGATAAAATCGTATCTGGTGATAGAAAACTCGGATGCAAAAAGTCAATCTTGAAAAATGATCAGAAAAATATGAGGAATATGTTAAAAATGGTTTGAATATCTGAATCTATATAATTTTGCAAAAGTACATATTTTGATGGAAAAAGAGTTAATTTGTAAAAAGAAAACCCTAATTGATTATCAGGGATATATTTAGTCTTGCAATTAGGTTAATTCGAATATGTTTAACTTGATTAATGATTTAGATGGCTATTAACCTGTTTTAATGGTAGAATTACAAGTTTAGGGTTTGTAACTTCATATGTTGATTAAAATGTTTAGAAACCCTAAATTAGAGAAACAGATAAGAAAAGATATAGCAATCCTAAAATTAGGGTTTATATGGTCCAAACCTGATCTTTAGGACCTTAATGGAAAATAGGACAAGATAATTAGGGTTTGATGGATATTTGATAAAAGTAAGGTAAAAGTAATAAAAAGGAAATAAAACCCTAATTATGGTTAAAACCCTAAAAAAAAGGTAAATAACCTAGGCAACAACTAGGATGAATGGATCAAGATGACAAATTTAATGATAAAGAAATTGGATGCTTTTTCAGGAATAATTGTGTGTGTGCTTTCTTGAATCCTGGTTGATTGGTTGTTTCTGCATTCAAACCTACTTAGCAGGTATGTGGTTACGATTATGAATAACAGCTTTAGTTTCCCGAGAGATTCCCGAATGTTTAATCGCATTGAATGCAACTAAACTATTTGGATGTTCATATTGCAATTATAAAGTGACTATGACTATCACCATTTAATATAAATGTGAAAATCCTGCACCTACATGCCACCCTGATGAAAGATGCCATAAAGGTCAGGCCCAGGAGGGTAGACCAATGGGCACCATGAGAGGTGACCCTAGACACCAAGCTCGGGAATGAGAAGGTGATTGATGAGGCAAGACTAAGGAGCACCATGAGAGGTGACTCCCAGGCACCAAGCTCGAGATTGAGAAGGTGGTCTTAAGTCAAATCCAGGGTTAGGGCAAAAGCGGTGGGGATTGTCACATGGAAAATGTAAATTGACTTGTTAATTACCTTGATTGCAATACTTAAATTGCTAGACCTAATTGTGAAATTTTGGTTGCCTCCACATACCAGCAATTGCTGATCGATGTTTTGTTTGTCAGCGTTTTAGGTAATATCCTGAAAATCACAAACAGAAAAGTGGCACATCGTGAAATTAAGAAATAAAGTGCAAGGAGGATTAGATAGAGTATTTCAAGCTGTGGATAGCTAGATTTCCCAGTTTTATAAAGGTAAGTAAAAGTTTTAATTTTTGTACCCAATTCCAGTTTAGTTAGTAGAATTTTATAATTATTGTTGATTTTATGATGAACCTTTGATCTTGTAAATTGATTAACGATTCTGACCTTCGGGTCTCCCTTAATTGGGGGTTACCGGGAGGCGGGGTCGTTACAATTGGTATCAGAGCATAGGTTCTCCATCTAATCATCAATAATTATTAAATTTTACAAATTCCATAGAACCGAGGGAGTTATTAGAGGAGTGTCCGAAGGACTGAGGTGTCTAGAAAAGGATCACTTCCGGGGGCTGGCAAGATTTTTCTCCGCACCGCTAGTCGGAATACGAGGACTCCCGGATTGTGTGACTGCCTGGCCGATGTCTTAGGGTATGACTCGAAATAAGATACCTTTAGGACTCTCTCTCTATTAAGGACCTTAAGGATTAGGGTTTTCTCTCTTCTCCTCACCCTCTGGAGGTATGGGAAAAGTTAATAAGGTCTAAGGAATCCTCCACCAAATTAATAAAAAGCATGTAAATAAGATGTCATGGACATAAGCTTAATAGATTAAGCGCAAACTAAAGAATAGATACATGCTTAGGTCGTATGACATGAGTTGTCTTTGCTCTCAGGAGAGACCTGAGGATAGACCTCCTTGTCTGGAGGATGAGTAGAGAGGATTAGTCTTGGAGGTAGAGACCTCCATTAAAAGTATAGACCTAGCACATCATTTGAGGATGATGTTAACCCTAACCCTAAGTGAAGTTTAGAGAGAGAGATGAAATGATGAGTTAGATGTCATGGTAGACTGGGTGTTTGGATAGATATGCCTTTAGTTTGCCACACGAGCCAGGGGAGGATAGATGACCTAGCACCTTGGTGACCCAACCCTGGAGAGGGTCGTGCATGCCATAGCGAAGGATAGCTCCTTCAAGGATGAGGTCAGAGGAGAACCTATAGTTACCCTATGGGCTTATGCAAGTAGGGTATAGCATGCACCCAGAGTACGTCAGTGGTACGATAGTAGGTTGAAACCCTGGCCAGAAGGGCATGATGGATGGCTTATGAGATAAGCATAAAGAGATATGAATAATCTTGAGCCAAACATGAGTGGAGCATAGGCTTCAACCACATAGGGGTTTGCTTGAGAGCATGAGCCTTCATGGAGAAGGGACCTCTAGTAGGTATGGTTGGAGGTGGTTTTAGCTCTAGAGAGAGGAAGCAGGACCCCAACAAGGAGGTTGGAAGTCTAAAACCCTGAAACTTGAGGAATAGTGGGGAGTTGAGGATGATGCGACCTATGTAGATGATAGTGGTTACCTTATGCTTGATTCCTGGAGACTGATGATATCTTGGTAGCCTTTAGAGGAACCAAACCCTAGAGAGAGGATGATGCTTCTAGTACCCATGGTATAAGTGGTTACCTACTGGATGAGATTTGAGTCTCTATAGTTTCGAGCATGGTACTCCTCATGTGTAGAGGTAAAGGAAATGCCTTACGTTAAGGGTATGTTTGATGAACCCCTCACAACTAAGTTGATGTAATGTTGAGGATGAGAACAAGTGCGACCTAGCATGGTTTTGTAGGTACACTTGTGCCTTAGTAGTTATTGGTTTAAGCATGCTCATATGGATGTAAACCCTAAGGATGCTTGTGACCTTTGTTATCAAGGTGTAGTTTCATCCCATCCTGGGAGAGCGACCCTTTGGTAGGGAGTTTACCAGTTTGGTTGGTTTTGAGGTAACCTAAGAAGGTTTCGTAGGATCTTGAGAAGCTAAGTGAAGAGTACATGGCATGAGAATGAACCTATAGACCCATAGATAACCATCTTGATGTGCATGTGGATGTGTTACCATGGAGGTAACCGGTATGGGGCTCGACAAAGGTAGGTAGGTCGCCATGACCCTTATGAAAGGATGAAAGTCAGCCCATGAATGCAAGAAGAGGGATGATGAATGTTTGGGTAAAGTTCTATGTTGGACATGTACAAAAATAGAATCCTAAGTCTATCCAAGGGTCAGGTAGGGATAAGACCGATGAAAGACGGAGTTGCCTAATTCCCTAGTTGCACATGACTATAGGGTCGGGAGGTAACAACTATCATTGTATGAGGGCCATGGGTTAGGAGATTGATCACCTTCATGAACTCATGGGACCCAAAAGGCAGATGAGTAGGGCACTCTCTGGATGCATAAGGGAAGAGGGATGACCCCAAAAGTGCCGGCACCCTATAGACCTAGAGGAGATGACCAAGGATTATGTGGTAACCCAAGTAGGTTTCAGATCACTTTTCCATGGAAGTAATTTTTGATATCATGATGTTTGTGATGTGGAGATATGAGTTGCACGTTTCAACTTGGATTTGAAGGTGTACTGGCAAGGTGGGATGTACCATCTCTACTCCTGGAATGGGAAGAACTCTGTATTTGGACGGCCGCCAAATCCTTATTTCTTCTTGTTATGGGAGTGAGAGATAGGACAATACGCATGCCTTACACCAAGGATAAAGATGATGTAAGTTGGAATGTAGCTAAAAGGTATGATGATAGAGGTGATACCATACCTTGGTGAAGTGAATGATCCATGGATGGTTCGCAAACACTAAGAGAGGTAGTGTAGTCAGCTTATGAGGATGTGTTATCGGGAACTATGTGGAATTTGCACGATAACCAAGGTTGAGTTCGATCACAGTGAGGATGAGCTCAGAGTTTCTTGATGAAGACAAACTAGGAGTTGGAGATGAGATGATAAGTATAATGCATGGAGGTGAATGTCTTCGACATTACTTAACACCTAAGGATAAGAAGGGGTAATGAATACTCAGGTTGAGATATAGCTACCTAGTTTAGCTGGAAGTTAGAAGGGGTTGAGGTTGTTCGACTACCCCTATGTTTGGAAAGAGGATGTGTTTTGGCTAACACACAGATGTAACAAGATATGTTGAACAAGTTAATGGTTGTTTGGTTATCCAGTTTTGTACTTGATGGCGATAGAACCTCAGATACACTTCTTTGGATAGGAAGGTAATAAACCCTGATGAGAATGGTTTAGAGTTTCTGAGGTATCGATCTTGAGGAATCATGACATGCATGATATCATGGTTTTAAGGTCACCATACACGGTGATACCGCAAGATAGTAAGCGATAGTAGCACTTTGGTTGCTTGATGTGAAGTTGCATATAACATGTGGCCATGCAAGCCAAGGGTGAAGGAAGAACACCAGTAACCCAGTTCTTTGACTTAGAGATTAAAGAATCCCCGAGAGGGAATGGAGTTCATCCACTAGGGATGTTGTGGTAAGTCTCCCTTTGACCAAGAGGGACAAGATGCAATGTGGGTTATGGTAGATTGCCTTACCTAGATGACATGAGAATGAAAGGAGTACTGTCAAGAGATAGATTTTGTTGAACTACATAAGAGAGAGAGATGGTTCAACTACACCATGATGCGAGTTCAAAAGTTCTGGAGTATGACCTAAAAGTTCACTTCCATGGGGTGGAAGTAGACACATGCAGAACTCGATGTTAGTACCATTTATCACCTCTAATTAATGTTTAACATGATCCAAACTAGAGAGTCTGAGGTGAGAAAGTGAGCTTGCCAGGGTGATATAAAGAGACAGTTCTTAAGATATGATGTTAACCACCATAGCCTTTATCGGGATGAAAGAAGTTCTATAAGGATGTTATGTCGGTCACCACTTCATTATGATGATGTTGGTGAAGGAGGCCTCATGAAGGTCAGAAAAGAACCACAAGTGTGTGCAGATGAAGTCGCTTTGATTGTGCAATAGCTGAGAGAGAGCCCAGTGGTGACATGAGTCACGAGTTGATGCAAAGCAGACTGACATGCAGTTCACTGTGGGAGAATATGTGATGTGAAAATCCGACCCCTCTAAGCTACAACTGAGAAAGCTGAGTCCCCGATATATGGATCCATTGAGATGGATTGGTGGAGATGGTTGTGTTTAACCTTACCCCTCAGGATAAAGTGATGTGTTGCATGAGTCCGATCTAGAGCACTATGTGAGGTACCCAAGCCAGGTGCTGAGCCCTGAACCTATTCGGCTTTTGAAAGGCTGAAAAGTCCTGAGTCACCTATGAGGGTACGATATACCAAGGTAAGAAAGAACTCAGATGGAAGAAAATGAGATAATGAAGGTTCTTGGGAAACACCATGGAAAGGGTGAAGCCACATGGGAGCCCTGATGGACATAAGAAGACTTATTCTGTTTATTTGCTTGCTTGATGGAATTTTGAGGGCAAAATTCTTATAAGAGGGGAAGAATGTTACAACCCCAAATTTTGGGTTCATTTAGTGAGATATGTAATTTCTCATATTAAAGATATTTGGACAAATAATGTCGTTTGTTGTGAATAAATGGATTTCATTTAAAATAGCCTTGTTATTTGATTTGTGGGCTTTATTGGCTATTGGGCCCAATAAACAAGGAAATTCAATTAATTAATGAATAATTGAATATTTGAGAAAAGAAAGAGGTAGAAACCTCTAGAAGACAAATCCAAGGAAGGATTTCGTGCCTCTTGGGTTCCTTGGGTACCAAGGAGTCCAAAGTTGCATTAAGAGAGCAATAAGAAAAGAAGGGATAAATCAAGTATTTCTTTATTAAGAAAGAAATTGAAAATATTCATGAAATATGGAAAATATGTAAAAAGGGGGTATAATTGAGTTATCCTTGGTGTATTTTCGTATCCCAAGGATTCCTAATGTTAGAAGAAATCCCAATAGGAAAATAGAAGAGAGATAAAGAGAAAGCCCTTTAAAAGAAAATTAAAAAGGAAAAGAAATTGATTAATAAGAGGGAAATATGAGAAATTGACTATTAAAAGAAGATAAAGGCAAACCAATATTCCCCAATATGGGAATTCGTGCCTTTATGTTTCCTTGAGGTCCAAGGGACCCAAAACAACAAGATAATCACAAAGGAAAAAGGAATAGAAATTAATTTGGATTAATAAATGAGATAACTTGGGAGAGAAGGAAGACTTCTCATCCATTGCAATTTGATTCCCAAATTTTGTATATAGTTAGATAATGCCAAGACAAACCTTCCCTTAAAATTTGAGTTAAAAAGGAGCAAGGGTTTGGGAGATACGAATTTCTCACGATTTTGCTAAAAATTGGAATTATTCTGAAATAGGGAAAATAGGTTTCCTTTTGTTAGAACGTGTGCTTTGAGGACCGTTGGATCTCAATCCAACGCTGGTCGCTCATCCCCTAAGTCCCACATGGACTGGGAAGTTGCAGGTTACAGAGTGGATTTCCCTCTCCGTTTTCCTTGCGATCCAGAGTAGATGCGGGCCGACAATGTTTCCCATTGAATTTGGGAGATGAAACCGCAAGGGGAGATCCCTGGTTCGAGTAGGAATGGTCACCGTTTTGGGAAGTACCTAATTCGTGTAAGCCTGCCTCGACCCTATATATAGGGGAGGGCACGTGAGGGCACCAGTGTCCCTCTTTTCTACCCTGGCCTCTGCGGAATTGAGCGAGGATCACTTGCGTGCGCTCAATTGCTCCATCCACCTTGACCTGCGACCTCCATACCCCGGCAAACCCCGTCGGAATCCGGCGAGTAGGAAGAGGGTAACGCGTGGACGTAGCACACAATTGGAACCATGGTCGAGTTCGGTGGAGGGGCACGAAGCTCCCTGACCCAATGGCGCGATCGCAGATGGATAGGAGCAAGAAGTCAACCCCCGGGTTGACTGAAGACGTTGCTGTGCTCGGACGCGACGGGAGGTAGAACAAGACCCCACAGTTATTTACCGAACAGCCCCTCTATATCTTCTTTGCGGGTAAGGGCATTCTTGTACTTCAGTTTATTTCAGTTTGCAAATAGGCGCATGGATCGTGAGACGCTGGATCCTGAGTGGACCAGCGGACCACAAATCTGACGTCTCTCGCTTTTTCGGAATTAGTAAATAAATCGATTAAAAGGATTATCTTGATAAAATCGTATCTGGTGATAGAAAACTCGGATGCAAAAAGTCAATACATGAAAAATGATCAAAAAAATATGAGGAATACGTTAAAAATGGTTTGAATATCTGAATCTGTATATTTTTGCAAAAGTACATATTTTGATGGAAAAAGAGTTAATTTGTAAAAAGAAAACCCTAATTGATTATCAGGGATATATTTAGTCTTGCAATTAGGTTAATTCGAATATGTTTAACTTGATTAATGATTTAGATGGCTATTAACCTGTTTTAATGGTAGAATTACAAGTTTAGGGTTTGTAACTTCATATGTTGATTAAAATGTTTAGAAACCCTAAATTAGAGAAACAGATAAGAAAAGATATAGCAATCCTAAAATTAGGGTTTATATGGTCCAAACCTGATCTTTAGGACCATAATGGAAAATAGGACAAGATAATTAGGGTTTGATGGATATTTGATAAAAGTAAGGTAAAAGTAATAAAAAGGAAATAAAACCCTAATTATGGTTAAAACCCTAAAAAAAGGGTAAATAACCTAGGCAACAACTAGGATGAATGGATCAAGATGACAAATTTAATGATAAAGAAATTGGATGCTTTTTCAGGAATAATTGTGTGTGTGCTTGCTTGAATCCTGGTTGATTGGTTGTTTCTGCATTCAAACCTACTTAGCAGGTATGTGGTTACGATTATGAATAACCGCTTTAGTTTCCCGAGAGATTCCCGGATGTTTAATCGCATTGAATGCAACTAAACTGTTTGGATGTTCATATTGCAATTATAAAGTGACTATGACTATCACCATTTAATATAAATGTGAAAATCCTGCACCTACATGCCACCCTGATGAAAGATGCCATAAAGGTCAGGCCCAGGAGGGTAGACCAATGGGCACCATGAGAG
This sequence comes from Alisma plantago-aquatica, assembly GCA_963693085.1. NCBI lineage: Eukaryota > Viridiplantae > Streptophyta > Magnoliopsida > Alismatales > Alismataceae > Alisma > Alisma plantago-aquatica. The sequence continues at coordinate 758,141,618 of OY856411.1, forward strand.
GTGACCCTAGACACCAAGCTCGGGAATGAGAAGGTGATTGATGAGGCAAGACTAAGGAGCACCATGAGAGGTGACTCCCAGGCACCAAGCTCGAGATTGAGAAGGTGGCCTTAAGTCAAATCCAGGGTTAGGGCAAAAGCGGTGGGGATTGTCACATGGAAAATGTAAATTGACTTGTTAATTACCTTGATTGCAATACTTAAATTGCTAGACCTAATTGTGAAATTTTGGTTGCCTCCACATACCAGCAATTGCTGATCGATGTTTTGTTTGTCGGCGTTTTAGGTAATATCCTGAAAATCACAAATAGAAAAGTGGCACATCGTGAAATTAAGAAATAAAGTGCAAGGAGGATTAGATAGAGTATTTCAAGCTGTGGATAGCTAGATTTCCCAGTTTTTATAAAGGTAAGTAAAAGTTTTAATTTTTGTACCCAATTCCAGTTTAGTTAGTAGAATTTTATAATTATTGTTGATTTTATGATGAACCTTTGATCCTATAAATTGATTAACGATTCCGACCTTCAGGTCTCCCTTAATTGGGGGTTACCAGGAGGCGGGGTTGTTACAGAACGAGGGCATTATCGAAAAATCATGGAGGGTGTTCATCCTCCTCACCTGATTGCGCCATGGCAGCAAGCATCTTCACTGCTGCTTGGACGCATTTTTGGGTGAAACCGCGAGCATCAACCAAACAAAGACATGAAGCTACGGAAATGAAGGACGAAGCTACTTGAACTAACCTCCGAGTCCAATTGGATCCCTGTTGCCCCCCGAGTTCATGGCGAGATTCCACAAGCATGGAGAGGAGGAGGCTTTGATGGCAGCTCGTGTGATGAAACTAGGACCAAATTGATAATCGGGAAAGAACAGGCACGAGTGGGCGATCGTTTCTTGATGCTTGGGTATATATAGGTGTAGTTAAAATGTGATCTGCAACTCATGAGGGAGAGAGCTGAAAGCCCAAATTGGGCATTTTCTGGAAACTCGACAATACAAGGTAAATAAGGGATTGTTTGGTGAAGTTTCTTCTCACAAACATGTGGGCGTAGAAAACTCGAACAAAGACCAAGTGTAGAGGGAGAAATCGCAAAAACAAATCGAAGTTACTGTTCGGCCACTTTCCTATTTGTACGTGAGGTAGAAGATGACTCATAGTCATTTGATCTGCCATCCAATAATTGAGATCTCATGCACCAAACTTATATGCGTGACAAATCAATTCTATTTCCCAAATGGATTTGAATAAAGTGTGAATGAAATTATTTCTTATTTTCTCTCTCCTCTTTTGAGGGTGCAAATGAGTCCCAAATTAAATGAAATTTGACACATAGCCTATTTTGGATATGAGGAATATGAATATGCAGTTATATTTGCCTTTTGAGAATTTTTAACGTGTGAAATAAATCAAAACTTATTTTCTTTCCTCCATCATTAATGGTCATAAGATTATCAAAATTTGATGAAACTTCATCCACAAGTCACATTAAGTTCCCTGGATACAAATTTGCCATCAATTTACATGTTGGAGTTGTTTGTACATTTATTTAATATTTTGAAGGTTCCACACACTATTTCTCTCCTAACTTCACATGTATATTAGATATTATCCAACTTACATACAAATTCACCCAAAGGCTATTTTTAATGTGTAGGTTATGAATCCAAGATTATTTTCCCTTTTTGGAGTCATATAATATTTTAGTTACTATTTTGGGGAAAACTCAAATCTTCTCTTTCCAAATTTTATTAAATTAATTATTATTATGTGAATAATGTGAAACTTGACTCCCAAGGCAATTGGAAACCAAGGAACATAATTTCTTTAACTTAGATTCCACTTTTGGGGTTTCCTTTAATGAGTTATATCACAATTAATATTTGTGGCCATTATTATGACATTATTTCATATTATCACTATTGCTCATCCAATTATGTTCCATGAATTACTATTACCACCAAAAGAGTTATGTAGGATTATTTTACACAAATTCTTATGTATTCCTTTATTTATCTCATTTGACTTATTTTATGTGTCCATTATGGGTCTAAGACTAATGTAAAAATATAAGGTTACATTATAGTGATTTATACATGCATTAGTTCATTAGAGTTATACTAAACATCCTTTAGGTCTAAAACCTTAACCTTGTTTGGCTAAGTCCAAAAGGTCAAAGTTCTAGGGTAGGGTCTAAGATCTGGTATGTTACATGGTTGCACCTATAACTAAGTCAACAAGCCTGCCAACAAGGAGACCTCCAACTTCACATTGATCTGGTAAAGAGATACCAATATGTCTTGCTTATGGCATACCAAGGAACACAACTATGGCTTATCAATAGATGATGACGAAGAATACTTACTGCTCAAAGCATATGCCACCATGTTTGCCTTCCCTGGATGGTAGTCTATGGTGTAGTCATAATCTTTGATTAACTCCATCCAGCGTCACGGCCGCATGTTCAACTCCTACTTTGACAAGATGTTCTGTAGGTTCTTGTGGTCAGTGAAGATCTGACACTTCTATCCATAAAGGTAGTGTCTCCAAATATTCTATGAATGGACCACAACTGCAAGATCTAGATCACTTATCTGGTAGCTCTCCTTGAGCTTCTTAAGGTGTCGTGAAGCAAAAGAAATCACATTTTTATCTTGCATCAACACACATCCCAAGCCATTCTTTGATGCATCATAGAAGACAATATAACCTTTCCCTTGCTCAGACAACACTAACACTGGTGCACTGGTCAACTTCTCCTTCAAAAGCTAGAAATAAAGCTGACACTTGTCATCCAAGACAAACGACACACCTTTTCTTGTCAACTTCATTAGGGTAACACTATAACACTGAAGTTCTTAATGAACCTCGGTAGTAGCCTACCAGACCTAGGAAACTACAAACCTCAATTAGTGTCTTAGGCTGCTCCCATTCTAGCACTGACTGAACCTTCTTGGGATCCACATTTTCACCTTTAGAAGATATCACATGCCCCAAAAAAGACACCTCTTTCAGCCATAACTCACGCTTGATGAACTTGGCGTACAACTTGTGCTATCTCAACAAGGTCAACACCTATCATAGATGCTGCTCATGTTGCTGGCCATCTCCAGAGTATATTAGGATGTCGTCGATAAACACAACCACTAACTGATCAAGATAAGGTCGGAACACCCTGTTCATCAAGTCCATGAACGCTACTGGTGTATTGGTTAAGCCCAAACGACACAACCACAAAATCAGAGGGATCATACTGAGTCCTAAAAGCTGACTTGGGTATGTTATCTGCCTTGATCTACAAATGATGGTATCTTGACCTCAGATCTATACTTGAGAACACTGCAACACCTCTCAACTAATCAAAAATAAATTGTCTATCCATGGCAAATGGTACTTGTTCTTGATTGTTACCTTGTTCAAGTGTCGGTAATCAATGCATAACCTCATGGAACCATCCTTCTTCCTAAAAACAACACATGAGCACCCTAAGGGGAAGTGCTCGATCTAATAAAGCCCTTCTCTAACAACTCCTGCAACTGCTTCTTCAACTCTTGCATCTCAAATGGTGCCATACTATACGTCATCTGTGCTATTGGCTGCGTATCAGGAACCAAATTGATCTCGAAATCAATCTCTCTAGGAGAGGGAACTCCGAGAAACTTATCAAGAAACACATCCTCAAACTCACAAAAATTAGGCACCTCTTGGATACCAGAACTCCTTGCCTTGGAATCCACCATGTGCTAGAAAATCCGCACAACCTTGCCTCATCATCCTCTTTGCTGCCATCACTGACACCAAACACATCCAGAGAATCTTCCTATCCCCTTAGAAGACCCAAAAAACATCCCCGTCATAAAACGTAGCCACCTTGGAACTACAATCCAAGACCATCAGATACTTCTCCAAGGTATCCATTCTGAGGATCACATTGAATCCATGCATGTCAAGTGGTATAAGGTCCACTTGAATGTTGCGTCCTAAGAAAGAAAGAATGTGAGATGGAAACACCTCCTGCAACTCGGCAAAACCAACCAAAGGAGTTTAAAAGTGAAGACTATCACATCTATGACTAACAAGAAAGGAACAACTAGTTATCACTTCTCTAGTGATGAAAGAGTGCGTCACACCTGGGTCAATCAAAATAGATACAAAGGAAGATGCAGACAAATCAAAATGAAATAACTCCATCTGATTTTTAACAACATGTGGATTGACCACTCCCTCCAGATGATTCATGGAATAGAATCGAGCCATCACCTGTTTCCTCCCCCATCCTCTGCTGGCCTGCCCAGATGAACTAGCCTACGACACCTGACCACATCTTATGCCACCACTGCTCCTAAACTATTGTCGTCGGGAACCCTACTAAATCTATCTTAGTTGTTACATCACCTCCTCATCCTTCATTGGGAAAAACAACCTCATATTCCCAATTTGTCCACATATGTAGCTAATCTTATCTTTATACAATGGCCTAGGCAATTATGTCACCAAAACCGAAGATGTGGGATCCAACTTATAAAACATGAGATAAAATAAGCGGAAGCGATTAATTAGCAGCGGAATATTGAAAATTAAAACTTTTTGGAGAAAATACCTCGAAACCATAAAACTCCTTTATAAGAAACAAGATGAACAGTTTACATCATTGTAAAATCACCTCTCGAGTGATTATATACATCCAGATACAAAATCTCGAGACTAAAAACCAAATCTCATACCTATTGACTCCTAGGACCTAAGAGTACAGAGACGACATAAGACAAACTAACTACATGACTTAGCATTCAGTATCTCCACCTGAGATTCACTGCTGCACCTGGTGTTGCTGTTGCTGATACTGCTCACCCCCATATTGGTTTCTTCATCCTCGACGTCCACCTAAAAAGTTGAAACTTACAGGAGTGAGACAATCTGAATAATTGTCCCAGCGAGAGTTATAACTCTCCGCCAGAAGCTTTGTTATGGCAATTAAGGAATAACATAAGCAAGGTAATTTAAATCATTTCAACAACATGTTTGATAATAAGTAAACAACAATTACTTAAGCAATCACTTCATCAAGGAATATGAAGAACATGTATACTAATGTAAATAATGTAACATCAATCATTGTTTCTCATAGTTCAACCTAAGCAGTTATGCTACACGGTTGATTATGTTTTACAAACATTATTATGCCCTACGGAGATGAGGTATACTGCTCATTCTCCAACCGATCACTATTAAGTCGCATCGGTATCATACCTAGGTCATCAAAAGAGCAGGATTCTTATGACCTCATCTTCCTCAGTAAGTGTGAGGATCAACATGCAAGACATCTAGTGTCTCTGCTATTATAGCTTACCAGGGTATTCTGGCACTTCGCTATTCGAGTCACAGTGGCATTCTATACTCTCTTCACCATTGAAAGATCTCTTGTTTATCTCTCATCGATGCGGCATCAAAGATTCCCTCAGGAGAATAGTGTTACATCACCCCAGCATAAACATATAGTGAAGGGTTGATAAATTAAGGTACATCTACATCAACTCCTACACTAGGATGTAAGGATATTCACATCCATATTCCCCCACATACTCAAAAGTATGTGATCCAGGAATTCCCTTAGAAAAACCTATTTCACAATCATTTAACTTCTGACAATGATGGATCTATGATCAGGGCTCTACATGATATGATTATACTTGATTAGTTAGGTACATTTCAGCATTCTTTTAGCATCAAGCATGTTCTCAAACATTAATCATTAGAACAACATCTATGAAAGTAGAATACTAAATGTATCAAGCTTAACTCACATCAGTTATCATATGGATATCAATTCTTAATCATTTCATCACAAGTCATCTAATCAGCATGACCTTGACGTTACTCATGGTTATTACAGCCTATCAATCTCATATGATGCCACTTGAACTAGGCAACATAGTATGTCACTATTCACAAAGCTAATAACATGCTTTCAATGAATATGACGTCATAACCTTTACCTGGCTATGATTACTTCTTGCTAACCACCTGCATGATTAGTATAATTGAGGATATGCATATATAACAATATCATCACAATATCAAAACCTTTCAATTCTTTTATAGTACACCACGGCCGTGCTCCTTAGCACGGGCGTGCTAAGATCAACATATCAATATTGATTTCTAGGGTTTGGATTTATTCACTTCAACATGGGATTATTGAACCTCTTAGCTTACATAGCATAAGAATCCCTCATTTTCAACTTATAATTAGGGTTTCATACCCAAAGGCATAACCCAAAATTACTTCATTCATCAAATCACCCTAAATTAGGGTTTACTATTCACATTACTTGTTATTACCCTAGAATTAGGGTTTACTATTCACTTCATAGTGAATTGAGTTCATAGCATCATCATGTACAAATATTATCATCATTGATGCCCTCAAATTTGGTTGAGTCATTAAACATCATAATTAGGGTTTCCATGATCTCACCTTGGTGGATCATACCCTAATCATGTACATTCTTTCATATAGAAGGTATGTTACTTGATTCTTATTCATATTAGGAGCCTTCTCTCTCCTCTCACTATTAGATGATGTTTACATCACTCTAGATTAGGTTAAGTCAATTCAACTTGATTAACATAGGTCAAGTCATCACTACTATGGTCATTAGGGTTTGCTTGATCAAGGGATGTTTGTCTACTTGAACCATCCAAGGGTACATTGGTAATGTTCACCCTTAATCATAACATGGTTCAAACTACTAGTTACTTAACCACTTAATGTCTTTAGGTATAATTAGGGTTTAAGTTGAACAACCATTGAACCATTTAAATCTTCAAAACATTAAGTAATCATAACCCTAAAGTCCCCCAAACGATTACACACTTCAACCTCCAAATGGTCCTGAGGCCGTTTGGAAGGGTTGACTGTTTTATTAGGTTGACTTCCAAACCGTTTGAACTTGGTCACCCTCAAGACCGTTTGAATTAAAATGGTCTTGAAACCGTTTCAACTTGTTGACCGTTTGAAAGAGTTGACTTTGAAACCGTTTGAATTGAAACAACCTTGAGATCGTATGAATTGAAACGACCTTGAGATCGATTGGATCTAAACGACCTTGAGATCATTTGAACCCAAACGGTCTTGAGACCGTTTGGTCCAAACATCTCAAAACCGATTGGACCCAAAAAGTGCATCAACACATATAATCGATTAGGGTTTCCAAGGTTGAACCCCTCAATTGACCTTATATATGTTAACCGCTTATCAATTGAGCCAATTAGGGTTAGCCTTAACCAATTGGACACTCAATTAACCCTCAATTGATAGCCAATTAGGGTTGAAACCAATCCAATTAGGGTTTGTAATCGGTTAACCATCAACATTGATCAACATGAGTCTAATTGAAGTTGAAGACATCAATTGACACTCAATTGGGCCCCAAGTTGGCCCAAACGGTCTTGGGATCATTTGGACACCCTCCAAACGGTCTTGAGACCGTTTTCCCAAAGTCACATCAAAATCTAACTCAATTTGATAAGGGTTGAACCCTAATTAAGTTACAAAGCAACATTTTCAATTAAAATCAACAACCTATTGTGATTGGACCCTCAATTGGTCAAATTACCTTAACCCTAGACCTCCAAACGGTCTTGGGGTGTCACCAAACAGTCTTGAGACCATTTGAGTGATTTCCAAATGTTCTTGAGACCATTTGGTCCACTCAACCCGAAGTTCAACACAATCGATCCTTGAAATCATCAATTGAACCCGATTAGGGATTAGAGGGTTGAAGTGCCTTCAACTTATGATTGGTTTGCAATTAGATTATGATTCTTTGTAAATGATTTATTCAACATGTGTTCAGCAGACCTCTAAACGGTCTTCACTTGGTCAAACTTGCCAAACAGTCTTGGAGACCGTTTGAATCTAAACGGTCTTGCAAACCGCATGAAATCAAACGGTCTTGAGATCGTTTCATTTCAAACGGTCTTGCAAACCGTTTAGACCAAATGGTCCAAGGTCATTTGGTAAAGTTACCTAGGAATTCACACCCATCATCTTCAACCTCAGTTCAGGTTGGTTACTTCACGGTTTGGTTGCAAAAGTGCAAGGAAGAGTGGGGAAGAAGAAGAACTAACTACTAATTGCAAGGACAAGGATATGCATAAGAAAGCAAAAGGTTTAGAGTTATAAAACCCGCCTTAAGCTCGTTCCTAGAGCTCCAAGCTTCCAAGATTCAAGCCTTTAATGGTGTCTTGAGCTCCACAGGTCGGCCAAAGGTGTTTCTCCAAGGAAAGGTTGGGAAAAGTCGGCTAGAAAGAGAAAGTTAAGTGAGATAACCATAAAACCAACCTTGTAATCCACTTTCCTCCATGAATCCGAGCAAGAAGATGGTCCAAGCTTACCTAGATTCTCCTTAGCCGTTCTCCTCTGTTCCTAATCTCTGCCTTAGTCAGTCCAAGCAAGGTGATAAGTGATAGGAGAAAGGAAACGTTGCCTTTGGTTGCAAGGGAAAAATTTATATATGTACTTTGGGGTTATTTCCAACATAAGGACAACTAATTCTCCATTTCTCATCTAGGTCCCTCCTTTCTTCTTTGCACGTCGCTTCCCCTTATTTATAAAGCAAAACTCCTTCTAAGACCAAGAACTAAAGGCAAATAGGTCAACTTATCACTAAGGTGCACATATATAAGGGTCCCCTTACTTATAACTTGGTAATTTAATTACAAAGTGTTCCTTATTATGTGATTATTCAAATAAAGTGAACCCTTCATCATTATTACTCTAAATGATGCCAAGGGTCATAAAAGATATTCTAGAAGGTGTATTTTACAAGTTGCACCCCACATTTTGGGTAAATTGCATTTTACACCAAAATTAGGGTTTTAAGTACAAGGATTGATCCACAAGCTGCATCTCAGTACCCAAGCTTGGGGAATCCATCATACTTCATCATATTTATTCTTATGATGTCTCAACATCAAAGGAACATCTTAACATGTGTAATTTGCAAGTTAACCCTTCTAATTGGGTAAATTGCACATAGGTCCCTGTATTACAAAACAATACTACAACATTGTTTAAAAAGGACAAAAAATGGAAACTTATGTTCCTCAGGCGCTTTAATTACATGCCACAAGATAATCACAAGTATCAAATTACATAATTAAGCAAAACACCTAGGGTTAGTTCATAACCCAGGTCAGGGATGTTACAAATTATCCACCCCTTACAAGGATTTCGTCCCCAAAATCAACAAAACATATTAAGAGAAAAGAGCAGGGTATTTCCTTCTCATCTCTTCCTCTAGTCCCCAAGTGGCTTCTTCAACACCACGGTGATTCCAGAGGACTTTCACAAGACTTATATCTTTCTTTTTTAGCTTTTTAATCATGTTATCAAGGATTGACACTGGTCCTTCCTCATATGTTATATCATCATTCAATGCTACCTCCATAGGTTGTAGAACTGATTCGGTATCAGGGTGACATTTCATTAGCATGGAAATGTGAAACACAGGATGTAACCTCTGTAACTCTGGTGGCAACTCTAGTCTATATGCTACCTTTCCAACCCGTTCAATGATTGGATAAGGCCCCATAAACCTTGGATCTAACTTCCCTTTCCTTCCAAATCTTAGAACTCCCTTCCAAGGTGAGACCTTGAGGTACACTATGTCTCCAACCTGAAACTCTAAGGGTCTATGACGTTTGTCAGCATATGAATTCTGCCTATCCTGTGCAGTCTTAATCTGTTGTTGTATTACTTTAATCTTCTCTGTGGTTTGCTGCACAAGATTATGACCTAACAACTAATGTTCGTCGGTCTCATACCAGCATAAGGGTGATCTACAACGTCTACCATACAAAGCTTCATAAGGTGCCATGTCAATGCTATGTTGGTAGCTATTGTTATAAGCAAACTCTATCAAGCTTAGGTGTAGATCCCAACTTCCTATAAACTGGAGAACACAAGCTCTCAGCAAGTCTTCCAAGGTCTGTATAGTCCTTTCCGACTGTCCATCAGTCTGTGGATGAAAGGCTGTACAAAACCTTAACTGGGTGCCTAAAGCTTTGTGCAGTCGTTCCGAAAAATGACTCGTAAACTGGGGACCTCTGTCTGAAACTATAGTGACTGGAACTCCATGCAGTCGCACTATCTCTTCAACATACAACTGTGCTAACTTCTCAGCATAATAAGTTGTTTTGATAGGCAAGAAATGTGTTGTCTTTGTCAACCTATCGACTATTACCCAAATGGAATCATGCCCTTTGTTTGTCCTGGGTAGGCCAACAAAAAAGTCCATAGTTACATGATCCCACTTCCACTGTGGTATGGGTAAAGGTTGCATTGTCCCTGCATGTTTCTGGTGTTCAGCTTTAACCTACTGACATACAGGACGCCTCATCACAAACTCTGCAACATCCTTATTCATCCCAGGCCACCAATACATATCTCTCAAGTTCCGATACATCTTGGTGCTCCCTGGATGCATAGCATACATCGAAGAATGAACTTCTTCCAGGACTAACTTTCTCAAGTTATCCACATCTGGCACTATCATTCTCCCATGATAACATGCCACTTGATCATCTGAATCATGGAAACCATCTTGCTTCTCATCACCATACTCCGATCTGATCTATTGAACTGCAGCATCAACCTTTTGTGCCTCCTTAACCTACTCTCTTAGAGTAGGTTTTATATGCATCTCAGCTAACAACCCAGCTAACAATGACACCCTCAACTGTACATTGTCTTTCCTTAAAGAGATAAGCATATCTCTCCTAGAGCATACTAAAGAGTTTAGTTGTGCCCTATCCATGGTTGATGTTTCTGATTTCCTACTCAAAGCATCTACAACCACATTGACTTTCCCTGGATGGTAATCAATTGTACAATCGTAGTCCTTTATTAACTCCATCCACCGACATTGCCTCATGTTAAGCTCATGCTGAGAGAAGATGTACTTAAGGTTTTTATGATTAGTGAAAATTTGGAGTGTCTCTCCGTAGAGATAATGTCTCCAGATCTTTAAGGCATGAACCATGGCAGCCAACTCCAGATCGTGTGTCAGATAATTCTCCTCATGTTTCTTAAGCTGTCTGGAAGTAAAAGAAATCACTTTCTTATCTTGCATCAACACACATCCGAGTCTGTTCTTGGAGGCATCATAGAAAACTATGTATCCTTTGCCCTACTCAGGTAACACAAGTACAGGTGCACTTGTCAACCTCTCTTTCAACAGCTGAAAAGATTGCTGACACTTATCACTCCAGACAAAAGGAACATCCTTCCGGGTCAACTTAGTCAAAGGTAAGGCTATGGAACTGAAGTTCTTAATGAAGCTTCGGTAATAGCCAGCCAACCCTAAGAAACTACGAATCTCCGTCGGTGTTTTCGGTTGTTCCCATTGTAGAACAGATTCTACCTTTTTAGGGTCAACACGAATACCCGAGGTAGATACCACATGTCCAAGGAAAGATACTTTCGGTAACCAAAACTCACACTTGCTAAACTTAGCGTATAGCTTATGTTCTCTTAGCAAAGTTAGAGCCTGGTGAAGATGCTGTTCATGTTGCTGAGCATCTCTACTATAGATCAGAATGTCATCTATAAAGACAACAATGCACTGATCGAGAAAAGGTCAAAAGATTCTATTCATGAGTTCCATAAATGCAGCTGGTGCATTAGTTAGTCCAAATGAAATAACTGTGAACTCATAGTGACCATACCTTGTCCTGAAGGCAGACTTGGATATGTCACTATCCTTAATACGAAGTTGATGATATCCCGACCTCAAATCTATCTTTGAAAAGACGGTTGCACCACGCAACTGGTCAAAGAGATCATCAATCCTCGGCAGAGGGTACTTATTCTTTATTGTTACTTTATTTAGTTGTCTATAATCAATGCATAACTGCATTGAACCGTATTTCTTTTTAACGAAAAGAACCGGAGCACCCCAGGGTGAAATACTCAATCAGATGAAACCCTTCTCAAGCAACTCTTGAAGTTGTTTCTTGAGTTCTGCCATCTCAGCAGGCGCCATCCTATACGGTGTTTGAGCTATAGGTTGGGTGTCTGGGATCAAATTGATTTCAAAATCAATTTCCCAAGGCGGTGGTATACCTGGAAGTTCTTTAGGAAATACATCTTCAAATTCCCTGACTATAGAAACTTCAACAGGGTTAGGACTCTCCATGGTAGTATCTACCATATGGGCTAAGAATGCATAACATACTTGCCTCATCAGCTTCTCAACAACCATAGCTGACACTAGACAGGTGGGTAGAATCTTTCTCTCTCCTTGAAAGATCCATGTGTTGCTATCATCAGCAAACACAGCCTGCTTGGATTCATAATCCAAGACAACCCTATACCTTTCCAAGGTATCCATCCCAAGGATTATGTCAAATCCTTGCATTTCAAGTGGTATTAAGTCCACTTGAATGCGATGATCAAAAAAGAAAAGGATGCAGGGAGAACATACTTCCTGCAACACAGCAGACCCTCTCAATGGAGTCTCAAGCAACAGGCTATCTGCCCTATGACTAACTGTCATATTGCAGTTACGAATCACTCTTCGAGTGATGAAGGAGTGCGTAGCACCCAGGTCAATCAAAACAGATACAACATAGGATGTAGAGATATTAGAATATAACAACTCCATCTGACCTGCTACAACCCGTGGGTTGATCACTGCATCAGGTGGGTTCATTGCATAGAACCTTGCTGTCACCTGAGGTTGATTCGGTGCTGACGATCCAGCTTGGGATGCTTGTCCACATCCTCTAGCTGCTCCTTGAAACTTCCTCCTCTGGGATCCTTGCTGAATCTGCCTCTTTGGATGTGTCACACTTGTTGGTCTAGCTCTACAATATTTCATTAGATGTCCCACCTTCCCATATATGTAGCAACTTCTTTCCAGTTGTTGTGGTCTTGGTGGTCCTGTGACTGACACCGATGCTGAACTGCAAGCCCTTTGTAGTGGTAGGCTTCGTCCTCTACCTCTACTCAGTGTCCACTATGTCTGAACACTAGGTCTAGGTGGTGGTGGTGTCGATGCAGAAAACCTAGGTTTCTTGAAGTCTCTAGATGAAGATCCTTGGAATTGAGGATATCTCTTATGGGTTTGCCTGTTCTCAGCTACAAACCTTTCTATCCTTCAGATTGACTCAACGAAGGTAGCAAACCTTTCTCAGTTCTCTAGGGTAGACACGGAGTTGTCAACTCAACATTCAACCCCTTCTCGAACCGCCTGATCCTCTCTTCATCTGTAGCAGCCATGTGCGGACAGAACCGCAACAACTCCATGAACTTATCTTCGTATTCGCTAATATTCATCAAGCCTTGCCTCAACCTCTCAAACTAAGAGATTTTCTCGTCCAGGAACGTCTTAGGGAAATATCTATTGATAAATTCCCGTCGAAAGACTTCCCATGGCACCTCCACACCTGGCCTCTTCTGTTCTTCCATGGTCCACCAGTGACCAACACTCCCCTTGAGAAGATAGACAACATGTCTAACCTTCTCTGCTTCTGGGATGTTTAGGATTCTAAAAGCTTTCTCTAGTTCGGTCAACTACAGATCAGCATCTGCGGGATCAGCCGTTCCAAAGTACTCAGTTGCTCCAACTTGGCGAAGTCGTTCAAACGTCTTGCCGATTCCTTGTCCTTCAGGTTGGGTAGGTGCCCTAGGTGCAGGCATGGGCATCCTATCTGTTATGTGTGTCATGGCAGTCATAAACTGCCCAAACATGGTCTGGACGGCTGGATTCCCCATGTCAGTTGGATTGAACTGGGGTGGCTCAGGTACAGATTGTTCTATCTCCTGGTTCCTTGCACCTTCTCGTGGTGTAGCATCGCTGCTCTCTGCCACACATTCTTCATGTGGTCCAGACATCCTTAGCTTATCTTCTTCTCCTGAGGAGCAGAAGACACTATTAGATATACTAGAAAACACTAAGAATAGACTCGACATCCTAAGTCCTATGTCTCTGTAGACTCAGCAAACCTAGAGCTCTGATACCACTAATTGTGGGATCCAACTTATAAAACATGAGATAAACTAAGCGGAAGCGATTAATTAGCAGTGGAATATTGAAAATTTAAACTGTTTGGAGAAAAGACCTCGAAACCATAAAACTCCTTTATAAGAAACAAGATGAACAATTTACATCATTGTAAAATCACCTCTCGAGTGATTATATACATCCAGATACAAAATCTTGAGACTAAAAACCGAATCTCAGACCTATTGACTCCTAGGACCTGAGAGTACAGAGACGACATAAGACAAACTAACTACAGGAATCAGCAGTTAGTATATCCACCTGAGATTCACTGCTGTACCTGGTGTTGCTGTTGCTGATACTTCTCACCCCCAGATTGGTTTCTTTGTCCTTGACGTCCACCTAAAAAGTTGAAACCAATGGGAGTGAGACAATTTGAATAATTGTCCCAGCGAGAGTTATAACTCTCTGCCAGAAGCTTTGTTATGGCAATTAAGGAATAACATAAGCAAGGTAATTTAAATCATTTCAACAACAGGTTTGATAATAAGTAAAAAACAATTACTTAAGCAATCACTTCATCAAGGAATATGAAGAACATGTATACTAATGTAAACAATGTAACATCAATCATTGTTTCTCATAGTTCAACCTAAGCAGTTATGCTACACGGTTGATTATGTTTTACAAACATTATTATGCCCTGCGGAGATGAGGTTTACTGCTCATTCTCCAACTGATCACTATTAAGTCGCATCGGTATCATACCTAGGTCATCAAAAGAGCAGGATTCTTATGACCTCATCTTCCTCAGTAAGTGTGAGGATCAACATGCAGGACATCTAGTGTCTCTGCTATTATAGCTTACCAGGGTATTCTGGCACTTCTCTATTCAAGTCATAGTGGCATTCTGTACTCTCTTCGCCATCGAAAGATCTCTTATTTATCTCTCATCGATGCGGCATCAAAGATTCCCTCAGGAGAATAGTGTTACATCACCCCGGCATAAACATATAGTGAAGGGTTGATAGATTAAGGTACATCTACATCAACTCCTACACTAGGATGTAAGGATATTCACATCCATATTCCCCCACATACTCAAAAGTATGTGATCCAGGAATTCCCTTAGAAAAACCTGTTTCACCATCATTTAGCTGACAATGATGGATCTATGATCAGGGCTCTACATGATATGATTATACTTGATTAGTTAGGTACATTTCAGCATTCTTTTAGCATCAAGCATGTTCTCAAACATTAATCATTAGAAAAACATCTATGAAAGTAGAATACTAAATGTATCAAGCTTAACTCACATCAGTTATCATATGGATATCAATTCTTAATCATTTCATCACAAGTCATCTAATCAGCATGACCTTGACGTTACTCATGGCTCTTACAGCCTATCAATCTCATATGATGCCACTTGAACTAGGCAACATAGTATGTCACTATTCACAAAGCTAATAACATGCATTCATAGAATATGACATCATAACCTTTACCTGGCTATGATTACTTCTTGCTAACCACCTGCATGATTAGTATAATTGAGGATATTCATATATAACAATATCATCACAATATCAAAACCTTTCAATGCTTTTATAGTACACCACGGCCGTGCTCCTTAGCACGGGCGTGCTAAGATCAACATATCAATATTGATTTCTAGGGTTTGGATTTATTCACTTCAACATGGGATTATTGAACCTCTTAGCTTACATAGCATAAGAATTCCTCATTTTCAACTTATAATTAGGGTTTCATACCCAAAGGCATAACCCATAATTACTTCATTCATCAAATCACCCTAAATTAGGGTTTACTATTCACATTACTTGTTATTACCCTAGAATTAGGGTTTACTATTCACTTCATAGTGAATTGAGTTCATAGCATCATCATGTATGAATATTATCATCATTGATGCCCTCAAATTAGGTTAAGAGCCATTAAACATCATAATTAGGGTTTCCATGATCTCACCTTTGTGGATCATACCCTAATCATGTACATTCTTTCATATAGAAGGTATGTTACTTGATTCTTATTCATATTAGGAGCCTTCTCTCTCCTCTCACTATTAGATGATGTTTACATCACTCTAGATTAGGTTAAGTCAATTCAACTTGATTAACATAGGTCAAGTCATCACTACTATGGTCATTAGGGTTTGCTTGATCAAGGGATGTTTGTCTACTTGAACCATCCAAGGGTACATTGGTAATGTTCACCCTTAATCATAACATGGTTCAAACTACTAGTTACTTAACCCCTTAATGTCTTTAGGTATAATTAGGGTTTAATTTGAACAACCATTGAACCATTTAAATCTTCAAAACATTAAGTAATCATAACCCTAAAGTCCCCCAAACGATTACACACTTCAACCTCCAAACGGTCCTGAGACCGTTTGGAAGGGTTGACCGTTTGATTAGGTTGACTTCCAAACCGTTTGAACTTGGTAACCCTCAAGACCGTTTGAATTAAAATGGTCTTGAAACCGTTTCAACTTGTTGACCGTTTGAAAGAGTTGACTTTGAAACCGTTTGAATTGAAACGACCTTGAGATCGCATGAATTGAAACGACCTTGAGATCGATTGGATCTAAACGACCTTGAGATCGTTTGAACCCAAACGGTCTTGAGATCGATTGGATCTAAATGACCTTGAGATTGTTTGGTCCCAAACGGTCTTGAGACCGTTTGGTCCAAACATCTCAAAACCGATTGGACCCAAAAAGTGCATCAACACATATAATCGATTAAGGTTTCCGAGGTTGAACCCCTCAATTGACCTCATATATGTTAACCACTTATCAATTGAGCCAATTAGGGTTAGACTTAACCAATTGGACACTCAATTAACCCTCATTTGATATCCAATTATGGTTGAAACTAATCCAATTAGGGTTTGTAATCGGTTAACCATCAACATTGATCAACATGAGTCTAATTGAAGTTGAAGACATCAATTGACACTAAATTGGGCCCCAAGTTGGCCCAAACGGTCTTGGGATCGTTTGGACACCCTCCAAATGGTCTTGAGACCGTTTTCCCAAAGTCACATCAAAATATAAGTCAATTTGATAAGGGTTGAACCCTAATTAAGTTACAAATCAGCATTTTCAATTAAAATCAACAACCTATTGTGATTGGACCCTCAATTGGTCAAATTACCTTAACCCTAGACCCCCAAACGGTCTTGGGGTGTCACCAAACGGTCTTGAGACCGTTTGAGTGATTCCCAAACAGTCTTGAGACCGTTTGGTCCAGTCAACCCGAAGTTCAACACAATCGATTCTTGAAATCATCAATTGAACCCGATTAGGGATTAGAGGGTTGAAGTGCCTTCAACTTATGATTGGTTTGCAATTAGATTATGATTCTTTGTAAATGATTAATTAAAAATGTGTTCAGCATACCTCTAAATGGTCTTCACTTGGTCAAACTTGCCAAACGGTCTTAGAGACCGTTTGAATCTAAACGGTATTGCAAACCGCATGAAATCAAACAGTCTTGAGATCGTTTGATTTCAAACGGTTTTTCAAACCATTTAGACCAAATGGTCCAAGGTCATTTGGTAAAGTTACCTAGGAATTCAATCCCATCATCTTCAACCTCAGTTCAGGTTGGTTACTTCACGGTTTTCTTGCGAAAGTGCAAGGAAGAGTGGGGAAGAAGAAGAACTAACTACTAATTGCAAGGACAAGGATATGCATAAGAAAGCGAAAGGTTTAGAGTTATAAAACCCGCCTTAAGGTCATTCCTAGAGCTCCAAGATTCAAGCCTTTAATGGCATCTTGAGCTCCACAGGTCGGCCAAAGGTGTTTCTCCAAGGAAAGGTTGGGAAAAGTCGGCTAGAAAGAGAAAGTTAAGTGAGATAACCATAAAACCAACCTTGTAATCCACTTTCCTCCATGAATTCGAGCAAGAAGATGGTCCAAGCTTACCTAGATTCTCCTTAGACATTCTCCTCTATTCCTAAGCTCTGCCTTAGTCGGTCCAAGCAAGGTGATAAGTGATAGGAGAAAGGAAACATTGCCTTTAGTTGCAAGGGAAAGATATATATATGTACTTTGGGGTTATTTCCAACATAAGGACAACTAATTCTCCATTTCTCATATAGGTCCCTACTTTCTTCTTTGAACGTCCCTTACACTTATTTCTAAAGAAAAACTCCTTCTTAGACCAAGAACTAAAGGCAAATAGGTCAACTTATCACTAAGGTGCACATATATAAGGGTCCCCTTACTTATAACTTGGTAATTTAATTACAAAGTGTTCCTTATTGTGTGATTATTCAAATAAAGTTCCCCCTTCATCATTATTACTCTAAATGATGCCAAGGGTCATAAAAGATATTATAGAAGGTGTATTTTACAATTTGCACCCCACATTTTGGGTAAATTGCATTTTACACCAAAATTAGGGTTTTAAGTACAAGGATTGCTCCACAAGCTGCATCTCAGTGCCCAAGCTTGGGGAATCCATCATACTTCATCATATTTATTATTATGATGTCTCAAAATCAAAGGAACATCTTAACATGTGTAATTTACAAGTTAACCCTTCTAATTGGGTAAATTGCACATAGGTCCCTGTATTACAAAACAATACTACAACATTGTTTAAAAAGGACAGAAAATGGAAACTTATGTTCCTCAGGCGCTTTAATTACATGCCACAAGATAATCACAAGTATCAAATTACATAATTAAGCAAAACACCTAGGGTTAGTTCATAACCCAGGTCAGGGATGTTACAGAAGATGTACTTCAAGCTCCTGCCAATGGTAAAGTGAGGCCTCTGCCCTTGCTTGGTGACTATTGTGATGGCACTCTAGACCTTTGCTGTGATTGAGGTGATAAAAACCTAGTATTCTTGAAGCCTCCAGATGATTTCCCTTTAACTTGTGCCAATCTATTCTTGGTGTTAACTTCACGCTTCTCTATCACAGAGCACTCTATCCTCCTTACAGACTCAACAAAGGTGGCAAACCGCTCTCGATTCTCCAACACAGACACTGTCATTGTCATCTCATTACTTAAAACCTTCTCAAATGGTTTGAGATCCTCTCCTTGTCTATTGTTGCCATGTGAGGACAAAACCTCAAAAACTCCATGCACTTGTCCTTATACTCATTGATCATCATCGATCCCTACCGGATCCGCTCGAACTATGAGATCTTCTTGTCCAGATATGTATCTGGGAAGTATCGGCTCATGAACTCCCACCGAAAGTCTTCCCAACTAATAACCACTCCATGCCTCTTTTCCTTCTCAATGACCCAGCACTACCCTTCAGTAGGTAAACTACGTCCTTCAACTTATCCTCTTTAGGGATATTTAGGATCTTAAAGGCCTTCTCCAGCTCTGTCAGCCACATATCAACATCTGTCAGGTCTTTCATACCCACGTACTCCAATGCTCCAACACATCGCAACCTCTCAAAGGTCTTCCCAGAACCCTGGGATTCCACATTGGGAATAGTTGCCCTTACTTGAGGTATGGGAACTCTACCCGCCATATGCGAAATCGTGGCCATGAATTGTCCAAACATGGACTGAAAAGTAGGATTGTCCATGGTTGCTGGGTCAAACTAAGGCACTTCAAGTTCTCCATGTACTCTTTCTTGCCTCATGGCACCACCTCCTCATGTAGAAACACTGCTCTCTGCATGTTCTTCATGTTCTCCAGACATATCTTCTTCTTCTTCTGCATACGCAAAAGCTACGATTAGATATACTATATAACACAAGAACAAACACAACCCGAGTCCCATGTCCTTGTAGACTCAAAGAACCTAGAGCTCTGATACCAACTAAGTTGTGACACACCAATCACACCAAAGTGAGATCACTCAAAACCAAATGCGGAACTACCAACTAACACCCACATTACCAGAAAACAAGATAACTTCAAATCGATTACATGCTATCATCTCAAGCGGAAACATATACATCAAGGTCCACAGACTGTGCCATCTGTATCACATATCATACCATAAAGCTATACACTTTACTATACAATGGCCATCCTACCATAACCTGAAACCTATTACAAGGATAACCTATCCACACACACACACACACATATATATATATACATATACATATATATATATATACATATATATACATATATATGTATATATATATATATATATATATATATATATATATATATATATATATATATATATATATATATATATATATAAGCCCTACATGTACAACCATGGCTTACTGCTAAAAACCTCATATCGATGTACAACATCTACAAAACACCCCCATGGATATGAGAGCACATGGATTACACAAATGAATCTACTATAAAACACTAGTAGCATATCCAATCTTCAACAACTACCGATCTCCTTGCTGCTCTTCCCCAACTGCACAATCTCTACCATGTCGTGCATGATCACCTAAAAGATGGGGAAACCCACGGGGTGAGACCAACATCCTAACAAGAGATATAACTCTCCATCAACATCTATTATAAACATAGATAGATATATAGCAGGTTAAGCACTAAAAGTAGATTCAACTAAATGAGTAATTAAAAATTGATAATGTAGATCAAGCAAGTTAAGCAACTACAACTGATCAGGAGAACATCATATACTTTTAGAAGGAATATGAAGAACATGTATAACCATTACTAACTAAACAATATAAGAAACAAAGCAAGACATCAACCAAGGTGAGTTGCATTTAGCCCAAAGAAGATATACTACACGATTGTATTATGTCTTTTATTATGCCCTGAGGATTTGAGTCGTACCACTCAAATCCAACTGACCACTACTAAGTCAAAATCAATGCCAAACAAGATCTAAGGAAGAGCCAAAATCTAGGATCTCACCTCCTCCTCCGGGTCAGTATGAGAGACACTGTAGAGACATAATAGTAACTGCCACCAACAAAATATAGTCAAGCTAAAAACACCTATCCCACCTTGGTGCAGGTCATGATGCTAGTCACTAGGGTATGGAACCCTGCCGCTGAGGTACCATTACAAGTGTCCTCCAAAATCACATCACATAATATAATCACGAAGACACAACCACAACCATTCTCAAAACACTTGGGATCTAGATGGCAAGGATATTCTCCAAGCACCCTGCATACTCAACCATATGCTCCAAGTTTCCCGTGGAAAGTATTATTTCACCATCCAACAAGTTTTGAGAATGGATGAATCTATGGCACATGGCAACTACATAATTAGGGTTCACTTGGTTAGTTATTCCATTTGAGCATCTTTTATAGTGCATCAATCAAGTTACAATGTACAAATCCTAAACAGATTCTACAAAGATAATGCCAGATTGTAACACTCAGAATATATAAGACATCTTAAGCATAAATATAATCACATCACCTCATCAAATATCTCACTGCCATATACACCATTATCACATCACCATAGGATAACAAATCCATCATCACAACATTAGAGGATATCACCTCAAAATAGGCACTAAGACATCACTAAGGTCATTAGACCATTCTCATAGTTCCTATAAGAGAGCATTATCATTATATAACCATGCCTCATAAAGGCTCATAATCACCATATTTGTGTTAGACACATGACACCACATTAATCATTAGTAATGATTCTCATTCAACCTACAAATTAGGCTACAATAAGGAGAGAGAGGAATACTTCATTACATGCTAGTCACTTAAGAAAGATAAACATTACATCATGCACTCAATGATTAGGGTCAAGATTTCTCATAGTTAGCCAATTAGGGTTTCCATAACAACACTTAACCTTATACCCTAAATGTCATCACTTCCCACATTTTTAGAATTCATTAGATTAAGCATCATAACCATAACCAAATGATCATTAAACCAGCTAAGTGTAGAGACCATGTGAGCTAACATTACCTCTTGTGACCACTAGGAACCAAATTCTCTAGAAACCACTAGGGTTAGGGAAAACCATAGCGACCATCAAAACACCTACACTCACATGTATTGAGACCAACACATGTAGAGACCATCCGCATGTAGAAACCAAGAAAAGTTTAAACATGTGTAGCGACTACAAGAGAAACTAGGTTTAGGGTTTGTTGTGACCAAACCACCATAGCCTAGGGACCATCCATCAAACCATGATCATTTTGAATGAAACAAGAAAATCATCGCAAGCATAGAGACCAAAACAGATTAGGGTTAAGGTTTTTTGCGACCAAACCACCCTAACGACCATAGATCAAAAGATCATTGTGACCATTAAGGTTAACCTATATAGTGACCACCGTGGAACAAGAACCATAACGACCACATACTCTAAAACAAGTGGTGTAACATCAAGAATCCAAAGCGTCCAAGATGTAAACCTCATGAAGAAGAATATCAGAACCCTAAAATTCGATCATCAACATAGAAGAAAGCTAAACCATGAATCAAGGAAGAGGGAAAACAAAGTTCCATCACCAAGGTATCCAAAAACTTTCATCATCAAGAAGTAAAAGGATCCATGATCATGAGAAGAAACTAAATGTTAAACATTTACATGCAAAACCAACATCTCCACGGTCATTAAGATCTCAGGTACAAAAACTAGGATTAAAAGAAAGAGTTAATTTATGCAAAGATTTCATCATAATATTAAACTTTAATTCAAGATATCGTCACCTAGAATCTTAAATTCACATTTTAAGGATAATATAACATGCATGCAAGATTATGTGTAACTATAGAAGAGGGGAAAGTTATATAACCCACCTTGAGGTGAAGGTCAACTTCAAATGCCAAGAAGCTCCAAGAGAGAGAACAAACATCAATCTTGGATCAACTCCACGACCAAGCAAGATCACCTCAAGAGAAGAAGATAAAACCAAGGTCAAAGAAAACCAAAGAGAAAAGGGTGTACACCCTTGGCCAAAAAAGAAAGGGTAAAGGGGAGGTCTTCATCTCACTCAGGTACTACCATCGGAGAACCATGGATTCGACCTCTATTGAAGAGAAGTTTCTCAAGATAGCCACCATGGAGAACCATAGTCTTGACTAGGAGAAGTAAAGGAGGGTAGGGTTCAAGAAAAGGAGATCAAGAAGGTTAAACCACTTACCAAGCACAAACATAACCAAAGGATCAATAAAGGAAGATGCTCCAATCCTAGATCACCACATGCAAGGGGAAAACGACCACCTTTTTCAAGCTCAACACCTTCACTTGCACTACCAAGAACAAGGCCGAACTCCAAGCAAGAAGGGAGAAAGAAGAGGGAGCAAAAAAGGTTACTTGCATGAAAAAGAAGGGGTATAAGTATCCAAGGGTACGAGAGAGGTGAGGGATATGAGATGTCAAGATACTTTAACCTCCAAGGGCACTTGTCCCTCAAAAGCATTGACCATGCAAGTAATCAAGATATGCATTCACCAAAGATCATTTAAACTAAGGTCATGTAGCGACCAGTTGGTCCACTACACCCTTTCAGTAGAAACAAAACCAAAGGTCATCATGGTAGATACCGCTACCCATGACACCCAAAGCAAAGGGTTGCAACACATCAACACAAGACAAAGCATTTCAACCAAGATCAAGGACAAGGCATATGGGTCGCTAAAAAATACAACCAAGAAGCATTTCGGTTGCAACACTCTCAAGCAACACAAAGTACATCATGCGCTACTAAAAAAGGATCATCAACATGGTCGATACTACCACCAACTCATTCATCCATGCAAACCATGCAAACCCTAACATCAACACATGATGCCACCTCATCAACCAAAGTTCAACAAGGCACCTCTATGGATCATTCTCTCTCTCATGATGCTAAAATGTAGGAGGCACAACCAACATGTGACAAATTGCAATATGAACCCTCAACATGGGTAAATTGCAACTTGGTCCAAAACAAACACACATATAGCATAACTAGCTCAAACATCACCCAAATTGGACCAAATTGAAAACATAAATGTGTCACATGTTATTAAAGCATATCAAGAGATTATATTAAGGTTTAATAATATTATTAAGCAAAGCAAGCAAGATTAAGCACTAATCCAGGTCAGGGGTCTTACAACGAGTAATGGTAAAATGTCACAGAATCATTATGGCTAGAAAGCCAAATGCGTGAGTATTTGAACATCGATCCTAAAATGAGGCGCATAACATATGCATGAATAAAGCGACAAACACCAATTAATATGAGACAAAAAAGCATAAAAGAATGTTAAACTAATACCTGACAAGATCTTAGGTCAACCATGTATATTCCATTTGCATGTCATTATATATCATCTGAGGAAGAGTAAATTATCAAAAGTGCAAAAGTGACAATGATTGCATGAGAGTAATAGTGTACATGTTACCTAAAATCATGATATGGGTACACATTAGCAAAACTATGTTGAGGACACTGCACAAACATAAAAAATCGTAGGTTTAAGAAAACATTTATTGCTTGGTAAAAAATAATGTTATAAAGGAAGAAACAACATTTAAAAACTTTATTATTAACATACAAGCATATTTTTATGTTTATTTCCATTATACCAACAATATTATAAGGCCTTTGACCAAATCCTCAAAGTAAAGGGTCCATGAGGGTGCTCAAGATTATCTATCCTATTTCAACATGAGGGACTACAAGACTAAATGTCAAGAGTTGACCCTAATCGTAAGGGACCTCAAGACCATAGATAAGAGGTAATCCTTGTATCAAACATGGTATGACCTAGCTTGATAAGTCAAGCAGGCCAATTGACCTTGTGTCCTTACTCTGACAATACATGCAAGTGCACAAGGTTGTATAATGAACTTCTATCATTATGTTTTCAAGTTTTTTTAACATAAATAGTCAAGACCAAAACATAGTAGTCATAGGAAACATGTATCTCAAACAAGTATATTAAGCCAATCATTTAAAATAAACATATATAGAAGCAATTTTCAATACTAGTAGTCTGATTAATAGAAGGATAAAGCGTACCTTGATTATGAGCATTGATGTCATAATTTAATTAGAGACAGATGACTTAGATATTTTAAAAGAGTCCAAAGAGTTCCTGACATTACAAGCAAGTGTGACTAGATTAACATCACAAGAATTGGATCATCTTAAACATATTTATCAAGGGTGGATGTTTCACTTAATCTAAGTTTCATTTTGCTCAATGATCAATTTTGACATATCCAATGTTTATGCAATATTCATTATCTAGATACATGTTACATCACACATCATTCATAGCTTAGGGTGAAACTTCCTAACAAGACTAGAGATTTCAAAATTAGATTTTCATCATCTTAATAGAAAAATCATAAGATTTGAATAAGCTTTAAGCCTTATCCATCATAACATCAATTTTAGCCATATTGAGTCATTTTCATACAAGGTAGTCAACATTAGAGTAAACATGAGATCAGTCTTGATTTACTATCATAAAGATCAACAAGTTACTATTTTGAAGACATAAAATAGCTCATGTGACCATTAGGGTGAGACTTGCACAAGATTAGATATCCAATTGTGCAGCATGCACATTAGGTCACATTTCATGTCATGACTAGGTCCCTTAGTCATAATAGTGAGAAAGATTGTTCCATAAGGAATTTAGGTATTTAAAGGATATAAAGCTATTGATTATAACAAACATGATTATTTGGGGTGCATAAAATCAAGTTGAGTGTCAATTTAATGATCATTACCATTAAAGTTCATATATTACATATTTCATGGTTCATTTCATAGCTTAGGGTCATAAAAGGGGTTGAACATGAGAAAGTTCTAATAATATAATTAATACATTATAATTTACCAATTAGGATCATAAAAAAATTAGGAGGTCATAATACGATCAAGGTTGAGCATTAATCATGCAAAATGAGTTCAATTATATGCCATTTTCAACATAATAAGGGAAATGACTGGAATTTGACTCTAAAACTTGATTCATTGGATAGATCTCATTGGGTAGATAATTTCCATATATAATATGTCCCATTTTGACTTACAAATGATTTAATACAAATTTTGCAAGATTCCATACATTTCAAGTAAGAGAGAGAGTGGGGGGAGATATATGACGCAATTTTACCGCGCGTATAAACGCAAGTGAACGCGTCGAGTAGTACAGGCCTGTGTGAGGCCCGAGTCAAACTCAAGGATACGTGCAATCGTCGGGGACTCCTACTAACTACTCGCTATCAGCTACACCGATTAACAAGTTGAGAGTTGTTATTAAAAATAAAATAAAAATAAAAACAAAATAAAAGAAGCAATCGATTAAATGTTGATTTAATCAATTCAAAGGGGTATCTTTAGGTTTGCGGTTTCACCGCGAGTTTTCATTGTATTAGATTTTATATAATGCCTCAATTTTATCTCTCTATCCGGGTAGTGGCCTGAAAATAGAATTGCCCACTGTCGTGGTGCAATTCACTACCTAAGTCTAGGTTGGTTCGACCGTCGTAGTAACCTATACCCTAAACTAGGTGCATTATAAACGACCTCTCGGTATCCACCATTAATCTTACACCGCCTTGTTCAAGGGATTTTCCAATTAATGTAAATTCCGTCTCTTTTCAGCTGTTAATCCTTCTTTCAAAGTGATTAAGGGCATTAGATTATTATTATGGTGATCAAGCATAACAATATATTGAGAACACGAAACTATACCACAGATTTAAGAGATAAGATATGAATTACTATTATAAAATCGTCATACAATGAATCCCCGGGCTACTCCCGGTCCTAAAGATAAAGGGGATTAGCCCCACATGTTCATCTCAAGCAAGTACATGGTAGAGATAGGGGAAATCATATGAAGAACGTGAAATGAGAAGTGAAACCCTTGAACGAAGAAGAACCGGTTGATCCTCTGCGTAGAACACGTGCTCTCCCGCCTTCCGGTGGTGGAATCCGTCTTCTCCTGTGTCCGGATCAACTGGTATGAGCTTCTGGCCTCCGTTCTCCTCTCTACCCCTCCTCGGTACTCGTGCAATGGCTAATCCGATGATCCTCTCGCTGGGGGCGCCGTCATTAGGTATATCTCCCTTATTAGGTTGCTAATTAACCATGGCCGTCTGATTAAGATCATTCTGAATCAAACTCATTTCTGACGGTGTCGATACCATCGACTCGGGTCGATGGTATCGACCATGCACTGATCGGCCGACTCTCTTTCCTTTTCTTCTATCGCGACCAATACCGACTCGATACCATCGACTCGGGTCGATGGTATCGACATGCATAGGTGTCAGTTTTATCTTTAAGCATCGTTGTAGCTCCATTAGTCGATAGTATCGACCATCATGTCGATAGTATCAACTCCTTCCTCACCATCAACCTGATGGTAGCTCGATACCATCGACTTCCCTGTCGATGGTATCGACTCTTTGCTGATACTCGAGGCTGGCAACTTGTGGTCCGGTCGATGGTATCGACTTCCGTCGATGGTATCGACGGAAGTAGATACTTGTTTTCCCTGAAATTCAAATACAAAACCACATAAATTCACACAAATAACAATATTTTGATCATTAATGCTCAGAACAATGAAATAAAGGGGATTTGACATAAAATAGTAGCAAAGACCAAAGTGGATGAATTATGCAACATTAACCATAAAAATGACTAATAAAAGCATAAAACACATATCAAACAAGTCTATAAATGCGACTCAAAATCACCGCATCAAACTCCCCTAAGCTTGAACGTTGCTCGCCCTCGAGCAACTAATCCTTAGAATAGAATTGCTAATGTCAACTGAAGAACAACACACCACAACCAACATCCCATATAACTCCCACCGGACATTCACATACCGACCCTCTCTAACCACGGAATGGTAATTACCCTGAAGGCGACAGTAATCATCCATAAAAGAAATTGACCTCAAAACTGATGAACACTATCACATAAGGCAGTTAACATAATAAAACTCGTCGGTTCAGACTTGGTGCATCTTGTGATCTCCTATACTACGTTGCTCGCCCTAACTACCATCTATATGGAAGCAGTTCTCCTGATATACCTTAGTGAGGAGAAATTCACGGTGGCCTACCAATCCGAGCAACGATTGGATGAAGATGGGTGGTTCATGGAAGAAAGTGGAAGTATTATACAGTTTCAACATGCATACAACAAAAATGTCCTAAATGATGCAAATGCACATGAAAAATGACCTAATGCCTAAAATTGGGTGGAATGATGCATGTACTAACCATCCACCTCAAAACAAGATGGACATCTAATTAAGATACATCATGTACTCAGTTATCTTGAATTGCAGGTGATTTTATGTTCCTTTCTCCTTCTTATTCTTGTTGCTTCTACATAACTCTTTTCTTCTTCTTTTTTTCTTTTTCTTCATTATGCAGATTTTTCAGATTTTTCTCTTTTTTTTAACAAGCCCTTATATCCATGATTGACAAGAATACTTATCAGGCTTATCTTTTCTGCATAGCTCAATTATTTGCACTATTTAGAAGGTATAGAACATTTTAATTCACCATTAAAGAATAAATGAGGTACATGACATACTTTATGCATGAAAATTATGAATGCAACTACATGGCATGCACCTAAGGGTAATGTGCATGTATCACTATTCTAATTTTTTTCTTTCTTTTTATGCAAAACTTATGGAATTAAATTCAATGCATGACCTATCTATATGTCATGTTGTCAAAGAAGTTAAAACTGTAAAGTACTTCCAATTCCTATGGTGGATTGTAAAAAGCAAAGAGGTGGGAAGATCACAAGACTAGCTGACTGAACCTTAGAAAGATATTATGTATCCCTCCTTACTGACATGTGTCGTAGTTAGGAGGTTTTTCTCTCTTACATCCAATTAGAGTCTCATTACCATTTGGTCAATTTAGGCTCAAACAACCATTTCTGTCCACTTTCATGAATCATTAGGAGTATAGTTGTGAAATTTTGTTTTAAAGTTGACAAAACCAATCATTTTTGTAGGATATGTGCCCAAGGTTAAACAAGACAAGCCTTCCAAACACACAAAAATTTTAAATTTCCCTTAATTTTCCCATGCATAATTAATGAGATGACACAAACTTTATGACATCCACAATTACACTAGATAGCATGTGGATCCTACAAAAACTAAAATTGCAAGAAACAAATAACAAGAACAAAAACAATAAAGTTCAAAACTAAAAACAATAAAAGATAAAGTTGTTCCAACTACCCCCAAGCTTGAATTTGACTATGGCCTCATAGTCAAAAACAAACTTAAAGATTGGAACAGTGATACAAGATCACCCATGTGGTGGTGGAGGCAGGTACTACGGCGCCGTGGGGTCCCAAGACGGGTACTGCCCCTGAAAAGAAGGATCATACTGGGGCATCGGAGGAGGTTGTGGATACCCCCCAAAATAGTTTTGGCTCCAGTAATGATCATAAAATGGCTGCTGCTGCATCTCCATCCTGTTCATCCGATCATGCATGAATTGTTGATTGTCGAGGATGAGACGCTCATTTTCAAAGATAGCTCGTTGATTGTCCAGAAGCCGGTTCGTAGTGTCATGAATACCGGCATAAGTCTCGGTATGATGCTGCTGCGTCTGCTGTATATTTTGCAACATAGCATACATACCCTACATGGAATAGGCATCCTCACTTGGCTGCGAGGGCGGTGGTGGTGGCGGCGTAGGCTGTGATGATGAAGATGCACCCGGATGCATCTGAGGTTGCTTCCATGGTGCCACTCGTGCTCGAAGAGGTGTAAAGGCCTCCTCTTCCTCCTCAGCCTCGTCGTCATTTCCGTCATTGCCACCGTCATTTCCGCCTTCCTCATCAGAGTTGGCGATGGCTATGATTGGCCACCGGAAGTGTTGCGCCCCTTCGATGTCGAAGATCGGATCAGGCAACGAGCACTCCTGATAGGCGTGGTTGACGTGGCAATGCGCATACGCCAAACCATCTCGAAGAAGTAGGAGATTGGACCGGTGCAAATGTTGCAAATTCACCTTGATCCTAGTAGATAGAGGAGTGAGCGACTGTAAATTCAAGCCGAGGTATGAAGCCAGCTTGGTGATGAGCCCGCCGAAATGAATCAGTGCTTTCCTCGTACTCCTCTTCACCGCCAATACGCTCTGTAGAAAGAAGGCACCCCAATTGCACTCTTGACGCTTCAGGAGCTTATACAAGAAGAAAAGATCTGGCTCCTGAAATTTTCTAAGGGATAGATCACCCCTAGCAAACAGCGTCGAACAGAGCATCCGGTGCAGTATCCGGACGAAACGGTTTAGGGTTTAGGGTTTAGGGTTTAGGGTAGTATCTGGTGCAGTATCCGAACAGAGCATCCGGTGCAATATCCGGTGCAATATCTGTGACATTGTGGTAGCTCACCGACTTTCGTTGCGGCACCGTTACCAGCTCGGCAAAAATCGCATCGTAGTCGGTGCGATTGTCCGGCCGCTGGTAATCATGTTGTGAGTGATGCCAATTGAAGATCACATTAAACTGCCGGAGGGTGATGGTGTAGTCGATGTTGAACAGCCGGAACGACACCCGACCCTTTATCCACTCTCGGTCAGTGGCAACAACGTCGTTGGGCACGACGCAGACGTCCAATGACGCCATGAACTCTGCCACCAATTCCTTGTATGTAGGCCACTCGCCGAAGAATGGCTGCCCATCTGCATGGAATTCTAGCTCGTCAGGTCTTCGGGGTGTGTGGCGCGCCTGTCCCTTAAGAACGTAGGCCAAGTTGGCCTGGAACCCCAAGTCGTAGATCAATTTCTGTTTGACATAACGGGTTGGCTCTATCTTCCTCTTTAAGATCTCCTCGTAGATCTTCTTCACCTCCGCAGATGGATGAATTAGTCGCGGGCGCGAAACCGATGCAGGAGGAGGTGGCACGAACTTCGGGATATCCACCGGGTTCACACGTGAAGATGACGCGCCAGCTCCATGCACCATGTTTGCGACGAGAAATGGGGATCAGAAAGAGAGCTCGGTGAAGATTGTAGAGTTTAATCTCCGCTCGATGAAGACCTTCGCTCGGTGCTGCTCGTCGTGGGGGTAGGACGGCTCTGGAACTCGCTCGACACAAGTTGAGGAAGATTGCACTGAAGGTGTGATGTCATCTGACGTCAATCCTCTTCTTAAATAGATGTTGCCGACGTCACTGTTGACCCGTCGATACCATCGACGCGAGTCGATGGTATCAACACTTATCGATGCTATCCGCCCCCTCGCTGCTATCGACGGTCGTCGATGGCTGGATCTTGAAACCCGGATCGCTGACGTGTCGATACCATCGACATGGGTCGATGGTATTGACGCTGCACCCGGATTGACCATCTTAATGCCACGATCGCCGTTGATTTGTTCGTGCGGATCGGTGACGTGGATGGTCGATACCATCGACGCGAGTCGATAGTATTGACTTTTCTGATTAGGGTAAATCCTCGCAAGACCGGCCGTCGCCTTTTTCACTTGAAGGTGTCGATACCATCGACACGCCCGTCGAAGGTGTCGATACCATCGACACGCCCGTCGATGGTATCGACTTTCCTGAGTCGATTTCTTCTGTAAATCTTCAGAGATCTCGATGGTATCGACTGGCATGTCGATACCATCGACCTTGTCTTGGTGAGCAACCTGTTGGTGGGTCGATACTATCGACGCAATGCGATTTTGGTAGCCGCCAACCTGTACCACGGTCGATACCATTGACCAGTGTGTCGATGGTATCGACTCTGCCTTAGCCTGCACAAGAACCAAACCGATCACGATATCTTTTTAATACTAATAACTAAGTAAAAACAAATTAAACTACGAATGTAAATGAACTAAACTAAGGTACCAATGGTTGGGTTGCCTCCCAACAAGCGCCCTTATTTAACGTCTTAGGCTAGACGACTTTTGGGCACCTCAAGCATCCAAAAGTGAAATGAGTGTTACCTCATTCACCTTCCTCTTGTAATTTATTCCAAAATACAACTTTAACCTCTGTCCATTCACCAAAAATGTGGTCTCACCATCACGCACCAAGATTGCGCCGTGTGGTTTTACCTCTTCTACCACGAACGACCCACTCCACCGGGATTTGAGCTTCCCGGGATGCAACTTCAGTCGTGAATTGAACAACAATTCACTATCTCCTTTCTTGAACGTGCGCAACTGGATGTGGTGATCGTGGATTAACTTGGTGCACTCCTTGTATATCCGTGAGTTCTCGTATGTCGTCATCCGTAGCTCATCCAACTCATTCAATTCAAGCAATCTCTTCCTCCTCGCTCCATCGTAACTCAAGTTGAGCCTTCTAAGCACCCAATGTGCTTTGTGCTCTAACTCTACTGGTAAGTGGCAAGCCCGACCATACGCTAACCTAAAAGGCGTGGTGCCTATAGGTGTTTTGTACGCCGTCATGTACGCCCACAATGCATCCGGAAGTAAGGCACTCCAATTCTTCCTCGTGGACGCCACCGTACGCTCCAAAATCTTCTTAATTTCGCGATTGGAGAATTCCACCTGTCCTTGAGTTTGCGGGTGATATGGGGTACCTAGGTTATGTTTTACCCCATATTTCTTCAACAATGCCGAGAACTTGTGATTCTTAAAGTGCGTACCCCCATCACTGATGATCATTCGAGGCACTCCAAACCTACAGAAAATATTTTCTTTTACAAATATGCACACTACAGAAGAATCATTAGTCCTTGTGGGTATTGCTTCTACCCACTTTGACACATAATCTACAGCTAGAAGAATATATAAATTCGAATTCGAGGACACAAAGGGTCCCGTGAAATCTATACCCCACAGGTCAAATACCTCCACCTCTTGGAACACATTTAGGGGCATCTCCTGTCTCTTTGAAATATTACCTGCTCGTTGGCAGGAGTCACATTGACTTACAAACTCGTAGGCGTCTGGAACAAGGTTGGCCAATAAAGGCCACTCTCCAGAACTTTAGCTGCCGTACGATAGCTCGCATGGTGTCGTCCCGTAGGTAGTGTGTGGCAATGACAGAGAACACTCTCGTACTCCACCTCAGGCACACACCTGCGTAGGATGCCATCCCTGCATTGCTTAAGAAGAATCGGGTCATCCCAAAAATAATATCGTAAAGAATGGAAAAATCTTTTCTTCTCTTGATATGACCAATCTTCCGGGATGATCCCGCAAGATAAATAATTCACAATCTCAGCGAACCAAGGGTCTTCAGAATTAACTTTCAAAATCTGTTCATCCGAAAATGTCTCGGTTATGGGTATATGTAAATTTTTTTCATCCACCCTCTCTAACCTAGACAGATGATCCGCCACAACATTTTCAATCCTAGGTTTGTCCTTGATTTCGATGTCAAATTCTTGTAAAAGCAAAATCCACCTAATTAATCTAGGCTTTGCATCTTTTTTCTCCATTAAATATTTAATTGCGGCATGGTCAGTCCAAATGACTACTTTAGATCCAACTAAATATTGCCAAAATTTTTTAAAAGTGAAAACAACGGTGAGTAATTCTTTTTCAGTAGTTGTATAATTTAATTGGGCGTCATTCAAAGTTTTTGAAGCGTAGAAAATCACGGCGGGTTTATTGTCCACCCGCTGCCCTAACACGGCTCCTACTGCAAAATCAGAAGCGTCACACATGAGTTCGAACAGTTTAGTCCAATCCGGCGTTTGAACAACCAACACAGAAATCAGTTTCTCTTTCAACACATCGAACGCATGTAGACATTTGTAATTTAAATCAAATACAGCGTCTTTCTCAAGCAGTTCAGATACAGGTTTCGTGATTTTTGAAAAGTCTTTTATAAACCTACGATAAAATCTGGCATGTCCCAAGAAACTCCTTACCCCTTTAACCGAATTGGGTGGGGGTAACTTGGAAATAACTTCAATTTTTACCGGATCCACCTCTAAACCTTTGCTAGACACCTTGTGTCCTAGCACTATCCCCTCAGTCACCATCATGTGACATTTTTCCCAGTTGAGGACCAAATGTGTGTCCTCGCAGCGCTGTAAAACTTTATCCACATTATAGAGACATTCATCAAACGATGCACCATACACCGAAAAGTCATCCATAAACACCTCAAGACAGCGTTCTACCATGTCAGAAAAAATAGCGAGCATACAACGCTGGAAAGTCACAGGTGCATTGCATAAACCAAAAGGCATTCGGAGATACACGAAAGTACCATAGGGACAAGTGAAAGTAGATTTCTCTTGGTCCAAAGGATCAATTGAAATATGGTTGTACCCCGAGTATCCGTCAAGAAAACAGAAGTGCGATCGGCCGGCAAGACGCTCTAGAATTTGATCGATAAAAGGTAAAGGAAAGTGATCCTTTAGTGTAGTGGCATTCAGACGGCGGTAATCAATACAAACTCGCCACTCGGTTACCAATCGGGTGATGACAGGTTCATTTAAAATATTTTGGGTGACAGTAATTCCCCTCTTTTTAGGGACTACCTATGTGGGACTCACCCATGTCGAGTCTGATATGTCATAAATGATACCTGCAACAAGAAGTTTAATAACCTCCTTCTTCACAACCTCCATCATGCTTGGATTGAGACGTCGTTGAGGTTGGATCATGGGCTTGGCTCCCTCCTCGAGCCGAATCTTATGCTGACATAATGTAGGGGAAATCCCCTTGATATCTGCAACGGACCACCCAAAAGCTCCCCGGTGGTTTTTGAGCACTATCAACAATTGTTGCTCCTCTTCCGCACTCAAATAAGTAGAAATGATCACATGTAACTTGTCTTCCTCAGCTAGAAAGACATATGTGAGATGCGGTGGCAGCAGCTTTAATTCTAACTCCAGCGGGAAGATCAGAGATGATTGAAGCGGCGGGGGCAGTTCACCTAGATCTTCATAATGCCTCGCATAGAAGCATGGAAACATCTGAAGCATTTTGGCGCACTCCTTGAGTGGTTTTCTCCGCATCCAATCATGTGTAATATTTACCAAGTAAGCCTCCAATGGTAATTCAGGATATGCATCAAAAACAGAAATTGCAATGACATCATCTTCCATAGAAGGCGGAATGTCCTCATCCTCATCATTAGGGAACCCTACCGCTTTACACAGAGATACTAACTTAGTATTTTCCATGATGTCCACAGCCAAGGTTCCATTGTCCACTTTGCTCATCACATGAGCAATGTCCAGAAATGGCTTCCCAAGACAGAGTGAAATATTATTATCCAGATGTTTTACCACACGGTATTGTTCCTTTGCTTTAGACGACACAGTACTAGAGGGCATGACCATCTCAAATCGGTCATCGACTATACCCAAGGTCAAACGACCTCTCCCCATCTCTAAAATCATGTCGGCTGTAGCTTGGAAAGGACGTCCAAGTAATAGCTCGTTGCCATGTTCATCCTGCATCTCCATGACTACAAAATCTGCTGGAAAAACAAATCTGTCCACTTTAACTAACACATCTTCACAGATTCCATATGGCTTTACCACCGAGTTGTCTGCTAATTGAATAGTCATGTTGCTTGGCCGTGACTCCTTCAATCCCATTTTTTTGAATGTAGAAAGGGGCATCAAGTTGATGCTTGCCCCTGAGTCACATAATGCTTCACCAAATTTGATTTTTCCAATATAACAAGAAATGTTAAAGCAGCCTGGATCTTGCCTCTTTGGCGGCAAAGTGCCCATGATGAAGGCACTCACTTGCTCTTTGAGCACGACAACTTTTGTGTCTGGAATTTTCCTCTTCTTAGTAATGACGTCCTTTAGAAAT
This sequence comes from Alisma plantago-aquatica, assembly GCA_963693085.1. Classification (NCBI taxonomy): domain Eukaryota; kingdom Viridiplantae; phylum Streptophyta; class Magnoliopsida; order Alismatales; family Alismataceae; genus Alisma; species Alisma plantago-aquatica. Next base: position 758,177,355 of record OY856411.1, read on the forward strand.
TTCCCGTAAGACGGGATTTTCTCAATGGCTTCCAGTAGAGGGATATTGACTGAAAGCTTCCTGAAACTATCTAACAACTTCTTAAATTGCGCATCTACCTTCCTTGCCTTGGCACTGTTTGGATACGGGACCGGGACCGCTTGTGCCCTTTGATGAGGTGGCACATAGGGTGTCCTTTTCTGAAGTCCTTCCTCCTCTGCAATCGGGTCTTAAGTAGAATCCACAACTGTATCATTGACTGATTCTGTGATCGGCGGTGCGGGCTGCTCCTCATTGGCTTCACCTTCTACTTCAGCTTGTGGTGTGCTTGTCTCCTCGGCCCTTGGATTTAACAATTTCTTACCGCTTCTGAGCAAGATGGCTTTTGCCTACTGGTTTCCCCCTGGAACATTAGTATTTCCCGGAAAACCTTGTTGTGCCAGTTTCTTCAAACTGGCTATCTCTGCTGCCATCTGTGCCATAGATGTTTCAATGGTCCTCATTTGCGCCCCATGGCTCTCCCGTGTCTGCCCGAATTGGTTCATGAACTCCCCTTGTTGCTTTATCTAGCTGGCCAAAAGTAGCCATGAGTTCTTGGTTCTGCTTTATAACTTGATTGAGCAGATCTGTGCTCTTGTCCTCCACAACTGGCTGGGGATTAGCATCCGGATCCTGCAAAAAGTTATTAGGATCCTTCCAGGAAAACTTCTTGTCTTTTCTCCATGAATAGTCGTTGTTCCTATAACCTGGCTGCTGCCTCATAAATTTCACTTGAGCCTCATCCTCAGACTCATTATCCTCCTTTGCAAGCAATTTTTTTGCAAGAAGATCCATCTTCTCATTCAGTTCTTTTATTGCCTTAGATTCTCCTACTGCTCGGACCTACTCCACGACACCTCTTTTGCCCCATGATTGTTTCCTAGCCATGTTCTTTAATATCTCCCAACACCTGGTGTCCGTGTTGTTCAAAAAGAATCCTGACCCAGCTGAATCAAGGTTGCTCCTATCGTGCTCAGAGAGAGAAAATAGAAGATCTTTACCTGTGTTTCTTTATCCAGCCCGTGATGCGGGCACCGTCTCAACATGACCTGAAACCTCTCCCAGGTCTCGGAATATGTCTCACCTGCCTGTTGGGTAAAGTTATGAATCTTCCTGATCATGTCGTTGGTCTTCTCAGGAGGAAAGAACCTCTCAAAGAAAACCTCCACCATATGGTCCCAGGACTCCACAAACTCATCATCTAAATTGTGTAGCCATTCTCACGTGGCTCCTGCCAATGAACTCGGGAAAAGCTTAAGATAAAGTGCATCCTGTGGAAACCTGTCGATTTTAACCATGTCACTGTTCTCAACAAACTGACTTATGTGCGCGACGGGGTCCTCATTCTTGAGCCCATGAAAAGCATTGGACTTCACCAGATTTATCACAGCTGGATCAATCTTATAGGTAGGTATGTTGAGTGCTTGCTTCTTTATAGGTCCTTTTGATGCGGATGCGGAAGAAGCCTTGATCTTCTCCCATATTGTTTGTGGCTCGTCCTCCATCTCTTCTTGTTCCTCGGGTTCAGAATCTATATCCTCTAGATGATCTTGATAGTACCCGTCCTCGTCTTCAGGTCCCGTCAGTAGCGGAACCTCTGGTGCGCGACCTGCGTAGTCAGTACTACGCGTCTGCACCATTCACAGTACTTGAAAATAGAAAGATTAAATTTAGTACGGTGCTTGACGATTGAAAATATTTAGAAAATAGACTATGAATTTTTTGGAATGTTAATAATAAAAAGAATAAAAAGGTGGCCTAGAGTGGCCGCTCACAGCACTCGAAATGCCAACAAATTGCCGTATCCCTGGCAACGGTGCCAAAAACTTGACGCAATTTTACCGTGCATATAAACGCAAGTGAACGCGTCGAGTAGTACAGGCCTGTGTGAGGCCCGAGTCGAACTCAGGGATACGTGCAATCGTCGGGGACTCCTACTAACTACTCGCGATCAGCTACGCCGATTAACAAGTTGAGAGTAGTTATTAAAAATAAAGGAAAAATAAAAACAAACAAAAGAAGCAATCGATTAAATGTTGATTTAATCAATTCAAAAGGGTATCTTTAGGATTGCGGTTTCATCGCGAGTTTTCATTGTATTAGATTTTATATAATGCCTCAATTTTATCTCTCTATCCGGGTAGTGGCCTGAAAACAGAATTGCCCACTGTCGTGGTGCAATTCACTACCTAAGTCTAGGTCAGTTCCACCGTCGTAGTAACCTATACGCTAAACTAGGTGCATTATAAACGACCTATCGGTATCCACCATTAATCTTACACCGTCTTGTTTAAGGGATTTGTCAATTAATGTAAATTCTGTCTCTTTTCAGCTGTTAATCCTTCTTTCAAAGTGATTAAGGGCATTAGATTATTATTATGGTGATCAAGCATAACAATATATTGAGAACACACAACTATACCACGGATTTAAGAGATAAGATATGAATTACTATTATAAAATCGTCATACAATGAATCCCCGAGCTACTCCCGGTCCTAAAGATAAAGGGGATTAGCCCCGCATGTTCATCTCAAGCAAGTACATGGTAGAGATAGGGGAAATCATATGAAGAACGTGAAATGAGAAGTGAAACCCCTAAACGGAGAAGAACCGGTTGATCCTCCGCATAGAACACGTGCTCTCCCGCCTTCCGGTGGTGGAATCCGTCTTCTCCTGTGTCCGGATCAACTGGTATGAGCTTCTGACCTTCGTTCTCCTCTCTACCCCTCCTCGGTACTCGTGCAATGGCTAATCCGATGATCCTCTTGCTGGGGGCGCCGTCATTAGGTATATCTCCCTCATTAGGTTGCTAATTAACCATGGCCGTCCGATTAAGATCATTCTGAATCAAACTCATATCTGACGGTGTCGATACCATCGACTCGGGTCGATGGTATTGACCATGCGCTGATCGGCCGGCTCTCTTTCCTTTTCTTCTTTCGCGACCAATACCGACTCGATACCATCGACTCGGGTCAATGGTATCGACATGCATAGGCATCAGTTTTATCTTTAAGCGTCGTTGTAGCTCCATTAGTCGATAGTATCGACCATCGTGTCGATAGTATTGACTCCTTCCTCGCCAGCAACCTGATGGTAGCTCGATACCATCGACTTCCCTGTCGATAGTATCGACTCTTTGCTGATACTCGCGGCTGGCAACCTGTGGTCCGGTCGATGCTATCGACTTCCATCGATGGTATCGAGGGAAGCAAATACTTGTTTTCCCTGAAATTCAAACACGAAACCACATAAATTCACACAAATAACAATATTTTGACAATTAATGCTCATAACGATGAAATAAAGGGGATTTGACATAAAATAGTAGCAAAGACCAAAGTGGATGAATTATGCAACATTAACCATAAAAATGACTAATAAAAGCATAAAACACATATCAAACAGGTCTATAAATGCGACTCAAAATCATTGCATCAATATACCATGCAATTGGGCCGTGATTTGGGGACATGGGCCCTTGGTCTGGACCAGCCGAGTGCGGTTCCAGCCACTTGCTCCTGGATGCTCCCCATTTCCATCTGTCATCGGCTAGAGGCCCCCAGTCTCTCCCATGCTTTACTAGTCATTGGTATTGGTCCTCTCAGCCCGCCACTCCTGCGCACAACATGTCTTGGTTGCGACCAAGCACCATATGAGTAGGCATGAGACGACAGAGAGGTGAGTTCTCCATGGCTTGAGTTCTTGTTGCCCACTCTTGTTGGGCCAATGTGGAACCAACCATGAGGTTGGTTTGTCTTGTGATGGTCCATGGACTGAGAACTGAGGCTAGGGTTTGTGGTGGCACTAAGGAGGTAGCCGGAGCTAGAGGTTGAAGAAGATGTGGGGGATGGCACTAGAGGGTGTGCAAATATCAAGAAAGTTAGGGAAAAGGAAAGGAAAGAAGGTGCAGAGTGAAGTAGCTTATAAAGAAGGCTGGAGGAGGTGTAGGCAACCCTATTCATCATGCTCGTGTCCATGGTGGGAGAGGTTCCCCATGACCATCCCATAGCCCATTCCACTAGCTAAGGGTAGGGGTGAGGTTGTACGAGCATGGGTAAGAGTTTAAATGAAGAATAGCTCACAAATGAAGTCAAACAAGCTTGTGTGGGCAACATCCTAGGGACATGACTGAAACCCTAGCTTGAGGTTGGGGATGACTTCCCAACCGTTTGATCAGCCCCTAGTTTCACGACACGATCAAGTGGCTGGGAAGCCTCCCTTCCCATGCCATGGGTCAGGGCCCTACTAGGCTGACAGGGTAGGCCGGGTCCAGATGGAGAGGAAAGGACTGAGGCCCATGAGAAAAATATTAGGAAAAAGAAAAGGAAAAGGGACAAAAAAGGTAGAAAAAGGTAAACTTGGAATAGCCATATCTTTTTCCTCAAAACTCCAATTTGGGCGAAATCTTCACTGTTGGATTACAAAATTTACCCTTTATCTGATAGACAAGTATTGAGATCAAGATTAGCATGTTGACTGGTCTAAAAAATTCAAAACATCCTCAAAGATAATTAAGGCACTTAACCTTATAAAATTGAGTTCAAAACTACAATTATCAATCATATCTCAATGATTACACAACAAGTGATTCCAAAACATTCAATTGATTACAACAGAGGTCATTGAATGAAAAGAGTGTATTATGTGTCAAGATGCACATAGTCAGAGGAGAGAGAAAAACCAAGATGTTACATTCTCCCCACCTTAAAGGGAATTTGGTCCCCAACATTAAAGAAAATCCTGAAAGGACACCAGGTACTTTAGATTCCATATGTATCCATCATAATACTCTGTATATATACCATCATCATCCTTAAATAATCAAAATTATGACAATATCAAGAAACTAAACATCAATGTCCAAGCATAGCCACGTAGATCATAAAAGGATCACAAATTTGGAGAGATCACAATTTGGGCCAACAAATAACATGATTTCGATCCCAAAATTTAGGTTTCTAGATTCTAAATTGGCCCTAGGTGGGGTTCTACATCCTTGATTGAGATTTCATATTTCAACAATTCGAGACAAACATTATATCAAGTTTAGGTTTTCTAGATTCTAAATTAGCCCTAGGTGGGGTTTTACATCATTGATTGAGATTTCATATTTCAACAATTTGAGACAAACATTATATTTCAATATCGTGGTTTCATATCAAAATCAACAAGAGGTCCCACCCTATTCCACAGGAAAGCTTATCCCTAATTCATACATCGACCGAATCAACATAACCATCATTTCATTTTTTTGAGATTTGGGAACATAAAAACCATCAATCATATATCGATGGTGATCTTATAAATCAATCTCAAGAGTCATCATTTTGGACAACAAAAGGCATAAGTTCAAAATTTTGAAGCTAGGATCTAAGATTCCTAATTGGACCATAGGTGTGATCATTCACCCATAATCAACAATTGAGCAATATTTTGTGATATCAATATCAATTTCATTATCATGGCCTTCGAGGTTGATGAATGATCTAGACCTAGGTCTTTCTAGGAACTTAACCACAAGCTATAATCAACATCATCATGTTTCAAGATCAACATCAAATTGAGATTTGATATAGAGTTTCAATATCATCATTTGTTTTGACCTATTAGAGATTTAAGTCAAGATATAAAAATCATATGAAAGGGGTTACCTTTACAAAATATAAATAATCAACAACATGAAAATTTAGAGACCATCATAATAAGGTTGTGACCTAGGTTAGGGGAGTTATGAAACAAACTACCACCATAATGCTAGCAAAATTTTTCTCACTAGTCGTGATGTATCAAGTCTATCAAATTAGGAAGAGCCTTAATTATTAGTTTGTCTTTGACAAGGTCATAATATCAAAGATCATTTATCATCATAGAGCAACCATGGTTCGAGAATCCATGTATTCAAGGTCATGATATTGTTACCTTCCTTACACAAGTAAGAGTAAGGGGGTATATTTGAAAAAATAGACAAGTCAAAATAGGCTCTTTCAATAATTTGAGAATTTTAGAGTATGCATATTCATCATATTATTCAAAATAGAGTTTTGCAAAGAGGCATTATAATCAATAGGAATTTTTCCAATTGTATTAAGGTCTTTCATCATGATTTTGAGATTCCAAAGGCATATTAATTCAAAGCATGATCGTATAAAGAGGAAATGTTTTCTTAATTATGTTTGAGGTTTAATCAACAACACAAGCAACATGTATTTGATTAATACATACCTCATCAACAATGAGGTATAAAGCATGAGTTCTCCTTATTTCATCATATTAAGGATCATTGTCATTTACCTCAAACATATGATGCATGTACGTCATATCTAGTAAAGTCGAGTTTACATGATCCAAGATATCATACATGAATGCCTAACTTCAAGAGTACTTACATTAATCATAATAGGGATTTTCAGATTAAGGTCAGAACATGGAATCATTATTATCTTAATCAACTTATACCAATTCATTCGAATGTTATTTTTCTACATATAAGCTACCCATAATTGAGAGGTCATGTGATTAATTTCACAAGAGATATTTGATGAGGAGATGAGAAACTAGCTAATCATCATCTAATGTATGGTTTAAAGTAGTCCTTAGAGAAGAGATGAGATTCTAGAAGACTCTATAAGATTTTTAGGGAAAAATGCTTAATGCAGTCTTGGATTTATTTCATCCAGGTAGGTATACAAGGGAGACCTCAGCAACCACATCTAGGTAGATAGGAGGTGCATCAACCCCCATGCAGTGACATGCCTAGACACCTCAGGTTCACAATTATGGACTTGATTTTTTCCAAGGTTCATACGAGAACTTTGACTATTAAACACACATAGAGGACAACTTATTTTTGTGATACTATATATCACAGAACATTTGTTACTTAAATCCTCATTCCTAATGTCTAGCAAGCCAAGGGCAAGAGGACCTGAGCATTCGTTTGTAAAATTGACCACATAACGTAAACATGAATAAAATTACAAACAACAACTAAGGTATGAGAGAATGAAGCATAAAAGAATGCTAAACTAATACCTAACAAGATATTAGGCCCCATATATAAACCATATGTATTCCATTTGTTGGGTAATATAGGCACATCATATAGTAGTAGAAACAAAATTTTATCAATCCAAATTCCTATAACAACAAGATCACATCAAATATTATAAAATAGGAAGGATGGTTATAACAAGATATACTTGGTGCTTTAGTAAGTCTAGTGACAAAACTCACTTCTTTACAACTATTGACAAGTTGTTCTTGGAGGTGGCTGTGTAGCTCTTGGTCTTCACCATGAACAACTATCTATGCAACCTCTACAATGACTCTAGTGGTCTCGCCATAGAGGTTGACTTTGCTCTCCAAGAAACAGACAAATGACTCCTTCCTCTAGAGTAGTCCACACAGACCAATAGAACTCCTATCATTCACCAAGAATGGATATGAAGGAGTTGTCCCTCCTATTTTTGTATAAGTCACCAACCTGCTCTCCCACAAACAACGATCACCAGTTGTTTCTCTCCTACAACTATCCCTCCATGTTGGGTAGGATTTTCTTGGGCTCTCTTGGTTACCCCAACCAGAGAGGACAACAATTGTTAAAGGAACTAGTTCTCACTTATCTATTCTGTGTTGTGGGAAGCCCCCAAATACCCCTCCTTTTATATGCAGGTTTAGGGTTAGGGTTCCCAGTCTGTACGGGATTGTGCAGGAGTGGAAGGGACCAGAAGAATTTGAAATTTCACAACTTGTGAGACACCAAACGGTTGTCTAGCACACCCAGATGGTCTTCTAGTGTGTGAGACAATCATCTCGCATTGCCAAATGGTCATTTGGTCGTTTCCCATTCACACATGAATTTGGCAATATTAATTTCCAATTAATATCTCATATTTATTTACTTGCACTCCAAGTATGTGCAATAAAAATTATTCAGGAAACATACTGAAGCTTCGTTCAGCCCAACCGAGCCGTCTGACCCAAGCGAGAAACCCATCTCGCTCACCTAGATGCCTGCCTGGTGAGTCGAGATAAGCCAGTTGGTTCAATCACGTTGAACCAGTCAGTTCAAGGATAGAACTTAGACAATTCAAACTTTGATTACCTTGACAACCCAAATGCCTATCTCAACACTTGAAATGCCCATCTGGCTACCCAAACAACCAGAAAAACTAAGTGGAAGCATAAATCTCATTGGGATGTCACAAAATGATTATCATTGCATAAAAATAATGTTTTTTCAACCAACACAGGGAAATAATGATTCTCATACTCAAGTCCTCAACATAAAACTCACACTTTAAACTAATACATGAGTCTCTTAACTTGAAAGTAAAACTAAACTAATTATTCTAGCATGGTTGGCACCCTACCAGGTTGGACTCCTAGCTTTCTATCAAGGTACAATATCCTTGCCTATGCTTTATTATCCTTCTCTCCTATGGACATTGCGTCCCCAATCATGCAAAGAAAAATAGAAAACACATTAGAGTAAGAGGCACTGAGCAACATTATATGAATTGAAAGTAAACTATACTTTTGAGATAATCTTGAACTAAACATTGTAAACATTAATTACATTCTAACCATCTATCTTTATATACATTTCTCTTTATCCTTGACGTTACTATCTAGAGTTGACTATATTGTATTTCTTCGATAACCATGCTCGCACGATGTTTAATGTACATGCACTAAAGTGTTTATTGCTCTCAGGAGCTTGATACATAACATTGCTCGTAAGAGCTTGAATCTGTAATCATTTCTCTTAGGAGCTTGATATATAACATTTCTCTCAAGAGCTTGAATCTATAAATTGCTCTCATGATATTGACGAATAACATTAATCAACCATCTTATTCTTAACTTTGTTCTTGAGCATAACAAATTGAAATAGTAAAGCTTACTCAAGAAAGATGTACATGTCATTAACAAAAACATATACCATTACTAAAAACTATAATTTGATTCATAATCAATTTTCTTGTAAGAATTCAGAAAAATATGTACTTTATATCATCTTAATTGAATTTCATAAATATATGCGAGTATAAATCCCACTACCCATACTTGTTAACTCATAGTGCATGAATCCAGTTACCGATTATGTAAGAAGTTGACCTAGTAATCCAGAGGTTTGTAGAATCTCTAATGCCCTGGAATTAAGATAACTCAAATTAACCTTTGTCTTAATTATCATATAATCCCTAATTTGGGTCTTTTGAGAAATCATAGTAGGAGAAGATGGAATTAGGGTTTGAAAACACTAAAATCAGGTTGTGCTAAAAAAACCCTTTCCAATGACTATTTATACTTATTTTTTCTGACAATCTGATTAATTATTTTGAATTTTCAAAATCCTGACTAATCATAAAGCAAGGTAATTCCACATAGGCAAAGGATACCAAAACCTGGCGAATGAGTTACCTGGACCAAACACATGCAGTTGCGTGGCCTGGAGGCCTCCAACTGGATGTGCACAAACGTTGGACAGGAGAGGGGCCAAAATGCATCAAAAGCTCTACACTACCCCCCCTGTGGGCGCAATATAGGAAATAGAAGCTACAAGGGCACATTAGAAAATGACTACCATGGATAGTCATTTTCGATAGCCATGACCACCACATCGACAATGGCTCCAAAACCTACAATCCCTAAACAATTCATGAGATAGAAAACATGTGTTTTGACATTAGGGTAGGCCTTTAGGACCCATGAGATAGAAAACCGCTAGTCGGAATACGAGGACTCCCGGACCCATGTGACCGCCTGGCCAAAGTCTTAGGGTATGAATCGAAATAAGATACCTTTAGGACTTCTCATCTTATTCATCCCTTCTCATCACAAAATTCTGATAAGGACCTAAAGGATTAGGGTTTTCTTTCTTCTCCTCACCCTCTTGGGGTATGGGTAAGGTTAATAAGGTTTAAGGAATCCTCCACTAAATTAATGAAAGGCATGTAAATAAGATGTCATGGACCTAAGCTTAATAGATTAAGCACACAATAAATAATAGATACATGCTTAGGTCGTATGACATAAGATGTCATGTCCTCAGAAGAGGCCTGAGGCTAGACCTTCTTGTCAGGAGGATACGTTAGTCTTGGAGATAGAGATCTCCATTGCAAGTAGAGACCCAGCACATCCTCTGAGGATGATGCTAACCCTAACCCTAAGTGAAGGATAGAGAGAGATGTGTTGGACCAGGTATTTGAAAGGACATGCCTTTGGGATGCCATATGATCCATGGGTGACCTAGCACCTTTGGAAACCCAACCCTGGGAAGGGTCGTGCATGATAGGGTAAAGGATAGTTCCTTAGATGATGAGGATAGTAAAGGACCTTAGAAACCCTATGGGTTTGTGCAAGTAGGGTATAGCTGGCACCTAGGGCACGTCATAGTGCTGACAGTAGGATGAAACCCTGGATAAGGAATTATGATGGAGCATAAAAGGTTATGGATGATCGTGAGCAACCATAAGTGCAAACCTAGGCTTCACCCATGTAGAGAATGCTTTGGAGGTTGATCTTTCATGAAGAGAGGACCTCTAATGGTGAGGTTGGATGTAGGGTTAGCTCTAGAGAGAGCAGGAAACCCAGCAAGAATGTTGGAAGCCTAAAACCCTGAACAACAGATGACAGTGGTTGCCTCATGAGTTGATGATATCTTGGTTTCCTTTAGAGGGACCAAACCCTAGGGAGTGAAGATGAAGCATCTGGTGCCTATGTGCCTAAAGTATAGGTGTTTACCTTCTGAGGTAGGAAAAAGATTTCCTTAGACCTAGAAAGGTTTAGTAGAAGGTTATGAGGCCTTGTACCTTGTTGGTTGTCCTTAAGGAGGACCCAACCCTAAGTGTTGCTCGAGTTGAAGGATCACAATAAGTGCATGTCATGCCTTTTGCATGCTTGGTTCGTAGTTAAGAGATAGAGCATGCAGTTTGACACCTAAAAGTGAACCTAGGGTTCCTAGGCCTAAGAGGGGAAGTGGTGTGCCTAATGCTCATGATAAGAAGTTGAGCTCCTATAGAAGAGAGCATGGTACTCCTCATGTGTAGAGGAAAAATGGGAAGCCCCTTAAGTTTAGGTGTGTTTGATGGACCCCTCACAGCTGGGATGATGATAAAGGAAGGTATGATCTTGATCCAGAATGAAGGAAAGAGGACAAGTATGACCTAGCATGGTACAGTAGGTGATCTGCTTGTGCCTTAATAGCTTGCTAGGGTCAAGTAAGCTCATGTGGATGTAAACCCTAGACCTAAGAGCTTTTGTGACCTTGTTGTCAAGAGATAGTTTTCCTCCCATCCTGGGAGAGGGACCCCTTTGGTAGGGTGTATATCAGTTTTGTTGGTAACCTGAAGAGGTCTCACAGGATCTTGAGAAGTTAAGTGAAAAGTACATGGTATGACAATGAACATGTATACCCATAGATATCCATCTCTAAGTGCATATGAATGTGTTACCATGGAGATAACCAGTATGGGGCTTGACCAAGGTAGGCAGGTTGCCATGATGCATATGAACGGATGAGAGTCAGCCCATGAATGCAGAAAGAGAGATGATGAAGACTTGGGTAAGGTTCTAAGTGAACATGTACTATAATGGAGAATCCTAAGTCTATCCTAGGGTCAGGTAGGGATAAGATCGATGAAAGTAGGAGTTGCCTAATTTCCCAGTTGCACGTGACCATAGGGTCGGGAGGTAACAGCTATCATTGTCTGAGGGCCATGGGTTAGGAGATTGATCACCTTCATGAAATCATGGGACCCAAAGGGTAGATGAGTAGGGCACTCTCTTGATGCATGAGGGAAGAGGGATGACCCCAAAAGAGTCGGTACCCTATAGACCTAGAGGAGATGACCAAGGATATAAACCTCAGTAGGTTCAAGACTAGTTTTCCATGGAGGTAACCTTGATATCATGATGGTTGTGATATATAGACATATGTGGCACGTTGCAACTTAGATGTAAAGGTGTATTGGCAGGGTGGGGTGTACCATCTCTACTCTCGGAACAGGAAGAACTCTGTATTTGGACTGCAACCAAATGCTTATTTCCTCTTGTTATGGGGGTGAGAGATAGGATATTACACATGCCATACACCAAGGGTAAGAGATGGTGTGGGTTGGAACATTGCCATGAGAAATGGGGATAGAGAAGATATCTACCCTGGTAAAGTGAATGATACATGGATGGTTTGTAAACACTAAGAAGAATGAGGTAGTCCCCTTATGAGGATGTTTTTATCATGATCTAGGTGGAACTTACAAGTTATACCAGGTTGAGTATGATCACCATGATGATAAAAATCAGAGAGTGTTCTTAATGAAGATAGACATAGAGTGTGAGGTGAGATGATAAGCGAAACACATGGAAGTGTGTGTCTTCTATGTTACCTAATACCTAAGGATGTGAAGTAGTACTGGATGCTCTGGTTGAGATAAATCTGACTTGTTTGACTAGAAGCTAGAGAGGTTGTTTGGCTAACCCTAAGTTTGGAAAGAAGAGGTGTTTGGATAACACTCAGATGTAATGAGAATATATTGAAAAGATAAGAGTTGTTTGGTTAAGCCAGTCTAGTCCTTGATACGATGAAAGGATGGTGGTAGAACCTCAAGTGCACTTATTTGGATAAGAAGGTGGTGAAACCCCGATGAGGGTGATTTAGGGTTTCCAAAGAATCGATCTTGAGGAATCATGACATACCGGAAATCATGATTGAAGATTAACATACACCATGGTACCACCAAAATAGTAAGTGACAATAGCACTTTGGATGCTTAAGATAAGGCTGCAGGTGGTATGTTGCCATGCACGACAGAAGGTGAAGGGTGAACACCAGTTACACAGTGCATCGATACGAGGGATAAAGAGTCCCTGAGAGAGAAAGGGAGTTCATCACTATGGATGTTGTAAGTCTCCCCTGGACCAAGGAAGGTTGAGATGCAATATGGGTTATGATAGATCGCCTTTCCTAGATGGCATGAGAAAGAAAGAGTTCTGTCAGGGGACAGAATGGGTTGAACTACATATGAGAGAGATGGTTCAACTACACCATGATGCGAGTTCAAAAGTTCATGAGTATGACTTAAAGGTTCATTACCATAAGGTGAAAGTATGTACATGAAGAACTCAATAATAGTACAGTTTATCACCCCTAACTAATGGTTAGTATGATCCATACTAAAGGGTCTGATGAGAGCATGTGTGCTCGTACAGGGTGATATCTGAAGACAATTCTTGTCCTATGACAGATGTGATGACGACCACCATAGCCAGTATCGGGATTCTAAGAAGCTCTGTAAGGGAGGTTGTGTCGGTCACCACTTCAGTAAGGTGATGTTGGTGAAAAGGACCACATGATGGTTGGAAAAGGGACCCCGGTGCGTGTAGATGAAGTCGCTTTGATTGTGCAAGGGATGAAAGGAGCCTAGAGACGATGAGAGTCATGAGCAGATGCAAAGCAGACTGACATACAAGTTACTGTGGGAGAATATGTGACATGAAAATCCGACACCTCTAAGTTATAGCTAAGAGAACTGAGTCCCCGATACATGGGTCCATTAGAGATGGATGGGTGGAGAAGGTTAGGTTTAACCCTAACCCTTAGGATAGAGTAATGGGAGATGTTTTCCATGTGTCCAATTTAGAGCACTATGTGAGGTACCCTGACCATGTGCTGAGCAATGAACCTAGTGAGCCCCAAGGGAGGCTGAAATGGCCTGAGTCACCTGTGTAGTTTATAGACGCCAGGATGAAAGAACTCAGAGAAAAGAATATGTGACGATAAAGGTTCTTTGGAAACGCCATGAGTACGGAAAAGCCACATAGGGGCCAATGATGGACATGGAAAAGTCTTATCCTGAATTGTTAGTTTGCTTGTTTGAATTTTGAGGACAAAATTCCTATAAGAGGGGAAGGATGTTACAACCCCAAATTTTGGGTTCATTTGATGAGAAATGTAATTTCTCATATTATAGATATTTGAACAAATGATGATATAATGTGCTTCAAATAAATGGTTTTTATTTACAATAGCCTTGATGTTTGTGTTGGGGGCTTTATTGGCTATTGGGCCCGAATAACAAGAAAATTCAAAGAATAAATGGATAATTGAAGAAAAGAAATATGTAGAAACCTCTAGAAGGCAAATCCAAAGAAGATTTCGTGCCTCTTGGGTTCCTTGGGTACCAAGGAGTCCAAGGTTCCAAAAAGAGAGAAATAAGAAAAGAAAAGTTTAATTAGGTATTTCTTTATTAAGAAATAAATTGAAAATGATGATAAAAAGTGGAAAATGAGTGGAAAGAGACATAAATGAGATTTCTTGGGGAATTTTCGTATCCATGAGATTTCTAATGATAAAAGGAATGCCAATGAGGAAAATAAACAGAAATAATGAGAAATCCTCAAAAGGAATTAATTTAATAAGAAATAAACAAGATAATGTGAAATAATGCATTTAGATGCATCTGGAAGGATAATGTATATCCAATAAAAAGGATTTCGAATTATTTGAGTATCTTGGGATCCAAGGAATCCCAATAAAGAGGAAAGAAAGAGAAAATACCAAAAAGGAAAAATAAGAGGATAATGTGGTACCTTATTAATAAATTATAAGGTCTTGATAAAAAGGAAATAGTTTCTATTAAAAAGAGAATATAATTTTGTGCCAATAAATGAAAAGGGCAAGTACAAAGAAGATAAACGGTATAATTTTTGAAAATCCTAATATCAAAAGGAGGAGGAATATTAAGGAAATAAGAGAGAGAGAGAGAAACTAACTTATTAATGAAGGAAATATATTCCAATTAGGAAAAAGGTTTTTCTAATGCTTAGATGAAGGGTGTAGGGCATGGATACTCTCCCCTATATAAGGGGAAGAGCCCTTGGCCGAGTTGAAGTTGGTTCCAAGCAACCATTCTCTCTCCTTCTTCATCTTTTACATCTGAAACCCTAAAATGTGGGTGGTGTCTTCTCAGGAGAAATGGAGGCATGTGGGGTCATCCCAAGGAGGGCCTGATGTACCTCGAGGACCAGTGAACGTTCAGATAATGATATTAAGCGTCGGGCTTCACCCTACCGCCGGCAACATACCTACAAGTACGGCTGCAGCTTGGGTGCGGGTCGAGAGGTTACAAAAGACTGTAACCGGCCGTTTCGGCCATGGTCGGGGACGCATCGCGTGCGCCAGGGAAGGGAGGAGGCAACGGAACCCTCCCCGGTGGCCGAGGAGGTCAGGAAGAGGGAGGAGGCATCGCTCTCACGGACGCTAGGGCGGCAGCCTGCTGCTGCCCGAGGTTGAAGAAGGAAAGATAGGCGACGGACGATTATGCCCTCCGCGCGCTAAGGGGATGGCTGCTCAAGTGGAGGGCAAAGTGGTATTTTAACTTTATCTGAGGTTGGGCGCGTGCACAAGGTATGTACATGGTGAGCGCTGACGTGGCACCTTTCGATTGGTTAATTTCAGTTTTATTTGCAAAAATCATATCTAGCAAACCGTAACTCGAATAGACATAAATAATATATGAATTTTGATCCTCAGAACGAGGGGAATTCTATAAAAACATGTGTAGAAGCTAATTCCTCCTGAAATTTGAAAAGTAGTGTAATTTATCAACTTTAACATAATGATGATTAAAGAAACCCTACTTTGATATGATTAAAGTGATTAATAGGGTTTAATGGTTCATTAGAGTTGATATTAACATGTTAAATGTAAAAAGGTACATTAATATCGAAAAGGATGATCTTTGTATGTAATTAGTTTAATTTGAAGATTATGTACATAGATATGATTAAAAATTGAAAAGTACATAAATCTATCATATTTAGTGTTTTAATTAAGGAAAAACCCTTAGATTTGATGATAGATGGATAATTCAACCTGATATTAACCTGTTGTTAATGAAAGAGAAAATAGGATTTAAAAATATGATCTTTTTATATATTTGGGGTTTCATGCATGATTATGCATTAATGAGCTTGAAAACCCTAATTTTGATGAATATGTCTGTTAATTGGTTTAATTGTGTAAATCCACGAGTAAAATAGAGATGTGATGATCCTAAGCCAATTTGAGCATAAAAGGTCCTTAATGTGGATAATTTGAGTAATTAGGGTTTTTATGAGTGGAAAAGTTGTTTTAGGGTTTGTTAACTTAAAAAGGATAAAGTTTGAGAAATTGATCTAAGAAACCCTAATGCATCCTAATGAGACTTAGAAATCTTAGAAAGGTGTCCCAAGTCAATAAGGAGTTGTTTGGGATATGCTTGTGACAATTAGACATTATACATATTTTTCAGGATCAATGTTTGCTTGATTGATTGATTGGCTTGCTTAATTGGACATCTAGTTGGATTTGGATAAATTGTTGCTTGAGATCTCCAGGACAGGTATGTGGTTACTTATGAATAACCGCTTAGTTTTCTGATGGTTTCTCGGACGTTTAATCACATTGAATGCAACTAAACTGTTTGGATGTTCATATTGCAATTATAAAGTGACTATGACTATCACTTAATGTATATGCCTATAAACTAAGATCCTGGTTTTCTCTATGGCATAATAGCTAACCTAGTACATGGCTGCCTATGGGTAGGTCCATCAGGTTAGAGAAAGGCCTAGTACATGGCTACCTATTGGGTAGGTCCATCAGGTCTATGGATGACCTAGTACATGGCTACCTATTGGGTAGGTCCATCAGGTCTATGGTTGACTTAGTACATGGCTACCATTGAGGTAGGACCATCAAGTCACAATGAGTTAGATATTGGGCTATCTCCGGATAGTGCCATGTGACTCTATTACCTAAAAGAGAGGTGATATCCATGTCCACTGCAGGGACAACCCAGAGTTCAGAATATGTATGGATTGAGTTGTATGGCTTAAAGTGTAATCTTGATTGTTAAATGTTTAATTGAATGATTATATTGTTAACATAGTTGAACATTATCTGTTTCCTCCACATACCAGCTTCGGCTGACTGACGTTTTGTTTGTCGGCATTTTAGGTGCAATGAAAAGAACAAACAGTAAAGCGACACCTTGTGAATTCAAGAATTAAAGAATGAGGAGGAACTAGTTAGAATAGTTCAGCTGAGGTTAGATGTTTAGTTTGTTCCAAACTTTTCAAAGGTATGCAAAGAAAAATTTTATTACCATTTTTAGTATAGTCTGTTAGAATTTAATAATTGTTTATGGTTATATGTCGAACCTTTGGTCCGGGATTAATGGGTGCAGCTTCAACCTCTTGGTCTCCCTTAATTGGGGGTTACTGAAAGGTGAGGTCATAATAGTAATAATGACACACAATATGATGATGAAACCCTAGCAGGGTAAATTGAGAATATAATCTATATGAATGGTCAAGTAAGAGAAAGGAAATTCAATTGATAATATAAGGAAGACTTTAGTAAAAAAAATTGTGAGATCCAAAGTTTGAATTTCAAAATAAGAGAGTAAATTCACTTCATAATAACGTCATGCTACTGATAAGGACCAAACCCTATAATGTTTAGAGTTGTAGTAGTTCAAGGGATGTCACTACTGATTTGGCCTTGAATATTAGCATCTCTATAAAATAAGATTATGAGATTTGCACTATGAGAAGTAAACTAGCACTGATAGTAATCCAGGGTTTAAAGGTAGCTAATCTGAAACATAGATAAACAATATGGAAATGATTTGGAGCAAAGAGTAAGATATAAATTTGAAATGTAACAAGTGTGTTTTAAACAAAAGGACAAATACAATATGATGAAGTGTGATATGAAATAAATTCTTGCAGTGATAGCAAGAATGATGAATAATCTATTTGTACCTTGTATGTTTCAATTTTAGGGATGTTTAATCTACATGATTAAAATGATAATGATAAGTAGAAAAAAGTAAGTAGAAATGAATGAGGAGAGAGATAAGAGAAAACAATGGCTTTTAGTAATATGCGAATTTTTTTTAGAAGTATAATTTGTTGAAGGTATATTAAGGGATGTAAATTGGTTCTATGTATGATTTCAGTGTACATGTGCAAGCAATATGTTAATTAAAGGTGTCTGATAGTTGTAGTCATTCATACCAATAATCCATCTTGGTATTATACAATTGTGGTATGGTGATATGGGTTGAATGATGATGGAATAAATGGAGGGTTACCCTGAATATGGTAGTCTTACCTATTCACTTACATGAATAGAAGGGATGATAACCATATTGTATTGATATGTAACCCTAATGAGGTATAGCTTGTTATACCTAGATTTAATATAACTAAGTGATGTTAATTGGGTATGAATAGTCCTTGAATGACTAATAAAATCATGGAGTACTCTGTTACTGTTGTTGAAACCCTAGTATGCTATAACCCGATGGTTACACCTTGAATTATGTGTGAGCTCGTACTTGAGAATGGTATGGAATGTGATGGTGATGCTTCACCTTATGCATCCATGATCCAATGGGGATGTCGTGAGTAGTATTGTACAATTGTTGTTGAATCTAGTCTTCCAACTCAAGACCATTTTGCTATTTGAGTAACACAATAGTAAAATTCAAAACAACGTGGTGAACTCTATTTTGTGACTCAAAAGTAGTATAGAACAATAACACATATTGAGCCGCATGAATTGAGATAGTTGGATCATATTATCAATGTGAGGTAACACCTCAAGAGTATGAAAATATTGAAATGGTTGTTTCTCTTTATATCCTATGATTGATTGTGGTATAGAGAATTCATTGGATATCATTGGGAACTATTTCAGACATGTTGTGATTATAAAAGAAATAAAGGCCTTAATGTTGAAAAGTGCATTCTAGTATGAAATACAAGAATATAATGACATGTAAGATTTCAGAAGCTTAAAATAAACCTTGAAAGTACTTTGCTTGCATATTTATGTTTCGAGGGCAAAACCTTTTAAAGGGGGGGGGGAATTGTTATGACCGTATCTGAGCTTAATCAGTAAGTTAGGTTTTATGTGGATGACTACATGCTTTACTAGATTGATAATTACTTAAACATGATTAATGATGATATCTCAATCATGATATGTTAAACCTAATGAGAACCCCCAGTATGCTATCTCTTTGTATTATTAGGGTTTGAGAAAATATAAACCCTAGTCGGCTAAAAATTAGGGTTTTCACCAAATACGCTCACGTTGGGGAGGAATGAGAGAGGTATGCAAAGGAGAATGAAAATGGTAGTTGAAGGATAGGATAGCACGACTGTGGTGGGTCGTTGGTGACACATGCATTTTAGGCCACACAGCCGTTTTGAAAGAATTGAACTATTGACCAACTTTTATACTAAAATATGATGAAATCAATGCACCACATCTGTGGTATGCAGCACAGCCATGCTAGATCCATCTTAGCACGGCCGTGGCAGCTAGCATGGCCGTTCTGGGGCATTTTCTCTTCAACTGACTGTTCTGTAGATTTCTAGATAGCAGTGAACTGTTCTATTTTAAATTATTTAATGGTAGATTGGAATGATCTAAAATTTTAATTGAAGATTTATAACTCAATTACAAACAACATTATAAATTTTCATAATTTTTGGAGAAGGTTTGATCTCTAAAATAGACGAATTACATTAACTTTTTTTATGATAGAAAAATTTGCTGAAATAAGAAAAAAAGTTTAGTGAGGGGTCAATGTGCAATTCACCCAAGCAGCTCAATTGTTGTATATGGTCAACCTAACACACTAGTAGCTCTCATAATTCATGATTCATTCTAGAGAAATGAAATCCTAGAGAGAGAGGGAGAGTTAGGGTTTGAGAGGAGAAAGTGGTGGAATTGCTGATCTAGGGTTTCTCTATCCGAGATATGATGAAATCAAGTAAGTTTAGCTTCTTTGCATAGCCTTTCATGGTGAATCTTCTCTCACATGTCAATATTCCATACCTCCTCTTATTTGATCTGAAATGGTATCAAAACTTCCTCTTTTCTCACTCTTTCTTCATAATCCCTCATTTCTAGGGTTTCTGAGTTGAAAGGAAGAAGATTCGGGTGAATTGCTAGGGTTTTGATATGAGATCGAGATTTTCAGGGATGACCTACATTTTTAAGGTGTTTTCACACCTTAAGGTGAGTGGGAACTTCCTTTAAATAGTATATTGCACGAAAATTGGTTAAATCATCCATAATCTTTAATTGCTTAGTATGCGACTACAAACCCTGAATTGTGTGTTTGATCTAAGTTGTTGCAAAATGACATGAAATGGAATATTCCACTGTTTGGATGAATTTTATATGATAAAATCATATTATAAATTTATACAATACATCCTAATGAGAATTTCCTAAGTATTCATAGAGGTTATAAGAGAAAACTGAAATATAGGGAATTTGTCTATGACTGAACTTACTATATAATTAAATAGAGAAATTTGTTTATCTGGATCCCCTTGGTTATGAGTGATTGTTTATTTGAATTCACAGTACATATATGTCAGATACTATCTTGGATTTCATTTAAGGTGAATAGTGTTTGTTTGATACCTCAGTAAAGAGGGTGAAACCCTAGATGCGAGGAAAGTCGGATATTTGCAAATAGATATCGTGAAATTCATTTGAACGGATTTTCTTGACATGATGGACTTTATTTATTTTATTTTATTTTTGATGCATGTTATCTCAGTGAATGGCATGGAAACCCAAATTCAGCTCAGTTCCAAGGTTTCATACATATATTGATTTTATATGATTTGTTGATAGTAGTCTTTATTAAGTGAATGTTTATTTCGCATGAAATCCTTATGAGAGCCATGTGATAAGTGAATGAGGTAAATGAAACCCTAAGGATAGGGTGTTCAATGAATTAAGCATTGTGATTATCATGTTCTCAGTATGAGATGTGGTGATGCTTAACAGTTCAATTGTGGTAAATGTTATCAGATGGTATGGGAAACAAATTATTTACAGAGCTAAACTAAGATATGTAATGTGATGATTGATTGTGAATGTAAAGAGTGAATTAGACATGTAGATGCCCTGAACACCGTAGATTCCCTATGAGAGGTCTACATCGTAGGGATGAAATGACATAACCCTGGTAGTGTGTAGTATATTGGGGTCGGAATGTACTAACAGGTGGTATGAGGGATGAAGCCCTTGTGGAAGTCTCCTTAAAAATACAATATGCAATATCCAACATCAACCAGAGATCCTGGTGGCACTAGAGTATAGAAAAGCCAATAGGTGGCTTGACACACCGCATGTGTACCCAGGTTGAGAGGTGGAGTTTGAGATATCTGGTCGCTGCCATTAGCCACCGATAGGCAGACGTGTCGAGGCCCGCTACAGACGGGGTCTTACTCAAGAGAAAGGCTTAGGAACCCGTGCATGTTTCCAAGCCTTATATAGTGAGATCGTAGCTTGTTGCGATTCTTTCACATATTATGTTACACCTCATGTGGGTTCAGGGCATAATAAGATGAATGAGAGGTTAAACAAGTGTGTGCAGTTATTCAATTATTCTTTGTATGTTTCTGAATTATTAGTTCTCTTTGAAATTAATAAATCATGCTCATATATTTATTTACTCTTATTGATATCTAGAGTATCCTGCCATATTCATGATTGTCAATGATCAGTCTTTTTAAAGCTTACTGTTGTTATAATTGATATCAGTTGCTCAAAAGTATATCTGTAATTATATCAGTGCTTTAGACTATTTCTTTGAAGTACTCATTCACTGAGCGAGTAGGCTCATCCCTCTACTCACAATTTTTAGGGAAATCACATGGACTTGAAGAAGGTCAATGCATCAAAGTAGATCTACCACAGGAGTTAAGTGTGAGATAGTTAAGTTCAGTCGGTCCCTGTCACTCTAGGTCCTTGTATAGATGTGAGAGAGTTGTTAATGATGTTTTGTATCTTTGTTTCTTTAATAAGAGAGAATGTATCTGATTATCATGTCATATGTACATGGAAGTGTGAGAAACATAATGAATGTGTGGATGTATATCATTAATGTTGAGATCATATTAGAGTAAACAAAGTTTAATTCTCTTATAAAGTTTGTTTATGTGATTAGATGTGAGAAAATGAAGAGTTTGAAATAAATAAAAGGAAAAAAAAGTCAGGAGTGAACTTTGTCTTAAGTATAATCCTCAAACATATGCCCTAATCTCATGATTAATGGTAATCATGGGATGCATGTGTCACATTGTTAACATCTAGATGGATCTAGTTGAAGAATCTAGTGTTTTAATATTTATCTATTGATCATTGATTTGATATTCCTTTAGCATTTTTATCATATCTATTCCATCTATAAAAACCCCTTTCTTAAATCATATCTTCCCAATGAGACTCCTCACTAGGTACATAGTGTCCTTCCAAGAAGCAAGTATTTTAGTATGAATGTTATTATATCTTTCATTATAGTGTTGTTACCATATCACTCAAATAATGAGGTTAGGTAAAACACCTTTCATCCAATTACTATCCAAAGTATCAAGAATTTGTTCCCTTAAAACATAGAACATATTCTCAAGGGAACACAATGTGCGGTACCCTATCCTAATACCTAGAAACGTGTATGCCTCTTTCCACAGAATTGTTCCCAAGTCACTTTGAACATAAAGGTGAAATGTGCCTTCTTATTTTGGAAGTTCAATAGTTCCAACCTGAAGCTATAGCTTTTTTGTACTGGTTATATTATCATCAGTAGGTAGATCATTTCTCAAGGCCTTCCAAGTCAAAGTGTTAGCTCTGGATGGTATCTCTTGTTTACACAACCATTTATTTTCACAATCTTGTATTACTCCACTACTAACAATCAAACCTTTGGGTGATGTAGTGTGAAATGGCACTTTGGGCTCAGAGTTGAAATTGATCAATCATGAGCATCTTACATAAAATGAAAAAACTCCAAAATCCTATTATTTCCACTCTCATTTAGTGGTATTATAGAGTGTCCCAATCCCAGTTTCCTTCTTCCAACCATAGATCATTTATAAGGATGTGCTTTTTTAATTTTCTACATCTTCTATCGAATTTGTGTAATGGTTGACCAAACCATCTATCATATAGAGAAAAAGATAATGCACACTGTCACATCCCAAACTTTCATATATATTTTAAAAGAAATAATGGGACTTTTCCCAAATAATAATTAGTTGAGGGGTTTGATACAAAAAGGGCATGAAAATATCCTTTTAGAAAAATAAAGACTATATATATATATTTTCTCTCATATGCATGCTATAAATGAATTTCAATTAACACAAATGTTGAACACATGTTTTCCTTTTCACCTTTTCTCTCTCCTACTAAATAGCCATAAATCTTAGAGAAAGGCTATTAGGTGACTAGTTAATATTAATCTTGGAGTTATGACTCTAGAATTCAACAATAGGTTTCTTTTCAATTTATATTACCTTTAAATGAATTTTAATTGAGATATGAGAGTTATGGACTATAATATGTACAAAAACGAAATATAGCTTCACAAGAATATTCTAGAGATTCTTATTGGCCTATGGTTCAAATTTGAGCTCATTTGACCCTTGTTTGACCATCCAAATCGAATTTGAAATATTTGTATATGGTTTGACTAAGGAATTATTGAGAATTTCATTAATTGTCTTTATTTTCCGTAAGTTTCTGGTTCTATTGAATGTCACGCGCTACTTTTGCTTTTTTTTCTCACGTGGGTACACAACCATCGTTGGATCACGATCCAACGATGCGCCTATCTTCTTCTTCCTCCGATTTTCTCGCGATGAGCAGCCGTTTCACAGGTTGTTACTCTCACAATCCCAATCTCCCTCGTCACTGCACCAAATCACACGATTCTTCCTCCACCTTGCTCGTCTCTCTCTCCCGTTTCTAATGAGCCATTACTCACCTTCCATCTCTCTCTGTTGACGAAACGCCCAACTAGGGCTTTACCTCCTCGCGAACCAGAGACTTGCAGCGGCTGAGGTAGCCATCCTCATGCCTATATAACCACTCCTAAAGCACCGACAACTCCCATAGATCATTTCTCCTCCTTCAATTTCACCGTTCATACCCTCAGAATCCCCGACCTACTCCATTCTACCTTCTGCCGACCTTGGCTCTGCCCAAGCCTGCTCCGGTACCGCGGGTCAAATTGGAAGTCAAGTAAGCTTCCCTGACCCCCATCGATCACCTTTCAATTGCTAGGTAACCCCGTGATTGGCCCAGTCACCACGCCCTATAGGCCAGTGATCATCCTCACCGGCAACTCACCGTATCGCCTCTGTTATGCTTCTCAGACTAGGAAATGATGCCTCAACCTTCTCCTGTCCACCGTGAAGATTTTCTGACTCTTAGCAGTTCACTGGTGCCTCGGCTTTGATGGTTTTCAACATCCGACTTCTTCCCCTGTTTTCTGTTGTTTTCTGACAACCCAGTACAACACTGGTGTGTTTGGTTTCGCGAGAAGGTGTCCGGCTTCAGTTGTGGATGATGAACTATTTCGCTTCGCCCCTCGTTGTCATTGCAGTGTGCTTCGTCCCCCTGCTGCTCGATCCCAACCTGTGCCCGCCATGGCTGGAGCAGGTTCCTGAGCTCCACTACCCCCCAGCACCTGAGCCTTGGCTCGTTGGGTGCAGTTTCCCTTCAGGAACGCAATGGGCATGGTGACTCACTCAGTTGAGCACTGAAGTTGGCCCAAGATCGGAGCTTGCCAAGCTCCTGTCAATCGTTTTCTCGCCATGGTTTGGGCAGGAACAAACCAGGTCAGGAAATGACCTTGGTATCCCTACCCACCTATTTTGATGCATTTCACTGTCGAGGGTGTTTTAGGGATTTTGCCTTTTTCCCCTGGTTTAGCCGCGAACCTCAGAAGGCGATCTTCGTAGCTGAGTTGGCCGAGCCCGGTTGGTCCAGCTCAGACCCGGCCCACTGGCTTGGGTCAAGTTTTATCCACGTGGCTTTTCCCTATTTTCTCATTGGCCAGAATTTCAAAAATTCGTAGTAATTCAACCGTTTGTCGGAAAATTATGAATAAATAGTCATTGGATTTGGTTTTTCGAGTAGAATACGATTTTAAGGTTTCTAGAACATGTTTTGATCTCCTGTTCTGATGTTTTGTTAGAAACCATGTTTGGACTCTTGAAACCCTAATCATGCATCAACATGATTAATGTGACCTTGGTCAACCTAGTTTTTCTTAAATATAATAATGTTGATTCATGAGACTGGTCTGGATACACTCAAGCCCTCAGTCACATAAGATCAATACTATGTATTGATTAATTATGTTTAATGATTATGGACAGGTTTGTAGAGCTAAGTCAAGGGAAGGTTAGACCTAGATCTGACTCAAGGATCATCCTTGTTCCAAGGTAAACGGGCCATGCTGCTGAGCACAAATACTTATGGTTGCTTGCATGTTAAATATGAAATAGATATTACTTTTTTCAAGTTTAATGCTTTAGTCACGATTCACTATATTATTTATTGTTGATTTCTACATGCTATGTCCTATGTTGTAATGTTCACCATGATTATTGTTTATCATTAAAGACTCATGAAAATAATGTTAATGATCAAGAGGGAGAGATCCCATCATGTTTAAGATACCATCTTAATGGGGAGAAATCCCTTCATGTTAAGTTTAAAGAATCATGATTTATGTTAATGTCAACATTATGTTAATGGTCAAGCAATTGGAATTGAAATAGTTTTGTTATGCTCCCGATCATGGACCTCAAAAGGGTCGTCAAGGGCTTTCCTAGCATCAAGGGCTTTCCTAGCAATCATGTGCTCCTAAGGGGGCGTCACAGAGGGACGCATAAGATTTCTTTTCAATTCTTTATGTTAATAATGATGATTCAAGAATGCCTAAAGTTAATTCATGTCAATTTTCCTTACATGTCAAGTATATTTACTTTGTTTATCTTATAAAGTGCCAGTACCGTTTACTGATGTGTTGTTTTTCCCTTTGCATGGCTGGGGACGTGATGTCCCCAGGATTTGGAGCAAGTAAGGACTCAAGAAGGGCAAGACAAGACTAGAAGACATCAAGGAGCTTTCTGGTGGGGTGCCATCCATTCTAGGCGATCCAATTATATAGAGTTTCTTATTATCATGTTTAGTGTCCCATGTTGAGGACTGATTAAAATTCTAGACTTGTTATTGTAATATGAATCTAAATGGTGAATTATTTGTTTACTTGCAATGAATACTCTTTCGTGACAACCCTCCCCAAATTGCCAAGTACCCCACATTATGGATAATGTTGGGGATTAGGCTGTGCTTCCGCTGGTTATGTATGTAACCCTAGGGAGGGGTGTTACATTAATGGTATCAGAGCAAATAAATGGATGGCCAC
This sequence comes from Alisma plantago-aquatica, assembly GCA_963693085.1. Classification (NCBI taxonomy): domain Eukaryota; kingdom Viridiplantae; phylum Streptophyta; class Magnoliopsida; order Alismatales; family Alismataceae; genus Alisma; species Alisma plantago-aquatica. Next base: position 758,203,687 of record OY856411.1, read on the forward strand.
CAAAGCTACAATTTGATTCATATGTTCTAACCCTAGGTTTATGTGACCCTTTTTCCAGATGGCCCCTAAGAGAGCAGACAAGGGAAAGGGTAATGATGATGGTGCTAGCTCTGCTAGTGGGGAAGGTGGATCAAGAGAGAACAATAGGCCAACTATAGAAGATCTTGTCCAAGCACTCACCAATGTCCTAGCACAAGGCCAACCTCAACCTAGGCATCATGAGCTCACTCTAGTAGACTTCTTAAAGATAAGGCCCGACTCCTTTTCGGGTGAAGGAGAAATTGATGTAGTCACCAAAGCTGAGGACTGGATAAGCGGCATGGAGCATTGCTTTCGAGACATGGACTGCCCTCAACACTCTAGGGTTCGTTTTGCAACCCACATGCTCAAAGGGGCAGCCCGCACATGGTGGGAAAACCTCCTCAACTCAAGGGCAGGTGATGCACCTCCACTCACATGGGAAGGGTTCGTTGAAGCCTTCCAAGGGCATTATGTATCTGAAGCAATGATTGAGAAGAAGGAGCTAGAGTTTGCCAATCTAGCTCAAGTGGGCGACATGACTGTTACCCAATATGCCATGAAGTTCAGGGTCCTCCAAAAGTATGGCCATGATCATGATGAAACACGTAGAACAAAGAAATTCATCCGAGGACTCAAGCCCGACTTGAGTTTTGCTTTGTCAGGAAGAGGCCATAGGACCCTTCAAGCAGCCCTAGATGCAGCCCTAGAGCTTGAAGATCACCCTGGACGATCCTACAAGAAAGAAGTTCCCCAAAAGAACAACCAATACCAGCCTCCCAACAACCCTAAAAGAAAGGTACCTGAACCTACAGTTGAAGCTGAGAAGCCCCAATGTCCTACATGCAAGAAGAACCATGCAGGCCCATGCAGGTATGGTACGGGTGCATGCTACTATTGTGGAGAAATCGGGCACCTCAAGTCAAATTGCCCTAAGCTCACAAAGAAAGACCATGACCAGAACAAGGGCCACCCTCCACCTACCAAAAGACAAGCTAGGGTCTTCTCTATGGAAGTAGAGAAGGAAGATGAAGAGTGATGTAATAATTAGCTTACGTTCATTTGAACCTTTTTATGAAATGAATTCACTTTTGATGCGAATTTTATTCATGTGTTAATTATATGAAGAAGTAACAAGAATTCTAAGGTGGGTAGCACCCTAGGAAATTTCGAGGATGAAATTTATTTTAAGGTGGGTAGAATTGTCACATCCCAAACTTTCATATATATTTTAAAAGAAATAATGGGACTTTTCCCAAATAATAATTAGTTGAGGGGTTTGATACAAAAAGGGCATGAAAATATCCTTTTAGAAAAATAAAGACTATATATATATATTTTCTCTCATATGCATGCTATAAATGAATTTCAATTAACACAAATGTTGAACACATGTTTTCCTTTTCACCTTTTCTCTCTCCTACTAAATAGCCATAAATCTTAGAGAAAGGCTATTAGGTGACTAGTTAATATTAATCTTGGAGTTATGACTCTAGAATTCAACAATAGGTTTCTTTTCAATTTATATTACCTTTAAATGAATTTTAATTGAGATATGAGAGTTATGGACTATAATATGTACAAAAACGAAATATAGCTTCACAAGAATATTCTAGAGATTCTTATTGGCCTATGGTTCAAATTTGAGCTCATTTGACCCTTGTTTGACCATCCAAATCGAATTTGAAATATTTGTATATGGTTTGACTAAGGAATTATTGAGAATTTCATTAATTGTCTTTATTTTCCGTAAGTTTCTGGTTCTATTGAATGTCACGCGCTACTTTTGCTTTTTTTTCTCACGTGGGTACACAACCATCGTTGGATCACGATCCAACGATGCGCCTATCTTCTTCTTCCTCCGATTTTCTCGCGATGAGCAGCCGTTTCACAGGTTGTTACTCTCACAATCCCAATCTCCCTCGTCACTGCACCAAATCACACGATTCTTCCTCCACCTTGCTCGTCTCTCTCTCCCGTTTCTAATGAGCCATTACTCACCTTCCATCTCTCTCTGTTGACGAAACGCCCAACTAGGGCTTTACCTCCTCGCGAACCAGAGACTTGCAGCGGCTGAGGTAGCCATCCTCATGCCTATATAACCACTCCTAAAGCACCGACAACTCCCATAGATCATTTCTCCTCCTTCAATTTCACCGTTCATACCCTCAGAATCCCCGACCTACTCCATTCTACCTTCTGCCGACCTTGGCTCTGCCCAAGCCTGCTCTGGTACCGCGGGTCAAATTGGAAGTCAAGTAAGCTTCCCTGACCCCCATCGATCACCTTTCAATTACTAGGTAACCCCGTGATTGGCCCAGTCACCACGCCCTATAGGCCAGTGATCATCCTCACCGGCAACTCACCGTATCGCCTCTGTTATGCTTCTCAGACTAGGAAATGATGCCTCAACCTTCTCCTGTCCACCGTGAAGATTTTCTGACTCTTAGCAGTTCACTGGTGCCTCGGCTTTGATGGTTTTCAACATCCGACTTCTTCCCCTGTTTTCCGTTGTTTTCTGACAACCCAGTACAACACTGGTGTGTTTGGTTTCGCGAGAAGGTGTCCGGCTTCAGTTGTGGATGATGAACTATTTCGCTTCGCCCCTCGTTGTCATTGCAGTGTGCTTCGTCCCCCTGCTGCTCGATCCCAACCTGTGCCCGCCATGGCTGGAGCAGGTTCCTGAGCTCCACTACCCCCCAGCACCTGAGCCTTGGCTCGTTGGGTGCGGTTTCCCTTCAGGAACGCAATGGGCATGGTGACTCACTCAGTTGAGCACTGAAGTTGGCCCAAGATCGGAGCTTGCCAAGCTCCTGTCAATCGTTTTCTCGCCATGGTTTGGGCAGGAACAAACCAGGTCAGGAAATGACCTTGGTATCCCTACCCACCTATTTTGATGCATTTCACTGTCGAGGGTGTTTTAGGGATTTTGCCTTTTTCCCCTGGTTTAGCCGCGAACCTCAGAAGGCGATCTTCGTAGCTGAGTTGGCCGAGCCCGGTTGGTCCAGCTCAGACCCGGCCCACTGGCTTGGGTCAAGTTTTATCCACGTGGCTTTTCCCTATTTTCTCATTGGCCAGAATTTCAAAAATTCATAGTAATTCAACCGTTTGTCGGAAAATTATGAATAAATAGTCATTGGATTTGGTTTTTCGAGTAGAATACGATTTTAAGGTTTCTAGAACATGTTTTGATCTCCTGTTCTGATGTTTTGTTAGAAACCATGTTTGGACTCTTGAAACCCTAATCATGCATCAACATGATTAATGTGACCTTGGTCAACCTAGTTTTTCTTAAATATAATAATGTTGATTCATGAGACTGATCCGGATACACTCAAGCCCTCAGTCACATAAGATCAATACTATGTATTGATTAATTATGTTTAATGATTATGGACAGGTTTGTAGAGCTAAGTCAAGGGAAGGTTAGACCTAGATCTGACTCAAGGATCATCCTTGTTCCAAGGTAAACGGGCCATGCTGCTGAGCACAAATACTTATGGTTGCTTGCATGTTAAATATGAAATAGATATTACTTTTTTCAAGTTTAATGCTTTAGTCACGATTCACTATATTATTTATTGTTGATTTCTACATGCTATGTCCTATGTTGTAATGTTCACCATGATTATTGTTTATCATTAAAGACTCATGAAAATAATGTTAATGATCAAGAGGGAGAGATCCCATCATGTTTAAGATACCATCTTAATGGGGAGAAATCCCTTCATGTTAAGTTTAAAGAATCATGATTTATGTTAATGTCAACATTATGTTAATGGTCAAGCAATTGGAATTGAAATAGTTTTGTTATGCTCCCGATCATGGACCTCAAAAGGGTCGTCAAGGGCTTTCCTAGCATCAAGGGCTTTCCTAGCAATCATGTGCTCCTAAGGGGGCGTCACAGAGGGACGCATAAGATTTCTTTTCAATTCTTTATGTTAATAATGATGATTCAAGAATGCCTAAAGTTAATTCATGTCAATTTTCCTTACATGTCAAGTATATTTACTTTGTTTATCTTATAAAGTGCCAGTACCGTTTACTGATGTGTTGTTTTTCCCTTTGCATGGCTGGGGACGTGATGTCCCCAGGATTTGGAGCAAGTAAGGACTCAAGAAGGGCAAGACAAGACTAGAAGACATCAAGGAGCTTTCTGGTGGGGTGCCATCCATTCTAGGCGATCCAATTATATAGAGTTTCTTATTATCATGTTTAGTGTCCCATGTTGAGGACTGATTAAAATTCTAGACTTGTTATTGTAATATGAATCTAAATGGTGAATTATTTGTTTATTTGCAATGAATACTCTTTCGTGACAACCCTCCCCAAATTGCCAAGTACCCCACATTATGGATAATGTTGGGGATTAGGCTGTGCTTCCGCTGGTTATGTATGTAACCCTAGGGAGGGGTGTTACACACACCTTTTTGTTTTCCATCTGATAAAGAGAATAATTTTGGTAAGTTATCCCATATTTTTTTCCGATGAGGAGAAAATTTTCTCAAACCAAGATTCTAGGGTCGATCATCATTAGAACAAATACATGCTCCAAGTACTTATTTCAACAAAAATTCACCCACAAATAGTTACTAGTACAGTTCTCCCAACATGCATTATTGAGGAAAACCGAGTGGTTTGTTCTCTAGCTTGGCATCTCCAAACCTCCAACCTTCTTAGATCTTTTCAAAGAATCCCATTCCACCCAAGCTTTTATTTTATTACCATATCTATATTTCCACAAGAAACTTGAGAAAATTGATTTAAACTTCTTAATCATCTCTATGGGGATAGATGATGCAGAAAAGGTATAAAATGGAATGAAAAAATATGTTAATTAAGAATAGTTATACCATCAAAAGAAAGCATAATATATTTCCAACTAGCCATTTTCACATTGATCTTATTTATTGCCAGTTGTACACTATGAGATTTTTATAGCTTCCAAATATCCCATCATTTCTCATGGGTGTATAACACCCATCCTTGCTTCAAAGTCAACCACAAGGGATGGATCTGGTTTGCCAAAAATGGATCTAAACAAACCACTATTCATCATTTGTCTAGATGTATTCTCATAAGCATTGATCATAAGGATCACATTGTTAATAAAAAAAGATGTTGTAGTACAAAATAATAAGATCATAAAAAATAGCAGGATTGGAGGCACGAAAGCAGAACCACACATGTATAATATGTCCATCAAACTATCTTCCACATTCTTGTTATTCTTTCTACATAAACCTTTTTAAAAGAGGATGAACAAATTCGAAGACCAAGGATTTCTTTGTTTGAGTCCTCGATGCATCTTGAAGAACCCTTTAGATAAACAATTTCAAACCATTGAGATTTAAGCCTATTGAAAGAAGAATAAGAAAAGATTAATCAAACCATCCATAAAACCAAATATTTGTAAAGACACTCTCACCATGTCATATGTCTTCATCATATCAATTTTGATGACTATGCTGTGATCCCTTTTATTCTCATCAATACCATGAATGATTTCACGTGCCAATCTAATATGGTGTATTATATCTTTGCCTAAAAAAATACTCCCTAATTGTTGGAGACAATCTTATGGACTATGGAATCCAGTCTGTTATTCAAGATTCTCACCAGTAATCTTATGGAGATATTCCCCATTGAGATTGACCAAAAATCCATGTCCATCTTGTGGGGGTTCTCATTCTTTAGGGTCAACAGAAGCATGTACAAAAGAAATTTCAATGAAGGTTCTTATCTTTAAAGAAGATCTTAACCATATTAGTAAATCCCATTTAATGATACCCCAAGATTGTAGATACAAAAATTTAAAAGAGAATCTATATGGATCAAGCATAGTGTGCTTATACATCTATTTGAGAGTCTTAAATATCTCATCAAAGGTAGGATTTTTCATCAAAAACATATTCTCATTAGTATCCAAAACATCATGCAGTCCATTCAAAAAGGGGTCATCATCTAACACCTCATCTTCTAGATGTTTGTCAAAAATTCATTATATAGATGAGAAACTTCCATACTCAATGACTTCTGGTCTTCTAGGATTTGGCCATCATCCATGATTCATTTGTGAACATCTCTTCTCTTCCTTATACCTTGCACAATAGAATGATAAAATCTTCTGCATCTCTCTCCATCATGCAAATGATTAAGCCTTGATTCCTCTTTTAAAACCGCTTCCTCTATATATAGAATATAGTTAAACTCATCCTCATAATTTGCCATCTCATTCACATTTGTAACTAATTGATCATTATCAAAGATTAGTTGTAGATGATATATCACATCCTCTAGGTCCTTTTGTTTTATGGTACATTTCTAAGCCCGTTATTGTTTTATTCTCTTAGTTTCCTTCTAAGATTTTTTTGTCTTCAGATAAAATGTGGTTGAAGGTTCAAACCATCCCTCATGTGACCATCCATTCTGGATGGGTTGCATGCAATCTATATGGGTCAAGTAGGCCTCTATCAAGGAGAAACATGCCCTAGGAAATTCTTGTAAAGTCCCTACGTTCGACAAGAGTAGTGAAGACTGATCAAAATATTTGTCCATTGTGAAATGTTAAATCTTGATCAATCACTTGGGAACAAGGGATGTTGACGATACCCTATCCAATCTCTCCCATTTCACCATAACTCCTCCCTATTTATGTAACCATTTGTGTTTGCTTCCTTTAAAATGGAATTCACTAATCCGCATCTCTTGAATCCATGAATTAAACTCCACCCCCTTGCATTAGGAAGGTTTGGACCACGCATCTCCTATACCCTTATGTTAATACTATAGTCTCCTACAATGATATAGTGATTATCCCCTATGGTATCCTTAAGATCAAGAAAATTTTATCAAAGATCTCTTTGTTTTCTAATATCACACCTTGCATAGTTGTAATAAATACCTCAACTGTAGGACGTTCCATATATGAAATGTCAGGTGTTGAGCATGAATATCATAGAATGTTGCAATTAAGACTTCATCATTACACAACCAAATATTCCCTCCTTTATTCTAGTTTGAGCCAGACCAATCTAGTATAGTGATATCTAACAACTCTTCCTCTTTCATCACATGTAGGAAGGGTTCTAGTAGTGTGACAAATTTTGGTTTGTGTCTATGACATAGATGTCCAAGACGTCTTTTGGTTTTTTTTTTATTCGATCCTATAATTTTATAGAAAATAACATTAAGTGTAAACAAAGTGGAAAATCTCTTATTATCATCATTTCTTGATTCAATGATAGTGTAGCTTCTATAGATAGTAGCATTTTTTTCCTTTGAGAAACTCTATCATGGTAGTAACCATCATCAATATCACTATCAATCCACCTTCTTTGTCTCTCCTCTCCTTGTGACTGAGCTTTCTGGCATTCAAATCTCCACTATTTGTCATAGCGTCTTCTATCTCTTCTTGGGGAAACATCTCTTCTGGGACAACATCTTCACCTTTGTCTCTACTTGTATACTTACACAGGTATCTTCTAGGGGTCCAACTTATATTTTTTGTAGAGTATAAAATCATCAAGATTGCATAAAGAGAGTCTCTTTCTATATCCTTAATGGTCATGAACCATTCTTCTTTCATTTTTTTCTATAATATCTTTTCATTCTATGCAAAATTTGCTACTTTAGAAGTATGAACATATGGATACAGATTTTGTATCTCACGCTTTAGTTTCTTCTCATATTTTCCACCATCTTCCCTTTTTGGATTTTCACAATGTCGATTGTGCAAAGATGTAGGAGAAACTGTGTAGGCAAGGAATGGGAATTTGGGATGGGAGATTGAAAAATCTAACAAGTACAGATGAAGTTGTGTACATTTGTTAGTGATAATTATAATCTCTTCTCATCTGACTTCAATCTCCAATTTATAAGTTGGAATCAAGGTTCTTTTATTATCAAGATTCATCTCAATTAGGCTAGGGATATCCTCTAGAAATGCCTCCACTCTAAGAAGGATGCCAAATAAACTATTCTTATCTCTCTTCCAATAGGAAATTCTCAGAGTTTGAAAGCTAGAAATTAACTCTTGCAAATATCCTTCATGGACCCCCTTCCATCGAGATGACTTGATTGGTGATGCTAGGAAGACTTGATTGGTGATGCTAGTCGGTCGGTTGGTAACCCAACTAGTGGATTAGCTTGAGTTGTTATTTTGGCCTGAAAGTAGATCACTCGACCAATTTGTTGTGAGTCGACCAGTTTGGTGGAATGATACTTTGGCTTGATGGTAAGTCATTTTCCTAATTTACAATGAATCGATCAATTTGTCAGTGAAAATGAGCCTTCTTGATTCAGGTTGAGTCAGTCGACTAGGTGGCCAGTCGATTGCTTAGAATCGTGGGATGCCGAGATCTCATATGTGAGTTGGTCAACTGTGCATGCCATTCAAATCCCTAGAAAGTCTGGGAGGTTGAATGTGCAATTGTAGCCTAGAATCCTTGAATTTTTGGGCTTTGGAGTGATTAGGGAATTTTCCTACAAAATTGAAGCAAATATAAGAACAATTCTAATAGATGATAGAAAAACTAAAATAAGACAATTGAATCTAAAACTAGGGAATAATAAACAAAATGCCCCTAAAGAATGATATTAAAACATGCAATGAAAGTGATAGATATGATTTCATCAAATACCCCAAACTTGAGCTTTGCTCGTCCTTGAGCACCATTAAATCATAAACAATTACCAAGGAATATAAGCATCGTGTCCTCCTCTATTACCTAATTGTAATTGAATCATGTCCACCTTTTTCATGGCCAAAATCCTAATTTCCTAGAACCACAAAACACAATATTCTACTTTTCCCTACTCAAAATTTCTCATGACTCATTTCAAGATCTACAAAGATAACATATGCAATGTCCCTTCTGCTTTTGGTACTCCCACATACTGTCATATGTTTTGCACAAGAACATGGTTTATTGATTGAATTATTTGGGGCTATGTAGATTACCCTAGATAGAAAAGTGGAGAAAAAGGAGATATGGAAGAAGGTGATCTCTCCTCTATTTGACCTGAGATCTTTTTATTTTCTATTGTAGTTACATTGATTGCATTGTTTAAGTGTGCATTGGCATGTTTAATTGGTGGTATGCTGATAAAGGCATATTTATCCATTTTATTTACATATGTGAGATCTCTCTTTAGGAGCATTCTATTATGATTCTCTATTTTCAAAACTAAATGTCTGAGTTTTTATTTTCTCTAATGAGTTGGAGTTTTTACTATATTTTTTTGGATTTTGCAGAATAAATGACCAATCACTCAAAATCCCAAAAGGCCCAAGAATCAAAGGCTTCAATTCCCATCTTCATCCTCCTAGTCGATTGACTGACTCGCGTAGTCAGTCAACCTGTATGCATTGAATCTCCACTTCCTAGATATCTAGTCGGTCGAATGGATCCTGGGTCGATCAACTCGCCAGTAAGGACCTAGCTAAACTCAGATTTGGGTAAGCTTATTAATTAAAACAAAATGACTAGGTCAAATCAAACATTTAAAGCCAATTAAAGAATTGACATCCTTTTTGACTGACTCAAATTTGAGACCCAATCAAACTATGAATCGAGAAATTTCATTACTATAGTCAAACTCACCTTCAGTCAAAGAAGCAATAATGTCGGTCGACCGACTGGATCTCGAATCGAGCGACTGACATCCTGGACTCAACCAACCCTGTCGACGCCATCACAATTTTTAAGGTTGTGACCCCTCCTTCATCCCCTATAAAAGAATGGGGGACTCCAAAGACAAGAGGGATCTCATATCTCATATTTCAATTTCTAAGATTATTTCTTGTTTCAATTCATTATGTCTGAGTGATTCTCTTACTGGGGCATGGGGAGTAGCCCCATAGCCTATTCTTACTTGATGATATTTGACTCCAATGTTGCAGTGAATGAATGTTTTTCAACCTTTTTGCATTCAATATTTGGTTGCCTAGATTATGTTCTCATCGGGTGGTGAGACCTCGGATCCCAAGAAGAATGAACCCATAATTTCTTGATGAGACCTCTTATCAGAATTATGATCTGTTTTCCCATCTGATCTTGCACTTGTTTCCTGGTTATCTAGACTGTGTTCTTGTAGGGTGATGTGACTCAAATCCCAACTAGAATAAACCCATAATTTCCTAATAAGATCTTTGATAGAAATTATGATATTTCTATATAGTTTGTCTTGTTTGTTATAGCTTATGTTGGTGTGACCATCTGATCCATAAGTTCAAACACCAGAATGGAAATCACAATTTCCCTAATGAGATCTCCGATAGGGACTTCTTGGATGATTGGAGAAGGATCCTCAAAATTCAAGACATTTGGTTCAAGAGAAGTCTGACTCTTTTGAGATTTATTGTCTGAAAGGAAACAAATCCACAAAGTCCCAATTTAATCCTTAAAATGTAGGAGTTGAATCAGTTAAGTAAAAAACATGATCTATGGTGGTGATCTACCAGACCCCCAATATCTTTTATTATTTGATCTAAAACCCAATTAAATAGTTTAACTTCTGTTCATTTGCTTTAATTTAACCAACAACTCTCAAACTAGAATTTACTTTCCATTCATCACAACTGGTTTGGATTAACATTTAATAACATCGTTCTTTGGGACTGATACCTCTCTATACTAAATTTCTCATTGCTTGCATCAAGTTAGTTGTGATAAAGTGGATTTTTGCATAATTACACTTTTTCCCTCATTATACTCACTCATGACGCTCAATGTTTTTCCTCACCTTAATAACAAATTTTAAGAGTCAAATCCAAGATATGGTGACCAATGTTGATTTTATACACATTACAAATTGGATTCATTCATCACTTTGTCCAAAGAATCTAATTGGTCAATCAAACTTTGTCTTTTGATTTTCAAACATTTTCTAAATATTCCCCACATTATTTTGAAGCTTTGGTCCAAATTTCAGGTCATTTGGACATTCCTATAAGTTTCTATGAATTTTAGAAGTTTTTGTGTTGAAAACCCTTTAATTGCCTTTTTATTTCGACCTTTTCCACCTCAGCGATCCGAGGCTCACTTGGGGGACAAATCGCAACCCTTGGATCTGCTTTCCCTTAGATCCCATCCTGATCGGACGGACTAGCTATTGTCTTCTACCTCGCGCTGATTGCGGGGAGGAGTAAATGAAGAATGAACAGCGAGATATCGCGCCTAAGACCGTGATTCGAATTTCTAACCGAGAGGGAATCTGCAGCTCATGTTTTCGAACACAACTAGCCCTATTTTGACCATCGTTCACGCTCTGTTGTGCCGCCAAAAGGCATCCCTCACCCTTCCTTTCTCACTCCGGCGGCTGGGCTACATCTAGATCTCGGTCTACCCTAAAAACCTAGCCCCCAACCCTATATTAACACCCCCCGATGCTCGCAATGACCTCACGAAACCTCGACCCTCCTTTGTGCATTTCGTCGTGCCTCGAAATGCCCTTAATTTGCCCCGACCTCTAGCTGCCCCAAGCAGCAAAGCCACCGCACGACCACCCTCGGGCGCTCCTGCTGCTCACCTCCTCTCCCCTTTCTTTGGCCCTCTCTGAGTCCGCGAGGTGGCGGCGGACTGGGCCAGCCTGCTCGCATCCGCTCCTACCCTCTCCTGCTCTGAGACCTCCTCTACGCCGGCGAGGCCCTCCACCCTGTTTCTGGGCTCGCGAAGGTGTGCTGCGTGAGAGAGATGGTCCCGTGAACCACCAGTCCAACTAGTTGCAGCCAACCCAAGATAAACCAATCAATCAAGCTTTGAACCAGCTTATTAGAGGAGTGAACCGTCCGATCAAAAGCCTTGAACCGGATCTTAAACCAAGAAAGACACCCCGCCTGTGTGGCTCCATCTCGGCCATTCTTGGTGCATCCGATGGCCGTCCCTTTTTGGCAAATAAGGTATGTATATCCCTCTCTAGTTGAAAATTCAATTAAATGCTGATATCTTGTTTTAATCATAGAAAATACATATGAACTCCAAAAATTACAGATAAGTAGTCAATCTTGATCAGAAAAATCCAGTGAATCCATTAAAAATAGTCTTGAAGCCTGATTCTAAATGTTTCTCACTGATATCTCTAGATCTTTGATCCTTTGCATATTTAAATTGTCAAATGACTCATAATCATGATTAATCTTTGGAAACCCTATTTTTGGACTCTGATGATATTTTGTAACCTAGATCTGATCTTTTTGAATCATCTACTCTTGAAAGTGAATCATTAGTGAATCTAGATTTATTTACTTGATTCAATCTTGATAATAATCTTGATGATGAGTAAATCTTGATATTGATCTTAAGCTTGCAAAACCCTTGATATAGTTTTGACCCATCAATCTGATCTTGAATATAAATAATGTTAGAACAACATGATGATCTAAAGATTTGATGATGACTTGGATAATGATCATAAATTAGGGTTAGCACATATAATCCTAGAAAACCTAGGAAAGTCATTCACACTCGAATATACATTGGATACTTGAAATAATGTTGGACATATTGGTTGATTATAAGTGAATGACCCAACCCTAAGGTTGACATAGGAAAAGTGTAACCCTAATCTCGAATATTGAAAACTGATATTCTAAACATCATGATCTTGACCCTTGATCCAATCTTGATGATTTAGGATCTGACTCGAAGGGTTGACCTATTGATCGGATATTGATTATACTCGAAATCTCGGTGAAAGGTACGCTATTTATATAACTCCTCCTTGATTGTATTGAAGATACTTTTATGTATCTCTTGACCATATGCTTGGCTAGTTATTTGGATGAGCTATTGTTCCCTATGATTAGTCTTCTATTTTTCTATATTATATTTTGAAAAACATGAAAACATAAATTGAATGCCCATTATGACTGCCCGTATATTGATAATGATGATGATATTGATAATGTTGATAATGTTGATATTGAGTACAACAACCCCCTCATTTGGAGGTGGGACTTGTACATTGGCTTCCTATGTTCCTATGGTGAAAAGGGGCCTAGTGACCTTCCCCATCGCGTTGGGGTAATAGAGTCATACAAAATATATAAGCATGCTTCTTGAATTACAGCATAATGGGAACTCGTAATAAAAGTTGAATTGCTTGAAAAACTTGTCGAATAAATGTTGGTTATGCAAATTGCTTATTATTCTTTTGAATATAAGTCCTGCCAAGTATACTATTTTGTTATAAACTGCTTGCTTGATTTTGATAGCGTACCGTGCAATTGCATTATTGTGTCTCGATTTTCTTGATTTTAGGCAATATAATTGGAACACTGATTAAGATCGCTTCCGCACTCTACATACACTCTGATGACAAAGATATATTGGTGAAATCTCCATATTGGGTTAGTTTGTTATTTAATTATCCAGTTTTTGAGTTATTATTTCTTATTGTATATGCCAGTGTGTTAGATCCTACGGGGCCACTCAGGGACAGGCGCTTCAATCCTTTTTCTACTGTTTTGGCAGTAGGATTGGGATTGGGGTAAGAACGGTTCCGTGACAGTTGGTATCAGAGCTTACACACTCTCATATACTTTATGTAAATAATTTCTCAAGTCTCTTACACCCAAGAAACCCTAAAGTCCATAATGGTGAAAATTGAGGTGTCTAGGCTCGGGGTCCTGACATAATTTCTCCTATCCGTCTTCACGGTGGCTGAGATCCCCCGCTCTACCTGGCCTTAATTGATCCAAATCTGAACCTAATGGTTCTCTTGTGAAACCCTAGAGAGTCTTCTAGCATCTCATCTCTTCTTTAAGGACAATCCTAAGCCACCCATGTAGATGAAGATTAGGTAGTCTTCTTATCTCATCATGTGGTCCTTCTCATGACCTTTTGCCACATGATGTCTCAATTATGGGTAGCTTATGAATGAAAAAAAAAACGAATATTGCTAAATCTTGAAATTTAATACCATGATCTGACCTAAATTTGAAAACTCAATTTTGATCAAATACTCATGTATGATCCCTAATATCACGAACACTCAATTTTGACTATGTTTGAGGTGATGATATGGTGAAATAAGGATGACTTATACCTTATACCTTATTTTTGATAAGGTCCCTATTTTGATTAATGTCCATGTTGCCCTATTATTGATTAGACCTCATACATAGATAAGAAAACTTGTACCCCATTTGATACATATCATGACTAAGCCATCAAGTGACTAAGTCTAAGACTCACAAAACCATGATGTAAAACCTATGATGCAAAAAGCAGTTTCCTATTGACTATTGATGCCTTTTGCAATCTCAATTTTGATATGATGATTATGGGACTAGATTTTGCACTAATATTATCTGATTCCTCGAATGTCAAATTCAAATCCTCGATTTCCAAACTGTATCACTACCTTGATCATGAAAGGTAAGAATTGCAAATCTTGACATTATTGACCTATTATTTTGAATTTTGATCTTATGACCTGGATATATACGATCTAATCATGGATACTCGACCTTTTTGAATAATCTCAATTGATAATGAATAATGTAAGTAATGTGCTAGATTAGGGTGGTAGTTGACTCTTGACTCCCCTAACCTAGGTCACATCCCTATTTTGACTACCTCTAAATTTTCACCTTGTTGATTATCTAGAGTCTGGAAAGGTATACCCTTTCACCCGATTTAGATAGGTTGATCTAAGCCTAATAGGTTGAACCCATGGTTGATACTCGATCTTGAATAATTGACTTGATAATGATCTTGAAATATGGCAATGTTGACTATAGCTTGTGGTTTATTTCCTAGATAGACCTAGGTCTACATCATTCATCAACCTCGGAAACATGATAATGAAATTATGATATGTTGCTCGAATATTGGTTGAATAATGTTGCTCGAAATTGGATATAGATGAATGATACCCCCTAAGGTATAAATAGGAATCTAAACCCTAGCTTCAAAATTTTGGACCTATGACTTTTGATCTCGACTCTTGATATTGATTATAGAATTGTGACCCACGATTATCGAATCTCAACAATGATACAAATCCTATGATCACACTATTTGGACATTGATATATATGACTAATGACTTCAAAATCCCAAATGTTGAAATTTTCAAAATAATGACTATGTTGACTTCTCAATTTATGAGTTAGGGTTTAGCTCCCATTAGGACTAGGGTGGGACCTCCCAGTGATTTTGAGCCTGAAAATCATAGTATGATGTTGTCTTGAAATGTTGAAATGTGAAATCTCAAATCATGGACGCATAACCCAACTAGACCAATGGATAAGCTAGGACCCTCAGATATTGGGATTGAAAGTCACCTTGTACACGTGAACTCTATTTGTTTGACCTAAAATATGATATGTCCAAATTTGTGATCAATATGATGTTTTCCATATTTGTGACTCATATAATGACTTTGGACAATATATGTGCTAATCTTGATACTCAATTGCTTGATGATGAAAATGGTGTTAGTACCAAGTTGATTATGATATGGAACATGGAATCCCAATTATGATGTTTTCACTACTTGAACTTTGAGGACATGATTTTAATTGTATAGTTGAGGATACGCTAGTATTTGAGGATATGATCTAGTTTTTGAATAGTCTCAGTTTTGAGGATGTTTTTGAATTTTGAGGACAAAATTCCTTTTAAGGAGGGAAGGATGTGATAAAGTGGATTTTTGCATAATTACACTTTTTCCCTCATTATACTCACTCATGACCCTAAATGTTTTTCCTCACCTTAATAACAAATTTTAAGAGTCAAATCCAAGATATGGTGACCAATGTTGATTTTATACACATTACAAATTGGATTCATTCATCACTTTGTCCAAAGAATCTAATTGGTCAATCAAACTTTGTCTTTTGATTTTCAAACATTTTCTAAATATTCCCCACATTATTTTGAATCTTTGGTCCAAATTTGAGGTCATTTGGACATTCCTATAAGTTTCTATGAATTTTAGAAATTTTTGTGTTGAAAACCCTTTAATTGCCTTTTTATTTCGACCTTTTCCACCTCAGCGATCCGAGGCTCACTTGGGGGACAAATTGCAACCCTTGGATCTGCTTTCCCTTAGATCCCATCCTGATCGGACAGACTAGCTATTGTCTTCTACCTCCCACTGATTGCGGGGAGGAGTAAATGAAGAATGAACAGCGAGATATCGCGCCTAAGATCGTGATTCGAATTTCTAACCGAGAGGGAATCTACAGCTCATGTTTTCAAACACAACTAGCCCTATTTTGACCATCGTTCACGCTCTGTTGTGCCGCCAAAAGGCATCCCTCACCCTTACTTTCTCACTCCGGCGGCTAGGCTACATCTAGATCTCGGTCTACCCTAAAAACCTAGCCCCCAACCCTATATTAACACCCCCCGATGCTCGCAATGACCTCACGAAACCTCGACCCTCCTTTGTGCATTCCGTCGTGCCTCGAAATGCCCTTAATTTGCCCCGACCTCTAGCTGCCCCAAGCAGCAAAGCCACCGCACGACCACCCTCGGGCGCTCCTGCTGCTCACCTCCTCTCCCCTTTCTTTGGCCCTCTCTGAGTCCGCGAGGTGGCGGCAGACTGGGCCAGCCTGCTCGCATCCGCTCCTACCCTCTCCTGCTCTGAGACCTCCTCTACGTCGGTGAGGCCCTCCGTCCTGTTCCTGGGCTCGCGAAGGTGTTCTGCGTGAGAGAGATGGTCCCGTGAACCACCGGTCCAACTAGTTGCAGCCAACCCAAGATAAACCAATCAATCAAGCTTTGAACCAACTTATTAGAGGAGTGAACCAGCCGATCAAAAGCCTTGAACCGGATCTTAAACCAAGAAAGACACCCCGCCTGTGTGGCTCCATCTCGGCCATTCTTGGTGCATCCGATGGACGTCCCTTTTTGGCAAATAAGGTATGTATATCCCTCTCTAGTTGAAAATTCAATTAAATGTTGATATCTTGTTTTAATCATAGAAAATACATATGTACTCCAAAAATTATAGATAAGTAGTCAATCCTGATCAGAAAAATCTAGTGAATCCATTAAAAATAGTCTTGAAGCCTGATTCTAAATGTTTCTCACTGATATCTCTAGATCTTTGATCCTTTGCATATTTAAATTGTCAAATGACTCATAATCATGATTAATCTTTGGTAACCCTATTTTTGGACTCTGATGATATTTTGTAACCTAGATCTGATCTTTTTGAATCATCTACTCTTGAAAGTGAATCATTAGTGAATCTAGATCTATTTACTTGATTCAATCTTGATAATAATCGTGATGATGAGTAAATCTTGATATTGATCTTAAGCTTGCAAAACCCTTGATATAGTTTTGACCCATCAATCTGATCTTGAATATAAATAATGTTAGAACAACATGATGATCTAAAGATTTGATGATGACTTGGATAATGATCATAAATTAGGGTTAGCACATATAATCCTAGAAAACCTAGGAAAGTCATTCACACTCGAATATACATTGGATACTTGAAATAATGTTGGACATATTGGTTGATTATAAGTGAATGACCCAAACCTAAGGTTGACATAAGAAAAGTGTAACCCTAATCTCGAATATTGAAAACTGATATTCTAAACATCATGATCTTGACCCTTGATCCAATCTTGATGATTTAGGATCTGACTCGAAGGGTTGACCTATTGATCGGATATTGATTATACTCGAAATCTCGGTGAAAGGTACGCTATTTATATAACTCCTCCTTGATTGTATTGAAGATACTTTTATGTATCTCTTGACCGTATGCTTGGCTAGTTATTTGGATGAGCTATTGTTCCCTATGATTAGTCTTCTGTTTTTCTATATTATATTTTGAAAAACATGAAAACATAAATTAAATGCCCATTATGACTGCCCGTATATTGATAATGATGATGATATTGATAATGTTGATATTGAGTACAACAACCCCCTCATTTGGAGGTGGGACTTGTACATTGGCTTCCTATGTTCCTATGGTGAAAAGGGGCCTAGTGACCTTCCCCATCGCGTTGGGGTAATAGAGTCATACAAAATATATAAGCATGCTTCTTGAATTACAGCATAATGGGAACTCGTAATAAAAGTTGAATTGCTTGAAAAACTTGTCGAATAAATGTTGGTTATGCAAATTGCTTATTATTCTTTTGAATATAAGTCCTGCCAAGTATACTATTTTGTTATAAAGCGCTTGCTTGATTTTGATAGCGTACCGTGCAATTGCATGATTGTGTCTCGATTTTCTTGATTTTAGGCAATATAATTGGAACACTGATTAAGATCGCTTCCGCACTCTACATACACTCTGATGACAAAGATATATTGGTGAAATCTCCATATTGGGTTAGTTTGTTATTTAATTATCCAGTTTTTGAGTTATTTATTTCTTATTGTATATGCCAGTGTGTTAGATCCTACGGGGCCACTCAGGGACGGGCACTTCAATCCTTTTTCTACTGTTTCGGCAGTAGGATTGGGATTGGGGTAAGAACGGTTCCGTGACAGTTGGTATCAGAGCTTACACACTCTCATATACTTTAAGTAAATAATTTCTCAAGTCTCTTACACCCAAGAAACCCTAAAGTCCATAATGGTGAAAATTGAGGTGTCTAGGCTCGGGGTCCTGACATAATTTCTCCTATCCGTCTTCACGGTGGCTGAGATCCCCCGCTCTACCTGGCCTTAATTGATCCAAAACTGGACCTAATGGTTCTCTTGTGAAACCCTAGAGAGTCTTCTAGCATCTCATCTCTTCTTTAAGGACAATCCTAAGCCACCCATGTAGATGAAGATTAGGTAGTCTTCTTATCTCATCATGTGGTCCTTCTCATGACCTTTTGCCACATGATGTCTCAATTATGGGTAGCTTATGAATGGAAAAAAAAACGAATATTGCTAAATCTTGAAATTTAATACCATGATCTGACCTAAATTTGAAAACTCAATTTTGATCAAATACTCATGTATGATCCCTAATATCACGAACACTCAATTTTGACTATGTTTGAGGTGATGATATGGTGAAATAAGGATGACTTATACCTTATACCTTATTTTTGATAAGGTCCCTATTTTGATTAATGTCCATGTTGCCCTATTATTGATTAGACCTCATACATAGATAAGAAAACTTGTACCCTATTTGATACATATCATGACTAAGCCATCAAGTGACTAAGTCTAAGACTCACAAAACCATGATGTAAAACCTATGATGCAAAAAGCAGTTTCCTATTGACTATTGATGCCTTTTGCAATCTCGATTTTGATATGATGATTATGGGACTAGATTTTGCACTAATATTATCTGATTCCTCGAATGTCAAATTCAAATCCTCAATTTCCACACTGTATCACTACCTTGATCATGAAAGGTAAGAATTGCAAATCTTGACATTATTGACCTATTATCTTGAATTTTGATCTTATGACCTGGATATATACGATCTAATCATGGATACTCTCCCTTTTTGAATAATCTCAATTGATAATGACTAATGTAAGTAATGTGCTAGATTAGGGTGGTAGTTGACTCTTGACTCCCCTAACCTAGGTCACATCCCTATTTTGACTACCTCTAAATTTTCACCTTGTTGATTATCTAGAGTCTGGAAAGGTATACCCTTTCACCCAATTTAGACAGGTTGATCTAAGCCTAATAGGTTGAACCCATGGTTGATACTCGATCTTGAATAATTGACTTGATAATGATCTTGAAATATGGCAATGTTGACTATAGCTTGTGGTTTATTTCCTAGATAGACCTAGGTCTACATCATTCATCAACCTTGGAAACATGATAATGAAATTATGATATGTTGCTCGAATATTGGTTGAATAATGTTGCTCGAAATTGGATATAGATGAATGATACCCCCTAAGGTCTAAATAGGAATCCAAACCCTAGCTTCAAAATTTTGGACCTATGACTTTTGATCTCGACTCTTGATATTGATTATAGAATTGTGACCCACGATTATCGAATCTCAATAATGATACAAATCCTATGATCACACTATTTGGACATTGATATATATGACTAATGACTTCAAAATCCCAAATGTTGAAATTTTCAAAATAATGACTATGTTGACTTCTCGATTTATGAGTTAGGGTTTAGCTCCCATTAGGACTAGGGTGGGACCTCCCAGTGATTTTGAGCCTGAAAATCATAGTATGATGTTGTCTTGAAATGTTGAAATGTGAAATCTCAAATCATGGACGCATAACCCACCTAGACCAATGGATAAGCTAGGACCCTCAGATATTGGGATTGAAAGTCACCTTGTACACGTGAACTCTATTTGTTTGACCTAAAATATGATATGTCCAAATTTGTGATCAATATGATGTTTTCCATATTTGTGACTCATATAATGACTTTGGACAATATATGTGCTAATCTTGATACTCAATTGCTTGATGATGAAAATGGTGTTAGTACCAAGTTGATTATGATATGGAACATGGAATCCCAATTATGATGCTTTCACTACTTGAACTTTGAGGACATGATTTTAATTGTATAGTTGAGGATACGCCAGTATTTGAGGATATGATCTAGTTTTTGAATAGTCTCAGTTTTGAGGATGTTTTTGAATTTTGAGGACAAAATTCCTTTTAAGGAGGGAAGGATGTGATAAAGTGGATTTTTGCATAATTACACTTTTGCCCTCATTATACTCACTCATGACCCTCAATGTTTTTCCTCACCTTAATAACAAATTTTAAGAGTCAAATCCAAGATATGGTGACCAATGTTGATTTTATACACATTACAACTTGGATTCATTCATCACTTTGTCCAAAGAATCTAATTGGTCAATCAAACTTTGTCTTTTGATTTTCAAACATTTTCTAAATATTCCCCACATTATTTTGAAGCTTTGGTCCAAATTTGAGGTCATTTGGACATTCCTATAAGTTTCTATGAATTTTAGACGTTTTTGTGTTGAAAACCCTTTAATTGCCTTTTTATTTCGACCTTTTCCACCTCAGCGATCCGAGGCTCACTTGGGGGACAAATTGCAACCCTTGGATCTGCTTTCCCTTAGATCCCATCCTGATCGGACGGACTAGCTATTGTCTTCTACCTCCCGCTGATTGCGGGGAGGAGTAAATGAAGAATGAACAGCGAGATATCGCGCCTAAGACCGTGATTCGAATTTCTAACCGAGAGGGAATCTGCAGCTCATGTTTTCGAACACAACTAGCCCTATTTTGACCATCGTTCACGCTCTATTGTGCCGCCAAAAGGCATTCCTTGCCCTTCCTTTCTCACTCCGGCGGCTGGGCTACATCTAGATCTCGGTCTACCCTAAAAACCTAGCCCCCAACCCTATATTAACACCCCCCGATGCTCGCAATGACCTCACGAAACCTCGACCCTCCTTTGTCCATTCCGTCGTGCCTCGAAATGCCCTTAATTTGCCCCGACCTCTAGCTGCCCCAAGCAGCAAAGCCACCGCACGACCACCCTCGGGCGCTCCTGCTGCTCACCTCCTCTCCCCTTTCTTTGGCCCTCTCTGAGTCCGCGAGGTGGCGGCGGACTGGGCCAGCCTGCTCGCATCCGCTCCTACCCTCTCCTGCTCTGAGACCTCCTCTATGCCGGAGAGGCCCTCCGCCCTGTTTCTGGGCTCGCGAAGGTGTGCTGCGTGAGAGAGATGGTCCCGTGAACCACCGGTCCAACTAGTTGCAGCCAACCCAAGATAAACCAATCAATCAAGCTTTGAACCAGCTTATTAGAGGAGTGAACCGGCCGATCAAAAGCCTTGAACCGGATCTTAAACCAAGAAAGACACCCCGCCTGTGTGGCTCCATCTCGGCCATTCTTGGTGCATCCGATGGCCGTCCCTTTTTGGCAAATAAGGTACATATATCCCTCTCTAGTTGAAAATTCAATTAAATGCTGATATCTTGTTTTAATCATAGAAAATACATATGAACTCCAAAAATTATAGATAAGTAGTCAATCTTGATCAGAAAAATCCAGTGAATCCATTAAAAATAGTCTTGAAGACTGATTCTAAATGTTTCTCACTGATATCTCTAGATCGTTGATCCTTTGCATATTTAAATTGTCAAATGACTCATAATCATGATTAATCTTTGGAAACCCTATTTTTGGACTCTGATGATATTTTGTAACCTAGATCTGATCTTTTTGAATCATCTACTCTTGAAAGTGAATCATTAGTGAATCTATATCTATTTACTTGATTCAATCTTGATAATAATCTTGATGATGAGTAAATCTTGATATTGATCTTAAGCTTGCAAAACCCTTGATATAGTTTTGACCCATCAATCTGATCTTGAATATAAATAATGTTAGAACAACATGATGATCTAAAGATTTGATGATGACTTGGATAATGATCATAAATTAGGGTTAGCACATATAATCCTAGAAAACCTAGGAAAGTCATTCACACTCGAATATACATTGGATACTTGAAATAATGTTGGACATATTGGTTGATTATAAGTGAATGACCCAACCCTAAGGTTGACATAGGAAAAGTGTAACCCTAATCTCGAATATTGAAAACTGATATTCTAAACATCATGATCTTGACCCTTGATCCAATCTTGATGATTTAGGATCTGACTCGAAGGGTTGACCTATTGATCAGATATTGATTATACTCGAAATCTCGGTGAAAGGTACGCTATTTATATAACTCCTCCTTGATTGTATTGAAGATACTTTTATGTATCTCTTGACCGTATGCTTGGCTAGTTATTTGGATGAGCTATTGTTCCCTATGATTAGTCTTCTGTTTTTCTATATTATATTTTGAAAAACATGAAAACATAAATTGAATGCCCATTATGACTGCCCGTATATTGATAATGATGATGATATTGATAATGTTGATAATGTTGATATTGAGTACAACAACCCCCTCATTTGGAGGTGGGACTTGTACATTGGCTTCCTATGTTCCTATGGTGAAAAGGGGCCTAGTGACCTTCCCCATCGCGTTGGGGTAATAGAGTCATACAAAATATATAAGCATGCTTCTTGAATTACAGCATAATGGGAACTCGTAATAAAAGTTGAATTGCTTGAAAAACTTGTCGAATAAATGTTGGTTATGCAAATTGCTTATTATTCTTTTGAATATAAGTCCTGCCAAGTATACTATTTTGTTATAAACCGCTTGCTTGATTTTGATAGCGTACCGTGCAATTGCATGATTGTGTCTCGATTTTCTTGATTTTAGGCAATATAATTGGAACACTGATTAAGATCGCTTCCGCACTCTACATACACTCTGATGACAAAGATATATTGGTGAAATCTCCATATTGGGTTAGTTTGTTATTTAATTATCTAGTTTTTGAGTTATTTATTTCTTATTGTATATGCTAGTGTGTTAGATCCTATGGGGCCACTCAGGGACGGGCGCTTCAATCCTTTTTCTACTATTTCGGCAGTAGGATTGGGATTGGGGTAAGAACGGTTCCGTGACATTAGTTACCATTAAAATATTGAACTCTAGGATTCCTCCTCCCATAGTGATGTTGGTGTGTAACGACACACGTCATATATGGTGCTGTTGCCGGGGAAGGTGACATTGATTTTAAACCAATTTGGCTTTCCTCATTGTTTTGACAGTTACTCCTATCTTCTTTAAATCCATCTCACACTTTTTGACCTTTTCCCTCATGTATCTAATAGTGTATGCAATGCTCTAGAGTTGTTGTTAATGCATCCTTTTCTTGTAATCATGAAGCTGACATGACCTTTCCCCATCTAAATTGATCCCATCAGATCAAGATGAATAAAGATGCCAAGTGTTTTGGATGGGAAAAAATGGTAAATACCTCCTCCAAGGAAATCCCTTCTCTGTAGGGATGGGTAAAAATTGTCAAGACTACCTCCAACGCTTCCTCGACTTATGTCCCTTGTACAAAATTCCAGGTGTTCTGGATGACACCCTCAAATTATAGCTCTTCAAATAGTCCTTGTCTGATCTAGCCAGTAGTTGGTATAACACTATGGAAGGTGATTGCTTCACCACCTAGCCAGCCCTCCAAAAAAAATTTCTCAAGAAATAGTTTTTTTCATCTCTCACTTATCAAATCTGGGTACAAATCACCCTATTTGTAATGGTTCTAGGAGAAACATTGGGCAAAGCTTAGGAGAGATTTAAAGAACTCCTTTGCCATTGTCCACATCATGACATCTCTAATGTCCAATTGATTGAGAAATTCTACTAGGGTGTCGACAAGGACACCAAGAACTTCCTAGATACCTCATCTGGAGGTAATGTTATGTCCCAAAACTATGAAGGTGCATGGGAAGTTGTAAAAGGAAGATGCTAAGACTCAAGCCCAATATAGTCAAGGGCAAGGAGGATTTCTCAAAGTTTCCAGGTCCGAAGATAGCTCTGAGCTCAAATATATTGTCGAGAGCCTCAAGATTCTCACCTTGAAGCAAGATCGTCTGGAGTCCTCCTTGAATGTCTTTGAAAGAAGAGGACATCCACAATATTTGCAGAATCAAGTAAAATATGTAGATTATTTTTGCAGGATCTTCCAAGAACACTATCACTCCACACAACAATGTTGATTTCTCTACAACAATGGACAGTAGATGGAGAACCTCAATTCCATCCACATAATACCAGGTCAATCCTACTACTGTCCAAATCAAACTAGGAGTCACCGTGGTCTCCAGTATGGAAACCCAACCGACATAGAAAATGCAACATAATAGAGACCTCCTCAATTTAATAACCAAAATCAGGGTGCTCTATGGTTCTAGTACAGTAGGAACCAAGGGGAGTAGTAGTTCCAGAACCTTCATCAAGGCCCTCAATTGCAAGAACAAGTTTCCCCTCCCTCTTCTGACGAGAGGTTCACCACTTTATAAAAGTACCTCTAAATCATGATAGCTATCTAGCATGCTCATTAGAAATCCATTGATTCCTAGTTGCCTGATTATTTTCACTCCTACGCCCTCCTATAAGGGTTTTTATAGGGCAATCAGAGGGAAATACCAAGCATGTGGAACAACTTAAAGTTGTGACGACTTGGTCTGACTCCACACCTCCAAAGAAGGTGATTTTTTACAACAATATAGGAGGATGAATATGAGGCGGCCATCACCTAAGATCTAGCATCATCTCAGTTAGAACCATGTGCACCTATTCTAAAATTTCCATATACAAGACTGGCGTGACATATCATGCTAGGTTGAACCAAACAAAACTTGATACCAAGATCAATAATTTTAAAGATACCCTAGAAAAACTTTATGTAAATATTTCATAACTTTACTCCATGAATGAAATACCTCAATGGAGTGAATTCTTCAAACTCCTACTCAATCAAAAATATTATAATGAGTATTGGGAAATAGTTAAATTAGCAAGGACGTCATAGGACATTGTTCAAAAAAAGCTACCTTGGAAGCACAAACACCCTAGATCTTTTGGAATTTCATTCTCCATAAGTGATTCTTCCCACCAAATGGGGTCAACCAACCTTGTGTCTAATATTTTGATCATACCACTTAGCCTATTTAGGAAATTGGGTCTCATTAATGTTCAACCCACCTGCATGACCATCTAGTTGTCTGACTCCTCCATGACTAAGCTGTTTGGTATGATTGAAGACATTCCACTAAAGATTGGGGAGATCTATATCCCATGCAATTTTGTAGTGTTGGACATAAAGGATGACCATCGATATTATCTTCAACAAGTCATTTCATGCCAAATCCATAGCTTAAATTGATTTCAAATCCAAACTCTTAAGTATGCGGGTGGGAAATTAGTCCTTTGACTTCCAAGTGCTTAGAGAATTTGCAAAGTACACCAGAGAAGAAGAAGTATACTTCCTCGATGACATTTATCAATTTACCTTGTTGCAACAAAAACTCTTCCCTTAAGAAGTGTCAACCATTCTGGAAAGTCAAATTTCCTTAAAAGACAATCATGATGTAAAGAAGATTGAGAGTGAACCCACCTCTACCCTTCTAGAAAACAACACCCTCAATCATTGAAGAGACACCCTTCTCCCTTGAGGCTACTTTTACATAGCCCATTCTAAGCATCTAAGAGCCAATATTTCAACAAGTATCATCCTATCCACAATTTCCTACTAAACCCCAAGTGGTCTACACTCACCCACCCCCTTCCCCCAACAAGTTTTAATCTTTGAAAACCCCCTCTTGCCTTATAATTTGACAATGCCATATGTCTATCCATAAGAATCACATGTGGACACAGGTTGCCAATTTCCTATGTATCAAACCTCAGATCCAACCCCCATAGATTTCAAGTACCAACATGATGGGATAACCACGCATCCAATGAGCCCCATTTCTGTGCCCCCTCAACCTTATCCTGCTGATTTTTCTTAGATCCCTCATTCACCACCATACATTGAGAAGTGGGAACCAACCATGCATGACTCTAACTATTTTTCTTGGTATTTTGACATGTATTGCACCATTTGTGGTAGGCTACATGAAATAAGAATATGGGAGTGGCTAAAAGGTAAGCTACTGGGACAGTACAATCATCTTGCAAAAGCTCCAATCGTTGCTCCTCCATGGTGGACCACACAATAATCCAACCTTCGATGATAAGCCAGGATCTTGTTGGGAGGCAACCTAGGACATTTATTCCATCCATTCTGGATTTAAGTTTTTCTCAGGACAAGCAAAAATTCAAGTTCACAGTGGAGGTGGGTGCTATGTTCTCATTCCACCCACTCTATCCTTTTTAGCATTTTTTATCATTTATGTAGATTAGATTTAAAATTTTCAAAATACCTCTTTATTTCTTTAGTTTTTCTATTTATCTAGATGACCATTTATGCATGTTATTCAAGAAAACCCTTGAAAAAGTGAATCTTCTTGCAAAATTTTCAAATTTTGCTCTTGCTAGAAATCATCTGGTTCCCTATGACCTCTAGTAGAACAACCCTTGGGAAAGTTGGCAAGATGAAATGAATAGATAGGATTCAAACACAATGTTTCCATACTTAAAAATCTTGTAAAATTTCCCGATTGTTACAAGTTACATAGAGAATTGCATTGATGCCACACTACTCCCAATGTGCTAAACTCCAAAACACAAGCTGCATAAGTTCTGTCCATTTCAGCACTTCTTGTACTAGCTTCTTACCTCTCCATTCACAAAAACAATCAAATTCTAAAAATGTTCCAAACTTCAAGTTAGGGGTGGAACGCCTCCCCCCTTTACCACTTCTTCCACACGCATCGTAAATTTAATAGGGGCATACCACCAAAAAAAGATGCCAAAGTGCACACCAAAAAAATGCAATCAATGTAATTGCAACAAAAAATAACAAGGTATAAAGTTGAATAGCAGAGATACCACCTTCTTCCATACCTCCTTTCACTCTACGTTTATACCCAATCGAATCTACACAACCACAAACCATCAAAACCACAAACCATGTTCTTGTGCAGAACTTGTGACAATTTGCGACAGAAAAAGGATAGGAAATTTGTTTCTTTGCGGGTCTTGAAATGGAAGCAAGCCGTGAGAAATTTTGAATAGGGAATTAAAAAATTGTGTTTTGTGATTCCATGATATCAAGGTAGCTTGGCCATGCAAGGTGGTAAGGATTCATGTACTGTTAGGACATTGAAGAGAATTGGGTGAGAGTATTATTTTGCACTGTTTATGATTTAATATTGCTCGAGGATGGGCAACACTCAAGTTTGGGATATTTGATAAATACATATTTATCCAATTTATTTTCATAGTTTAGATATCTCTTTAGGAGCATTTTGTTATTATTCTATAGTTATAGAGTTAGTTGTATGATACATGAACAATGATATCATACAAATGTTACTAGTACATACATTCTTGTTATGTCCCTAGTCAGATATTATTGTGGAAGAAAAATAGACAACAATAATACATAATACTAGAGTGTGTGTTGACTGATGACAAAATCTCATTAGTCATGTATGTGATATCAAGTCAAACACAAATGTACATGTTAGAGAACAGTGTATCAGACAGACACACCATCAGAGTGATATATGGAGATCATGGAATGGTAGTCAGAATCATCTCTCATAGTGATAGTGGTGTTTGTGGTTCTTAGACCTGAAGTCACTACATTCATCACATGTTGTTCATGTACTTTGAGATCATCCACCGTGATCCAAAATAATGGCTGCCATAAAGGTGGTGCTCAGGTGCACTGTGACACATGGGGATTGAATGTGAGTGATGTAGATGGGATTTGTCCCTCCTACAGGAGATTGATATCTAGACTGCTTGATAAGAAAGTCTAATTAGTGTATGCCCGTACTCATGTGATTCAATATGAGATATGTAAACTCACATGCATCTTAGATAGTCTTCTCTAGTTCATGGAACATGGATTGAACTCACATGCATCTCAGACAGTCTGCTCTAGTTCATGGAACATGGATTGAATGTTGAGAGGATGAAAATGCCATACCTTGAGTTCAATCTAAATATTAGAGACAAAAGACCTGTACAATCAACGATAACACTAATCATGAAATGTAGGTTGAAGTTGTTCTCCAACTTTCCAAATTACTTGGGTAGCAATGATGTGTGACTAGGCACCGCTCTTTGCTTGTGATGTCATAATTGGTTATGTACATTCACTGCCAATGTAGTTATGGACCTATAGGGTCACACACATAGGATACACTTAGACTAAAGGAGTATATTCATGAATGATGTTTAATTTGATTACTAAAGGTGTTTAGGTATTCAATTAAACAATTAAGGTTCAAAATTAACTGACTGAACTCTGAACTGACTGGTTCAAGTGTTGAACTGATCAGTTGGAGTGTCAAGTCAATTGGAATCAATATTGGTTGAAGTTTGCATGAAATGGACATGTGAAATGAACATCTCACAGTGTGAAATGACCATTTCATTATGTGAGACAACAAGTTCACCCTCTGGGTCACCCAGTTTAGTTGCAATTTAATTGGAATAATGATTCATGCTTATGCCATGTTAAGCATTAATCGGGCATTAAATACCAATGTGATTCAGAATAAGAAACTATGCAAACCAACCGATACACTTAGTGAACTGACAGGATCATGCACCAATCGACTGATTGGCCATGTGAACTGATCAGATCACCATTTGTAAGTTCCAGAAAATTCATGATTCCGGACCCTTCTACTCCCACACAGACTGGGAACCGTGACCCTGGCCTCTACTATAAATAGAGGAGTACTGGGGGCTTCCAACATACACAATTGAGAATCAGTTTCTCTAATAGTTGTTGTCCTCTCTGGTTGTGGTAACCAATAGAGATCTTGAGAAAGTACTATCTATTAAAGGGAGGGACAGTGAGGGAGAGAACAACTGAGAACAATTGCGAGAGAGCACATCAATGACTAGTACACCGACAGAAGGGGATAAATCCTTCCCGTTGGCTCTAGTAGCACAATGTGGAGTTCCTGGTGATCTACGTGGACTATTCTAGATGTAGGAGCCCTTTGGATGCTGCTAGGAGAACACCGTCAGCTGCCATATGTGGTTGCAGACCAACATGTCATTCGTGATGATAGTTTGAGTACTGCTTTTTGGAGAAGAAGCACGTTGATACTACAAGGTAATGTCGCTGGACTTGCTCCATGAATAGGTATAACCTTACAAACCTTTTGTCCTAGATACATTGTTGTTGATGTGATCTTGCTATTTTGGGAAATGGGCATTAAATTTTTTTGTTTCTGTTGCCTATATCTACGTCTGATTTCCCAACAGTGGTATCAAAGCCACATCAATTTATGGTATATCTGGGATTTCAATCAATATGATCATATTTAGTGTTCATTATTTTATTGCATACTATGCAAATATTAAAATGAGTAATGTGTATATCTAATTAAATTCCACATATGAAACATATATATACATACATATATATGTATATATATACATATATATATATATGCAATTTGCAGGCGTCATCCTAAAATTGATTTTGATGGTGGATGTTAGCATGGTTATGGCCAATAACCCTAGATCTGTGTGTGCTTGGTTGTGGTTATTTATTTCCTATTGTTACTATATGTGCGTATGGAGCCTCTCTCTTCTTTCCAAATATAAATTAATTTTTTTCTTTCCATTTTCTCTTGAATGTAATTTGAGGTTTTCCCTTTTATAATATAATAAGAAATAGGATAGTTTTAATTTATGTTTTGATGTGAGATGATGATCTACACAAAGGTGAAGCGACCAACTCGTGAGATGACCCATTCAACTAGAGGACTGAGGAGGTCTGACGACAAGAGGATGAGTTGATCGACTAGTAGCCCAACTGATTGGATGGAGGTGTCCAAACACCACTTGGATCTGAGAACCAGATGACTGCTTCAGGAACCAACTGAGTGACCAAGAGGTGAGTCGACAATTCAAGAGTTGAATTGATCAACCCAAATTGATGTGATCTCACTATTTTGGGAAACATGCATTTAAGTTTTTTTGTTTCCGCTGCCTATATCTGTGCCCGATTTCCTTACAAATTATACCTTAATGAATATTGTTAATGTATATAACATATTATGTGGGAACATGTTTTATAATAAACATCACATATTATAATACACTCACATCAACATAATAACTTTTATGTGTGCTAACATGTAAGTGCATGCATAAAAAGTGCGATATGTGATACCTTTGCTAACTAATATTTACATACTGGCTAAGATATGTTTGATAAGAAGTATAATGTGCCAAAGAGTAATACACATCATATATGAAGTACCTTCCTGAAACCCTAGATATGCTAATTGGGAGGAGGACATTTAGATGGAGCTTAAGGAGTGGAAGGTGGTTCATGAAGGTTGTGAATGCAACAGGGTGGCAGACTAACTTGCTAAAAAATAGCTAAAAGATATTTTAGGTCTTATAGATATATAAGACCTCCCCAAGAGGGTTGTAACCTTGTAGTTAAGGACATTTATAATGGTAGTAGTACTATCGGGTTTAGCTTTCCTTCTCATTCTATGTTTTGTAATGTTTTTTTTTAGTTTGGATACAAGAGGAGAGCACGATGAATAGATAGCCTCCTAGCTTCCCAAAAAAACAAAGAAGTAAAATGTGTTTAAAATAGGAATTGGAGTAATATTTGGTATTTCCATGTCCATAAATGGGAATAATGTGTAATTATCTATAAAAAAGAAATTTATGGACTTGATATGATATTTATGTAAAATATGGAAATTCTTACATAATAATATAAGGAAACTCTTTTGGTAACAATGTGAAGATAATTGGATTCTGAATAATAGATAATGATGGTGATATACTAATATAATGATATAATCATGATAAGCCCAAATCTCTAATTGCAAAAGATCTCCTAAAAGGGAATCCCAAAACTCAAATCTAATTTGAAAATCATGTTCCTTTGATCCTAAATATCTTGGGTGTCTATTTTTACCTTATTTAAACAATCTAACATATTTTAATTTCTTTTGGGCAATGAAATACGAGTTTTAGTCTAAAATTTAATTAATATGGTTAATTCTTCAAGAGGGGAAACAAATATAAAGTTCCAATTCAACAAACCAAAAATAGTATATGTGTGAGTTCTCTCATTAATTATTCAATAATAACTATAGTAATTTTGTTTAGGAGAGAGAATGTGTCTTAAGATCAAAATATTAAATAAAAGAGTAAATAAACCCAAAAGTGAAAATTGATTCCAAAGCTGGACTCTTCATGTCTAAATTATCTTGGATGTCAAGTTACATATTATTTGGAACTTGATTGGACCCTCATATGAATTAGGAAAGAAAAGGGATAAGTATTTAATAATTAACTTTATTCCAAATCTGATTTAGCTAATCTTTCTCAAATATGCATGTTATATTGTAATGACATGGTGGACTTTGTCAGATTTTAGGCAATCACAAGCTCATTGTGAGCCATCAGGTTTGATCATGCGACCCTTATCGTTTATCCTACCTCTTCTCCCTATCTTTTCTCACTAACTAGAAACTAAGATTCCCCTTATTTTTTTTTTCTTGAAATCCCTCTCCTCCCTCATTATTTCTTTCTGATTTCTTCTCCCTCAACTTCCTTTTCTGATTTCACATCCAATAATCCCTGGAACAAACTTTAACTTCACTAAATAAGGAAACACCCAATCAGATCTCACCAACTCTTCCCATCCTCATGTTGTAGACACCATAAACTATATCCTATATTAACCATACTATGAGTAAATGAGAACCACTTTTCGGGAAACTCAACACCACCTTCTATTGATCTTGAGGTACATCAGTGTTGGATCACAAAGCCAACCTTAATTCATTGCAACAATAGACCCAAACAAATAGTCCCGTTGACTCTAACCAAATTGTTAGCACAGTAAGCCTCACTCAATCCTTCTCTTCCTTTCCTGCTAGTCCAAAACCCTATGATAAATGGTCTCGCTGAGAAACCCATCTCCTTAAGAGTATAAGAAATCACATGTGGCTTATTCAGATTTTCTAAATGGTCAAGACAATAAAATTTCTACCAATTATTTACAACTAAAAAAATCTTTGGAATCATGATGTTTCTCTAAATCCAATGGTATCACTTTCATTGCCAAATTCCAATCTAATTAATATATAATTTTTTATGAATATTCCTAATTGGATAGAACTTCTAAAATTCATAAATAATAATCTATAAGTCACAAAAACAAAGTAATAAATGCTATAAACTTAGAAAAATATAATATATAAGATCACAAAGTTTTGACAACCTAATAAACTAATAATAAAATTGTGATTTTAGGGTTAATGAAATTAATGCTAACTAGGTGTAACTTTGAATGTAGCTAGGTTGGACATAAAGTATGTTGTTGTAACGCCTGGGCCCACTACCCAAGGCTCTAGTAGAGTTTCAAGAATGACGATTGGCCCCACAAACCACCACTAGCCTTAACTACACACTTTGTCCTCACTGACGCGCAAGCCAGGATCAACTTCCCGACTGGTCACCCATCTTAGTACTACTCCAAGCTGAGCATGCTTAACTATGGAGTTCTTTAGTGATGGGCTCCCAGAAAAGGAGATGCACCTTGGTGATATGGGTAGTTCAATCATTCCTTTTAAGATCATATTATTCGAGGCCTAAAATCCTAGGACGTTACAATCTCCCCCACTTAGACTCTTGACGTCCTCATCAAGGCTCAACTATATGGCCTCATAATATTTCCCCATTTCAGTGCAGACCCAACATGGCCCATGGACACCCAGCTCTCGATCACTAAATACCAGTGGAGGGGTTATGTCTCTGATACCATTTTTAACACCTAGACCCACTGTCCAAGGCTCTAACAGAGTTTTAGGAATGCTGACTGGCCCCACAGACCACCACTAGCCTTAATTTCACACTTTGTCCTCACTGATGTGCAAGCCAGGATCAACTTCTCGACTGGTCACCCATCCTAGTACTACTCCAAGCTGAGCACGCTTAACTATGGAGTTCTTTAGTGATGGGCTCCCAGAAAAGGAGATGCGCCTTGGTGATATGGGTAGTTCAATCATTCCTTTTAAGATCATGTTATCCGAGGCCTAAATTCCTGGGACGTTAGAGTTGCATGCCCTTATTCATAATGATCAAATAATCTAATTTTCTCTCTCTTGATGTTTGTAACATCCCCTATGATTATATTGAAAAAATGATCTGATTTCTCTTTCTCTCTCTTGATGTATGATTCATCTCCATTTTCATATTGAATAATTAATCATATTTATCTCTCTCTCTTGAGCCTTTATGAGGTATTTGTTAATGGATATTATCTTTGTCAACTTGATGACCTATCCTGGTATAATCTTATTGATCTTGAATCCCTATTATTCTTGTACCATCTATATTTCAGGTTCCACTCAAGAATTGTACTTTGCTTATTGAAACCCTAATTGTAGAATTAAATCGTGTTGTTCCTTATTGAGTGATGGAACCCTAATTTTCCCACTTTTGTGGTGGATGTTTCATATTGTCTATTTATGTGGTGGAAATCTCATTAATTCTATTTATATGGCTTAACTTTCACTTACCTCTACATTTTTTATGCTTTTTAAATTATTATTCCTAGATGTATAGCTTCATTTGTTTTATGGGTTCATGTGGATTTTATTTTTGGGATGGAGATTATGTTCCCAATACCCTAGGTTTTGTGTCGATGATATTTTGGGATGGAGGTTACGTGCCCCATACCTAAGCTTTATGCCCACTTTATATTGGGAGTTTACTTATGTGCTTTACTCTATCAGGTTTTAAGGTTATGAGCCATAGCCACCATTTTTATTTATTTTTCACTAGTGTTATGTTTATCTCGCATGCATGTAGGTTGATTATTATTGTGAAGGGTTTTGTGCCCTGAATTCTTTATATGTGCTTTTGTGGCACATCTTATTTTTTTATCGACGACAAGTGTTTTTCTGGATCATCATCTTATTACAATTCATATTCTCTTAATATCCACTTGGAGAGCACTTTTCTCTTCTATGGGAAGCCTTGATATAATCTATGCTTTTTTCCTAATGTTTCTCAATCCCCAATTAATATGCTCATGCCGGTTTTCAAGCTTGAAACATCCATTTTGTCTTCTCTTATGGGGTATACTTCAAACCCTAGGTGAAGGACATGGAAAGCTTGACATGCAGACCTAAATCTGGCATTTGGAGCTGACTCAGGGAGACAGACTTGAGATAGCTAGATATCCCTCTACTTAGAACCTAAAGTCTTTGTTTCATGTAAGCCCCTTTATGGGATATTCTTTTGTAATCTTAGTAAATTTAATATAGTAATGATTTATTGTTTCTTTGCTATACTTTGTGTTGGGAAATATGGCATCAGATAAGGCAACAGAAAGAGAAAGTACTTGCCATATTCCCCCAAGACAGTAGATTATGTTAACAACTATGTAATGGAAAAGAGTGTTGCAAGGTTTATACTTGGTCTTGGAGCAATTCTGACGACTATCCCTTGTAGTAGCACACACCTTTCTTCCAGTTGCACCTCGATAGCGTCAGCAGTGGCCTCCTGGTAGATCACCATAGAAGGCAGTTGACTTCATCCTCCTAGTGACGGGCAACTGACTCCTTGCCTCTGTAGTAATCCATAGGAACAACTGGAAACTCCTATCATTCTAGATGAACAGACAAGAAGGAGTTGTCTCTCCTAGTGAGCGTGCTAGCACTGACTTGCTCTCCCAATTGTGTGTCCCTTGTTGTTTCTCCCTTTAATGATTAGAACTTGCTCGGGTTCACACTTTACCACTACTATGAGAAGACAACAATAGTCAGAGCTTATTATTATGTCTCTAGAAGGCCCCCAATACTCCTCTATTTATAGGAGGGCTAGGGGTCAGGGATTCCAATATGAGGAAGAGTTGAAGAGACAAAATTTCATGAATCATTTGGAATCTACGAGCATTGAATCAGTTGGTTTACTACTGAATCATTCAGTTCACTGCTGACACTAGTACAAAATCTATCTCTAGTGTATGCTAAAATAACCTTATAATTTCTGTTAAAGACCGACACTTAAGTGGGTGATACTAAAACCATAGGTCTAAGCGTCCATTATTTGACGACACAAAACCAACGATAGAGATCCAACCTCGATTGTGAGGATAAAAGAAACTGACACATATAATAGTCTGAGGCGTCGGTTATAAAAAAACCAACGTTCCAAAAGCCATACCAGGTGACATTTGTAATCATTAAAGGACCCTACGTCGTCGGTTTATTAACAACTAACACATGTTTAATATTTTTGTCATTGGTTGTAGCACATATAACTGATGATTATGATGTACAATGATGATTAAATCGGTTAAACCAATGACTCTAACATGCTACCCAATACGGTCGTGTTGTCCAACACGGCCATTTTGATTTTGTCCTTTAATGTCATTTATTTTACCAAAGATGACGACTCATGCTTATAGTGTCAATTTTGTTTGTTACAGTCGACGATTAAGTTTTTTCTCTCTAAAATAGTAGGCCCACAGACCTACTGCCCACCTGGTCAGCATGAAGCAGAACTTGCACTTCTGAAGTGGAGTTTTGAACTATAGGTTAGCAACATCCTGTGAGTTCATCTTAGGCTCCGATTGGTTCGGTGGAAGCCATAAGTTTTTTGGAACTCATTTTCTGGAAACTCTAGTTCCGTTTCTAGAACTTAAGTTCCATTCACTTCCATGTGATTGGTTTGCCATTAGTGTAAATATGGAAATCAATTAAAAAATTATTAGTTTTACTGTGTGATATATAAAAAATAAGGACGGCAAAGAAATAAAAAAGAATCATATCTATATCTACTAATTAATATTTTTTTAAAATAATAATCTCAGCAAGCAGTCATAATGCGAATGTTTCTCCCTTAAAAATTGAGGACGAAAAAAGTAAAAAAAGAATCATATCTGTGACTACTAATTAATATATTTTTAACATAATAATCTCAACAAGCGGTCATGATGCGGATGTTGCTCCTTAAAAAATATTTTAATATGGTATATTGTGGTTCAAAATACATTATAATATTTTTATTTCACTTTGTATGTATAAACTATTGTAATGATATGCATATTTTATAAGTATGTAAATATAAGTTTTGGTTTAAAATTATTTAACAATATCTACAAAATTAATTTTTACTATATTCTTCACGTATGATTATAGTTTATTATCATTTTCACATCATATTATTTAAACATGAATATAAAAAAATGCTAGATAAATCATTTTTTGTCACATGGTGTAGTATGATTATTTTTCATAGTGGTCTGATTATTTTTCATAGTGTTTTTATATTTTTTATTTTGTAGACACAATGGTAATGGTAGTTATAGTGTAAAATATTTTATATGGTGTCACTTACAATGTATAATATTTTTTCATGTTATTTTATCATTTTGACAATAAACCATATCCAACACTAACATTCCTAGTCATAAATATTTTACATGTGTCATTTATGAAGAATGAAAAATATAATTATATAGAAAATGTTGTCAACTATTCCGGAACTCGTTTTCTGCTCTTTTGAAGAGGGAACTCAGGAACTCTATTTTGTATATAACTCTGTAACTCACCGAAAGTCACGAAACTTGACTTCCATCACTTACTTTAAACCAATCATGAAAAATTGCTTTAGGAACTCCAGTTCATAAGTTTTCTGGACCAATTACAACAAACCAATCAGAGCCTTAACAACAGGCCAACAAATCTACAATAACAAACATAATATGTATATAATTCTATTCATTCTCCAATTTTGTTACATCACATGTATAAACATAAATCTACTCATTCATTCACATACATGAGACTTAATTTACATATACACTAGTTCAATTCTCATGACATGTAGAAACACAATCCATTCATTCACTCATCTTCACATTCACACACGTATATAGATCATCACTCACATATGCACCAATAATTTATTCACATCAAATTTAATGTTGTAAGAAGTCATAAATTCCATATATATATATATATATATATATATATATATATATATATATATATATATATATATATATATATATATATATATATATATATATATATATATATATATAATGACATCAAACTTTTGAAAAGTCATTCCCTACTCCAATCAAATTCAAACTTCACTTATTTTTTGAAGGCTTGTGCCCATTGTTTTCGTATCTCATCTAGTTGCTTAGTCATATAGGGAATTTGTATGTATTCTAGCTTTTCTAGCGTATTGAAGTATTTCATATTAAACACCTACAAAGATAATGACTTATATAATTAATGAGTTTGGTATTTTCATATTATCTAATGAGACTATATACCTATGATGGTCAAGACTATATATATAGATTATATTTTGTACCTCGTCGATGTCTAGTTCCCCATAAATGAAAATCATGTTTGTATATCACATCATGTAGTATTTGCATGCCCAACTGTTGTCTTGTACAGAACATTATAAATTTCAACAGACAAAAGTTAATAAATAAAAGTAAGCATAGTTGGCATAAATTTGTATTGGAGTCAGAAAATTACCTTAACATTCTCCCAAAGTATCACTTTCTTTTTCTTGTCCACCTTTCCTCTAGATTTTTTGAGTTCTTTATAGCCCTATACATTAATGTAACACATTAAATTTCATTAGTAAATAGTCATGTAATATATATGTTAACGGATATAAATATATAAATTTACTCATGTGAATAATGCCTTTTTCAAATCATGTCCCCCCATGTCTATTTTGTCACCCTTAGGATCTAGATAATATACAGTTAGCACCATGTGTACAATAACTAATGACACCCAATGCTTATTCCTGAGTGATAAGAAGGCAAACAAAATAGAACTCAAAATTCACAATTAAATGTAATTTATTAAGTTAAAATTATAAGCCGAGTAAGTAAACTTACTCAACATTGTGTGGAGCTAACTTCCCACTCTTTTTCTTTCATAGAAATATTTAAATGTGGTAGAGCAGAATTGGGTAACAGATGTAAATACTTAAGTTACATGGCTAATCAAGGATGGAACTAGAAATACCACATGGGGAAGTGAAAACTCTATACATGCCCTATGTAAGTGGATGCAAAACATATATCATGTATTCATTAATATATAAAAAAACGTATGGACATATATAAAATGAGGTATATAGCTATATAAAATCTCACCATATCCAAAGTTCTATCATTGATGTATTCAATCAAGCATAACCAAACAACTCCAAAACATATTACAAAAATATACTGGAATCATGAGGTTGAGCTATAATGTCCTCCTTAATAGAAACCATCACAGACCACCCTTCTTCACGTTCGCCTATCCATAGTGCCAAACCCCTACATTGGTGACCTATCTAGTCAAAATGGTCATTTACAAGCCAACCAAGTAATTGAGGAGGAGGGTGGAGGTGGAGGTGGAGGAAAAACAATAAGGGGCTTCTTAGGCGCTATGACCTACACATATATAATCTTATATCAATGGTTTCATGTATATAAAGATACAAACACAATGTAAAATTTCCATACATCAGTATAGACAACTCCAGCTTTGGGCCAAGCGACCATGCCACCTTCTTCACCACCTATCATGTCATGCTCAGAGTGTGCATATGGTAGTGCAGTCTGCTTCTAAGGGGCATAGACAAAGTTTGACATCACATGAATCACATTGGTGGGCAACGATGCACCATGAATCATGTCACCTTCAAGGTGTGGGTAAGTCGCACCCACGACAAAGACATATTCTTGCAAATTCAAGATGGCATGGACTCAACCCCTACAATTTGCATGGAGTTTTATATATTATACAAATAATTCTTAAATACTACTATGTCAGAAAAATACTTACAGTGGATGTTCTAGGTGGTGGGTCCACATGATTACTCCCAACCACCTCAGTTGTAGGAGGGTCCACCTCATATGAAAAGTAGGGAGAAACATGTACTATCTGAGGAACTGATTGAGAATCATGATATGGGATGATTGCTTCCTCAATTCCTTTTGTAATTAACTCTTGTTTCTCCTCTTTTGAGAACCTTCCTTTATGGACAGATTTACTCTTATGCTCGGATGGCCCAAAGAACACTCTTATACCGACACTAGCGCCTGCAACCCTAACAAGCACAGGATGCTCTGGGCTACCTAGAGAAACTCTCAATTCATCCTTTGTTCCCTCAGGGATGAACTTGCCATGTGTCCTTTACTCATGGAGCTCCCACTAATCATCATCAATTGGTAAGTAAAATATAACTATCATTAATACTAATTGCTCTAAGAGTTGAATTTTATCATTTTTGTAGCCGCCATAGCAGTTGTGGGGTTGGGTATATCTCCATATTTGTTTTGCCTCCCATCTATCCATAGATCATGGTGAAGTAGAGGTCTAGTAGTGGAGGACTCATTAGTCCCAAGGTAGGCTATTGAGAAGAAGATGCATGTAGTAGCTTTTGGCAAAGATGTGCATAGCCATCTGGACCCACAATGTGGTTATGCACATTCTTTGCATGCCTTTCTCTTTGAGCATCTCTTGCAGGCTGGTTAGTAATAATCATCAATAGTAATTGGTAAGTAAAACATAACAATCAAGGTCAAGGTAAAACAATGAATTCATAAGAATGTATTCAAAATGGGGAGTGAGGCTTAATACCTTAAATTCATTGGCATTTTTCATAGCAACAAACATCTCCTACATCTCTGGGTCAAGATAGCTCCATTGCTCAATGGATGACTTCTTCCTCTTCTCAACATCTCATATGTATAGTCTTGTCATATTTGTCCTATAATTCCTTAGTACCCTCCCACAACGTTGCATCGCCTTTTTACGATATAGTTTTTCATCTAGGTCAACTATGCTCTGCAAAAGTTCATATACTTAATGGAATATTCTTAATAATATAATTGTAAATAGATTTAAAAACATAATTGCAAATGATAATATCTCACACATAGTTATTTCCATATGAATTCTTTCTTGCTTTTATCAATTTATTCCAAGATTATACTACTGCACTACAATGGCTACGAGTAAGAACCCCTAGATATGCCACAAAAGAGATGAGGTTCTTTCCAAAAGGATTTCCTGCATGATCAAACTCAACGACCAACTTTGGTATGTTACCCCTTTGTTGTATCACTTGTTCATCATGGTGATACCCCTTATTTTTGCACGCTGGCAATGTTTCTCATCAAGCTGAACAAGATCATCAAAGTGTACATCCTCAACCTAAAATTGACTAAAAGAACACATATAGGTCATAAAAAAATATAACTTAGAAATGTGAACAAGATGGACATATTATAAAATGCACATCTCTGTAATCAAACAATATAACTTACACAAGTATCAAGGTGCACATTGTGATGCTACTCATCCTCACGCTAATCATCATCATGGTCATCATACTCATGGTCAGACGCCATTTAAAAAAATTTCATATAAAATTAGTCAAACAATGAAATATAAGATTGTAAAACGCACATCTAACACTAAAAAAAATAAAAGCATGCCTCTAACATTGAGATCTTTTATCAACTGACATTCCCTGAATGTGATCTCCACACACATATAAGTCAGCATTAGATTCAATATATTGTGTTGGCAAGCCAACTAAGAATGGATTGGAGTCATCATACTTTTCATAGTACTCTTCTTCATCTATATGATCTTTATTGAACTATCTTTTACCATGAAGAGCAACCAACCATTTTTCATCTATAGGATCATCGATATAAAATGCTTGCTTCTCCTATGATGCCATTATGAGTAGTTCACTCTTCTCATCAATATTTTGAAAATTCACTAATGTGAAACCCAATTCATCGACTACAACTCCTTTGGTGTTATCAACCCAATTACACTTAAAGACCGGAATTCTAAAATATAAGTAGTCAAATTCCCATATGTCTTCAATGACACTGTAATATGACAATTTAGCTTCACGTGGACTCTTATCCTTCACACTAGAAAAAAACAACGAAGACACTTGAAGAGTGACCCCATTGTTTTGGATGACACTCTTATCATCTTGACA
Source organism: Alisma plantago-aquatica (assembly GCA_963693085.1). Taxonomy (NCBI): domain Eukaryota; kingdom Viridiplantae; phylum Streptophyta; class Magnoliopsida; order Alismatales; family Alismataceae; genus Alisma; species Alisma plantago-aquatica. Next base: position 758,245,228 of record OY856411.1, read on the forward strand.
CTTTGTGTAATATGAAAACCCATTAATGTGAAACCCTTCATAAGACATAAAATTTATTTTTGGTTTAAAGGTGAGGCATTTCATATTTTCAGGTGTTTGAGATAGTTGACGTAAGACTTTATCTTCAAACTACCTAATAAAGGTCTTATTATGCTATCTAGCAAGCCACATTTAATTGGATCAGGGATATTTTATCTTGATGAAATTGGTATGTTCGGTGATATAAACACTCACTTCATTAATGTTGTGTAAAATATACAGTTGAGATTGTTCCCACAACTCACTACTGATTAATTATACTCATGCTTCAAAACTCCCTATGCCGGAATAGTCCTCAATAATCTGGTCATCTACATGAGCTTCATTACAACTCAAAAACCCATTGCAAAAGTCCATAACCTCCCTTGCCACATAACCCTCAATAATATTCCCTTCAAGCCGATAAAATTTTCAAATATCACCTTTAAAAACACTAATGTATGGTCCAAAAGGATACATCCAATGCAAGAAAGCTGGTCCCAACATTTTCACTTCCCTAGTCAAATGGACAATAAGATGTACCATGATATCAAAGAAAGAAGGAGGAAAATACATATCAAGATGGCATAAGGAAACAACAACATCTCTTTTCAACTTATCAAGATTCTCAGAATCAATAAATTTTCTGCATAGTGTTTAAAAAGAAACAAAGTCTGATGATTGCAAACCTTATATGCTTCTGTAGAATATATCGAATTGCTACAGGCAATATTTGTTGCATTAGAGTGTGACAATCATGATATTTAAAACCTATCAACTTTAGATCTTTCATTAATACTTATCTACATATATTAGAAGAGTATCCATGTGGTATCTTAACATTAAGCAAGCACTCACAAAAAGTTTTCTTCTCCTCTTTAGAGAATTGTAACAAGTAGGAGGTAAATATGCATTTCAATCACTCCTAACTACTTATTTTAATTTTTCCTTATTCCCATTTCACATAGGTCCATTCTGGATTTAATGCCATCTTTAGTCTTACCTGGTATATTCAACAGAGTACGAATGACACTATCGAAAACATTTTTCTCAACATGCATGGCATTGATATAATGCCTAATTGTCAAAGAAATCCAATAAGGAAGATCTCAAAATATTGACCTCTTATTGTATAAAGATCTGTCACGATGTGTGGGAATGGTACATTGTGATCTCTTACTGAATTCATTGACAAAGTCTTTTACTCTTTCGTAACCAATCTCCCCTGATATAGGTTTAGGGGCACTATGTTCCTCATTTGATAGATTGAACACTTTGAGCAACCTTTGGTAAGATGAACTTTTGGGAGAAACCTTTTATGACCAAGATATATAGTCTTTCTTCCATGTTTAAGTCGTATTGAATCAATGTTCTCTTCACATATATGGCATGCTTTGGATCCTTTTAGACTGTATCCATACAAATTCTCTTATGCTGGAAAGCCATTAATATTACAAAATAACATAGCATGCAAACTAATGTCTCTCTACGTGAAGGATCATAGGTCATCACACCTTCTCCCCATAGTTTCTTTAAGTCATAAATTAGAGGTTCAAGATAAGCATCGATATTATTTCCAGGTTCTTTAGGGTCTGATATCAACATAGAAAACATAACATACTTATTTTTGATACACAACTAGGGAGGAAAATTGTATATAACAATCATAACATGCCAAGTGCTATGTTGGCTGCTCAATGTTCTGTATGGATTCATCCCGATACAAAGCCCAAGTATTAGATTCTTGACTTCTTCACCAAAGTTTGGATATAATAAATCAATTTTCTTCAACTGTGGGGAATCAAATGGATGTCGTAGGATCCTATAATTGGTTTGCTTAATATCTGTAGGAAACTTTAAATTCTCTACATCCATAAGATTGAAAACAAGCATTGAAACTGTGATATAGGTAGATACCACATCACCTTGGTAGGAGAGCCATTTTTGGACTTCCCCAAAGTCATTATTTTATACCTTGATGCCCCACATTTTGGACAATCTTTCAAATCCACATAGCCCTTTTGAAATAACACACAGTCATTCAGGTACACATGTATCTTCTTAGACTTCATTCCCATCGGGATTAACATTTTCTTTAATTCATATATTGAGATTGGAAGCTCGTTGCCTTTAGGAAGAATTTCTTTCAACAAAGATAACAATAATGTGAAGCTTTTGTTGAACCATTGTTGGCCTTCGGATTATACGATCTCAACATAACACTCAGCTTCATAAACTTAATACAACATATGTATAATGGTCTCTCAACATCATGCACAATGTTCCTAAATAAGGAAGGTGGATCAGTGTTCTCTACCCCCACAACTATCTAGCATCACATCAACCATGTCTGTCGGAATCAGTTCGTTCACATCTACCTCATCGTTGGCAAATTCTTCTTCAACACAAGTACTGCTATCGACAACCACTGATCTCATGGTTGGAATCTCTCCATGTCAGTATCATTCTATATAGCCTTGTGCAATCTCGTTGCACATGACATGACTTTCAATTTTGTCACCAATGTTGACTTTCAAGTTGTTACCACAATGCCTACGTGGACAATAGAACCTATCTCTAGGTTGTTTCCTATGTTCCTCCACAAATCTTATAAAATGATCAAGACGAGTAACAAACTCTAGGGTGTAGAGATTTCGAATGGACATCCATGATCTATCCATTCTATGATCAAAGAGAAAACAAGTATTAGGGTTTAGGGTTTATAGATTAGGTTTAAGATTTAAAGATAGATTAGGGTTTATTATTTTGGATTTAGGAATAAGGATTTATAGATTAGGGTTTATGGTTTACAAATTAGGGTTTATGGTTTACAGATTAGGGTTTACGGTTCTGTAATGAATGTGTGTACCACCTATCCCATTCTTGAACAACTAATCTCACTACTAAGAGTATAATGTGTATTCAATTTTTAAGAAAATTTTGGCACCATTTCCCCGCAAATGAGGAAGTGCTAGCAAAAAATCTTCAAAACTGAATGTACGTTATACACTTAAACCCTAAGTGAGATTAAGCGTTCCCAAAATGGGGGCTATCCACGATTTACTCCTAATAAGTAAATCTCATATGGGTTTCTAGGCCAACAAAATACATGTATATATGTCATCATTCCTATACCTATGATCACAGTTTCATCATTCATATCCTATTTTTATGTAACATCATTTGATTCAGTTCATTTTTCCATTTGGGTTAGTTCATTCATGCATCATTAACCCTAATTAATTAATATTAATCGACTACGAAATCTTGAAGAGCAATTATCATCCTAAAGTTAAATCAATCACTAACAAGAGATAAATAAAGGAGTATTAGTTAATTAAGATAACTAGTAAATCACCATTAACAAGAATAAAAACCCTAACAAGAATAAAAACCCAAACACGAATGAATCACCATTAACTATTCAATTTGCACTAATAGGCAAGTAACATAATAATAATTTATCTATACAACATCAAAGTGATCAATGCACCCAATTAAGAACTAACTTATTTATGCCACAATCAAATAAATTTAAGAAGCATTTGAATAAATGTATCTTCAAGAACTACTGATTTATCATTAGGCATTTTTATCATATATCAAATGTGAAATACCATTAATGATTCAATTTTGTAAACATACTTATAAATTGTAATTAGATATACAACTAGAATTTAGTGACCTAGTATAATACATAATAATGCATTTCCATAGAAAATCATAATACAATGTAGAATTTAAAGATCTGAATGTAATACATGCATTTTCATAACAAATCAACAATTACATCCAAAAAAAGGAAAACTACCTTAGTGAAGAAGTTGACACGAACAAGGTTCCACCAGTTGTGGTACAAGTGGTGGTAGAGAACTACTAGCCGTGGCGGAGTGCTACTAGTTGACAACCCAAGAAGCAACACCAGTGGCTGTAGGTGGTTGGTGAGGGATGTCATTGGCTGTAGGTGGATGATGATGGCAGTGAAGAGAAGAAGCAGTAGAAGCGGCCCAAGCAGCTCGGGTGGCATCCCAAGCAATTTCGGTGGCTGGTTGGTGGCCCAAGTAGAGCAACGGAGATGGAGGATGGAGGAAGACAGTGGAGGCAAAAGTGGAGAGTAGGAGCAAGAGCATGGTAGCATGAGTAGAAGCATGGCGGCGGCGGAGGTCAGAATCACCAGAGAAGAAATTTTGAGGGAACAATTTGGGGGGGGGGAATATTCTCACAGGGACAAGGCATGAAAGCACTTACGCTTCACTTCCATATTGAAAACTTATGACAGAACCTTTTGGAAAAAAAGTGGGACTCAGCAAAGCGACTGTGCCATCGGTTCCTCTGCCTAACCGATAACTTAAAAGCAATTGGGGAGTAATTTTTTGTGGGGATATTGTGCAAACTTTGTGACAAACATTGGTTTCACTTAAACATTTTTCCCTAAAAAGTTGAATTTCCCAGGTTATTTACAACATCGGTTTCACTTAAATAAAAAACCGTCATTATAGTAAAAGTGGTACCTATGTCTTTTCTAAATCAGTAGGACTTGATCAATGGTAATAGTTTTACTTAAGAACCGAAGTTAATGAGAGTATGGTGTCGATTTTTATTTTGAACCAAAATTAGCAAAAGTGACATTAGACGTCATAAATGTAGTAGTGTGAACCGGTAGGTTAACATGTGAGCCAATATGTTCAACACTTGAACTATCTGTTTCACTATGTTTCTCAACCACAATTTTATTGACAACCAATATTTCATTAATGTGCAACATGAAGTCAGCATCAATACTTGATTCAATCAAATTGATCAACCAAATGATTAGTTTACAACCTAACCGGTCGGCTCATGGACCTGAGTTGATCGGTTCACTTGTTACACCAGTCCTCTCATGGTTCTGATTGACAATGTTGGTTCAATTGACCTAACACTTGAATCAGTTAGTCCAATATTTGAACCGATTGGTTCAAAATCTAGTTAGTCAATTTTTAAACCTTATTGTTTGAATTGAATACCTAAAACTTTAGAATCAAGTCTAAACTACATTAATGAATAAACTCCTATTCCAAGTGTATCCTATGTGTGTTACCGTATAGGTCCCAAGTTATGTTAGCAATGAATTTCCATAACTTATTTATGACATCACAAGCAATGAGTGGTATATATCAACACATCATTGCTACCCAAGTAATTGGGAAGTCAGAGAACAACTTCAACCTATAATTTGATATTGGTGTTACAATGACTATATAGTTCCTTTATCATTGATATCCAGACTAAACCCGAGGCATGGAATCATCATCCTCTTCAATGTTCAATCCATTTTCCTTGAACTAGAGCATACTATCTAAGATATACATAAGTTTAATATCACATATTGAATCACATTAGCGTGGCCATGTATTTCTTAGTCTCACTTATCAAGTGGCCAAGATAAATACTCATGTAGGAGGGACAAATCCCATATACACCACTCATTGTCATCCCCATGTGTCACAATGCACATGAGCATCACCTTTATGGCAACCCTTATCAAGGTCACGGTGGATGATGTCAAAGTACACCAAATGGCATGTGATGAGTGTAGTGACTTCGGGTCTAAGAATCCCAATCACCACCATTACTATGAGAGATGACTTGAACTACCAATCATGGTTTCCTTGTGTCACTCTCAAGATGGGTATGTCTGATACACTATTCTCTAACAAGTATCTAGGTGTTTGGATTGATTTCACATATTAAGAATAATGAGATTATGTCATCAACCAACTTACACTCTAGCCTTATGTGCAACTGATATCTATCAGCTTTCCACCATAACAATCGACCATGGACATAACAAGAATGTAAATACTTTTGACATCTATATGATCATTGTTCAGGTCCTCAACCCAAAGACATATGTCATTGATAATATCATTCTATATACATTTAGTATGTTACAATATTATCTCATAACTAAATAAAACATAATAAATTGGAATATTTCCTTTATTGTTAATCAAATCATTTATAATATATGCCACTACAACCATCATATGACTCTTTCTCTAGACATACACGCCAACAGACTCCCACTTTCACCAAGAGACAATCACCCATTAACTTAATCCCAAGTGATCTAACATGACCATCATTCTTCTCCTGTGAAAGTGCTTTTGTCAAGGGGTCAACAACATTTCTCTATGTTGGCAAATCTTCGCATCTCCTTGCTGTACAATTTCTTGTATGAGATGGAATTCTCTTTGTATATGCTTGGAACATTGATGCGATATGGGTTCCTTAGCTTGTGAATAGCTCCATTGTTGTCACAATATAGTTCAATTCCGTCATTGATGCTTGGACCAACCCCAAGTTTAGAAATGAACTTCTTTATCCAAACAACCTCCTTTTCTACATTAGATGCAACTATATACTCTACCTCTATTGTACAATCCACAAATATCTCCTACTTGGAAATCTTCCAGCTCACAACTCTCTTGTTGAGTCAAAACACAAATCTAGATTGTGATTTGGAGTCATCTTTGTCAGTGTGGAAGCTTGCATTAGTGTAACTCTATACCATGAACTCTTCCTCACCACCATAGACAAGGAACTAATCCTTAATTCTTCTCAAGTACTTAAGGATGTTCTTAATGATAGTCAATTGGAAATCATCAAAACCTGACTGATATCTACTTGTCATACTCAATGCATATGAGATATCGGGATGAGTACATAAGATTTCCTACACGATGGATCCAATTGTAGATGCATATGGAATCCTACTCACGCGTTCCCTTTCTTCACAATAATTGGGACATTGAGCTCTAGATATGGTAACACCATGATACATGGGCATGTTTCTGCTCTTCGGGTCCTCCATTTAGGACCTCTTCAACACTTTGTCAATGATTGCGCTATGACTTAGTCCAAGAAACCATCTAGATCTAACTCCATAGATCATGATTCCCAAGATATAGGATGCATCGCCTAAGTCCTTAATAGAGAAGGTATTTCCCAATCTTGTAATTACCATATGTAAAGTAGGGATGTCATTCCCCATCAATAGTATGTCATCTACATACAATATGAGGAATACAATCATGCTCCCAACACAAGGTTCTTCATTTTGACTAAAACCAAACTGTTTGACTATTTCATCAAATTAAGGATTCCTGCTCTGAGATGCCTGCTTCAATACATGGATTGATCTGTGTACCTTACATACTTTATTTGCATCCTTTGGATTTATAAAACCCTCTATTTGTGTCATTTACACATCCTCAAGAAGATTCCCATTCAGGAATGTGGTTTTAACATCCATCTACCAATTCTCATAAACATGATAAGATGTAATGGCAAGCATGATCCTAATGGACTTAACCATGGAAACTAGGGAAAAGGTTTCATCATTGTTACAACCTCAATTTTGCATATGTTTTCATAATTGAATTGTAAAGATTTTGTGAATATGGACTTAATTGAAAAGGTTGTATTCTTTGCTTCAAAAGATTGATTTCTTTGCAAATCTCCCTTTTGATAGGAAGTTCGTAATTTCTATTATTAGAATAATCCAATAATGGATATAAAAGAGAAGAAAAGAAGAAAAGTCCAAATCTTAGAAAATGATAAGAGATAATGAATATTAAGCAAAGTATTTATGAGAATTATATATAAGGTGGCATTAATGGCCACGATTGAGTAAATTTCATTTATATGTGACTTCTAATGAAAGAAATAGGAAAAGAGGGAAAGGAAATAAAAGATAAAGAGAAATCCTTTAAAAGAAATATTTTAATAAAGAAATAAGTAAGATAATGAGAAATGAAGAATGTATATACATCTAGAAGGATAATAAGCATCCTTCAAAAAGGATTTCGAAATCTTAGGATTTCTTGGGGTCTAAGGAGTCCCAATGGAAAACAAGAAAGAGAAAAGATGTGAGAAATAAGCCTAATTGAGTAATATCTTGCACCAAAATAAAAGACATGTTTTCTTTTAAATAATGATCCCAACTTTGGCATAGAGGTATATTAAGTCATTTTTAAGTTTCCCTCAAAATATGAGATAAAACAGAGCCATGGTTTAGGAGTTATGATTTTTCCAAGTTATAGTAAATAATGAGGAATTATCTTGAAAATAGGAATTCATTTTCCTTTTTGGTTGAACGCAAGAGATGAGGGCCGTTGGATCTTGATCCAACGAGAGCCACTCATCGTCCAGTTCTTGCTGAACTGGGAAACAGGTGGCTGGATGGTGATTTTCCACTCCGATTTTCTCATGATATGATGTGTGTGCACCTGAGGAAATTGCTCCTTTGGGTTTGGGTGAGGATTCCACACCCAATCAGCTTAGGTTTTGGGTGGTTTCATTCATTCTATAAGAAATTCCCAATTGGGCTGAGAACCAGGGTGGCAGAGAGTTTGGAGAACCCTAAAAGAGCCCCTAAATCCTATAAATGGTACCCCCTCTCAACTCCTCTCACCCTCGCACACCCGAAAGGCACCTTCTCAAGTTTTCTCGTGCCCTGACCTGATGAGATCACCTTGCTCCATCGAGCTTGCAGTCGTGGCGCTGCCGCAGAGTCATCTTCTAGGTTGAGAAGGCGCAATCTACAGTGACCATTCAATCAAGGTCAGTGGCTGACCATGGGCGTCGATCGACGGCCCTAGTTCATCGAGTTCTTCATCAACCGACTAGTGGACGTGTATGTCATGAGCCGTCTGATCGCACTCGGTCAAAGGCGACCAAGGATCCAACGGTCCAAAGTTTTCCGAAAAATAAAAGGTTAGTTGCCACTCTGATCGATATTCAAGAAAAAGGTTGAATCTTGTATAAATCATTAAAAATAGATCATTTGGCCGAAAAATACAAGTAGCGATTTTTACTCAGAAAAATACGAGGAATCCATTAAAATAAGATTTAGAGCCAAATTCATCTTGCAATTAGAAAAGAAGTTGAAGTTATCAACTTTGATGCATTAATGATTAAGAAACCCTAATCTATGATGATTAATGAATTGGGAATGGTTATGTGCATGTTTAAAGTTGGTATTAACATGTTGATTATAAAAGACACATTAGATCTAAAAGGATGAACCTTATGCGTAATTTGATTTATGTAGGGTTCCATGTACATAAATAAGCTTTAATGCACCTTGAAAACCTAATTATGATTCTTAATGGCTTTAATTGTTCAAATTCATGTATAAAGCTGAGATATGATGGTTCTAAGCTATTTTTGAGTATAAAAGTTCCTAATTGTGGATAAATACCCTTAATTCAGTCATTAAGGTTTTCTAGTGGATTAATGTGAAATTAGTGATAAATAGAGTTCATATATGAATTGAACTATAAGGAAATATGAGTTGTTAAGAAATCGAATATGATAATTGGGCTTATGATGTTGAAATTAGGGTTTGTGAACTAAGAGAGCATTAAATGTGATAAAAGTATTATGGAGGCTAAAACCCTAATAAAACCCTAAAGTGGCCTAGAAAGCCTAAGGTGGAATCCAAATCTTGGGAATGTTTTGGATAAACTATAACACTTGGATGTATTGCATTAATTTCAGGATATTGTTGATTGCTTGTTTGAGTGTTCTTTATCATTATTTCTTGGACATCAAGTTGCTCTGGATCAGGTATGTGGTTAATTATGGTTAATCACATTAGTTTCCCAAAGGTTTTCTGGATGATTGATCACATTGAATGCGTCCTATCAGTTTGGATGTTCATACTTGCAAATCATAGTCACTATGATTATCACAATTATGATATAAGTGTGTAATCTCGCACTTACAAGCCACCCTGATGGATGATGCAATGAGGTCAAGCCCAAGAGGGAAGACCCATGGGCACCATGAGTGGTGACCCCATGCACCAAACTCAGGATAGAGAAGGTGGCCTTATGATATTGCCTGACTAATGGGCACCATGAGAGGTGACCCCAGGCACCAAGTTCAGGATGGAGAAGGTGGCCTTAAGTCAATGGAAAAAGAGAAACCCTAATGGGGGTAATATAGAGTTAGGGCAAAAGTGGTGGAGATTGACACATTGAAAACATAAATTGAATTGTTAATTACCTTGATTGTGATAAATAGGTTGTTAGCCCTATGTGTGATATTTTGGTTGTCCCCACATACCAACGTATTCATTTATGCTTACCAACGTTTTGTGTGTCAGCATTTTAGGTACAATGTTGAAAAGGACAAATAGTAAAGTGACATATTGTGAAAATAAGAATTAAAGTGCAAGGAGGATTAGTTAGAATAGACTCCAGTTGTGGATAGAAGTAGATATCTAAGTTTTTGAAAAAGGTATGCAAAGTTTTATTTTATTCCAGCTTTTAGTATAGTCTTGGTAGAATTTAATAATTATTATTGATTATTTGTCAAACCATTGATCCTAAAAATTGGGATAATGACTTAGACTTGTTGGTCTCCCTTAATTGGGGGTTACCGGGAGGTGGGGTCGTTACATTTGGTATCAGAGCATTGGTTCCTCATTTAATCTTTAGTAATTATTAAATTTTACAAATTCCATAGAACCGAGGGAGTTATTAGAGGATTTTCCAAAAGACAGGGGTGTCTAGAAAAAGATCACATCTGGGGACTGGCAATATTTTCCTCCGCATCGCTGGTTGAAATATGAGGAATCCCAGATCTGTGTGACTGCCTGGACAATGTCTTAGGATTTGACTCGAAATAAGATAGCTTTAGCACTCTCTCATCTATTTTCATCCTTTCTCAACCCTAATTCCATTAGGATTATAAGGTTTAGGATTTTCTCTCTCTTCCTCACCCTCTTGAGGATAGGGTATGCATGATAAGGTTAAGGAATCCTCCACCAAAATTAATAAAAAGCATGTAAATAAGATGTCATGGACATAAACTAAAGAATAGATGCATGCTTAGGTCGTATGACATGTGTTGTCATGAGAGACCTGAGGTTAGACCCTCTGGTCAGGAGGACAAGTAGAGAGTTGGTTTTGGAGGTAGAGATCTCCATTTTTGGTAGAGACTTGGTGCATATGATGATGCTAACCCTAACCCTAAGTGGTGGTTAGAGAGGGATGGCACGATGAGTTAGATGTCATGGTAGACCATGTGTGTGGGTGGACGTGCTTTTGGTTTGGATACCCATGACGATATGAGCCATGTGAGGTTGGTTGACCTAGTACCTTTGGCGACCCAACCCTGGGAAGGGTCGTGCATGTTAGGGTGAAGGATAACTCCTTCATTGATGAGGTTTGTGATGATCATATAGAAACCCTATGAGCTTATATGAGCATGGAAAAGTTGCACCCAAAGTATGTCAGTAGGGCTAATAGTAGGCTAAAACTCTGGCCAGGAGAGTATGTTGGATATCTTATGAGATAAGCATGAAGAGTTTTGGATAATCTGGAGCAAACATAGGTTTCTCTCATGTAGGTGTATGCTTGTGAGCTTGATCCTCCTTAGAGAGAGTACCTCCAGTAGAAAGGTTGTTGTAGGGTTAAGATCTAGAGAGAGAGAGAGAGAGCAGGGCCCGAGCTAGAAGGTTGGAAGTTTAGACTCCAGGATAGGAGAAACCTTGAGAAGTTGAGGATGATGCAACCTAAGAGGATGGTTGTGGTTGTATCATGCACGGTCCTTGGAGGCTAATGGTATCTTTGTTGCCTTTAGAGGAACCAAACATTAGAGAGAGGATGAGACTACTGGTACCTATGTGCCTATGGTATAGGTGTTTACCTTTTAGGGATAGGAGGAAGAGTTCCTTAGACCATGAAGAGGTTTAGTAACAAGTTGTGAGGCCTTATACCTAGTTGATTGTCTTTGAGGAGGACTCCACTCTGAGGTATTATTCAAGTGGAATGATAATAGGAAGTGCATGTCGTACCTTGAGCATGCTTGGTACGTCGTTACAAGGTTGAGAATGCAGTTGGACATCAGAAAGGTGAACCTAGGGTTCCTAGACCTAAGAGGGGAAGTAGTAGTGCTTGGTGTACCTAATGCTCATGAGGAGATTTGAGTTTCCATAGATCTGAGCATGGCACTCCTCATGTTTAGAGGAATGGGAACCCCTGAGATTAAGGTATATGTTTGATGAACCCCTCACATATTGGTTGGTGACATGGGAATGTATGATGTTGGTCCAATGTGAAGGAATAGAAACAAGTAGGATCTACCATGGAGACCTAGCATGGTTTAGAAGGTGGTCTGCTTGTGAGCTACACACCTTAGTAGCTTGATAGGACTAAGCATGCTCATGCAAACCCTAGATGTAAACCCTAGGACGTTTTTGGCCTTTGTTGCTATAAAGAGATAGTTTCCTCGCATCCTAGGAGAGGACCCTTTTGTAGGGTATGCACAACTTTTGTTTTGAGGAAACCCTAAGTGGTCTCATAGAATCTTGAGAAGCTAAGTGGAGAGTACATAGTATAAGAGTGAACCTGTAGACCCATAGATGATCATCTCTGAGTGCATATGGATGTGTTACCATGGAGGTAACCAGTATGGGGCTTGACCGAGGAAGATAGGTCACCATGACCCCTATGAAAGGACGTAAGTCAGACCATGAATGCTAAGAGAGATGATGGAGACTTGGGTAAGGTTTCAAGTTCGATACGTACTATGTTAGAATCCTAAGTCTATCCTAGGTTCAGGTGGGGATAAGACTGATGGGAGTAGGAGTTGCCTAATTCCCTAGTTGCACATGACCATAGGGTCAGGAGGTAACAACTATCTTTGTCTAAGGGCCATGGGTTAGGAGATTGATCACCTTCATGAACTCATGGGACCCAAGGTGCAAATGAGGAGGGCACTCTCTGATGCATAAGGGAAGAGGGATGACCCCAAAAGTGTCGGCACCCTATAGACCTAGAGGAGATGACCAAGGATGGTGTGATGACCCAAGAGGGTTCGAGACCAGTTTTCCATGAAAGTAACTTTGATATCAAGATGATCGTGATGTAGAGACATGTGATGCACGTTTCAAATTAGATTGTAGGTGTACTGGCAATGTGGGATGTACCATCTCTACTCTTGGAATGGGAAGAACTCTATATTTGGACTGCATCCAAATGCTTATTTCCTCTTGTTATGGGAGTGAGAGATAGGACAGTACTCATGCCATACACCAAAGATAAAGACAATGTGAGTGGAAACGTTGCTATGATGCATGAGGATGGAGATAATAATGTACCTGATGCGATGATTTTGAGTCTCATTTATAGACTTGTTTGATATGTGTTTTATGCATTTATTAGTCATTTTTTTATGGTTAATGTTTCATAATTCATTCACTTTGGTCTATGCTACTTATTTATGTAAAATTTCCCCTATTTCAAGCATTTTGAGTATTAATTATCAAAAGAATACATTTTGTGTGAACTTATGTGGTTTCGTGTGTTAATTTTAGGAAAAACAAGTATTTGCTACCGTCGATACCATCGACGATGGTCGATACCATCGACTGGACCATAGGTTGCCAGCCGCAAGGACCAGAAGAAAGTCGATACTATCGACAGGGATGTCGATGGTATCGAGATACCATCAGGTTGCTGGCAAGAAGTGAGTCGATACTATCGACTCATATGTCAATACTATCGACTGGTGGAGCTACAATGACACAAAAAGACAAACCATCGCTACAGGTTCGTCAATACCATCGACCCGCGTCGATGGTATCGAGATGACATCAGGCGCAAAACGACAGAAAAGAAGAACTTCCGATATCGCGCTAGGTCGATACCATCGACCCGCGTCGATGGTATCAACACCGTCAGATATGAGTTTATTTTCGATTAATCTTAATCGGACGGCTGTGATTAATTGGCAACCTAATTCGAGAAATATACCTAATGACGGCACCCAAGGGGGAATCATCACGTCATTAGCCACTGCACACATCCAGAGAAGAGGTGGAGAGAAGGACGGAGCCTGAGAGCACGCCCCAGCCGATCCGAACGCTGAAGAAGATGATTTCCACCATCGAAAGGCGGGAGAACGTGTATTCCACGCCAAGGATCACTTGGATCTTCTCCGTTCAGGGGTTTAACCACTCAATCACGTTTTTCTTCATGTTTCCCTTGTTCTACTCCATGTTGTACTCTGAGATGAACATGTGGGGCTAATCCCCTTTGTCTTTAGGACCGGGAGTAGCCCGAGAATTCATTGTATGACGATTTTATCATAATAATGCATATCTTATCTCTTAAATCCATGGTATAAATTCATTTTCTCCAATATATTGTTATGCTTGATCACCATAATAATAATCTAATGTCCTTAATTGCTTTGAAAGAAGAATTAACAGTTGAAAAGAGACGAAATTTACATTAATTGACAAATCCCTTGAACAAGGTGGTGTAAGATTAATGGTGGATACCGAGAGGTCGTTTTTAATGCACCTAGTTTAGGGTATAGGTTACTACGACGGTGGAACCGACCTAGACATAGGTAGTGAATTGTACCACGACAGTGGGCAATTCTGATTTCAGGCCACTACCCGGATAAAGAGATAAAATTGAGTAATTATATAGAATTTAATACAATGAAAACCCGTGGTGAAACCGCAATCCTAAAGATCTCCTTTTGAATTGATTAAACCAACATTTAATAGATTTCTTGTTTTGTTTCATTTTTATTTTATTTTAATTTTAACAAAAACTCTCAACTATTAAATCGGTCTAGCTGATTGTGAGTAGTTAGTAGGAGTCTCCGACAATTTCACGTATCCCTGAGTTTGACTCGGGCCTCACAAAGGCCTATATTACTTCGACGCGTTCACTTGCGTTTCTGCGCACGGTAAATTTGCATCAAGTTTTTGGCGTCGTTGTCGGGGATACGGCAAATTGTTGGCACTTCGAGTGCTGCAAGCGGCCACTCTAGGCCACATTTTTATTTTTTTTATCATTCCAAAAATTTATAATCTATTTTCTAAATATTTGCAATCGTCAAGCACTGTACTGAAATTTGATTTCTCTATTTGCAGGTACTATGCATGGTGCAAACGCGTAGTACAGACTACACGAGGCACGCACCAGAGGTTCCGCTGTCGGGAACAGAAGACAAATGCGAGTATAATCAAGACCATCTGGAGGATATACTTTCTGAACCCGAATAAGAAAAGATGGACGAGCCACAGACAATATGGGAGAAGATCAAGGCTTCTTCCTCATCCGCTTCCAAGGGGCCGATCAAGAAGTAGGCGGTTAATATTCCGACATACAAGATTGATCCGGATTTAATCAACTTGGTGAAGTCGAATGCTTTCCATGGGCTCAAGAATGAAGACCCTGTCGCGCATATAAGTCAATTTGTGAAGAATTGTGATATGATAAAAATCGACAGATTTCCACAAGATGTGCTCTACCTGAAGCTTTTCCCGAGCTCTCTAGAGGGAAATGCACGAGAATGACTACACAACTTGGACGATGAATATGTGGAATCTTGGGACCACATGGTCGAGGTTTTCTTTGAAAGGTTCTTCCCACCCGAGAAGACCAACGATTTGATCAGAAAAATTCACAATTTCACTCAGAAGGCAGGTGAAACCTACTCGGAGACGTGGGAACGTTTTCAGATTATGTTAAGGAGGTGCCCGCACCATGGTCTGGATAAGGAGAAGAAGGTCAATATCTTCTATTTTTCTCTTTCCGAGCATGATAGAAGTAACTTAGATTCAGCAGGTTCAGGGTTTTTCTTGAACAACACAGACACAAGATGCTGGGAGATTCTGAAGAATATGGCCAAGAAGCAATCTTGGGGCGATAGGGATGCACCAGAACAAGTCAAAGTCACAGGTGAGTCCAGATCCATCAAGGAGCTGAATGACAAGCTTGATCTTCTAGCCAAGAAATTGCTTGCCAAAGAAGATGCATCATCTGATGAGGAAGCCCAAGTCAAATTTATGCAACAACAGGGCTATAGAAATAATGATTATGCTTGGAGGAGGGACAAGAAGCTCTCATGGAAGGACCCAAACAACTTCCTACAAGATCCAGATGTGAAGCCACAACCAAGAGCAGAAGATAAAAGCACCGAGCTACTGAGTCAAATGGTGCAGCAAAATCAAGAGATGATGAGCATGTTTAGTAAGCAGCTGCAGTCCCAGGGTGATATCTTGACTAAGTTTGGGAAAACACTGCAAAGTCATGGAGCACAAATGAGGGCTCTAGAGACGTCCGTTACCCAAATTTCAAATGAAGTGGCGGCCATAAAGCATGCCAATCAGCAGAGACAGGCTGGGAATGCAAATGTTGTGCAAGCACATCATCAAGTTAAATATATGTCTGTGATTACTGGGGTAGAATCCCCATTGGTAGAGGCCCAGGATAAAGGTAAAATGATGTTTGATACGGAGGCTATATTGGCAATACCGTATCCTCGCAGTCAGTATGGACTACCAGGCGGATACACTCCATTCAGAAAAGCCCGCCAAGAGCACGTGAAGGTCGCGTCCCCACCTAGGCAAGTAGAGCAGGTGAAGGCCATTTGTCAAGGTGAAGATACATCCACTGCGAGAGAGATGCCACTGCAAGTTATACCTGTTGAAGAGGATCCACCAAAGTCTACGCCAGAGAGAGTCAATGAGACAAGCTTAGGGGAGTTTTCCCCAAAAAGCTCATATGTGCCACCTCATAAGCGTCTAAATGAGGCAGTTGTGGCTAGTCCGGATAGCCCGAGGCCGAAGAAAGAGCACCGTCACTACAGGAAGTTCTTGGATATGTTCATAAAACTCCATATCAATATTCCATTAGTGGAAATGATATAGAAGATTCCCACCTACGGGAGGTTTATCAAAGAAATCATCAACAAGAAGAGGCGGATTAAAGACACAGATGTTTGTCGGGTAGATGAGATGGTGAGCTCCATCATCCATGGGAATTTACCACAGAAGAGGAAAGACCCAGGAAGCTTCTATATTCCATGTTCTATAGGCACTCAATATTTTCCACAAGCACAATGTGATTCGGGCGCTAGCATTAATCTTATGCCACTGTCCACATTTCGAAAGCTTGGGTTGAAGGGAAATGAAGAAGCCAGCGACAACTATTGAGTTGGCAGATGGGTCCATTGTCAAGCCATACGGAGTCTGCGAGGATGTGCTCGTCAAGGTAGACAGGTTCATCTTCCCGGTGGATTTCGTTGTCATGGATATGCCACAACTTCAAGGTTGTGAGATGCTATTGGGTAGGCCGTTCCAAGCAACGGCTGATGTTGTCACTGCAATTGGGAGAGGTACATTGACCTTGGGGATTGGCCAAGATTGGGTTGAGTTCAAACTGCCACACGACCCCTCAGGCACACGTTCCAAAGTTGTACGTGGATGATGAGCTTCAAGTCGTCTAGCCTAAGATGTTAAATAAGGGCGCTTGTTGGGAGGCAACCCAACCATTGGTACTTTAGTTTAGTTCATTTTCATTCGTAGTTTTATTTGTTTTAACTTAGTTTGTAGTATAAAAAAGATACCGTGATCATTTGCTACATGTGCAGGGCTGAGGCAGAGTCGATACCATTGACCCTTGTGTCGATGGTATCGACCATGGTACAGGTTGGCGACTGCAGGAATCGCACTGTGTCGATACCATCGACGGCCTCGTCGATGGTATCGACATACCAATAGGCAGATCGCAAGCAGAGGTCGATGGTATCGATATGGGTGTCGATACTATCGAGATCTCTGGAGATTTTCAGAACAAATCGTCTCAGGAAAGTCGATACCATCGACGGGTGTGTCGATGGTATCGACACATTCATGCAACGAAGGCGGCGGCCGGGCCTCGCGAGGGTTTGCCCTAATCAGAGAGTCGATACTATCGACTTGCGTCGATAGTATCGACGCGCCACATCAACGATCCGTGAGGGAAGATCAACGGCGATCGCAGCAACAAGGAAGTCGATCTGGGGGACGGGTCGATACCATCGACCCACGTTGATAGTATCGACGCGTCAGCAATCCAGGACAAGCTGATCCAGCCATCGACAACCGTCGATACTCGCGGAGGTACGGATCGTGTTACCCATGTCGATACCATCGACTCGTGTTGATGGTATCGACGGGCATACAGTAGTGCCGGCCACGGCTATATATGAGGAGGATTTGCGTCAGATGACATCACCACTCCAGTGCAATTCTCCTTGACTTGTGCCGAGCGTGTTCCAGAGCTATCCAAGCCCGACGACAAGCAACACCGAGCAAGTTCTTCATCGAGCAGAGATTCACTTCTCCGATCTTCACCGAGCTCCCTTTCTATTCCTCTTTCTGTCGCAATCATGGTGCATGTAGCTGGTGCATCGTCTTCAAGTGTGAACCCGATGGACATCCCGGAGTTCATGCCACCTCCGACCGCGTCAATCTCACGCCTGTGACTGATCCATCCATCCGCGGAGGTCAAGAAGATATACGAGGATATTCTAAAGAGGAAGATCGAGCCGACCCGTTATGTTGAACGGGAAACCATCCGCAACCTGGGGTTCGACGCCAACCTTGCCTACGTCTTGAAGGGGCAGGCACATCACACGAGCAGAAGGCCTGACGAGCTGTAGTTTCATGCAGATGGCCAGCCGTTCTTCGGTGAGTGGCCTACTTACAAGGAGTTGGTGGCTGAGTTCATGGCGTCACTGGACGTCTACGTCATACCCAACGACGTTATAGCCACTGATCGTGAGTGGATCAAGGGTCGGGTGTCTTTTCGGCTGTACAACAATGACTACAACATTACACTCCGGCAGTTCAATGAGATTTTCAACTGGAATCACTCGCGGTCAGACTACCGACGACCGGACAACCGCACCGACTACGATGCAATCTTCGCCGAGCTGGTGACGGTGCTGCCGGGCAAGTCAGTGAGCTACCATAATGCTGTGGTAGCTGATTTCGAGCACCCCTTCGTCCGGATACTTCACCGGATGCTGAGTTCGATGTTGTTTGCTAGGGGTGATTTGGCCCTCAGCAAGTTTCAGGAGACGGACTTATTCTTCTTGTATAAACTCCTGAAACGCCAAGAATGCAACTCGGGCACCTTCTTTTTGCAGCGGGTTTTGGCGGTGAAGAGGAGTACACGGAAAGCGCCGATTCACTTTGGCGGGCTTATCACCAAGCTGGCTTCCTACCTCGGGCTGAATTTCTCTACTTTAACTCCTCTCTCCACCAGGAGCAAGGTGAACTTGCAACATCTGCACTGCTCCAACCTCATCCTTCTTTGAGATGGTTTGGCATATGCGCACTGCCACGTCAACCATGCTTACCAGGAATGCTCGCTTCCCGATCCGGTCTTCAACATCGAAGTGGCGCAACACTTCCGATGGCCTATCATAGCCATCGCTGACTCCGATGAAGACGGCGGCAACGACGACGACGACAATGACGATGAGGCTGAAGAGGAAGAGGAGGCCTTCACACTTCTTCGGGCTCGAGTGGCACCACGGAAGCGTCCTCGCATGCATCCGGGAGCATCTTCATCCTTGCAGCCTCCGCCACCACCACTGCCCTCGCAGCCAAGCGAGGATGTCTATTCTATGCAGGGCATGTATGCCATGCTGCAAGACATACATCATACGCAGCAGCATCACATGGCAATGTACACTGGTATTCAAGACACTACAAAGTGGGTATTGGACAATCAAAGGGCAATGTTCGAGAACAAGCGTCTTCTCCTCGACAACCAACAACAAATTCATGATCGGTTGCAAAGGATGGAGATGCAACAGCAGCCGTTTTACGACCACTATTGGAGCCAGAATTTCTTTGGAGGCTATCCACAGCCTCCACCTAGGGCCCAGTTTGATCCGAGCTTCCAGGGGGAGTATCCGTCTTGGGACCCTACGGCTCCGCAGTACCCGCCTCCACCTAAAGAGTAAAGCGGTATCTCTGTTCCAACCTTTAAGATTGTTTTGACTATGAGGCCATAGTCGAATTCAAGCTTAGGGGGGTGTTGGAACAACTCTATCTTTCATTTTCTCTATTTTTAGTTTTATTGCTTTTGTTTCTTGTCATTTGTTTCTTGCAATTTTAGTTTGTTTGTAGGATCCACATTCTATCTAGTGTAATCGTGGATGTCTTAAATGTCTTTAATCTTGAGTGATCTCAGTTGTATGTACAATGGAATTAAGGGGAAAACTAAAAAAAATTTAGTGTTCACAAGCTTGAGTGTTGTTCAACTTTGATCACTTAACTTAGAAAATGATTGGTTTTGTCAACTTTAAAATAGAAAATAACAACTATACATTCCTAATGATTCATGAAAGTGGACGGAATTGGTTGTTTGAGCCTAAACTGACCAAATGATAATGAGACTCTAATTTGAAGTAAGAGAGAAAGACCTCTTAACTACTACACAGGTCAGTAAGGAGAGGCACATAATATTTTTCAAAGGTTCAGTCAATTAGTCTTGTGATCTGTCCACCTCATTGCTTTTCACAATCCACCAAGACTTAGAAGTAAAGTACAGTTTTAACCTTTTTGATTGCATGTCATTTAGATAGGACTTGCATTGCAACCACCTTCATATGTTTTGCATGAAAAATAAAAAATATAGAACATGTATACATGCACATTACCCTTAGGTGCATGTCATGTAGTTGCATTCATAACTTTTATGCATAAAGTATATCATTTACCTCATTTATTCTTTAATGGTGAATTAAATTGTTCCATACCTTCTAAATAGTGTAAATATTCGAGTTATGCAGAAAAAAATAAGCCCAATAAAGTATTCATTGTCAATTATGGATATAAGGGTTTGGAAAAAATATGAAAAGAAAAAAAATCTAAAAATCTGAAGAAAAAAAAAGAAAGTTATTTAGAAGCAACTAGAATAAGAAGGAGAAAGGAACATAATCTCACCTACATTTTAAGATGAGTGAGTACATGATGTAGATTAATTAGATATCCATCTCATTTTGAGATGGATTGTTAGTTCATGCATCATTCCAGCCAATCTTAGGCATTAGGGCATTTTTCATGTGCATTTGCATCAGTTAGGGCATTTTTATTTTATGCATGTTGAAACCGTATAATGCTTCCACTTGTTCCATGAGCCACCCATTCCATCCACTTGTTGCTCAGATTGGTAGGCCACCGTGAATTTCTCCTCACTAGTGAAAATCAGGAGAACTGCTTCCATGTAGATGGTAGTTAGGGTGAGCAACATAGTATAGGAGATCACAAGATGCACTAAGTCTGGACCGACGAATTTTATTATGTTAACTGCCTTATGTGATAGTGTTCATCAGTTGGAGGTTAATATCTTTTATGGATGATTACTATCACCTTCAGGGTAATTATCATTCTGTGGTTAGCGAGGGCCGGTATGTGAATGTCCGGTGGGAGTCATATGGGATGTTTGTTGTGATGCTTTGTTCTTTAGTTGACTCTGGCTATTCTATTCTAAGGTTTAGTTGCTCGAGGGTGAGCAATGTTCAAGCTTTGGGGAGTTTGATACGATGATTTTGAGTCGCATTTATAGACTTGTTTGATATGTGTTTTATGCATTTATTAGTCATTTTTTATGGTTAATGTTGCATAATTCATTCACGTTGGTCTATGCTACTTCTTTATGTCAAATTTCCCCTATTTCAAGCATTTTGAGTATTAATTATCAAAAGAATATGTTTTGTGTGAACTTATGTGGTTTCGTGTGTGAATTTCAGGAAAAACAAGTATTTGCTACCGTCGATACCATCAACGGTGGTCGATACCATCGACCGGACCACAGGTTGCCAGCCGCAAGGACCAGAAGAAAGTCGATACTATCGACAGGGATGTCGATGGTATCGAGATACCATCAGGTTGTTGGTGAGAAGTGAGTCGATACTATCGACTCATATGTCGATACTATCGACTGGTGGAGCTACAGCGACACAAAAAGACAAACCGTCGCTACAGGTTCGTCGATGGTATCGAGATGACATCAGGCGCAAAACGAAAGAAAAGAAGAACTGCCGATATCGTGCTAGGTCGATACCATCGACCTGCGTCGATGGTATCGACACCGTCAGATATGAGTTTGTTTCCGATTAATCTTAATCGGACGGCTGTGATTAATTAGCGACCTAATTCGGGAAATATACCTAATGACGGCGCCCAAGGGGGAATCATCACGTCATTAGCCGCTACACACATCCCGAGAAGAGGTGGAGAGAAGGACGGAGCCCGAGAGCACGCCCCAGCCGATCCGGATGCTGAAGAAGATGATTTCCACCACCGAAAGGCGGGAGAACGTGTATTCCACACCAAGGATCACTTGGATCTTCTCCGTTCAGGGGTTTAACCACTCAATCACATTTTTCTTCATGTTTCCCTTGTTCTACTCCACGTTGTACTCTAAGATGAACATGCGGGGCTAATCCCCTTTGTCTTTAGGACCGGGAGTAGCCCGGGAATTTATTGTATGATGATTTTATCATAATAATTCATATCTTATCTCTTAAATTTGTGGTATAATTTCATTTTCTCAAATATATTGTTATGCTTGATCACCATAATAATAATCCAATGCCCTTAATTACTTTGAAAGAAGAGTTAACGGTTGAAAAGAGACGGAATTTATATTAATTGACAAATCCCTTGAACAAGGTGGTGTAAGATTAATGGTGGATACCGAGAGGTCATTTTTAATGCACCTAATTTAGGGTATAGGTTACTACGACGGTGGAACTGACCTAGACATAGGTAGGGAATTGTACCACGACAGTGGGCAATTCTGATTTCAGGACACTACTCGGATAGAGAGATAAAATTGAGTAATTATATAGAATTTAATATAATGAAAACCCGCGGTGAAACCGCAATCCTAAAGATCTCCTTTTGAATTGATTAAACCAACATTTAATAGATTGCTTGTTTTGTTTCATTTTTATTTTCTTTTAATTTTAACAACTCTCAACTATTAAATCGGTCTAGCTGATCGCGAGTAGTTAGTAGGAGTCTCTGACAATTTCACATATCCCTGAGTTCGACTCGGGCCTCACAAAGGCCTATATTACTTCGACGTGTTCACTTGCGTTTCTGCGCACATTAAATTTGCGTCAGTACCCTTATGGAGTGTAAGATGTGTAGATGTTATAGAAATAGTAAGAGAACTAAGGTAGTCATCTTATGAGGATGTTTTTATCATGATCTATGTGGAATTTGCGAGCTATACAAGGTTGAGTTTGAAAACTAAGAGGAAGAGCTCAGAGTTTTCTTGATGAAGATAGACTTAGAGTTTGAGATGAGATAATAAGTGGAGTACATGGAGGTGTATGTCTTCAACATTACCTTACACATATGGATGTGAGGTGGTAATGGATGCTCTGGTTGAGATGTAGCTGCCTAGTTTAGCTAGAGGCTAGAAGAGGTTGTTAGGTTACCCCTCAGTTTGAAAAAGGAGATATGTTTGGCTAACACTCAGATGTAACGAGATCTGTTGATCAAGTTAGTGGTTGTTTGGTTAGCCATCCTAGGCCTTGATGTGATAAAAGGATGGTTTGTAGAACCTCAAATGCACTTCTCCAGAAAAGAAGGTAATGAAACCTTGACTAGAGTGATTTAGGGTTTCCGAGGAATCAATCTTGAGGAATCATGACATATAGGAGATCATGATTTTAAGTTCATCATACACCATGGTACTACTAAGATAGTAAGTGGAAGTAGTACTTTAGATACCTAAGATGAAGTTGCATGTGGCTTGTCGCCATGCATTTTAGGAGGTGAAGGATGAACACCAATAACCTAGTGAGTTGATATAGAGGATAAAGAGTTCCCGAGAGGGAATGGGATTTCATCACTATGGATGTTGTGGTAAGTCTCCCATGGACCGAAGAAGGTCAAGATGCAATATGGGTGATGGTAGATCGCCTTACCTAGATGACATAATCTAATAGAAAGAGAGAATATTGTCGGGAGACAGATCTGACTGAACTATATGTAAGAGAGATGGTTCAACTGCACTAGGATGCAAGTTCAAAAGTTCTTAAATATGACCTAAAGTTTCACTTCCATAAAGTGGAAGTAGATACATGAAGAACTCGATGGGAGTACAACTTATCACCCCTAACTAATGGTTAGTATGATCCAGATAAGAGGGTATGATGAGAGCATGTGTGCTCATTTAGGGTGATACATGGGGGGCAGTTCTTTCCCTATGAGAGATGTGATGATAACCACCACATCCAGTATCGGGATGTAAAGAAGCTTTGTAAGGGAGGTTGTGTCGGTTACCACTTCATTAAGATAATGATGGTGAAGGGACCTCACGAAGGTTTGAAAAGGACCACAGTGTGTGCAGATGAAGTCGCTTTGATCATGCGATGGATGAAAAGAGCCCAGGGACGACATGAGTCATAAGCGGATGCAAAGTAGATTGACATGCAGTTCACTGTGGGAGAATATGTATTGTGAAAATCCGACATGTGGCATCCAACTCTCAAAAACATGATTTACTTAAGCGGAAGCGATCAATTTCAACAGATTACTAAAAATCACTAAAAATTAAAACCATTTACAAAGAGATCCATATATTAGAAAAATCTTTCAAAAAGAACCAAAGTAATTCAATTACATTCGGGTTCACAAGTACATGTGTTGTACTATTCCTTCTCGAGGATCACATACATCAACTGCCCTGTTAAAACTATACATAGACAGCATAAAAACATTGAGGCATCAAGCCAAAATCTCAGATCGGTTCATTAAACTAACTACTGACTCTGAGGACCTGAGAGTATAGAGATGACACATAGGAATCTATATACAAAGCATGATAGCCAATGTCTCCACCTGGATGTCACTACTGTCCCTGTTGCTGTTCTTCCCCCGCTGTAGGGTTTCTGCTTCTCCTTCTGTGTTTACCTAAAAAGTTGGATCCCGTGGGGGTGAGACAATTGAAATTGTCCCAGTGAGA
Organism: Alisma plantago-aquatica; assembly: GCA_963693085.1. Lineage (NCBI taxonomy): Eukaryota > Viridiplantae > Streptophyta > Magnoliopsida > Alismatales > Alismataceae > Alisma > Alisma plantago-aquatica. The sequence goes on from OY856411.1 coordinate 758,270,088, forward strand.
GATATAACTCTCCGCCAGAAATATTATTATTACAATTAATGGAATAAAACTGAGCAGAAGAATCATAAGTATTTAATAGCAGATAAATCAATTATCTAAGGATATTAGTGTAATATTCTTCTTCAAAGTATTTTAGCTTGTATCTTGATAAAGTATTATGTCATTTATCCAATAAGGAATATGAAGAAAAATAGAGAGAGGAGGAACAGAAAAGGTGTCGCACAAAATGGGCACTAGAGAGGAGTCACTGATAACAAATATGAGACGTTGTAGGCAGTGGGCACCGAGGAATACTCCAACCTTTGTACCACAGCCTCCCACTACAGCATTAACCAACAACACCCAGATCTGAACCAATTGGAGGAGAAGACTGTAACGTCCCAGGATTTGAGGCCTCGAATATAATGATCTTATAAGTAATGATAGGACTACCCATATCACCAAGGTGCACCTCCTTTTCTGGGAGCCCATCACTAAAGAGCTCCATAGTTAAAGCATGCTTAACGTGGAGTAATACTAGGATGGGTGACCAGTCGGGCAATTGATCTTGGCTTGTGCGTGAGTGAGGAAAAAGCATATAGTTAAGGCTAGTGGTGGTCTGTGGGGCGAGTTGTCATTCCTGAAAATCTACTTGAGCCTTGGGTAGTGGGTCGGGTGTTACAAATGGTATCAGAGCAATAACCCCTCCAGTAGGTGGGGCCCACATGGGCATGTGGCATGCTAGTCTTGAGCCATGAGGTCCAAGCATGTTAGAAAGGATTGTCCATGGTGATGTAGCCACCCTTGCATTGGTATTCTGTGATCAGGAGTTGGGTATCCATGGGCCATACTGGGTCTGCACTAAAATGGGGGCGATGTTATGAGGCCTTATAGTTTAGCCTTGACGAGGATGCTAAGAGTCTAAGTGGGGGAGATTGTAACGTCCCAGGATTTGAGGTCTTAAATATAATGATCTTATAAGGAATGATTAGACTACCCATATCACCAAGGTACACCTCTTTTTCTGGGAGCCCATCACTAAAGAACTTCATAGTTAAAGCGTGCTCAGCTTGGAGTAGTACTAGGATGGGTGACCAGTCAGGAAGTTGATCATGGCTTGTGCATGAGTGAGGAAAAAGCATGCAGTTAAGGCTAATGGTGGTCTTTGGGGCCAGTCATCATTCTTGAAGACGATGCTGACGCCATAAAGGATAAGGAGGGAACTACCATTGCTGCCACCCAAAGTTGCCACATAGCCGAAGGCATAAAGAGGATGGACCCAGGGAGAGGGGTAGCACAAGGAACAACCGAGACCCATTCCCTAGGCCAACCTTCTTATGGGAGGAAATGATTCTTCACTTTTTCTTTAGGTTCTTCAAGGATATTTGGGTTATCTACTTTTGTATGTTGATGGCATAGTCATTACAGGGAATTGTGTTCCACTTGTAGACACAAACATCAAATAGTTGGAAATTGGGTTTTTCTTAGAAACATGGATAATATACACAACTTTCTAGGCATTGAAATTGAAGAAAATTCATATGGACTTATCCTTAAGAAAATCAAATATGCGTATGAGTTGCTACAACAAGAAAGTATGCTTGATTGCAAGCCTATACAAGCCTGATCACTTATTCTTTTCTAGGGATCATGGTAAATAACAGAGTGAACTTCTCTCAGATCCCATTTTTTGTAGGCACATAGTTGGTTCTTTGCAATATTTAACCATCACTAGGTTTCCTTTGATCTATGGTGTCAACCTATCTTGTCAATTCCTCCAAAATTCAATGCATGCTATGGGCGTTCATATCATCTCTGCTTCAAGTGTAGTTGTTACTGGTATTTAGATGTTGACTAGGATAGATGTGTAATAACTAGGCAATATATTGGTGGGTTCCGTACCTTTTTAGGCATACATGTGTTTCATGGTCATCAAAGAAACAACTGAAGAAAAGGCCGACTGTTGCAAAGTTAAGTACATAATATAGTTGATGTCTAGACTTGACATCAGTTGAATCGACCTAGTTTTCTCAACTTCTTTCGAGACTTGCAGATGAAACAACCATCACATGCAACTTTGTTCTGTGGTTATATAAGTGCATTATACCTCACTGTAAAACCTACGGTTCATGCTCAAACCAAGCCTATTGATCTAGGTTACCATTGGTTTATGAGGAAGTCACCCTAGGACATATCATCACAAGGCATGTAAAGATCAACTTGCTTATCTCTTTACCAAGGTTTTGACAAAGTCCAGCTTCAGATCTCTTACTTCCAAGATAGGCCTTCGATTGTCTCTAGCTCAGCTTACGGTAGGGTGTTAAGCATATAGTTAAACGGATAGCTCAACAAACTGTGTTATGCCTCGGGCTCCCTGGACAGGGTATAGGGTATACCTCATGAGTAAAAGACAAGTGTGTGCGATTTCCCAGTTTTATTTTCCCTCTTAATTCAAATATGAGCTAAACGAAGTTTGGAAGAGGTTTAGCTTGAGTTCATTTGAGTCTTGTCTATGAGCTTGACGTCTTCGTCGGGAATAGTGCGTTGCTCCAGAATGATATATGGTGGAGCAAAATTTTCTAACTTTTGGGCGTCATAAATTCCTGTCCCCTACACACAGCCAGCTTCCTCATATTCAGGTCGAGTGGCTCTAGATGGTCAAAGAAAAACAATGATCCGGCAGGAAAGGGAGCTTCCAACACCAAACCCCACCCCCATTAGATGTGTATACAAAGCATAGGCTATGCTTCGACCGTACCATTTTGTACCAATCGCATTAGTATTCCTTTTGGCACTTTAACTAGCTAGGGTAGGTATCCTCTTTCCTCGATACTAACACTGGAGAGTACATCTCCAAATTGATGCATCATCAACTACTACAGTGAACTTCTCATACGGTAATGTGTTTCAGGACCTTTTTTTCTTCTTGATTATTCCACGTGGAAGATATGGTTTTAGTTCCCGTATTTTCAGTGGTTACTATATAGGGCATGTTTGTTTTGTCGTAGATGGCCGTATTGGATTGCATTTTTAAATCTGGCTTTCAAAAACTTACGTTTGGTTACCTGGAGGGGAAAAAATCCGGGAATCCTGCATCCGTGGCCCTTGATTAATTGTTGTATTTTGCCCTCCCGTTCAAAACTGCCGGGCGCCGCAATCCCGCTGACGGCCAGCGCGTCTTCTGTCCTTCTGCTTGAATCACAACTTCCCGCCTCCCACTTTACTCCTCCGCCGCCAAACCTAATCTGCTGCTCTACTGAAATTTTGGAATTCCATTTTTTCTTTTTCCTGGATCAGGCGAATGCTTGATTGGTTACGATCCAGCAAGATCCTTTGATCCAAATGTGCCCATACCCGTCTTCTCATAAAAACCACTATCGTTTTGGTCTAGTGACTACTACTAGAATACGGTAGAAGATAGATCAACAAACTCTCGGTTCCGACACCGCTAACATCTGAAAACTAGTATATCTTTCCACCACCATAATGTTCTCCCCTACTAGGACAACAGACACCTTGACAAATGGACGGCATACCTGGATTCCAAAGCTGCTGCAGTATCCTTGTTAACAAAGTGATGCTTAGTGGAAAAAAAACACTAAGACGGCTGGGGTGCGTGTCCGTGCCTTCTAGATCCAGCTTCCATCCTTGTAGATATGGCACGAAGGTAAACAACTTTTTTTTTGTCTTGTGTTCCAAGAAGGTATGATGGATATAAGTTAATCATGCTTGTAGTGTTGTAGCATCCACTTAGCGAGGGCTGAAGTTTTAGCGGCACTGATGGATCATGTTTCCATGGTTGGTTGATGATATACTACACAAACAGATCGATATGCTACACAAACAGAGCACAGCTAAAACATGTTAAGAATAGCAATTGTATTGCTATGAGGCCGATAGGTCAATTATATACATGTACATGTGGTGGCATATATGCAAAAAAACTTCTTATACAATGGATAATACAAAGAGATGTAATACAAAGAGGCATAATACAATTCTAACACCCCCCTCAAACTCATGGTGGATTCACAACACTCAGTTTGCAGAGATAAAAGTTGCGTTAAGCTCGAGTGTATGCCTTGTAAAGAAGTCAACCAACTGAAGCTCTAAAGGCACATACTAAAGAGCAATAACTTCATATCATGCACATGTGAACGTGTGTACGAAGCGTCAACACCGATATGCTTAGTGTGCTCATGCTTCATCGGGCCTTGTGTAATGCTAATAGCGCATGTACTGTGTGACAAAAGAGGAGTTGGTGTTGAAATAGAAACATCAAAATCATCATGTAAGCATTGTAGCCAAGTGAACTCTATTATCAATAAAACTACATCTTACAACTCAGACTCTACACCCGAAAGAAAAACTACTTCCTGCTTCTTAGTCTTCCAAGCAATGAGAGAACCATCCACAAAATACAATAGGCAAAAAGAGACCGACGATCAGAGGGATCACTAGCCCAAGTTGCATCAGAAGGCTTGGGGCTGAAAAGAGCTGCAGTGTGGGAAGAAAAGTTGACAAGTGATACTCCCATGAAAATGATGTAGAACACAAAAAGGAGATTGTAATGGAGCAGAGTGGAGCAAAGATGAACTGACTTGGGATATGTATTGGATAAGAAATGTCAAGAGGAGTGACACCAAGATAGACTAGACTCCCAACAAGATGACGGTAGCGAGTAGGATCCACAAGAGGCTCTCCATTATTAGGTCGAAGGTGGACATTAATTAAGCTCTATAGGAGTTTCGACAGCGCAATGGTTAGTGAGAGAAGCGTGAATAAAAAGATCCAATATATACTTCTCTTGGGACAAAAAGAAGCCCTTAGGTGTAGAAATAACCCCAATCCCAAGGAAGTAGTGAAGAGGACCCATATCAGACATAAAAGCTACTCATTAAGCTTCTCCTTCATATAAGATATATACTGACAATCATTACCAGCAATGATCATATTATCAACATAAAGAAGGAGAAGTGTCACACAACGAGGTGAAGTGTGGACAAAAAGAGTAGGATTATGAGCACTAGAAGAAAAACCAGCAACAGTGACAATAGTTGAAAAGTGCTCAAACCAGGCTTGAGGGGCTTTCTTAAGGCCATAAAGAAATAAAAAAGGGTGGCAAACCATGCCTTTAGGAATATAATACCCTGGTGGTGGATGTGTGTAAACCTCCTCTCACAACTCACCATTTAGAAAGGCATTCTTGACATCAAGCTGAGAGATAGACCATTCCTAAAAAGAGGCCACAACAAGAAGTGTTCAAACGGTGGTCATGTGAGCCATTGGAGAAAAATTCTCATCCTAATCACGACCATATACATCTTCTGAAAGCCAAGATCCACAAGATGAGCTTTTTAGTGCTCAAGAGTACCATCAGAACACGTATTAACCATATATACCCACTTGCACGTGATAGCACAAATACAAATAGAAAGAGGATGTGATAACCTAGATTTTTGCTCATGTTCAATTTAAGTACATCTTAACTCATTAGATGCTCTATTGAACTCAATAACCATTATCACCCTCAATTTAATGAATTTGAATCCCTTTTTTCTCAATTAATGGGTTGTATTTTGTTAAGTATCACCTTATACTTATATATGACCTTAACTCGAGTTCTGAACTAAGTATCATGCCCTCTATATATCACCAACTTGAAATCAAAATTGAACTTCTTGAATAAACTCTCCTTGATATAAAATGTATCTCATGTTGTACATGATTCAATTACAAATCCAACAGCATAAAAACTGCCTCAATCGGACCATCACAGCCCAAGATATGGCCTTTTGAACTTTGACAATTTAATCCTTATTTTAACCTTGATTTTAGCTTGTTTCGACCTTAATTGGGCCTAGATGGGAGCGCGACCCAATTTGGGGAGGCACCCTCTCTTGCTCGGATACATAAGCAATATGGCCTAGAGTTTCTTTCGACCAATTGTGGTCATTGGATGCAGCTTCCAGAGATTTACCCCTGATCGAACGGCTAATAGCTTGTCTCCTACCTCTGTACATCGATTGGTGCTCTTTGCACTGCCGCCACCAAACCCCCTTTTGGTGCCAAAAATCCCCACCCATTCTTGCTACTTTTTAGCAAATTGAACCCTATCCTTACTTCCTTCCTTTCTTCACTCCATTTTGCTTCTCTTCTACTGCTCCATCTCGCCCCTAGCACCCCCCCATCGTGGCTTTCTCCTGCTAGCCATGGCGGCCATCAACCCTGCCCAATTGGGCTTTCCTCTATCACACCACCTTGATCACAATCCTACCCATTATCGGCCTTGCATGCACATGAGGGATGTAGGTGGTCATTTTTCTGAGGCCATTCAAGGCCTAGGAGCTCGTCCCCGCAATTATCGGTGTGATCCCACTGCCGTGGAACCTCTTCCTGGTGTGTGCTAGTGCAAAGCAGAGAGGGGGGAGGAGTTGAGCCATTAGATTAGGAGGCAATGGCCCTGATCCTTATGGGCCCCAACCTCACCCTTTATTCCTAAGTGTGCATCAACGGTGGGCGACAACTGCGGTGCAGTGAGTGGTGGCCACAGATCACGGGCCGCAACTCACAGGGCGGATGGGAGCGATGGGAAGCCGTGGGTGACCCGAGTCAATTGTCATGTTAGTCCTGGAATCACCAGCCCTAAGGGAACTTTCGCTAGTTGTAGATCATATATATGAGCATCCCTTCTTTCCCCATGATTTTGGTAACTCTCTAATCTCGTTTCCCTATAGTTCAGATATAAATCTTAAAAAATTGATAACTTGTCCATCCTTTGTCCAAATGAGGCATATTATTTATGAATTTTAATCTACTCGACGAGATATATCCAATAGACTTTGTTTCAGAGCCAAATTTCTTTCATAGATCATGTTATGTTAATAATGTCATCACTTGATCTCTTTCATTACATCTAATGATATTAATGCTCAAACCTTGATCATATCACCCCATTTGTTTTTGTTGACCCTAATCGGTAAGATATTCTTTCTTGTGAAGTAATAGTTGAACTTGATCTCGATTTTCCCCCTTTTATGACTCTAATCTATGAAATGGACCATGAAATGTATATAATTGGGACCTTTATGCTAATGATCATTTAAATGGATGATCAACTTATTTTAATGCACCTCAAATCATCATTATTGCTCTAGATCAATAACGTTTGATGCATGATTGATACAAGAATTTATTTGTACTTACTTGAACCCTATTGCAACTTTATGATGTGAAAAGTATCATTAAATGTGATATTTATGGATTATTCAACCCTTTGCCTCTTAATATTGTAACCCTAGAAAAGCACACACAACCGAGTGAGCTATCAGCATGGTGCACTCACGAGGTTCCAATAAGGCATAGCACACATCCAAAGAGGCAAAGGGTTGAATAATCGGGAGGGATACCAGAAAGATGCTAAGTCAGGGTCCCACCCTAAAAAGTAATGAAAGGCTGCAAATTGACGAGATAGGTGGTTGTAGAAATAGCATCATCCCAAAAATGAGATGGGATAACAGAAGAAAGCATAAGAGCACAAGAAGTCTCAAGTAGCTGGTGATGTTTCTTCTCAGCCACACAATTTTGAGCATGGGCACACGAATAGCAAAATTGAAAAAGAGTGTCTTACTCAGTAAGAAAAGCAAGCATGTGCCATGAAAAATACTCCCCAATAGAATAAGGTCGAAGAACGCAAATAGGACGGTAAAAATGAGTGTGGATCATGGTCACAAACTTCTTATAGATGGATAAAACATCATGGTGAGAAGACATAAAATATATCCATGTGTGGTAAGATAATCATCTATGAAATGATATAGTAGTTGTTGTCCCAGATTTTTTTGTAAAAGGAGGACAAACATAAGAGGTTGTTTAAATCAATAGGAAAACACAAAAAACACCGATTTGAACTCCAACCAAGGGCAGACAAGAAAGGTATGCATTAATTTAGAGATGGGAAATCCTATTACGAGTGGAGAAGGATTACCACCCTCATCTTGCCTGATAGGGGTGAGCATTAGTTAAGAACCAGACTGGAATGAGGACCCAATTTGTGAAAAAGTATGGACCACATACTAGACCATTTAGAATTAGGACCAGGACTAGACCGTTTCAAAGTAGGATCATGATCGGATCATTTGGATCGTAATAAGAACTTTTTGGCATTTCAAACTTATTTAATAGTAAAACTTTGATAATTTTAATAACTTATAACTATTGTTTAATACTAATACTAACTATTTACACTAGTAGTGTTTTAATATGTAATTTTTTTATACTTCTGATATGATAATACTTCATATATAAAGGCATTTTACAAATAAAAAAATCTGGAAGTCTAGTCCACAATCTGATCAGTTTTGGATTGGATCAGACCGCATACCTAATCTATAGAACTTCCAGACCGCGGACCAGACCAAACTCAAAATATTCTAGAACCGGAGTGGATCAAACTGACCGGTCTGGTCCAATTTTATAGTTTGAGCCATGATTTTCTCACCCCTATTGCCCGATAAGGACATTGCGACCTTTTTAGTCATTTCATATTAAAAAATAGTAGCGATCAAGATTATTGTTAGAGAAAACGACCGAAAATATGATAAAAAGATAATTTTTATGGATGAACCTTTAGGATTAGAGATGGTAATAACTTTCCCATGATATCCCTCAAGGCCCTAGTTTTTAGGTGTGTTTTTTTCCCAAATGCCTGAGGACCTCCCAAAGTGGAGATCCATCATTAGCAATTAGGACGGATATGTAGGAAGAGAGAGAGTGGGGGACCAGATAGATTCAGTAGAACAAGATTAGATCTTTGAGAAAGTGTGTGCATATATGAACATTAATGAACAGATTAGAGCAAGCAACAACTATTGATATAGATGAATCAGAGAAAGCAGTTATTGAATAGCCTATCAGTGTTAGGAAAGTAGTTGGTTCTAAAGGAAGGATCCTCTAATCACATGCAAAAAATAAAATAGGTAGGTAGTCATTTCTCTAGCTTTAGGAGACATGAGAGGGGCCTCAAATACGATGGGTGTAGGGGGGTATTTATAGTCTCCATTTAGGGTTTGGTATTCTAGACATAATCATTTGGAAGAGCTAGTAGTATATCATCATGATGCACTGCACAGGAGGGCGCATGGATCAAGGTGATTCACCATGTGGCACGTGGCAGATAGCTTTGATCAACCTAATGTCTACGGTTGATAAAAAGGTGTTTTCTCATTTTCCCAATAATTTCAAGATTGTTCTAGAGAAAACTGGAAGAAATTCACATAGAAAGATGACTTCAAATTATTTCTTAGATTTTTCTAGAAAGGCAGCTAAAAAGATTTTTTTTATTTCAGACAATTCAATTGGGAAATCTATGAAAGATATCTTATTTAAAGTAGAATTGAAGTCCAATTGTACTTCCTTTTTGAAATAAGGTTTCTTTGCAAAAGGCCCCAAACAAGGTGAAAGTGGGAAAATGAGTGGATTAAATATGCAAAAAATGTGGAAAAATATAGAGAAGGGTGAAAATTGTGGAAAACAAGAATAAACTTCATCATTAGCCACAGAATTAACATTTAAGCATGATTTTATGCAGAGTCAACAAAAATGGGGTGTCAAAATTTTGTTCCTTTGAAGGCGACATTCTATATAAGAGTGAGAATCATAGGCTTGAGCCAAGCCTGACCCCCATTTTTGGTCATGAAAGGCCAAAAAGATTATACTCGTGTAAGATGTTCTGACAAATCTTATGGATGGTGGAAAGTGTAGGTGATATATTTTCCTTCTAAGTATCAATTAATGAGAAAAAGATTGGGCATAAATGATTTCTCCATAGCAAGGGTAGGATTTGGCTGAGGCAATTTCCTATATCTGACCAATCATTCATTCTGCTAGAATTATGATGAGCCTTAAAAGGTTTTCCAACCAAAAAAGTGACTCTCATAATTGCTTCAATTCTTAAACCAGTGCATGTCTAATTCTCCCACTCACTTATGCCTTATATAGAAAAGGTGGATGTGAAAAAGTTATGTGATTTGTGGTTTGTCAAAGATATTAAGATCAAGTGTCTGTAGTCATTGAGGATTCTAGAAATTGCTTGAATGTGAATATCTTAAAAAGAAGTCATTGTCTATCTTCTTTTTCTACACATTTTCATTTTAACTTTTGTCTCACTTTTTTGTAAATGCAGGAGTGCACTAATTTAGGGTTAGGAATAGGACCCTAAAAATGTAAAATTGAGTAAGTTCGCCTATCTACAATAGGCCTTTTAATTGCTCGAGATTGAAGATTAGTGCATCAGACAAGTTCCCAGTTAAGGTGACCTCTATGTCTAGTGATTATTCTAGTAAATTGTGAGCATGTGTGATCTCATAGAATAAGTTCATAGGAAGAGTGCTAAAACAAGTTGAGACCAAGAATCAGGTGATCCTCCAGTGTTAATGTACTATCCATGACATGTTCCCCCACTAGTCCATCATTTGTTCTCCTACATTGTTGACGAATGATAATCCCAACTCTCTAGTTCTAACTTGATTTGATTCACCTTCTTTTGAACAATAACCCCATTGAGAAAGGATTGTCAGATATGGAAATGATGGCATATGTGATCATATGAAAGTTTGCACCAGATGCAAGAATTAGAAATCTTGATTTGTTCAAGACATGATTGGTGTCATTGTAAGTCATTAAGCATGGATCTTGAACAATTTAGCAATATGAGCATAAGATTTATTCAATTTTAGGTCATGATCTGGGGCCATATATTGATTTGGATATGAAGGCATGATTTGTTCAATTTTAGGTTATGAACTAGGACCATAGATAAGGCATTAGACATATATATCTAGATTTAGAGTGTTTTCAGTTTTTAAAACTACTCAGGATGGGCATTCGACAAATTTTCAAATTTAAGGTAGCCTTCATTGTTAGTGACTATGTCTGTTAGTTGTTTAATGCTTTGAGTATCAACTGTCTATTTGAAGAGGTCTAGGTTTCTTGTTAGGATCTTCAAAAGCATCACCTTGGTTGTTATAGTTTTTCAAACTTGATGTCATTGGGCACCAGGAAAATATCATGAGTTAATGTGGCCTTCACATCCCGTGACTGTAGTGGGTTAATCATTTGTTCCTCGGAGCATATACAATCTTTAGGATAAAGTTTGTAGGAAGAGTGATGAAAAAAGTTAGAATTGAACGTTAGAGGATTATCCAGTATTAAGGGGGCCTCCATGACATGTTCCCCCATTGGTCTATCATTTATCCCCTAGAGCGTCGATGAGTGATTATCCTCAACTTTCTACAACTTACTTGATTCAATCAAACTTCCTTTGAAGTAAATCCTCACTAGGAATGGATCATTCTTGAATTATTATTGAGTTTGATTACATATGACTATATATGTCTTATTAAAATCTTAGAAAAATAAATGATAGATATAGAAATGGAAGCATATGATCATTTGAAAGATCCTACCATATGTAGGAATTAATAAAGTATCAATCTATTTCTTGAAGAGTTCTACGTTGGTTGTTATGGATGTTGAAAGCATAATATTAGTTGTTGGAGATCTACAAAAGAGTTCAACATGGATTCATTGGGTATCAGACAAGTTTCTAGATTTAAGGTGACCTTCATAGCCATCGAATGTATCATTCAATCTTTGCTCCCTAGATCATCTTCATGAACTAATGAAATTGATAAGATTGATTAGATTATTAATATTGGGGTCTAGAAAAATTTATTAATTTAAGGTGACATCCATGACAAGATGAATGTATCAGTCAATTGTTTGTTCCTCCTGAAAGTTTCTTGTTTCTCATAAGTGCTCAAGATAGACCAGGTTGGGCACTATACATGTTTTACAAATTTAAGGTGGTCTTTAAGACCAATGATGTATCAAACAACTATCTGCTCCATTGAGCTTCTCTTGAATAAAAGATGGTTCAGCGTGACAAGAGCGGGATTTGCCTATCGTATGTAGGGATTTTATCAAGTGCCTATCTATTTATTGAGCTTTCACAAGAAGTGGCCACTCAAATGTAAGGTTTTTTCAGGCGTGCTTACCTTCATGAAGGGGTCGAGTTTGAGGAGATAGAAATTGAAAGTAGGGAACTACCTTATTATAATTCTTAAACTAGAGGGAATACATATTCGAGATAAGGCTTAGACAAAATCACCTATTGGGTGTAGGTCTTACATTTGAGGAAATGCCTATTCCAAATAGGGCTTGGATAAATGTTCCTAGTATATGTAAGGATTAGACTTGAGGAAATGCCTACTTGGGAGGCTTGTAGAGATTCCAACCTCAATGTAGTGCTTGAATTGGTGAGAATGGTTATTCTAGATAGGGCTTAGACAAGAGGAAATGCCTATTTGGGATAAGCCATGCAGAAATTCCTACCAGAATGTAGGACTTTTAAAGGAATGCCTATCTTGTTATAGGGCTTTGTTGGGAATTCCTATATAGAATAGGACTTGAGGTGATTCCTACCTGAATGCAGGGTGTTTACAAAGGGAGTTTCCTACCATTTATAGTGATTTTAGAAGAGGAGATGCCTATTCATGATAAGCATTTTTTAAGAGGAGATGCCTATTCAGATAGGGATTGAAACCATGGTGTATCATGGTTAAATTGAATCTTGAGCTTTTGGATTTGAGTAGTATGTGACACAATCTTGGATTCCTAGATGGTAGTTAGGCCTCAGGGGAAACCAAAAGATTAATTCGTGAGTTCCTACATGGTATAGGGATTAGATTGTGTAGATACCTAGCCGAACTTAGGTCTTTGAGAAAGGAAATGCCTATTTTGGATAAGACTTGTGAATAGGGGTGCAACTGAAAATAGTTCTTAAGTGTAGGTGCCTACATGAGTGTAGGGCTTTTTTATTAAAAGGGAAGGTGTCAATTCAAGATAGGGCTTTGAAGCAAGAAGTTCCTATTCTGGATAGGGTTTTGATATTGGCAAGTGCCTACTTCAAGTAGGTATTTTGAAAGTGTAAAGTGTCTATTCAGGATTCAACTTGTGAAATAAAGGTGCCTACTAAGGCTAGGGCTAAAAAAGTGGCTTCCTATTCATTATAAGGCATTGAAGAGGACAGCCTACTCAGGGTAAGGCTTTAAAAACGAGTTCCTATATAGGATAGGGATTTTGAAAGTAAGATGCCTACCTAGGGTAGCTCTTTAGAATACATGGTGTATCCTCACAATAGGGCTTTGGAAAGAGAGTTTCCTACTCAGCCTAGGGATTTCTTTAAGGTGAGGTGAATCTATTGAGAATAAATATTTGAGGATGTTAGGAACCCATTGGGTGTAGGGCTTTAAAATGGAAGGGTGTCTACTCAGGGTAGGGATTGAAATGAGGAGATCCTATTTGGCATAGGGCTTTGAAAATGATGATTGTCTACTCTAGGTAGGGCTTGAATGTGGGTTGCCAAGGTCTTGATATAGGAGCCAAACAAATATTTTCACCAAAAAAAGAGGAATCTATTTAGGACAAGGCTCGTGATCCAGCTTAAAGTCTTAGTCCAGGACCCAAAAGAGGTTGGTAGATAAAGCACATGATTGGTCCAGTTTTGCGTCATGGTCTAGGACCCAAAACAAGGTTGGAAGATAAAGTGCATGATTGGTCCAGTTTTAGTTCATGGTCTAAGACCCAAAAATGGTTTGAAAATGTGATCGTGAGTTTGGTTCAGTTTTAGGTCATGATCTAGGACCATAGAAGGATTTGAAATATGAAGCACCTAATTGGTCCCATTTTAGGTCATAGTCTAGGACCCAACCAAGATTGGAAGTTAAGTTCATGATTGGTCCAGTTTTAGGTCATGGTCTAGAACCCAAAAGAGACTGGAAATGACCATTCACAGAAGTGGTCATGGTTGAGGATGCTTAGAAGAGTGTAGGACTTATAAATTGAGGAAAAAGATCAAGCAGGTGTGCTTCCACCAATCACATGGTTAATGACTTTGGGTCATGATTTGTCTGTGAAGTATGATGCAGGTTGTTAGCCTTTTGAACTCCTCATCTTCAACTTTTCTTAAGGTAAGGAATGTCATTGCAAAAGAGGTAATGATGGTAATGATCTACAATCAAGGCCCAAAATATCATATTGTCTGCTTAGGTGATGTGACCCTGATGTTGCGTTTCTGACAAGTCTCTGATGGACCTATGCAAACTGATAAGTGCATCTTTCTTGGAGGTTAAAGGCTCAGAACTTCTCTATAGTTGTCACCAATAGAGGTTGTATCATGGTGGATCTATTGTGAGAGGAGTGTTCTGAGGTGACATGAGGTTATTGTAGTTGAGCTATCCTTCTACAATGTCTTTGGGCCAAATGTCATTTGCTAATCTAGTAGCTATTTTTCGAGCAGCATGTCATGTGATGCTATGCTAACTGATAAGAGGTAGCCCTCATTCATGGTTATATGTCTGCCTTGGAGATTAGGTAAGGTTTTTAGTATCCCAAGAGATGATGTGCCTTGTCTTATTCTTTCTATGGAGATGTATGCAAGCATTGTTGGAGATAGATTTGAGGCAAAATTTTGTCTCAGTACTGACCAATTCATCATGTCTTTGATGTCTGAAATCTTCTGCCAATAGTTTCCTGACGAACTCTACTGGTGGAGTTATGTTAGGATTTTTGAATGAGACCTTCTTGTTGTTGGAGTGATATGTGATATCGAAGCAGAGTAGCACATTCTCATACGATATTTCCCTTCTTCATATGTCTTTGTTGAGGATAGGGATTATCATGATCTGAATTATAGTTGTAGCCTTTTGCCCCACTATTTTATTTTAAAGGTTTTGTATTCTCTTTTGACATCAATATGATCATGGTAGTTAGCAAGAAGTTGATGCTTGATTTAAAAAAAATTATTTAGCATACCACAAGTTATGGCTTATTATGTTTCTATTCACCATGGAAGATGATAAGATATGGACCTTAGAGGGTGAATTTTTGTTGATTGTTTGTTTCTTTTGTACTTAGGCCCCTAGTCAACATTCAATTTTTCTCCACCTAGACCCTTTAATGAGTTGGTAGTAACACATGTTAGTTGGGAGGCCTATGATGAGATGCGAGAGGTGGTCATGTAAACAGTGTAGCATATTTGATGGAAAATGATATCTACCTTGCTCACTCTACTTTCCACTTTTCCTTATAGGAGTTTAAGGTGATTTGTGACCCCAAGCATGTTTAAGATTGTCCAAGGTCTTCTATGAATTGGTTGGTTTATATGGCAGTATGATCATAACCATATGTGCCACTAAGGGAAGGCTCATTTATGGCAAATTTGATTCTCCACTGGATCTTGATTCCATGCTTGTACGACTCAAGTTCTATCATGTAGCAAGTATTCTAGTGGAAATTCCCAACCCAATTTTCTTAAGGCACCAGGTGTTAGAGACACCCCTATGGGCTCTATTCTTGACACTTCTTGGTGTATGCAATTTGTTACAAGCATGTATCCACATTGTCAGGAGTCCTTTTGGACTTAGTTTTTCATCATATTGATTACTTTGCATTCAAGTCCATAGGGATTGATGCTCAGAACCTTAGGATGGGAGTGTTAGACAACACTTTTCTTGGATGTCATGCTTAATCAGTAATTCACCACAAGCATATGTCCAAGTTTGGGTGCCCTTTGGGCTTTACAACTAATATATATTTGGTTAATTTTTTGACATTGTAGACATTGATGCTCAAATCCTTAGTATGGGAACTTAAATTGAGTATTAATGCGAGTTTCTTAAAGAAGGTTCCCCATGTGTGTTCCTCGACTAGATCATCGTGAAAAATGGTGAGATGTGAATAATGTGGCAAGGTGTCCAAATCTCATTATCAACCAATCCACATGTCTCTGTTGGGCCCACAAGAATGTCCTAACTTTGTGGGTCTATTCCAACTTGCCTCTATCTTACTCATCTTAAGAATATCTAGAAGAGGACATTTGTTTATTTTGAAATGTGGTGTCTGATGCATTGATTTCAATCACTTTTTGTGGGCTATTTTCTTTGCTTATTTAACATATTTGTACAGTTAGAGACATGTTTATGCATTGTTTTCTATCTTTAGCATGTAAATCAATGTTTCATCAAGTATTCATTATTTTTACCAAATCATGTTAATTTATCATCTATAACTTGGAGTTATGTTATTTTTCCCTTATTTTGGTTAATTTGAGCATATATATGATAGCTTTGTGCAACCAACTTATGTGTTGGTTGTACCAACATAGAATTAATCAAGAATAGGGAAAGAGGGAAATCTCAGTGCCACTGATATCACACTCAGTCCTATCAAGATAGGCATTGATGCTACTAAGCTTAATAGTCGATGTTACTGACACAAGATCTAGGGAGCTCAGAACTCGAGAATAATTTTATGGTGCCACCGACCGGCATGTCAGTGGTACCGACTTTATCATCCAGATCTCAATGAAAAGCAACTCAGTTCGATCAAAACACATATTAGTAGTACCGACACTGGCTGAGAGTTAATAATCAGTCAACAACTTAGCACCACCGACACCCGGTTAGTGGTATTGACACTACACGATCAGTTCAAATATGATATTGAGTCATATCCACTAGCTACAACTTAATGACAACCAAAGCAACACTTAAGACCTAAGAGGAGTGTGAACGAGAGAAGATGTCATTTTTTATCACATAACCGTAGAGGGTAGAGTAGAGAGAAGAGAAGAAAAGGAGATAGCCACCAGCCAAATGCTCTAGGCACTTCTGAAGGATAGATTTGTTGTTGGAACATTGTAGAGCCAGAGTGTTCATCAGAGGGGATTTCCAAGATGACATATGTAGGGGTTTATATTAATTTTCCAATATTTAGACTAGTTTCCTCTTCTATCTCTTTCTATGAGAGTCATGTGGGGAACCTAACAACAATTCTTGGTACCGAGTCGGTCTCTTCTTAGCACCTTTCTCACACTTCTCAATCACAAACCTCTCTATCCTCCTAACAGAATCCAAAAATGTGGAAAAACACTCTCTATTCTCTAAGGATACTCCTGACATAATCAACTCCACACTTAACCCCTTCTCAAAATGTCAAATTCTCTCCTAATATGTGGCAGCCATGTTAGGATAAAACCTCAACAAGTCCATAAACCTTGCCTCATACTCATTGACTAACATGGATCCTTGCCGAATCCTCTCAAACTAGTTGAACTTCTCATCAAAGTACGTCTGAGGAAAGTATCGATTGACAAACTCATGTCAGAACTCCTCCCCAGCTAACAACAACACCTAGCCTATTTTCCTCTTCTATGGCCCATCAATGGCCAACAGTCCCTTTCAAAAGATACATCGCATGCCTCACGTTGTCTCCCTCAGGGATGTTGAGGATCTTGAAGGCCTTCTCCAACTTCGTCAACCATAGGTCTGCATCTACTCGATCTGTTGTACCCGCATATTCCACAGCTCCAACATGCCTTAACTGCTCAAAAGTCTTCCCTGAGACCGAAGATTCCACATTGGGGACTGCTACTCTCGTTTGAGGAATGGGCATTATGTCTGTCATATGTGTAATTGTGGCCATAAACTGTCAAAACATGGACTGAAAAATAGGAATGGCCACCACTGTAGGGTCTAACTGGGGCTTCTCAGCCACCCTCTCCTCAACATCATGTCTCCTTACACCCCCACCTGGTGCAGCAACACCACTCTTAGCAACGTGTTCTTCATGTTCTCTAACTATCTTTTCAACTCTTCTTCATCTTCTACACAAGAAGAAACCACTATAAGATAGATTAGAGGACACTAGAATATACACAAACCCTAGTCCTAGGTCCCTATAGACACAATGAACCTAAAGCTCTGATACCAACAGAATTGTGACACCCTGCGCCACACAAATTGAGATTACTCAAAACTAACGCGAAATTAACACTAAGCAAGAGAACTACCGAAAAATATAGGAAATTAAAACTGATTTCATAACAACACCATAGGCTGAAAACCTTACATATAAGTCCACAATAGGACACCTGGATCACATAGAACATATCATAAGGCGTTTACATCATTGTTTTCAACTTCCCTATCAACATGTTACATGAGATACTTGTTCCATATGCACATGTACATCTGCCAAAACTATACAAAAAAAGACACACATGCTAAAAACCTCGTGACGATAACATAACCACAAACACACCAAGAACACCCCAAGGAACTGAGTGTACCGGGATGACTCTAGGACTCTAACACCAAAAGACTAGCATCACTTCCAACCAAATCAACTACTACTCTTGTTGCCGCTCTTCCTCAGCTGCATGATCACCACCTCATCGTGCACGACCACCTAAAAGATGTGGAAACCCACGAGGTGAGGCCAAATGTCCCAATGAGAGATATAACTCTTTGCCAATGTCTATCAAAAGCACTAATAAGCTAAGTAGTAGGTAACATACAAAGCATGTAGATATCATACTAAGTAGGTGGAGCAGATTAAACAATACTAGATAGTTATCTGAGAAGTAGAGCAATTAACATTATAAAAAGGAATATTAAGAACATGTATATTCTCTATCAATCAATCTATACAAAAGCAAGGCAAGGCTTCAAACAATTTTCTTCACATTTGTCCCTATTCGATTACATTACACGACTATATTACATATTTTATTATCCCCCGAGGAGATGAGGTATACCACTCATGCTCCAACTGACCACTGCTAAGTCAAAATCAGTGCCATACAAGGTCTATGGAAGAGCTAGAATCCACGACCTCTCCATATCTCTCGGTCAGCACGAGTGAAACACCGTAATGACATAACATATGAGTCATCTGCAAAACAACATATCTTGCCTTGGTATATAGCCACAACACTAGTGAAACTGAGCTACGACCCAAAGTCGCACTCCTACCATGGTATGGCCCACAAACAATCCTGTGAAAGTATATACTGAGTCATATCACTAAGCTACAACATGTAGCCGCACTCTTGCCAGGGTTTGTCCCACGTCCAATCATGTGAATGCATATACTCAGCAATATATGACTTCAAACTTCCACTAAGGGAGAACTCATTTCACCATCCTGCACTAAGACTGACACTGGAATGAATTTATTGCACAGGGCACCTACATGATTAGGTTTCACTTGATTAATTAAGCTAATTAGATATCTTTTAGCATCAATCAAGTAACAACATATAAATCCATAACAAACTCTATAAGAATAAGGGTATAACACAACTTCAAAAGATATAAAATGTATATGGTGTGAACTTATCACACCATCACATAACACTGTAGAACTTCCATTCACAAGGCCATCATTATTGTCACACAACCACCAAGGCTATCACCAATGTCACATCACTGTGGGATATAAATTCCTCAATCACATCTCTAGAGGATATCACCTCAAATCATGCACAAGGCTCCTTCTAGGTCATCATACCCAATCACATAATCCCTGCATATACCTCATCACATTATACCTCAATCATGACTCATAATCACCATCATATATAACATAGGATTTACCATAGCATTCACATAGCTATGTAATTCAATTTCATATCACCTGCAAGGCTAGTGATTTATAAATAAGAGAGAGAAAACATCATACATAATATGAATTCCAAGTGAGAGGTGCAAACATATCCCATGGCCCCACAATTAGGGTTAGGATTTCATACTTAGTCGATTAGGGTTGTATAACTATATTCAAATGTTGAACCCTAGGTATGACATCTCCCATATCCTTAGAACACTTAGGGTTGGGGAACATGATTAGGTTTGATTAACTCATCATCTAAACAACACTATACATAGTTCAATCATTACTCATATACATGTATCGCTTAGGTGTCTAAGTACATCTGTCAACCACCCACCATTCATGTGTCACGACCACCCATCATACATGGGTCACGACCATCTAACATGTAGGTGTCTCAACCACTAGGAGCCAGGGGTCGCGACCACACACAACCAAGGTGTCACGACCACAACACAACCAAGGTGTCTCGACCTCTTCGTCAACTAGGGTTTTGATCACATGGCTAGGGTTTAACCATCAAAAGCAAACATGTCACAAACTCAACTTCATGGGAAGTAAATCGACCCAAAAATCAAGTAGGTGTCTCGACCCTCATAGTGGTAAGTGTCGCAAAAATCATAGGGTAGGATGTCATGACCCAACCAAGCCATATGTCTTGACCAAAACCTCACATAGCAAGGTGTCATGATCTAAAACAAAATAAGGTGCAATGACCACCAAAGATCAAACTACTACCAACGTATAGGACTAGCATCCAACAAGAATTAAACATGATCAAAGAGAAGATCTACATGGCCAAAACAAAAGATAAAACCAAGAGAATCCATCATCCACATGAAGGAGAAAATCCCATGCAAAACTAGTCACCAAAAATCCTAAAACTTGCATCATAAAACCACCATGAAAGAGACCTCAAACAAGAGAGATAAAACACATTTGACAACACCAAAATAGATCCTATACTTCATAGAACATCAAGACACTCGTCCATCAAGCATGTGATCTAAGCCAAGATCAAGATAGGGAAAAAAGCACAATTACACCATAACCACTAAAACTGGGTATCAAAACTAGGGTTTCAGATTACTCTTAAACCAAGCATGATTTTAACATCAAACAAGTCCTAGGACTTAGCATCATCCACTAACATGTTAAGGAGATGTTTTAGAGAGTGGAAACATCAACTTGCATATAGGAAAAGTGCATTGATAGAGAAGGTTAAGAGTTATATAACCCGCCTTAAGGAAGATCACTCCAATGGTGATAGCTCCAGGAACACGATCACCAAAGATATTGAAGCTCCACCAAAGGATACACTTTAGGCTACAAGATCACCTCAAGAAGAAGGAGACATCAAGGTCAAAGATTGATCAAGAAAAGAGAGCAAAGATCCCTAGTCCAAACCAAAAGAAGGAGGGTGAAAGAGAGAAGGAAACTTCCTCACACTTGGGTCCACCTTGTCAAAACATGGCCTATCACCCTTGTGCTGAGGAGTTCCTCTCCAAAATAACCACCATGGAAGATCCATGGTCTAAGGCTGAGAAGAGAGAAGGAAAAGAAGGTAGAAGATCAATGGAAACACCATCAAGGAAAGGCATATACTTACCAAGTTTGAAGATGAAGCAAGAGTCACCACATGCAAGAGATCCGACAACAAAGAGCTCCAATATCAACTCCCCTTGCTCCACCAAGCTCCAAGGATGAGCAAAAGAGAGGGAGGAAGAAGGAAGGATGAAAGGGGTCACTTTCATGGAGAGAAGAGGGTTTATATAGAAAAAGAGGAGAGAAGTATGGTGAGGATGAGGTGTTAACACCCTAAGGCACCAAATGGACACTTGTCCACCCAAGAAACCAACATGTAACCACTTAACACACACATGCATGAGATGGTGATATAGTCTAGGTTGATTATCAACCACTTAGACCACCTAACATTGTCGTAGTCGGGACCCACCAAGGAACACCATCCATGGTTGTAACATCAACACGAAAACATCACTTGGTCGAGGCAAAGGATCACCATAGACACCATAGGTCGAGATACTCTATACAAAGGCAACTGTCTCAACCCAAGACCGACCAAAACCATCTTGGTTATGACCAAAACACCTAGAGGGGGTGTATCGACTGTGACATGAACAAAACTCACCCTAGTTCACGACTGAGGTTGAGACAACCCACAAGGTACACTTAGGTCTAGACACACACCAACTCTAGAAACCCTAATCACCACTAAGGGTGCCACCATTGAACAAAGGATTAAAAAATGAGCCTCTTTCTTTCTATCTCCTATAGATGATGTCAAGAAAGAAAAGGAACATTCTATAAGTGACAAATTGCACATTCACCCCCACTTTGGGTAAATTGCAATTTGCACCAAAACTAGCACACAAGGCACACACAACAACCAAACAAGCTCAAACTTGAGACTTAAACTCTCCACAAAGTCAAAGACCATATCAAGGGATTAGAGCAAGGTTATAAGAACTTAATCAATCTAAAGCAAATAGGAGTAGTCCAAAATCCATGTCAGGGGTCTTACAGAAAAAACTTCCCTTTTGATCACAGAATAGAGCATTTCGCTAGTTTCTTTGTTGGGTATTTTCTTTGAGTTTTTTTAAGAGCAGATTAATCTGATTTGTGGTAATTTTTTTTCTTGAAAACCTAGATTTCGATGAAAAATAGAAGGAATAAAATAAAAATGATTGGAAAAACTAGAAACCTTGATTGACCCACCAAACATGAGATGACAAAAAGGAAAACACAACTTAGATCATCTGAATAATCCCCAATAGAGTTGCCAAGGTAAGAAGAAAATGATAAATTGATAAAGCTCGGAGTCACCACCCATTTTTTTAGGTAAAATAAGGAAAAAAATAAAGTTGAAGTTTAAATATGTGGGAAAAATACATAAAACCCAATTTGACTCCACCCAAGGGAGGATAAGAACAATATGTATTAATTCATAGATTAGATATGACGATCCTAATACAAGTGGGGAAGGTGTTAGCTCCATCATCTCATCCAACAACAGTATTGCAACCTTTTTAGTCATCTCAGATTAATATAGTCGGTGATCAAGGTTTTTGTTAAGAAAATGGTAGAAAACATGATAGAAAAGTAATTTTTATGTTGGCAGACCTTTGGGGATGGAGATAGATTTGGTTTTCCCATCACAACCCTAAATGTCCTAGTTTTTAGGTGTGTTGTGGTCCAAATCACCTCAGTTACTCCCATAATGGAGATCCATCATTGGCAGTTAGGATCGATGCATAGGATGAGAGAGAGAGAGAGATAGATTCAGATCAGATCTCTAAGAAAGAGCATGTGAAAATGAATACTTATTAAATAATTATCTATATGGATACAACAAATAAAGCAACAGTTATTGTTGAACAACCTACTAGTGTTAACAAGATTAGTTGGTGTCAGAGGAAGGATTCTATGATCACAAGTAGAAAATAAAAAGGAGAGGTAGTCGATTCTCTAGCTTCTGAAGAGACAAGAGGGGCCTAGAATATGTTGGGTGTGGGGGTTTTAGTATTTGGGGTTTCCAAATAGAAGATTTTGAAGAGGCGGATGATCACATTGATCCACTGCTCGACGTGGCCCGCGGGTCGAGGGCATATGCCATGTGTCACCAAAGGATTTCTCTGATAAGCCTGATGACCTGGGCTAGATAAAGTTGATATTCTCAATTTATGGATATTTTAGAAATGTTCTGGAGAAAATAGTAGAAAAAATAGATTTTGAATAATAGTCAAATAAACAATGAAGGAGAGAGAAGGCATTAATTTAAGATTATCCTTTATTATTATCCAAAATATATGTATTTTTGTGTGAAGAAAGGAAATTGAATTATCTATGAAAAAAGGGGAATATTTCATTCACGATAATTCAACTTGGAAAATTATGGAAAAGGCTTCTAGAAAGTGATAATAATGAGAAAATTACATTTAAGTACAGATAGAAGATTTTATTTCCAGAAAGCCCCAAAATGGGCTAAAGTGGGTGAAAAAGGGTGGATTAAATAGGAAGAAAATGTGAAAAAGTGAAAAATGGGTAAAATATTATGAACTCCATCATTAGTTAAATAATTATCATTTAGGAGCAATTTTCTACTAATTGAGCAAAAATGGGGTGTCAAAAGTTGGATACAGCCCAACCTATGAATTTAAAATGTATTTTAAACACCAACTCAAGGATTGCAGTTTGATCAAACCTTGGCTAATGTAAACATTTTGTATAAATTCTTAGGGGGCATTTATAAAGGTAAAATAAAACTACACAGGAATGTAAGAAAAAATTCCCATTGTTAACCTTTTATTTGCTTTTATGCCATATTAAACACTCCCACTTATCATAATATATGTAAACGAGCCGAAATAAAAATTATATTCTCATTATCAAAGGGCACGTTAATACATAGAAACCATAACAAATAGTATTGCTGAAATAATGGTAACTAGATAAACTATATATTTATCATTATCAAAATATTCCAAAAATGGAGAAGGGCTACATAATTCTAGTACGTGTCTATTTTGACTTTGAAAGAAAACTTGTCTAAGAAATTCTATTATGTAAAGGGTATCCCACTATATCACTTTTGTCCTCAACACTTGGGCAGTAAATCTCCTTGATTCTACATCTTCTAATGCTCCTGACTTGCGAACATCTTGTCCCCACCCCTTCAAAGCAATGAAAAACAATTCTCTTAGAGAAATTGTGCTTATTATAGGAAAATACTATTCTATGCTTTTAAACATGAAATAAATGAATGAACTACAATGAAGTATCTATTCACACTCTTGCTTAATAACATTATCTAACTTGATTGAATGATTATCCTATTCAAGTTAACATCAGGTATGTATATGATCATCTTAAAACATAATGCTCCCATAGAGACATAAGGTCCCTTAGGGATCAACATAAGGCCTATTGGGGCTCAACATAAGGTTCAATAAAGATAAAAATGAACATAAGATGTAATAATGCTCACATAATTTGAGGATCAATTAATCAACATCTTTTACATAGATTCTTCATCATTAAAGGGACTAATGACCACATTAACAATTAACATGAATAACTTGATATTAAAATCACTTGAAACATAAAATGAGTAATAAGATGGAAAAACTTGAGTTCATATTTCATAAATATTAAGAGATGAATCTTAAAATGGATTACTCATTTCCATGTTGTGAAATTAAACAAAAAAATTGTATAAATCGATAAAAACCATTGAAACCCAATATTAAACAATGTCCAAGATCAAAATAGTAGTATGAAAAATGATGTATTATTATCATTTCCTAGAAATATGATATATCTTCCACCTACTTAATGCACACATCTACCAATTTTCTACTTGTTGGGTTTCTTGATGAATGATATTCTCACAATAAACATATGTAAGATTTGGGGTCGAATTGATCTTTCTACAAGCCTCTTTTTAATAAATTATCTAGTGCAACTCTCCATGAATAAAAAATCAATTCCATATCCTAGATAGACATGTGATGTCACTTGAGTTAAATAATATATTTGTCATAAAGTCTAAATAAAAGGGAGAAAATGGAATAGTTGACCCTTAAGTTTCTCCCTCCTTCCTTCCTTTTCTATATCTAACTGAAACTCATCTTCTCAAGATACAAATATCACAATCAAAATGAAATATAAAAATGATAGATTGACCTAGAACCTTCAAGATCAAGAACAATAGTTTGGGCATTCTAGGAAATTCCTATGGTGGGTCAGTTTGATCCACTAAGAGTTCTAAGAGGCAAAAGTAGGTGTTCCACTACATGTGACTCCTCTCAGATGAAAGCAATCCATGATACATAGAAAGTCCAATCCTTTACAATTTTGAATTAGACTGAGAAAGTTTTCTATAAAGAAATAACCTTGCCCGTCTTACATCCATAGTCCAACACTCTAAAATACATATATAACCCACTATCCAACATGAGGACCTCACTCCCTTTGACCCTTATGATAGAGCAAAGTATCCTTTGATTTTGTACTATGCCACTTTTTTTCTATTAGGATCCTACCTATATAAAAGATTTTTTAGCATGGTGGAAGTCTACAAAAATTATATGGAGACACAAAGGGTCCCAGTTATAGTAGTTTGTTTAATTATTATTCATATCCTCTAGATCTATACATTTTAACTTTTTGATTCAGATCTCAAATAATCTCTAATATCTATTTTTAACCTCTATTAAACTAGGGGAAACATGGTATCCTTAAGACCATGCATTCACCATCATGTTGATAGCATGCCACTCTTACAACATGGCAAATCTACATTCAATACTTTTGCAAGTTTTCATCTTAGCCTACACCTACCCTTGTTCCTACCCTAAAAGAGATGTACATTGTGAATCATAAACACATTTAAACAAGCTAGGTGAGTGATTCATTATTTAGATATACCTCTCTCAGCTTGAAGCAACTTTTTGCATTTCATGTAATCCCTTGCTTCCTTTCTCACGATCATTCGAGGGAGATACCCATATCTAGACAAAGCCCCATTTTATTTTGATTCAGAGTGAGAAATATGTCATTATCTTTGTTTATGCTAGCATATGTACTATCAAATTCTAACTCGGAGGCTAGAAGGGTCATCCCATATTTATGGGTGTCATTTAAATGGAAAAGTGTTCAAGAATCCTGGAGGCTCCAAAATCCCTCAACAAGTGCCACCACACGGCCAACAACAGAGGACCATTCTCTAGTCTCATCTAGAGGATGATGAGAATTACAATGATGAAGAGATTGACATGATAAATGAAGAAGAATAAGCAAAAAAATATTTTAGGATTATCTAGATATATCTCATGAAAGGTTGACAAAGGTCTTTCAAGGGCCGTTGTAAATTGATGTCTTCTGCTCCGATCTCGCGTCCTGTCAACGGGGGTGGCACTGAGAATACTAACTAATCTGGTTTCCCTAGACCTCAAATTAAATATCTGGGACCTCCAAGGAACCAATGGTAAGTTCAAGTGGCGATTGAGTTGAGGAAATGGTCTAAAGTTTGCAAGAGCTCTGGTATTCAAAGAACTCATCTTTGAAGCATTATTCCTTCAAATTGAAGGATGGTGCTATTCAATATCCTAGATCTATTAGAGAGAGAAATATGAAGAAATGGGAGAATGTAGTCGTTGGATATGTAATTGGTCTAAAGCCTCACTAGCTCACCCTTCATCTCCATATCAATGGACCTTTTTGTTTGATTAATTCTTGGACCTCTAATGTGGACTTTATGGATATTGTTAAAGATTCTTGGAACCTTAATGTCTCTGGAGCTCCCATGTATAGAGTCTGCAAAGAACTGCATGTTGTTAAAATGGGTTTGATTAAGTGGAATAAAGACAAGGTTGAAAACTTCTTTTCTAGAATTTTGAGATTGGAATCTGAGGCTCATTTCCTTCGAATTTAGGTGAACAAGGACCCGGGCAATTCTTCTTTGCAGGCTGCTATAAATTCAATCAGATTGGAGGTTGTTAAAGCTATCGAGGTTGAGGAATATTATTTTAGACAAAAGTCAACAGTACAATGGCTTAATTTTGGTGATCGGAATACAAAGTTTTTCTACTCTTCTATTAAGGTGAGAAGGATGTGGAACATAATTTATAATCTTGATATTGATGGCTCTTTTTCTTAGGGATTATATCTGATCATATACCTATCTATTATGAGCATGTATTTAATTATTCTATCTATTGTGATAGCCAGTGGGATGATGCTTGGTCTTTACCTAGAATTTTTGAAACTCAATTAACTTATAGAGACGTCTGGTTACTACTGAAGAGATTGAGGTTGCACTTAAAGGTTTGGGAGTGGATAAAGCACCAGGACCCAATGGTTTGAATTCCATGTTTTTTAATAAAACATGGGACATTGTTGGAACTAATAATATTAAAGCTATCAAAAATTTCTTCTATAGCTCTAAGCTTTTACGAGAATACAATCGATCATTCATTGTGCCGATTCCTAAAGTCAGAGATGCTTCTAATGTTAGATGCCTCAGACTAATTTCCTTATGCAATATTCTATATAAGGTGATCACTGAAATCATGGCAAATAGATTGAAAGATATAATGCCTGGCATTATTGGTCTTAACCAAGAGGCTTTTGTAAAAGAAAGAAGCATTCTAAATGAAATCCTCTTGGTAAATGAGATCTTAAGTTCATTTAATAATGCTCAAGGTTCTTCTAAGCTTTGTGCTAAAGCTGAATTGTCTAAAGCGTTTGATTCAATTAACAAAAATTTCATCCTTACTATGCTCAATAGGATGGGTTTTCTTCAATGTTGGATTGATTGGGTGGCAACTTGTTTTAGTTCTATTTCGACTCAAGTCCTTAGTAATGGGACCCCTTCTAGATATTTTTCTACTACTACTACAGTTAAGCAAGGAGACCCTCTATTGCCTTATCTCTTTGTGATTGCTATGCAGGGTCTTTCCATGTTGATTGACCATCATGTTAAGAAAGGTTCTCTCAAAATGGTTCAGGCTTCCAAGGATTTTCATGTCTCTCACATAGTGTTTGTGGATGATCTCATGATCTTCTTAAAAGATGATGAGAAGAACTATAACAATCTGATAAGTGTAATTCACTCCTTTGAAAGTCTCTCTGATCTCAAAGTGAATTTTATTAAGAGACAACTTTTTTTGAAAAAATTATGTGATTGCTCCCTGCTAGTTTCTTAGAGTATTCCTTTAACTGCTCTACCTATGAAGTATTTGGGTCTACCTTTGTTTACATGTAGACTCACCAAGAAACTATGCTCTCCTTGTTGGCTAAATTGACATTAGCATAATCCCTTTTGTTTTGATAATGACAAACATTTCATTCTTGTGGTTTTAACGTGCTATTTGAGTATTTCAGGAAACGAGCATATAAGGTGGTGGATAACAAAGACTTGGAAGAAACAATTTGATAAAATCGCTTTATTTTCATGATTGTAATCAAATGTAAATGCTTGTACAAGTATATAATGTACAAGTAATTAGATATCATGTAAATCAAGCGTTTAGATCTTCCCTATCCACTCACAACACTTAGATAGGCTATTCCCCAAGATAGTATCACAATTGCACATTGATACACACACTTAGTAAATGAATACATTGAGTCAGTAATATTCTCGGTCGACAAATCGTCGATCGAGAAAATATCGGTCGACAAATCTTCGACCGAGAAACTCTCGGTCGACAAAATCTTCGATCGAGAATAGACCCTACTAGCCGTTAGACCCAGCAGACAAAGTGGTTGGGAGTTGGAAATGAACGTTGTAAACACTTGCTCCAGGAGGTCCCTCGGTCGAAAAATCTTCGACCGAGAAGGACTCTCGGTTGACAAATTGTCGATCGAGAAAAGTTCTGTCTGCACTTTTCAGGGTCAATTAAATAGCCGTTGCAAATGCAATTAGTGGACACATAACGGCTAGTTGAGCACTAAGAACCCCCTAGAAAGTGTCTAGAATGTCCTTAAGCACTTGTAGGTCATTCCTATAAATAGGACATGCCTTAGGACACCTAAACACACCCAAGCTACACATGTGCTACACTTGAGATTGAATACTCATTGGCAATCTATTTTGAGCAATAGAGCAATTCCTACATTGGCTATTCATTCCCATTGCTCCAACTTAGTGTCCTATAGGCTAGTATCTCCTATCCACAACACTTACACTTCTACATACATTGGTTAGGAGATCAAAACGCTTGATATAGGAAATCAAGCCTTGAGCTACAAGCGGTATTGTAATTTCTGTTTTCTTTCTTGTTCCTTTGTATCTTTTGTATTCTCCTTACTACTCCTAGGGTTGGAGGCTGTGGATTGGAGAAGGTTCTTTTCGGAGGAGAAGGTGGACTTCAAGCTACTTCAAGAAGGCTATCGCACGGGAAGCTACTTCAAGAAGGCTATTGCAACAGGAAGCTACTTCAGGAGGAAGGCTGCTTCAAGGTGGTGCAATTACTTCTAGGTGAAGGCTGCTTCAAGGTTGGGCGATTACTTCTAGGTGAAGGTTGCTTGAAGGGTTTAGGGAGAGAATTGTAATTTTATGTAAAGTCCTTGCGAGGTAATAAAATTAAATTCTTTCCAAATCCCGGTTGGGTAAGCAACTGGGTAGTGGACTGACAACTTTAGTATTTGCTAAAGTTGGAACCACTCTAAATCCTTGTCCCCTTGTCCAATATTTTTGTGGTTGATTGCTTGAGTTCAATAATTGTTAAAATTATCTATAAAACTCTATTCACCCCCCCTCTAGTAGTTTTTCACTCCTATTATAGATAAATTGAAGATGAATCTAGATGATTGGAAAGCTTGTCTTTTATCTATGACTGGAAGGGTAGAACTTACCATCTCTACTCTTACATCTTATCACATGTTTTAGACTGTTACTTTTCCTCTTCCAGTTGTTGTCACTGACAAGTTAGAGAAAATTATGTGAATTTTTATTTAGGGTGAGTTCTATGAAGACAAAAGGAAGTTGCATTTTGTCTCATGGGATGGTATATGTAGACCAAGAAAGGAAGGGGGCCTTTGTGTTCGACATATTAAAGATTGGATTCAAGCTGGTCTAACTAAAAATCTTTGGGATGTTTCTACTAAGAAAAATTCCTTACGGGTGAAATGGATCCATGAAAGGTATATTATGGATTCCTCAGTTTGGTCTATTGCCAGTAAAGCTTCGTGTTCCTGGATGTGGAGAAGGCTCTTGAATAAAAGAGATTTTCTTATATCTCTTATTAAACTGAAAGTTGGTAAGGGTGATTCCCTATTATTATGAACAGATCCTTGGTGTCCTAAAAAGTCTACGTTACTTGATCATGTTGATCATTAGCTGCTGTTCAAAGTTAAGGGTGGGTTGTTATCCAAAGTTAGTTCTTATGTGAACATTGCTTCCTGAAAGTTTCTAGCTGTTAGGGGTTCTAAGTATTCTCAAGATTTTTTGGAGAGTCTGTTCTCCTGATTCTAATAAGGAGGATCAGATCTGAAACAATGGTAAAAAGTTTGTATCTAGAAGAGAACTATGGGATGCCTACAGAATGAAGTCTCTTGTGGTTCCTTGGGGTTATTGGATTTGGTCCAAACATTATCCCAAGAAGTTCTCTATCTTTTTATGAAAGTTCTTTCTAAACTGATTAATAACTCTGGATGTATTGAAGAGATTTGGTTATCCTTTAGCATTGAGATGTTGTTTGTGGTGTTGAAGAGGAGGTTAAGGCTCAACTTTTCTCTGAATGCTTGTTTGCTAGAGATTCGTGGAAAAGGTTTAGTCTAGATTATGGAGCTTCTCCTACTATTGATAGTGATCTCATGAACTTTGGAGGTTCTAGGAAGCTTCTGGTTTTCTCTATTATTTTTCATATTTGGGAAGAAAGAAATCATGGAGTGTTTGACAATTTTGTTAGTAGCATAGATAGGGTTTGGATGAGTATAACCCACATAGCTGATATTTGTATAGAGTATTAGTAGTTCTATTTCTTCTTTACATGTTTTGTAAATATTTTGATATCAATACAAAAAGAGCAACACACTGGGTACAACAAAAAAAAGTTCTTTCAAACAGTAGAATTACAAATGGGAGTTAATACTACATTCCTCTGGGTCCGCCTCCAAGCTTCAACTTACAATAGCCACATCACAGTGTGACTAATAAAGTGTCACAACCACCACATATGAAATTCATCATCCCATGTGCTAACTACCTCCAAACAATTATGGCTTCTAGTATAACCCACTATATAACGTTCTACACCAAATATCCCATATCTGGACAACCATGAAAATACTTAGAATTTCAATGCTCCCTTCGATTCTTGTGTTGAATGCCAATCAGAGGTCTACAATGATAGTGGTGCCAACAAGGTGTTATAAGAATTCATGGAGATGTTGGAAAATGTGATCCCAAAATTTTTTGAGGTCTAAGGATAGAGGAACCCCTTTCCAAGGTCATAGCTACTTCCTAGATTTGAATCTTCCTAACAACTTCAAACTGCATGAACTAGGAAAGTATAATGGAAAAGGAGACCTTGATTGACTTGGAACACGTGTTAACTGATAGCTTCCTTAAGGTCAAATTTTATACTTATAACTTGACCCTAAAGGACACCCACTATGTTATAGGATCCACTGAAGGGATGGGGTCAAACACATGAATGATGGCAATATGTTGTGACCTTTACCTTTTGATTTGAAAATATGATAAAAAAGATGGGTATATTTGTATCATGTGTAAGTAACAAACATAGGTAAAATAACACCTATGGTAAACAAACAAGAAAAATGTGGTAGATTTTATTGTTGAAATTAGCCATCTTTCTATATTTTATAAAGAGTACAGACCTCTCCTATATATAGTAGGGATACAACAAGGAAGAAGACAACAAACCCTAATGTTCCTATCAAACATAAGCCCATATTACATAAGAATTAAGTAAAAGGAAAACAAATTTAAGCAAAACACTTCAACTGAAGATAAATATATCTCAATACTCCCCCTCAGTTGGAGCATAGATATCAATCATACCTAGCTTGAAACACATCTCCACAACTCTCCTTCCAGATAGAGGCTTTGTAAAAATATATGTAGTTTGCACATGTGTAGATAGAAAAGTGGTAGTGATCCTCTTACTCAACACATCATCTTGAAGAAAATGGCACTCCACCTCAATATGCTTGGTCCTTTCATGAAAGACAAGATTACTAGAAATGAAATTAGCAACACAATTTGTTGGATCCTAGATGGGTGATTAGATGCTCTAGAGGGGGGTGAATAGAGCTGAATGCACTTAAACATAATTCATTAGACCTTCAAGATATATCACAAGATAAGGTTGCTAAATAGGTAATTTGAGTGCAACGAAAACATGCATAGCAAGGATGAGAGAGATTGAGCAAACACAAGAGGACAAGCTATTTACAGTGGTTCCTCACTTCAAACTAGAAGTGAGTCAGTTCACTTACCTAGAGAGGTCAGCCTCTAGGATTTCCTAACCATTACATTCTTATATTCATTCATAAGACTTACAATACATGACCAACCAAAGGACTTACCTATCCAATACAAAGAGTCTTCAACCTTACCAAGGACTTACCCACTTTGCAAGGAGTCTTCTGCCTTCTTCCAAGGACTTACCTACTCTTGCACAAGTCTTCAGCCTTGTAGGAATTACCCACTCTTATTGGATCTTCCGCCTTTGACTTCACCTTCACTCGGAGAAGCTTCCACCAAGGACTTACCCACTTGAGCAAGGAGTCTTCTGCCTTCACCAAGGGCTTATCCACTATAGCTCTAAGTCTTCATGCTTGATATTCACCAAGGGACTCCTTCCCTTGTTCTTCTTCACCTCTCTTAGACAAGAGAGAGAACCTTCATCTTCATGATTGAAATGAGAGAAAGGGAGGTGGTGGAAGTGAGAGCCTCACAAGATATACATGTAGGACGAGCTCTCTTACAAATCTCCTACTCACTCTAATGGATGTAGCAAGTGATTAAGCTTAGAGAGAGAGGAGGTTATAGGAAGCACTCAACTATAGAATAGGAACCTCACATAGAGTTTGCATTGAATGTTCAACCTTGGAATGAAGCCCAAGGGGTCCTATTTATAGCTGGGGATGCCTCTTGGCCTTTGGGAACACTTGAGAATGAAAACTAGCTATTTTGTGGCTTGCAATAGATATATTTTCACTTGTTGCAACTCCACAATGGCTAGAAGCACTTTTCTGCACTTTTCTGTACAGTGTAATCGGTCGAGTTTCTATAAGGGTAACTCGATCGATAGAGTAAAAGACAAAGCTGATTTTCAGACCATCGGTCGAGTTTGTCCCGGGGAAACTCGACCAACCAATGAAAATTGAATTGGTCTGGTACTCCATCGGTCGAGTTCTGTGAAGTGTAAACTCGACTGATCAAAAGTCATTTTCAAGATCCAATCAGGATCGGTCGAGTTTGCAACTCACAGAACTCGACCGATGAACAACCTGATGTGAATTTTGGAAAATAGCTTTTGAGTGCTTAAACATTCGATCTAAGTGCTCCTAATTTTTTTTAAGCTTAATTACAAGTCATTCAATCATTACAAGTGATTTACAACATGATTCTAATGGATTTACATCATATTACAAAAACGTGCACTTGTATTGACTTTGACTTGTCATTTCTCCAATTTGAGATGCGCAAGTTAGGGCATTTGGAGTGTGTCTATACCTAATCTGAAATCACTCAAGTAGAGACATTAGACACCAATATGTGGAATGGTTAGTCATCATCAAAACACGGGTTTAGTCAATTTAGACATGAGTCAACATTGACCTAATTGACCTTGAGTCAACATTCTCCCCCTTTTTGAAGATGACAAACCATTCCATAAATGTATTGAAAGCTTTTAAGTAAAATCATACTTTCGGAGAAACCTAGGGGTTTCAATAGGATTGTGCTCATATGCTCCCCCTCAGTTGATGCGCATGGAGTTCTCATACTCCCCCTCAATTGATGTTATTGGAGTTTCCATACTCCCCCTCAATTGATGCTATTTCTCCTGCATGGTTAGCTTTCATAACATTTATAGAATACTATATATTCTACTCATATATGTTCTACACATATATGTTTTCTCTCATTTACCTTCTCCCCTTTACATGTACATGCTTCTCCTCTTCATGTGATACATGCCTTCTTCCTCTTTTATCAAAAGAAGACATACCATTCTCCCCCTTTGTCATTTAAAAAAGGTGGGGGTATGAAGAAATAAGAAACACCACTTGTTAAAGGAAAGGAGATAACAAAAGTTACAAAAGGAGAGTAGAAGAAGATCACAGATAGAGGCTTGTCCAAGAATAGAAAGAAAAGAAAGTTAAAGCATATACTTGAACAACCCAAAATGTGAGATAAAGTTCTACAAAAAAACAATAAAATGCAATTTTGACCCTCAAGATGACAGAATTTGCCCAAAAAGCATCAGGGCTCATGGCAAAGTGATGAGTCTTGCTCAGAAGGTAGTTTTTGCATGAAAAACACTAGTCTTGCACCAAAAACCGAAACTGGAGCAAATCTACATAAAATCCAAACATACTCCAATTTCTACATATAACGTAGATCTATGTACCCTGCATCACAATGTTATGCAAGCAACTCAATATAGTAGATATGCAATTCAGAGAATAATCTTTAGCATGTATGAGACAAGATATAACCATAGCATATAGATGAGCAAAGATGCCAATTTTAAACAAGGCTAGAATGACATGTATATGAACTACTAGTAGATGTTATCACAAGTTAGGACTTCTAGTAGGATCTAGGTCATAGCAAGAGATACCAAAAGATCAAGATAAAGCAACCTATGAGTAAATGTAGAGATATATCCAAACAGAGAGATAAGCAATTTTAGAAGCATGAAAGGATATAACTCACATACAAATATGCATCATTACCAAAAGATGATCACCACTAAGAACCTCAAGGTTGTATCAACACAAGATATACACCTATATAGATGTAGCAAGTTAGAGTACAATGAAAGAAATTTTTAGACACAACCAAGAGATCCAAAGAGATCATCATCAAAACTTGCAAAACAACTCAAAGCAAGTAATTGTAAGATATAGATATGCCAATTTAGAACAATTAGAGAGATAGAGTTGTAAGCAAGATAGGAAATTTAGAACATGGCAAAATGCATATATAAAGGTACCAAATGAGAGTGCCAAAGAATAAGGCTATTGGCTGAGAAAATCTAGTTGAGAGGGAAATTCTCATCCAATAAGCCAACTGTGTATTCTGTGCACAGTGTTATTGGTCAAGTTCTATGTATTGACAACTCAATCAATGACAGTTGTTGGCAACACCCATTGGTGCATATCGGTCGAGTTTCAAACAGGACAAACTCGACCGACAGAGCTGCTGTCAAAAGGCACATATATTTCATAAAAACATATTTAGAGGCATGTTAAAAATACAAACCATATCCAAACATGTCTAAGCAAGTTAGTAATGCACTATAGAAGCATTAGAAACATTTTTTTTAGCAAGAGTGTGAAGAGAAACACAAAATACCACTTTTGACTCAAAAACCATATGTATAGTGCACACTAACTTGACAAAAACAAGTTAGAAATGGTTATAAGTAAGATAAACATTACCTTTGTGCTTACCATTGATTTTCCACTTGTTTTCACTTCATACACATCTCACCTTTCTTCTTTCCTGTGGATTGAGAAGTCAATTTGCAATTCAATAGCTCAGGTCAATCCATTTGCAAGTACCTACAAGAAGAAAGATGAAATGGTCCCCAATCATGTTTTTGGGTCCGGAGGGGTTAGCTTAGAAACCCAAGTCCTATTTCTCTTGGGTGCTTTCCTAAAATGACAACAAGTAGAATAATGACAAATTTCATTGCAATAGTTGCATGCGCCCATAGTCTTAGAACTAGAGGATTCTCCATGGAATATTGGAGGTCCTTTACCTTTGTTGTTCCTTTGACTACTATCATACCCTAAACCATGTCTACCAATTTGTTTAGTAGTATGGTGTAGGATATCATTAAGATTCTTTTTACCAACTAAGAATCTTTGCAAGGAAGATCTCAAACCATCATTATCATGCATAAGAGAAGTAATAATAGAAGACAAATGATTGATATTATCTCTAGCATGCAGAAGATCATTTTCTAAGCAAAGAGTTTTAGTTAAATAAAAATCTCTATCAATATGAAGAGCAGCAACATCATTCTCTCTGCTAGTAGAACTAGAACAAGATTCATGCACATTGATTTTAGCAAGCAAGGATGCATTTTATGTTTCAAGCAAAGCAATCTTAGAAAGATAAACACCATTTTCAGATTCTAATTCTTGCAAAACAAAATCTTTGTCCTTGTTTTCAGATTTAAGAACATCAATATCATGCATGAGAGAATCAACAATTAAAGTATGCTCTTCATTATAACTAGGCATGAGAGGTTGAGCTTCAAGTTTAAGAGAATCTACTTGACTAAGATAATCATTTTTGTCATCAAGCATGCAAGAATTAGCATGTTCAAGATCATCTAGTTCTACATGCAAATTGTCAACAATTCTAGCAAGCTTTTTCTTTTTCCTTTTATAAGACTTAAGAGAGGCGCAAGTATCATGAATAATAGCAATCAAAGATTCTTTATCTAATGAGTTTAGATTTACCTCACTTGAGTCCTTACTTGTTGATGCTATAAGAGAAAAATGGCATTCTCCTTCATCACTAGAGCTTGAGCTTGATCCTTTACTTGAATTTTCACTTGAGCTTGAGTTGGAGGAGTTACTTGAGCTTGAGTTCTACTTATCTTCTCTTTTCTTGTGATGATGGGTCTTTTTGCCTTATGGGCAATCTTCCTTGTAGTGACCCTTCTTTCTACATGTGAAGCACTAGATGGAGGAGTACTTGCCTTTGTAGAGTTTATCCTTGGACTACATGACATTTTCTTCAAATTGAGAGGATGGAGAAGCTTGACCAACAATAGCCTTGATCTGAGCTTTGATTTCATCCTTCTTCATTCTCTTGAGTTCTTTCTCTTCTTATATTTCTACTTCCTCCCTCTTATCAAGTGTGGCTTCATGTGCTTGTAGATTTCCAATGAGCTCTTCAATAGGGACATCCTTAAGAGACCTTGCTTCTTCAATGGAAGTCACCTTGGGTTCCCACCTCTTTGGAAGAGTTTTAAGGATCTTTGAGTTGAGCTCTCCACTAGACATAGGATGACCTAGAACCGCAAAACCATTCGCAATGGTGTTGATCCTTGAGTACATGTTGGCTACCCTCTCCTCCTTTCCCATATTGAAGTTCTCAAGCATCCCTTTGATCATGTAGACTTTGCTTTCCTTCACTTGATTTGTCCCCTAATAAGTGATGCATAGCTTTCTCCATACCTCATAGGTTGTTTCAAATGACGAAATCTGGTTGAACTCGGTGGGGGTCATGGACGCATAGAGGATGTGCATGGCTCTAGCATTTAAGGTTGCTTTTTTCAAGGTAGCTTCATCCCATTCTTCAATCTTTGTCTTTGGTAGCATGTATGGGATGTTCACCTGTTTCCACATCTCAAGACTTGATCCTTGGATGTAGAATTGAAGCCTTCTTCTCCAATAGAGGAAATTGCTCCCAATAAAGATTGGAAGGCTAATCAAGTGTCTCCCTCATTGGTAGTCACCCATCCTCTCCTACTTGTTGAATTATGCTTAGAGAAGACCGCTCTGATACCAACTGTTGGATCCTAGATGGGTGATTATATGCACTAGAGGGGGATGAATAGAGCTGAATGCACTTAAACAAAATTCATTAGACCTTCAAGATATATCACAAGATAAGGTTGCTAAATAGATAATTCGAGTGCAACTAAAACATGCATAACAAGGATGAGAGATATTGAGCAAACACAAGAGGACAAGCTATTTAGAGTGGTTCCTCACTTAAAACTAGAAGTGAGTCAGTCCACTCACCTAGAGAGGTCAACCTCTAGGATTTCCTAACCATTTCATTCTTATATTCATTCATAAGACTTACAATACATGACCAACCAAAGGACTTACCTATCCAATACAAAGAGTCTTCAACCTTACCAAGGACTTACCCACTTTGCAAGGAGTCTTCCGCCTTCTTCTAAGGACTTACCTACTCTTGCACAAGTCTTCAGATTTGCATGAATTATCCACTCTTCTTGGATCTTCCGCCTTTGACTTCACCTTCACTCGGAGAAGCTTCCACCAAGGACTTACCCACTTGAGCAAGGAGTCTTCTGCCTTCACCAAGGGCTTACCCACTATATCTCTAAGTCTTCAGCCTTGATCTTTACCAAGAGACTCCTTCCCTTGTTCTTCTTCACCTCTCTTAGCCAAGAGAGAGAACCTTCATCTTCATGGTTGAAATGAGAGAAAGGGAGGTGGTGGAAGTGAGAGCCTCACAAGATATACATGTAGTACGATCTCTCTTACAAATCTCCTACTCACTCTAATAGATGTAGCAAGTGATTAAACTTAGAGAGAGAGGAGGTTGTAGGAAGTACTCAACTATAGAATAGGAACCTCACATAGAGTTTGCATTGAATGCTCAACTTTGGAATGAAGCCCAAGGGGTCCTATTTATAGTTGGGTATGCCTCTTAGCCTTTGGGAACACTTGAGAACAAAAACTAGTCATTTTGTGGCTTGCAACAGATATATTTTCACTTGTTGCAACTCCACAATGGCTAGAAGCACTTTTCTGCACTTTTCCGTACAGTGCAATTGGTCGAGTTTTTATAAGGGTAACTCGACTGATAGAGTAAAAGACAAAGCCGATATTCTGACCATCGGTCTAGTTTGTCCTGGAGAAACTCGACCGACCAATAAAAATCAAATTGATCTGGTACTCCATCGGTTGAGTTCTGTGAAGTGTAAACTCGACCAATCAAAAGTCATTTTCAAGATCCAATCAGGATCAGTCGAGTTTGCAACTCACAGAACTCGGCCGATGAACATCCTGATGTGAATTTTGGAAAATGTCTTTTGAGTGCTTAAACATTCGATCTAAGTGATCCTGATTTTTTCTAAGCTTAATTACAAGTCATACAATCATTACAAGTGATTTACAACATGATTCTAATGGATTTACATCATATTACAAAAACATGCACTTGTATTGACTTTGACTTGTCTTTTCTCCAATTTGAGATGCACAAGTTATGGCATTTGGAGTGTGTCTATACCTAATCTGAAATCACTCAAGTAGAGACATTAGACACCAATATGTGGAATGGTTAGTCATCATCAAAACATGGGTTTAGTCAATTTAGACTTGAGTTAACATTGACGTAATTGACCTTGAGTCAACACAATTGACACAATACATCAAAACAACATGAGTGATATGAAATCCAATGTTATAAAGAATAGATTTGATCCATAATGACTCACACATAGTATGTGATATTGCACGATACTCATATTCTAAATTGGATTTGGAAACAACATTTTGTTTCTTACTTCTCTAGGTAACCAAGATACCCACTACAAAAGTACAATAGCCAGAGGTAGATCTCATGTTAGATTTACACCCTGCATAATCAACATCAGAATAATAAAGGCACATATAGATGTCCATTTCTTTTATAAAGAATCCCCTATCCAAGAATGTTCTTCAAATATCTCAATACTTGACATGCAACTTCCCAATGACACTACCTAGGACAATCCATAAATTGTCTAAGAACACCAAAAACAAAGAATATATCTAGTCTAGTAATAGTAAGATATAAAAGTTTTCCAACCAATCATTTATAACAAAATTTATATTCAAAGGGTTGAGTAGATTATGCACATAGACCATGTGCTTCATCCATAGGGGAGACCTAGGTCTGCAAAAAAGAATTTTAGTTTCAGTAAGTCAAGAGTATACTTTATAAGAGATAAATATGATCCATACTTGGTAGATGCTACCTCAAAGCCAAGAAAATACCATAGATGCCCAAGGTCTTTAGTTACAAAATTCTTTATAAGATATTTCTTTGTATCATCAATTGTTACATCATTAGTGCCAGACATGATGATGTCATCCACATAAACAATAAACGAATTATGCTAGATCTAGTGGTTTTGATAAACACAAAATGATCACATTGAGATTGTGTGAAGCCAAATTTGTGCGTAGAAGGGATAACTTGTCAAACCATGCTCATGGACTTTGTTTGAGGCCATAAAGGGCTTTCTTCAAAAGGCATACTTTCCCAAAGTACTCCCACTGAGAAACATAACATGGAAGTTGTGACACATAAACAATCTCCTATAAATTGCCGTATAGAAATGCATTCTTAGCATCCAATTGATGTAAGTGTCAAACTTTACTAATAGCAACATAAATCAGAATATAGACAAAATTAAGACACAAAAAAGTAGAAAAGGTTTCAGTCTAATCAAAACTTTATATCCCTTAGCAACAAGTCTGGCCTTTAGGCATTCAGCTGCCCATCAGGCATGTATTTCATAGTAAAAGCCCATAGACAACCAACATGTTTACTACATATAGGGAGATCTACAAGGTCCCATGTCCCATAAGAGTGAAGTGCATCCATATCATCATCCATGTCTCATTTCCCCCCAAAGTGTAGTAGTGCTTCCTGAATATTCTTTGGGATAGAAATTGTAGATAAAGCAACATGAAACTAAGTCATGGAAGCATCCAAATGAGTTGTAGAAACATGCTAAGAGATGCAATATTTGGCACCCAACCATCGCCCCTTTCGTAATGCAATGGGAATGTCAAAATTAGAATTTATAATAGAATCAGGAATAGTACCATTTCATGAGGTGGATATTCAGTCTTAAAAGATGCCAAAGTAGGGAATACTTCAGGCATAGATGCATACATAGTGGGGTCAGGAATGAGCATAGTTGGAAGTGGATCCTGGTTACTAGGTTCAGAAAAGAAAGATGTTACTTCAAAAAATGTGACATCCACACTTACATATAAACAACATGCAATATGATCAAAACATTTATACCCCTTTTGTGTACAAGAGTATCCAAGAAAACAATAGTAAAAAGCATCAGGCAATAGCTTATCACTCCCATGTTGGTGATTATGAACAAAACATAGGCAACCAAAAACTTTTGGTGGAAAAGCAAATGATGGTTCATGGGGATAAATAAGGTTATTGGAAATCTTATTTTGGAGAGAAGAAGAGGGCATCTGATTGATAAGATAATTGGCTAAGAGGATGGCATTTTCCCAATAAAACTTGGGGACTTTGATTTTGATTAGGAGAGTGAGATATACATCAAGTAGATGCCTATTTTTCCTTTTGAGAACTCTATTTTTTTGTGGTCTATAGGTACAAGAAGTTTAGTGAATAATCCCCTTGGCGACACAAATCTTTTGAGAAACATGTTGCACATATTCAAAAGTATTATCTGTGCAGAAAAAATTAGTAGTAGTAGAAAATTGAGTCTTTATTTCATTTAGGAATTTGGAGAAAACATCTAGAACTTCAAAACAATCTTTTAAAAAATAGATCCAAGTAGCACAACACCGATCATCAATAAATGTTACAAAATACCATACACTAGTAATATTAGCAATATGAAATGGTCCTCAAACATCAAAATGAACTAATTAAAACAAACTTGGACTCCTATTGTTATGATGAGGAGGAAATAGTTTTAGCTAGTGTTTTCCATGTTGACAAGACAGCCATGAAAAGTTTTTGATAGTCAGACTTGGAAAAAAGACTGAAGTTTGGAAGTAGATGATGACCAAGTCGCATGTGATATTGATGAAGGGAGCTAGACTATGCCATAACAGAAGTATAGGGGGTTTTAATGAGGTATGTAGGTAGTAAGTATCATCTCCATCATCATATCCCCCACCAATTGTCTTATTCATCTTGAGATCCTACATAGAGACAATGTAAAGAAAGAAGGATACATTGTAGTTTAAGGTTTTGGTAATTTTACTAATAAAAATCAAGTTTAACAGGAATTTTGGTCAAACAAAACAAATTTAAGAATATTACTATTCACATGTCCTCTCTCAAGAATAGGAGAAGTGGATCCATTTGCTAACACATATGAGGATGGCAAGTAGATTTCTTGAGGTAAGTAAACAATTTCTTATTTCCAGTCATATGGCATGTAGCACTGGAATCAATAACCCAATCATCTTTTAATGAAGAGGAAGAGGGTTGAAGATAGGAGGGGTCACTTAAGTGATGGGAAATGTTTGCTTGAGGTGTAATTATAGTAGTAGAAGCGATCTTGATCAATTTTCAAGGTTAGAAGAACTCAGAGTTACCCTTTGAGGATTAGTACCACAAGGAATATAAGTAGACTCTCCATCAACATCATTAGTTGACACTTTATTTCCCCATTCTGGTTTCCCATGCTTTATCCAACATTTATCTTCATTGTGATTGGTATGATTACATAAATTGTAGAATCTGGATTGGGTCGAGGAAGATTGGGGTGAGGAAGAAGATGCCCTCTCCCACTATTGTTGAGATTCTTTCCTCAGCCACGTCCAAGATTACCATGCCCTCATCTGACAAGAATAAGGGAAACATGTTCCTCAGAAGTAGTAGTAGAAGACACAGGAACAAGATAATCAAAGATAGACATCATCTAATGTTGGCAAGGTTTCAGATGCAAAAATTTGTTGGTAGACAACTTCATAACTAGAAGGTAGAGATGTCAGAAATTGACACAGTTGTATTTCCTCTTGTTGCTTCTGTGTTATGGAAAGATCAAATGATAAGGGGTGATGAAGCTTGACCCCACCCCAAATCCCTTTAAAAGTGTCAAATTGTGAAGAAAAGGTTGAGTTATCTTCAAGTTTAAGGGAATGCAAATGTTTGTATAGATCAAATACATGGGATGTATTTCCTTGCTAGAATACACTTGGACAAGGTGATCCCATGCCTCCTTGGATGTGTCGCTGAAGTGTAGATTAATAGAGATATGTGATTAACAACTATCAAAGTCTAAGAGAGAATTAGGGATTCCTGCTCAACCTACTTTTTAAAATATTCCTTTCTTTTGTTAGATGCCTCTTTAGTAGATTTATTTTTATCAGATGTCTCTTCTTGTGGTGGCGATAGATCTGTGAGATGATCAAGTTTTCCTAAAGAGTGCACATAGATTTGTAAGAAGCATGACCCTAGGATATAGTTGGAGATGTTAAACTTCATAGGGTACATACTTAGAGTGTGTCCCAAGAATCTCAATGGAGGAAGAGGATGGACCCCTAATATACCAACACAAGGTATAACATAATAACATATTTTGAGTGAAAAAGGGTCAGAAAGTCACTGACATGCAATGTTAGGAAGTTGAAATGTCGTGTTGAGTGCAACATATTCACGATGACAACACACTGTGTGAGGACACAATGTGTCGTGTAGGTAGAAAAATAGCATATCTAACTCCAAAAAAGACCCAGAAAATATATT
This sequence comes from Alisma plantago-aquatica, assembly GCA_963693085.1. Lineage (NCBI taxonomy): Eukaryota > Viridiplantae > Streptophyta > Magnoliopsida > Alismatales > Alismataceae > Alisma > Alisma plantago-aquatica. The sequence continues at coordinate 758,313,553 of OY856411.1, forward strand.
TAACCTTATGGATAACCAAGAGAAGTAGGGATATGTTGAAAAGATCCAATCATATCAAATAAGACATACACAATACCTATAAATGATGGTCATACATGACCGTAAAAAAGATGCTATATGACTTTTCGAACAACCAATCTTCAGGGCATAAGATTGATAGAGAGGCTGTAGGTAGTTCTCTTAGATCCTCTTATTGGGAAGAGGACAAGGCTAAAAAGAAGACTAGATCTCCCTTGGTGCAGTCAACAATGAAGGAGAAGAAAGAAGATGACGAGTGAGGATGGGAGGGGAAACGGAGACAACCTTGACTTGGAAAGGAGGGGTCTTGAGGCGACTATACATCCTTCTATGATACCATGTTGAAAGTAGATGTCTTTCTATATTTTGGAAATATTATAACCCTCTCCTACAAATAGGAGGGCACAAAACAAGGAAGAAAATGACAAACCCTAATGTGCCTATTATACTTAGGCCCATATTACATAAGACTTAAGTAAAAGCAAAATAGAATCAAGGAGAACACATCATCTGAAGATAAATATACCTCAATAGGTATGATTCGATATGATGTATGTGGAACTTAGATCAGATTTCACCTACCAATTAAATTCACCAAACATTCTCTCCCTCTCCTATGATTGAGGTAGATCTTAAAAGCAAGTTTTTCTCTCAAGATAACACGTAATCATCCAAACCAATTATCAACCATATAAAATTTTCTCTATTGATACATCACTCCTCTAAATCCACACTACTCCATGCTACAAATCTATACCAAATAATACTATCTCAAGGCTATTTGGAATAAAAAATCACAAATCACAGCTAAGCATACAAACAATGCATTAAAAATAAGAGAAAGGAGACAAACATGATAAAACATATGTATTCAAACAAGTATTAAGGAACTACATGGATGGGAGGGTTTAGTGGTTACTCCCAACCCAAGTTAGATGATTTTTCCAATCATAGTGATATTGAAGAACAATTATTCATGATAGAAATGGTCATAAGGAAAGAACAAAGGAAGTACATGAAAAAACAAGTAAAAACAAGGTAAGAGAAGGCAAACAAAGGTAGATCTCGTATCTATCATGCTTCAACCTAGGTCACCCTTATTTTTGTCTAGAACAAGCCTCATTTTCCTTGGATATGCATCTTAGATGGATAAGGGAGAACAAGAGGCCGTAAACAAGCCTCTATTCACCCTTTGTGGGGATAAAATGGCAATGGAGAGTTGTTGGAGTCTTTACATAGACTTCTCTCTCTTAGTATCAAGCCTTAGAGTCTCAATGGTGGTAGCAAAGCATGATGAGTATGATGTTTATTTTCTCTTTGGACTCTAGAGACTCTTTTTGGAATGAAGATGTCTCTTAATGGAGGCTTGTATGTCTATTTTCCCTAGGAATGGGGTACGAGGCAAAAAACCAATCTGCTACAATGTCATGTCTTAGGTCTCAAGTAACAGAGCACGTTCCTCACCCATGTTTCCTTCCTTGGGTGTGTAGGTATGCGCAACTAGCTCTATGATAACCCATTGTGAGGCTTTAACTAGATGCACAATGCATCATCGGGTGCTTGGGCTGAGCTGGCAACACACATTAGGAAGTGGTGAGCCCCAATGTGTGGATCTTTTTATAGGGTTTTGAGGGAGAGATGTGCAAAAAAATTGCAAACTATATCCCAATTTAACTCCAAGACATGGATCCATCATAAACATAAAATGTTGTTATACTAAAATAAAGAAGGGATACTAAATATACTTTGGCACAGACTAGTTGTCAAACTACTAAACAAAATACGTGGATGCCAGATCCCAACCCAATGTCTTGTCTAGAAACACGTTTTATAAATATCACACTATTGTACAACACCACCTGTGAGAGAACTCATATTTCATTGATGGTGAAGATCATCCTCCACCCTTTGCACATGTACCTATACCTATGCATTGTCCATGCAGAAATAGGGAACACCTGGTTGCATCACCTTGGCCTTCAAGTAGAAGTGGATCATGACAAAATACATGATATAGTCTTCCTATCCTCTTCCTATCATAGGGTGATTGTCTGATGTCTTACGCTATATAAAAATGAAGCAAAAATATACTCTCAATTATGTATCTCATCCTCTAGACATCACCTCCTATATATAGGAAGGCATAGGTTATGATTTCTTGAAACCTAAATCCTTCCTAATTAAAATCTTCAATTAATCACAAATATGAAAATCTCAAATAGCCTTTCAATCCATTGACTAGTCTCCCACTCGATCAATTGACCATATTTAGTATGTAAAGATTTCATGTCAGTCAACGGGTTGCCAAATCAATCGATTGTTTAAAATTTGAATAACAATTTGATACTTTTGCTATCTCCCTAATTTAGCGTTCGTTGATCAAATGACCTTCAGTCATCTGCTTGATGCACCTCTAGGTTTAAATTTATTGATCGATTTAAACTCAATCAACCTAGTGAATTACTCAACCATCATTCAATCAACTAACATGTCATTTGATTAGTTGATCATAGTTTAGTCTATACAATATTTACATTCATTCTAATTGTAATTCTAATGGTGAAGTTCTTTTTACATAAGCATCCTATGGGTGCAAACTTGTAGGTTCTATATTACATAGACAATGATGTCAAAGACCTCACAAGCAATGAGCAATATCTTGAAACACACTATTGCTACCCAAGTCATTAAAATAAGTTGGAGAAAAACTTAAACCTAAGTGTGACCAATGTTGCCATGACTGTAATTCTTTCAGGTTTAAGCATCACAATCACCACTTTCACCTTGAGATATAATTTCAATTTCCATAGCATGGACTCCATAATTCATTCTCAAGGTATATTTATCCAATACACTTGTTCTATAACAAGTACCCATATGTCTATTGAGATAATCTCTAACTTTATATTCAATATCATGACCGATATGGTCATCAATTAACACACACTAGTTTTGTGTATTATAGTTGTCTTTTATTATTTCTAAAATAATATCTGAGTAGGGACTATACAAGAACTAATACTCTAGGTATGCATATGATCCCATGTTTATGTTACTAACCTAAATCCATATGTCATTGAGTCAATAATTTCCACCACATTATTACATTCAATCATTGCCTCATACAACAAACAAAATAAGTGGAAGTTCCTTTTATTCATGATCAAATTGAGCCCATCATATCCCATTAAAATCATCATATGGCTGACTTGTAGGGCATACAATTAACACCCTTTTCGTGAGGTAGTATGATGAGGTTGTGGTGGAAGCATAGGCTTGCTGAGTAGTTTGATGCAGAGCCTTAGTGCATGAAGCAGGGCCTTATGGGTGTTAGTGTGGGTGAATCAACACATCTAGCGCTTGACCCAACCCGATGTTTGGATTTTAGCTCCTTCCTTGGTTGACGAGTGGTTAGCATGCCCACTTTGATATCATCGGGGCCTCAACAAGATTATATTTCCTTTTTAGGATGACTCATGGGTATATAACCTCCAGCATCCCTCTGGGTGTTATGTCCTTGGTCTCGAAAACATAAAAAGACTCCAAAAACATGGAAATACACTAAACATGATGTATTATCAAGTTATTAGGGTAAATTCTAGAATATAACAAATACATGTAATAAAAGGATGTTACAAGCTTAAATGATAAGTGATATAAGAATACAATTAGAATATATAGGGTTTTGAGGGAAGGGGGATCAACAAAAATACAAAATATCTCAACAAAAATCCTTAGCCAATGGATCCTTCATAGACAAAAAATGTCGATATATTAAATAAATAGAAGGGATATTAAATATATCTTGGCACCCACTACTTTTCTAAGAAACAGACATGTCCTATGTCAATGTAGAACTTGCACTTACAAAATTGGATCTGAAGTGGTTGTTGTTCGTGTTGTTATTGTCGCCTTGTCCTCACAAGAAAATCTTATCTTCTCCTTTAAGTTGCTCATACTCAATCCTCCACACAAGGGCCTCATACTATATGTTGTCGACATGATTGAAAGAGCTTTTGGTGCACCATGTAGGTTTCTAAGAGGAAGTGTAATTTAGAGTTGTCGACATGATATCATCACTCTATCTCCTTCTCTTTGGGTTGTGGTCTATCATGATTGGGATTAGTTTTTGTCTTTCCAAGTGGAGGAATTCTTAGAAAACTTGTGTCTCAATGTGTCTCAAGTGTTATTCATCCCCTTGGACTGCACCCTTTATATGGGAGAGTCACGAGCTTAGATTTTAAAATTCCAATCTCGTTCCCAATCACAACTTAAAACAAGATCAAAATAGGAAACTCATACCAAAGTACTAATCAACTAAATGGTTTCCCAATTGACCAATTGAGTCATCTAGTCAAATGATTGGTACTTCTAGTCGACCCTTGTCCAGTCCTACTCCAAATTTGTTGAATAGTTCAATTCTAAATCAACTAAGTATTTGTTTTCTTATTGTTTCATGACTTATATCCAATCGGGTGATGGGTTATATGTTCAACCAATTGGCCAATTTTCTAAATGATAACCAATCAATCAACTGAATACCTATTGACCAGTTGTTTTAAACCATCATGTTGACTGACTGGCTAACCCAGTCGACTGATTGGGTAGCAAGTTAGACTTCACATAATTCATAATCATTCTAAGCATGTGTTTGTTTGCAAAATTCTTTTCTCTTAAGCATACTTATATGTGTGATGTCGTAGGTTCCACATTACATTGGTAGTGATGTTAGAGACCTAACAAGAAAAGAATGGTATCTAATTACTCTTTCTACTACCCAAGTATTTGGAATGTCTTAAGAACAAATTTTGATGGTTAAATCCCTTTATCACCAATATCTAGATTGAATTTGAGGCATGGAGTGCTCATCCTCTTAATATTCAATCTATGTTTATTGAATCAGAGCATAATATTGAGATTGATTGAGATCAAAATCATATTTTGACTCACATGAGCATGGGTATACATTTCATAGTCTTACCTATCAAGTGGCTAAGATATCATTCCAATAGGAGGAACAAATGACATCTGCATCACTCATAATAATCTACAAGTGTCACATTGCACCCAATCATTGCATGTATGGAAAACCTTATTCAGATTCATGTTGGGTAGTGTTAGAATACATAGACCATCATGTGATCATTATACAAACTTTAGTTTTGAATATCATAGTCACCACTATCAAATTTAGACATGACTCTTACTTCCATGACATGGCTTCCATGTCTCATTCTCAAGTTGGGTCGGTCCATTTCAACTTGTTCTCTAACAGATACCTATGTATCTGAATTTTGATATCAATATCATGACTATAGAGACATTGTCATCATGAAGCATACACAATATCCTTATGTATTATTGTTTTCCTATCATATCCACAATAATAAATGACTAGGGACATAACAAGAAAGAATACTATTGATTATACATATGATGTCATGTTCAGGTTCTCAATCCATCCCATATGTCATTAAGTCAAAATGTTCTTAGGACATTATTATCTTTTTGCATTATACCAACACCAAAATTGCCATAATATGTGGAATTTCCTTTTATTGATAATAAAATAATGTACAATGTGTCCCTATTACCATATGTATCTCTAGGCATACAAAAAACAACCTCCCACTTGCAGTACATCCAACAACTCATAAAATGAATTTCAAATGGTCTAACATTACAATCATGCTTCTACTGTGAAAATGCTTTTATCAAGGGATCATCAATATCACTTTTAGTTGGTACTATGACAATATTTACATATCCTTGTTGTATGATCTCTCATATGAGATGATATTGCCTTAGTATTTGCATGGATTTGCTGATGTGATCTAGGTTCCTTAGCATGTGAAATGGCTCCATTCTTTCCACGATAAATCTTTATCATGTTTCCAATGTGTGGAACTACCCCAAGTTTACTAATGAACTTTTTGATCCATAATGATTCCTTTGTTGCATTGGATGCAACCATATACTCAACTTCTATTATAGAACCATCCACTTTCTCTTTCTTAGAACTCTTCTGGTTTAGAGGTCCCATGTTAAAAAAAACATGAATCATGATTGTGGTTGGCAATCGTCCTTGTCAATTTGGAAGCTTGCATCAGTGTTACCTTTTACAACTAACTCTTATTCATCTGCTTATATCAAGAACGGATACTTTGTCCTTCTTATGTACTAGATATTCTACACAACAATCCAATGACCTTCACTAAAATTTGAGTGGTACCTACTCATCGTGCTCCAAAGCATACAAGACATTTGGGCATGTACATACTATTTCATACATTATATATAAAATTATCAATGAATATGTAATCTTACTAATATGTGTCCGCTCTTCTAAAAAGTTGGGACATTGGGATCTAGAGAGAATTATTTCATGACACATGGGTAGGTTTCCTTTCCTAGAATCCTACATGCTTAACTTTTTCATCACTTTTCAATGTATATACTTTGGATTAGGCCAAAAAGCCTTCTAGATCTATCTCTATATATTTTTATTCCTAGAATATAAGATGCTTTGCTAAGTACTTCATGGAGAAGGTATTACCCAACCAATTCATAACAAATTGTAGAGTTTTTATGTCATTTTCCATCAATAATATGTCATCCACATATAATATGAGAATTCAATTATACTTCCACTAACCTTTTTTAAACGCAAGGTTCATCTTCATTTTTTATAAAGCCAAACTCTTTGACTATCTCATCAAAATGATGATTCCACTTGGTTTGATCCAAATATTGATCTTTTTAGCTTGCATACTTTATTGGCTCAATTTAGAGTGATAAAACCTTCAACATGTATCATGAAGATATCCTCAAGAAGATTCCAATTAAGGAATGCAATTTTAACATCCATTTACCAAATATCATAGTCACAATAAGATGCAATGTTAAACATGATCCTAATAGATTTAACCATGACAACTGGTGAAAACATTTTGCTGTAGTCAACACATAGAACTTGTCTAAAACCTTTTGAAATCAATAGTCTTCTATCAGGTTTTACACTAACATCCATGCCAATCTTGTTCTTGAAGACCAATTTTCATCCAATGGATTTTATCCCTTTAGGTGCATCCACCAAATTCTATACTTTATTGGTTTACATGAACTCCATCCCAGATCCCATGGCCTCAACCCTTTTATAGAATGGGGTCCCCAATAACCTCATTGTAGGTTGTTAGCTCATCATCACTAATGACCAAACATCATTGAGTTAAGTTACTAGAAATCCAAATCTCTTTGGCTCTAAATGTGTCATACTAGGTTTTCTAGGTTGATGCTACATGAGGAATTTGAGATTTGTCAATGTTTGGTGTTTCACTTTGTTCCTCATCTACCTCTATAAGTTTAATGTTATCTTGTTAGCGTTAAACTTCTTTGAGATCTATTTTCATCCCACTAGATACTTTGAAAATGAATTCCTTTTCAAGGAATACGACATTTGTTAGAAATAAACACTTTGTCATTATATGAAATATATAATTAATAAACCTTAGTTTCCTTAAGGTATCCAATAAAGAAACATTTATCCAATTTGGGTCTAATCTTCATAGAAGACATATGCAACATTTCTCATTCCATATCTCATTTGGTGTCCTTTGAATCAATATAGAAGGTACACAACTAAATTTTAACTGCAGATGTTTCAAGAGCGTATCACCATAAGGAAATCATAAGATTATCTAAGCTCATCATTAACCATAACATGTCCAACAAGGCACGACTCCTTTTCAGACACGCCATCATGTTGTGGTGTTCTAGGTGGAGTCAATTGTGATCCAATACCATAGTATCTCAAAAGGGCCTCACATCTTGGTTTATATATTCTCCACCATGATCCAATCATAGTGCTTCAATATTCTTGGTTCTATACTTCATAAGTTATATATATCTACATCTATTGAAATCATGGTAAAAGTGATGATACCCACATCTAGCACATGTGTTAAAAGGTCCACACACAACACTATGTATGATTCCTTATAAGTCACTTGCCCTTTCACAATTATCAAAGAAGGGTGTTTTTGTCATCTTGCCCAATAAATAGGATTCACATGTCTCTATTGATTCAAAATCAAAAGAGTCTGAATAATCAACTTTAAGGAGTCCATAATTGTATTTCTCATTTATGCATCCTAGATAGTACCAAAGATAAGTTTTGTTTGAGTCATTGAGTGTAACTATTATAGTTATGTTATATACATTTGGAAAGCAAAGAAAGAAGCTAAAAGGGTTGTTCAAGAGGAAAGGTCTAGATATTTTGAAGAGATTTATAAGAAGTTGGATACAAGAGAAGTAAAAAAGGATATATATAAAATGGTTCATATAAGATAAAGGAAAGGAAGAGACTTGAGTCAAGTAAGATGCATCAAGAATGAAGATGGTAGAGTGTCTGTAAAGGATGATGATATCAATAATACTTTGATAAGATTTTCAATGGAGACACTATGAATAATATAAGAGATTCATGTGATATGAATACAAGAGATATAGTTACACACATCAAGTTCCATTAGTTGAGGTCAATAATACTAAAAAAATGAAAATGAGAAAAGCATGCAAACTAGATGTTATTCCTGATGATGTATGGAAGAATATGGGGGATGAAGGATCAAAGTTATTGAAAAATTTCTTTAATAAGATTTTGAAGACCAAGAAGATGCCAGATGTTGGAGAAATAGTACTATAGTCCCATATACAAGAACAAGCTATATTTTAAGAGAGGCACAAATTGCATATGTATCAAATTGATGAGTCACAATATGAATCTTTGGGAGAGGATTATTGGGCAAAGGTTAAGATCTATAATGTAAATATTAGACAACCAATTTGGTTTCATGCCACAAAGATCAAAATCATATGCCATTTTCCTGATAAAGAGGATAGTGGAGAAGTAAATAGAGAGTCAAAGAGATCTTCATATGGTTTTTATTGATTTGGAAAATACTTATGATCGAGTACTTAGGGAAGTGTTTTTGATGTTTTTGTGTGTTGTGAATTTGATACAATGACTTGAGTAAAGATATATATGATAACTTGACTGCAAGTGTGAAGACTCATGGAGGAGATATGCCAAAATGTACTCTCATATTTGGAACTTCAAGGATCAACAAATATCCCACATATATTTGTTCTTGTTTTGAACAAGTTAACAAAGAATGTTTCAGATGATATTCCTTACTCCATGTAATTTACTTATGATATTGTGTTGATTGTCAAAATAAAAGATAAATTTAATGATAAAGTGAACTTTTGAGAATGTGTTGTAATCATATGGATTGGTAATTAGTAGGAGATAAATAGAGTAAATACATCAAAAGTTATGTCAATATATAATTATTAATGGTCGGGCCAAGTTGAATGGAGTGGATGTACCAAAATGTCCTAAATTCTTTTCTTGGTCTGTTATTCAAATGGATTGGGATGTTCAATATGATGTTTGTATCAAGATCCTTGAATGATGGTTGATAACGAAGGAGTGAAATTGAAGTATTATGTGACTGGAAGATCCCTCTCAGATTAAAAAGTAAGTCTTATAGAACAACTATTTGGCCAACCATGATATATGAGAGTGAATGTTGGGTGGTGAATAAATAAGGTCTCGACAAGATGAATGTTTTGTTGAAAATGTGTCTGCTAAGATGGATGTGTACAAAGACAAGAAAATATTGATTGAGAAATGTCTATATCAGGAACAAAGTCGAGGTCGTGAGGTATTAAGGATAAGTTGCACGAGGGTAGACTAAAATGTCATGGACATGTGCAATATAGATCGACTAACATGCCTACATAGAACAATATATTATTGAGTCAAGCACAATTAAAATAAGAAAAGGCATGTCTAAATCAACCTGGAAAGAATTTATAAAGGGGGAGATTTTGAATCATTACAGCTGGATCAGAATATGATCCGTAATAGAGATGATTGGAAAATAAGGATCCACATAATCGACCCTAACATGGTTGAGAGTGAGAATGAGATGATAATGATGATTATGACACATGTCAGAAAAGATCTAATAAATAAATATCATAAGACACTGGGGCACTTTCATAAAAGATCTCATCTTTTGAGATAGAATTTACCATTCTTTATTAGACATTCAAAACCATTCTTGTCCAAGAAGATACATAATAATATTTCTATTAATGGTTGGTATATAATAGTACTTTTACTCTCCTACAAGCCCACTAGGAAGAGATGAAATATAGGTGCATATATATTTAACAACAACTCTTACTCCACTAACGACTCCTAGGTCCACTTCTCCATTTAGTAAGGGTTTACTTCTTTTCAGATTTTACATATTAGAGTATATGTTAGATCCACATCTAGTATCCAACACCCAAGATGAATAAGGGGATAAGTTTATCACTATTACATATATAAAGGAAGTTGAGATCTCCATCCAATACTTGTTCTTTAGTTACCTCAAGGAAAAGAGGGCAATTTATTTTCCAATGTTTAACTTGGTGATAATGGTATCAATTTCCTTCCTTTCCTACTTCTCCAACTTGAGCTTTTGGCCAACTTAGAACTATTCTAAACTTCTCTTTTCCTTTTGACTTTCCATTAATTTTTTTGACTAACAACACATATTTTGTCTTGTCTTTGTTCATCTAAATCTTAGTAGTATCAACATGCCAAGCAGTTGTGGCAAACATTGAACAAAGTTGTTCATGTTATAGTTCATGAAAAAGTAAATGTACGGTTTTTACAATGATTGAAAGATTATATCAATGAAAAACTCTTGGCCTAAGTGAAATCCATGTCTCTCTAGGATTTCCACATACCCAATCAACTTGAGTAGATGGGTCCCAACTGGATCCCCCTCAGTCATGTTGTACTTAAATAGGGCCTTAGAGACATCCCACCTCTCTTGATGTGCTTGTTCTTAGAGCATATTCATGAGATGTGTGACTGTACTGTGCAAACAAGTCTTAAATTTATAAGCTTGAGCTCTACCCCACAAGTATATGTTTGCGTGTAGTATATTTGAGATCATCCAAGGAGAAAGGTTATTAAACACAAGTTTGTTGATGTTCAAAAATCTAAATCAATTTCAAAGGGGTGATTTGGTTTAGATCAAACTAATTCATAGGTTAAGAGCTAAAAAAAACTAATTACTTCAAGAGAGATTAAGATCAAATTAAAGGAATTTTGGAATAGAAATTTCACTTCTACATCAACTAGAATTCAATCACAAAAATCATACATACTAGTCAATTTTACAAAGGAGGTTTGTTGTCATCACAGACCTCCCGGTGATATGAAAAAACTCTAACTCCACATAGCACTCTCGTGCTTATGCTTAGTTTTGAACTACAAACCCTGGATCCTCAATATAATCCCTGCCACTCTATGATCAAAGGTATGTTGTCAAGATAGCTACTCCTTGCTTCTTAACATATCTTTCCAGATAACATAAAGAAGCATATAACATGCAAGCAAGATGGCCAGTCATGCAAACAAGCAAATAAGCACCAAAACATATCTTGGAATAGTAAATTAACCAGAATTAGACATTATTTTTGAGTTCACATATGTTATGACATGGGAGTTACTCTCCCATGCCCAAGAAACAAAGTTCTACTCACTCATAGTGGTGAAACACAAGTACAAGTGACAAAATGTGAAGCCAAAAATGATTAGAGAAGGAAAGCGCAAGGAAAATCTAGGGAAAGAATAAGAACAAGTAAGAACTTCAACTTGAAGACAAAACTCCATCCTTGCTGATGCTTCTACTTTCGCTACCTTCTCTCCCGAGTGGCTAGAATGGAGTGGAGAAGCCCATGTTGTAGTCCATGAAGAAGAATGGAGTAGAGAAGAGGTCCTCTCTCGAGTAACCATGTATTTTTCTCCAAAATTGCCTCCTTTCTCCTATGCTACGTTCTTTGGTCAAAAATGTTCCAAATGATGAGTGGTAACCATCCCATGTATGCCCTTTTGTATTTAAAAACAAAGGATGGTTGCTCTGAAAAATTGTAAAAATCAATGCAACATGACATGTTTGAGAAATGAAATGATGTATCACCCTTCATAACTTCTGGTGGAATTTCCCCGATCATAGGATGCACGTCGTCTCAGTTGGCCTACATATCGTGTTTCTGAGAATTGGTGATAGTCTTGGCAGATCTGGACGAAATGAACATGTCATGTGCTAATAAACACACATTATGTTTTTTGACAGGGACTTTGGCAAAATCTCCTACTAATTGGACATGGTGTATCATTTGAGAGATACACCATGTTGCTTCTCATCAGGGAGGAACAAAATCTATCTGTAGCATCACACATTGTGCTCCTTTCTGAAACTTCAAAAATTTCCCTAAAACATGTGCAATCTCTTGAGTAATCCAACTAATATCGGATTTTGGTCAGATTAACCCCATCTCCTCATCATTATCATGTATCTATGATCACAAATGAATCAAGTAAAACAACTAAAAAGTGAGAAATCTAGTATGATTGAGAGTAGAATTATAGTCAAAATGAGTGAATTGTGCACCCAAAAATAGTTCAAAAAGTGACATGATTTTTGTACATCAAATCCCCCTAAGCTTGAACCATTGTTTGTCCTCAAGCAAAAAGAACTAGATACATGGATAAAGATAAACATATGGGCACAACATTAGATCCTCATGAATATGAATTGATAGATCCAAAAATGGCAAATTCCTCATTTACATATATAACTAGTCATGAAATCAATTCTAGATCTCAAGTTAGGAAATTAAGTTCAAAAGATACTCAAATTGCTTTGGATGAATCAACTAGAGAGAAATTGGTAGAAATAAGATGACAAAGCCAAAGATATAATGATTTTCCATAAAACTCCATTGATTGTTCAAATGAAATGAAATGAAAACTCCTTTAAATATCCATCCATTTGCAATGACATTATTATTTAAATCATAAACATTTTCAACTTGGCTTCACTTTCATGGTACTCGGATGCTAATTTAGGCTTACTCATACATGTAATATCATTTGGGGATTTATTTCCTTCTTTTAGACGTAATCCCCAACCTTCATTGAATTGGTGGAAAAGGTGGCTGACTTAGCCATCTTTTGTGGGGTTTAAATTTTCAAATCAAGACCAAAATTCTATTTTTATGTGACCCTTGCTCTGATTTGGAACCACACAATTATTGCTAACTCAACTTCCCAATTATACAGAGATTTCTTGCATATGGATATAAAAAAGATGAAAAATCATTCATTTTGCAAGAAGTTCTTCAACTAGAGTAGAGAAAAATGCAATCTCTACATTATGTATCTTATGGAGGTCGCTACATTTTGTTGAGTTTGGTCGCTACACAATATTCTTGGTCTCTACATGTTGGTGTTCGGATGATGATTGATCATGGTTATTATATCCAACCCTAATGTGTTCCAATAATGTGGGAAATGGTGAACCTAAGGTTTTGTGATTGAATGATGTGATGGAAACCCTAATAGGCTTCAAGTGAAACCCTAACCCTAATTGGGCATGAGATGATGTTACTTATCTTATTGATGTGTTAGCAAGTAATGATATTCTCTCTCCTACTTGTGTATCCCTAACCCTACAGGTGGAATGCATAACATAGCTAGTGAATGATATGGTATGATTGATGTGACATAGGGTGATAATCATGAGCCTTGATCAGGCATGTGAGATAGTAATGATGATGTACAAGAACAATATGAATTGGGTCTTATGACTTGGTAGCGGTTTATGCCTAATGAGAGGTGATATCCTCTAGTGATGAGATGAGGGATTGCTATCCTCTAATGATGTGATAATGTTGATGGCCTTGTATGACAATGGCATCAAGTGGTGATTTGACAAGTTTATACTTCATTCGTTTTATTTCTTATGAAGTTTTAACATACCCTTGTCTTTGTAGAGTTTGTGTAGGGTTTATACGTTGTAATTTGATTGATGCTAAAAGACACTCAAATGGATTAACTAATAAAGTAAAACCCTAATCATGTTGTTTCCCTGTGCCATAGATCCATCTTCAATGTCAGTATTGGTTGGATGACAAAATGGGTTCTCCCTTTGTTGAAGCTCAGAGTCATTTACTATTGAGTATATGCATTTCACAGTGTTGGACACGGTCATACCCTGGAAGGAGAGTGGTCGAGGTTGTATCTTAGTAATGTGATTCACTATATGTATATGATATGATTTGAGGATGGTTGCGGTCATACCTCATCAGGAGTGTGGTTGCGGTTGTAACTCAGTTCTGACTAGTGATGTGCCTATATACCATTGTAGGCTAGGCTATTTTGCATTTGGACTTTATATGTCACCGTGGAAAACTCAGACTGACTGAGTGTGTGGGATATCAAAGGAGTATGGCTCCTCTTAGATCTTGTATGGCATTGATTTCGACTTAACAGTGATCAGTTGGAGAAAGAGTGGTATACCTCAGCTCCTCAAGGCATAATAAAAGACGTAACACAGCCGTGTTGTACATTGCTTAGGGTTAAACAGGATTCACATGGGATGATCCTTTTCCTTATCTCTTGTACTAATTTCTTGAATCATAATGTGGTAAGAGAAATTAATTGTTATACATATTCTTCATATTCCTTCTTAAATTATAAGATGTTCTACTGCTTAATTGTAGATGCATGAATTTCTTAAATAATGTAACTTCTTTGCACATATCATTTAGCTAAATCTTCTCAACCTGATAATAATGTTATTCTTCCTACTTTAGTATATATGGGCTTATAATAGACGTTGACAGAGAGTTATATCTCTCACTGGGACGTTGGTCTCACTTTGTGGGTTTCCACATCTTTTAGGTGGTTGTGCACGACGAGGTAGAAATTGTACGGTTGAAGCTAAGTAACAAGAGGAGAAGTGGTTGTGGAAGGTTGGATATGTTGTTAGTTATTTGTAGTACAATCCTATGTGTCTTCCATGTACTCTCAGGTCCATGGGAAGGTTTTTGGTTGTCTTGTACATCGATACAAGTTTTTAGCAGTATGTTATGGTTGTACAAATATGGCTTGTATATGTGAATAGGTTATCATATGTAATAGGTTGTGACACGAGGAGTAGTGAACTATGATATGTAATACCTTTGAGCATGTTATATGATACAAGTGACTAGTTTATGAACTCAGATGTAAATAATCCAGCTTTTGCGGCTTTATGGATTCAGTTTTAATTTACTATGTTTTCTGGTAACCTGTTTATTTAGTAGTAATTCTGTGCTTTGTTTTGAGTTATCTCATTTTTTGTGGCGATGGGCATCACAAACAACCCTAGATGAAAGGATCACAAGGAAGATATAAAATACCTAGGCCAAAAAGACAAGAAGGAGGAGGGGTTCTTCACCTCAACTCAAACACTACCATGGAAAACCATGGATTCATGTAAGAAAAGAGAAGTCCCTCAAGAAGCACTACCATGGAGAACCATGGGTTTGTCTGAGAGAAATAAGAAGATTATGGTTTCAAGAAATGAAACCAAGAATGATATATCACTTACCGTGATCAAGGAGCACTAAAGGATCACCAAAGATGAGTTCTTCCAACCCTAGATCCACACATGCAAAGGATCAACCACCATGCTCCAAGGTTGAGCTATCCTACTCCACCAAGAACACAAGGGACAAGATCTAAAGGGAAGAGAGAAATAAGAGGATGCAAAATGATCACTTGCATGCAAAGAGAGGGGTATATATACCCAAGGGTAGGAGAGAGGTAAGGAGGATTAGGTGTCATGCCACATGTGCCACTTGTCCAACCCATGCAAGCACTAAACATGTACATGAAACAAGGGTCGTTTAAACCTAGGAAATCCATTAACCTCACTTGGTCTAGGAGACCATCAGTCAAAGAGAAATCTAAGAGACCAAAGAAAATCAAAACCCAACAGTCCCATAGGTTAAAACCCTAAATCGTGGAGAACAAGGAAAGAGGTCAAGGGATCATCAATAAAAAAGAATACAAGGCACACCCAACCTCATTGATCATAAATAATAAGGTCAAAGGAACACTAAGGTGGTCACTAAAAACCAAAAACTCAATGGTCAACACCAAACTAGGGCATCCAAGCAAACCCTAGACACATCAACACTCATGATGTCACCACATCTCTTGTCACCAAACCAAGATGTAAAAAGGTGCCACTCTCTTCAATATGATGCCAAAACATGTGAGGCACAACAATCATGTGACAAATTTAAAGATAAACCCTGAACATGGGTGAAATGTAACTAGGTCCAAAACAAGCACTTATAGGTGTAACTAGCTCAAACATCCACCAAATTGGACCAAACTGCAAACATAAGCATGTCACGTGTTATTAAGGTTCATCACATGATTATATTAAAGTTATAAGCATCTTAATATGTTAAGAAAGCAAGATCAATCTTAAACCTAGACCAGGGGCCTTACACTTAACTAGTTTCAATTCTTGTTCTTAGTTGATTTAACAACCATTCAACTTATTATTAGGTCTAGCTGATTTGGTTTCAGTATTTAGTAGCTTTTTGTGAGCAATTCCCTAATTTCAACACTCGTTCCTCATAGGCATATATGAAAACACATGTTCACTTGCATTTCACATGCATAATTTCAGTGTGTCAGTGTCATCATGTAATTGTAGATTTAAATGACTGTATTGTTTGAGTAATTTATATGGGTGAGATTAGGTTCACAAACCATTGGTGCCTTCAGATAATGGTTGTGCTTCATTCACCCTAGGCCATATGGTTCTACTTTGAGATTTCTATTTCATGGTGTATGGATGCATCCATGCACTTAAGTAGATTAAGTGAGGTTTTTTTCATTTTGTAATTTGAGTTTTTCCTCATTTAGACAATTTTATTTTTAATTTTGAAGTTTTTGATTTTTTATTTTGAATATTTTTCTTTTTTTCATTTTGGTGATCTTTTAAAAGAAAAAACATTAAATAGATCATTCATGGTTCTTAGATGTTTTGGGGCTCATGAAGGTCATGTGTCTCAGTGCTCCTTGGTATAACTCTGGCTTGAGAGGATGCTCAATCAACTTTGTGAGTGCATTGAATAGTGTGTTCCCACTGTGCTTTGGCTCGAGCAGGGTGCAATCAATTTTGTGACTACCCTTAGCTTTTCAGTGAAATGCTTTTGAGTGACTTATGTAAGGGCATCCACTTGGACAAAATCGGCATCAATTAGGTCTTGAATGTAGTACTTGTGGTCTATTCATGAGTCTATTCTGTGTCCCTTGGTGTGATGGAAATTATAGTAAGAATTGGAATGGAAGCCCTTTGACATGGAATTCATGGGCTTTCTCAGGCTGCAAACTTCAAAAGGTGCTCGATCAATTGAAGAATTCTACTATGAGAGGCCCCAAAGAGTGTGAAATTTCTATTTGATTTCTGTGTCAGTATCTCCTCTTTGACACTGGTGGGAGCAATAGTCACTTTTGAAAATGTATCCCCTTTCATGCGTTGGGAATCAATCGTTGTGATCTTTCTATGGTGACTTCTAAAGGTGTTGATTTCTGCTATCTTGGCCTATAGATCTCCCATTTTCTACATGATTTGTCTTAGACTATGATCAACAATGATTTGTATCTCTGACTGAACTACGATTGTCAATGTTGCAACTAAGCATGGATGAGATGGGTACCCATATGGTCCTAAATCTAGAGGATAGTTCCAAGGTGGTAGTTGAGGGTAGAATGTTGGATTGATTGTAGAAGTCTTCTTCTTCTTTGATGTAAATGCAGTATTCTGACCTTTTGTAATTTTTGGCCTCATGCCTTGATAAAACAATGACTTCTGATTATTCACATGATTCTTCCATCTGATCATCTTCTTGGTTGTTATGTGGAGTGAATGTTTGTGTCATAGATGTCTCTTATTTCTCATGCTCAGATGTAACATTCTTGCATTGGTATACCCTTGGTGGGAGTCATACAAGATAGTGTAGTTGTT
Organism: Alisma plantago-aquatica; assembly: GCA_963693085.1. Classification (NCBI taxonomy): domain Eukaryota; kingdom Viridiplantae; phylum Streptophyta; class Magnoliopsida; order Alismatales; family Alismataceae; genus Alisma; species Alisma plantago-aquatica. Next base: position 758,331,519 of record OY856411.1, read on the forward strand.
CACCCTGAAGGTTGTATGGTGATGACAGTTGTGCATGTCCTATAAAGGAAAACACATGTGTATTGGCTTTGGCTAACTATTGTTAGCTTTGACTGTCTCCTTACTTCCACACTCAAGTTCCTCTGTGACCTATGATTCATCAGCCCAGGATGAGTGTTGGATGGATCTTGTGTTGACCCGAGCCTTCAATTCATCTCAAAAATCTTCAACCATTGTTTTCGTCACCTCATGAGTGTTGGACTGTTTGTTGGTTCTTGTCATTTCAAGAAACTCTTTCTGAAATTGTCAATAAGAATTTGCTTCCTAAGACCTTTTTGATGTCCCCCTCCATATTGAAGGTAGGAATAATTAGTTGCCATGCTCGGGAGACCAATGAGGAATTTGTCACTTTTGTAGCAAGGAGTTTAAAAGGTAATAAATATGGTCATGAACAAATTTTCCCTTGTGTTAGGCAAGAGGCTTCATCAAATGACATTCAATAGAACATACCCCTTGAGTGGAGAGGGGGGGTGAAAAACATGATAGAGAAGGGGATCCAGGGACAAGGTGACCCTCTTAGGGCCAGAGAGTGTGGTTAGATATAGGTGTGTGGTATTCCTCTCTCCTAGAGGGTGGTTTAATGAGAGAAATACTCATAGAAAAAGGGATATCCAGGGACAAGGTGGCCCTTTTCGGGCCAGAGATTGTGGCTTGTCTAATATTCCTCTCTCCTCATGGGAGTTTTTATGATAGAAAATCTCACAAGGTAAAGGGGTATCCAGGGACAAGGTAACCTGCTCAGGGTGCGAGACTATGGTTGGATATGGGTGTGTGAGATTCCTCTCTACTTAGGGGAGATCTTATGAGATAAATGCTCACAAGGTAAAGGGGTATCCAAGGATAAGGTGACCTTCTTGGGAAAAGAGAATATGGTTGGATATGGGTGTATGAGATTCCTCACTTCTTAGGGGAGATCATATGAGAGAAACCCTCACAAGGCAAGGGGTGCGTTAGTCCAATTTTAGGTCATGGCCCAGGACCATATACATATGAGCATGAAAGTAAGGTAATGGCCTAGTTCTAGAATGTGGTCATGGACCATATAGATGTAAAAGTTTTAAGTGCAGTGATGGCCCAATTTTAGGTCATAGTTTGGGACCATATATGTGTGAACATGAAAGCATGTGTAATGGCCCGATTTTAGGTCATAGTCCAGGACCATGGTTTGGGTAGACAAAGATGGTCGGACCATGTGCTACTAGGCAACATCTCTATCAAGTTGGAAAATCCTTTAGATCTAATGGAGTTGGTAAGCTCGGGGCATGATTCAATATTTTGGTCAAGATTTGGATGATATATCCAAGATTAATTAAGCATGGGCATGAGTAACCCAAGGCTAGAGTAAATGATTCAAAGATAGATGTGATTTGATCATGATAGCTCATAGCTCATAGCTTATAGGTGAAATTGGGTAGCTTATCAGCACAACGCTGAAGGTATCAGATGGTTAAGATAATCTAGAGAAACTTTCCAAAAGGAAGTTGTTTGTCTCATGTGTGGTTGTAGATGAAGATTGAAGAGCTTTTAGAGTACTTGAATAGTACTTCGGAAGCCTTTTGGTGGATATCAAAGGTTTCAAATATGAGTGTTGGATTATGATAAAATAGCACAACCGGTTCACCTTTCGACATGAGAAAGTTGGAAGAATTCTAAAAAGGATGTCAAAGCTTGAAAATATTTTCCTTTCTTTTATTTGAGTTTTGAGAACATTTTCCAACTTTTTTAAAGATGGTTCAACTTTGTTTATCTTGGAAAGCATTTTTATATTTTGTTAAGTTTTAAAACACGGTTCAATTTTTTATTATTTTTCCTTGAAAAGGTTTCCTTTTTTGAAAATGTTTTTTTTCTGAAGATACTTTTCCTATATTGTTTTGGAAAGATTATTTTCCTTTAAATGGATCATTATTTTTGGAAAAGATTTGTTTTATTTTCTTTTTGAAAATAATTTTATTTATTTAAAATTTGTTTTTTGGATTTAAAAAAGGAATGTTGTTTTTGTTTTTAGAAAGATTGTTGATTTTTTAGAAGATATTTTTTGAGAAAATCATTCAAGATTATTGAATGAAGATTGCTGAAAAAGAGAGATCATTTGAGATTACTGGAGATCATTGACAGACTTTCAAGTTTGAAAATATCATGAATCAAAGATTGTTTATGATTGAGATCACTCGATATCATTTGGGATCCTTTTATATCATTGGATATTGTTAGTTTGTGATTATCTGAGATCATGTGAGATCATGAGAATGTTGATATGAGAGTGTTGTCTTGATAAGATGGTTAATGTGAGATCATTGTTTTGATATGATTGTTTAAACATGAGTGTTTCGCGAATGATGAACAATCCATTCGTGATGATTACAATCTTTTAGCATAAATCTTTCAACCATCTTAGGATTAGCAAAGCACACAACAATCTTAAAAATGTAAAATGAGCCACCACAAGATTAATATGTACCAGATAAAGCTCCCAGTTTTTGTCCTGTGAACTTAGATGTACTTTTACGTTCTCTCTCAAATATGATCTACATAGGAGGGGTTGATCCTTATCTTCTCTATGGTGTGATGGTGATTATCATGTGGGTAACCTCAGTTCTTTGGATATGAGTACTTCTCTAGGTACACCTCGGGACTACAGAGGTCATAATCAGTCGTGAGATTCTAGGAGAGGGGTTGTTTTCAAATCCTTTGGATGTTCAACTTAAAATTGTGTCGGTACCTTCACTGGCACCCCCACACTGCTTGTAGGGATCCAATGTGAGTGTTGGCACCCATTCTATGATGTATGGGTTTGTAGGTGTGCACTATGCATGTGTAGGATTTTAATATCTTTTGATGCAATCCCACAATAATAAAGCGTGAAAGATAAATGATAGACATATAAGAAAAAATCATACAATTATTAAGAAAGAGAAGATCTTGCTTATCTTGAGGACCTCTCTCATCCTTTTCTCTCTATTCATAATCTGTGGTATGTTTTTTAATATATATTTTTAAAAGTAAACAAAAAAGGAATCAGGAAAGAAAAAGTAAAAAGGAAGGAAGTGGAGGCCAACCCTAAAAGTAGAAATTGAAAGAAAACGTGATAGTTGTTGCACTCTGAAAAATCAAAATGATTCAAAAATGGAAGAGAATTTTTTAGTTAGTGAAATAGTGGATTTTGCCAGATTTATTAAGATCCAATAAAGAAAAGGTGGCGATAAAAAACCCTTTCTTTTTGCTAGCAGAGAAGAATATTCTATTGGGTTTTGAAAGAAAAAAAGAACTCGAAAATTGGGGATTTGGTGGAGGTCTGGTTCACTATCAATTATTTTTTAAAAAAATATATGGATTTTGGAGAAAAATAGAAGGAATGAAAGGGAAACAAATGAAAAAATAGACACCTAAATTGATCAGCTAAACATGAGTTGACAAAAAGGAAAATGCAATTGATCTGACATCCCCAGTAGAGTCACAATATTATTGTGCCCAGCTTGAAAAATACAATGAATTCCACAATCTTGGAAATAATGAAAAGAAAAAAATGATAAACTAAAAAAGCTCAGAGTCACCACCAGATATTATTCGTAAAATAAGGAAAATGTATGAGGGTATTTAAATCAATAGGAAAACTCAAAACAAGACTTATTTTGACTCCATCTAAGGGTTGATAAGAAAGGTATGCATTAATTGAGATAATGGATTCAATGATTATGTTATGAGTGGGGAAGGATTAGCATCCATATTTCTTCAAATGATGGTATTGCAACCTTTTTAGTCATCACGGATAAAAATAGTTGTGGTCGAGGTTATTGCTACAGAAAAAGATAGAAAACATGATAAAAAGTAAATTTTATGTTGGATGACCTTTCGGGCTAGAGATGACCATAGTTTTCCCATCATAGCCCTAAAGACCTTAGTTTTTATCAAAAGAGAGGAAGGCGTGTTAGGGCTTTTTCCATGCCAAGTGACTACCTAGGAAATGGGGTGGGATGTTGCCACCATGGTGGGGGCACCCGTATGGTGCTTCCATGCCATCTCTTCTCCATTTCCTACTTTCCCCAACTTACTTACCTACCTTCCGAGAGAAATTGAGGCGTTTAGGGCTCAATTTAGGGAGGTGTGAGATGTATGGGTGAGGCTAGGGGTGATGAGTGCCTTAGGGAATTTTGATGCCCTCATCGTCGCCTCCCAAATAGCACAACCACCTAAGGGGGGTGATGGTCGAGCAAGGCTGGTCACATGATCTAATTGCTCCAGTCCAGCTAAGGTGGAGGAAGAAAGGTCCATCGTTGTTGGGAGCTGAGTTCATACGGCAGAGTTAGATGCTTCAAAGATGCCAAAAAATGAAGCCTAGATCGCCTCCACCATTGAACCTATTGTGGGGGTTGGAGGGAAGATAGTAGGGTGCTACTGATGGGCGAACGTGATCACGTTGCCTCCATCAAACCCAAGGAGGAGGGTTTTTCCTCGGTCCTTGGGGGTTTGTCCCCCATTCTCCATGTGGTGACACCCTTCTTCTTGTTCAGCGACCACATCGTCCCTTACGGTGGGGAGTTGGATGCGGGGGCTCAGACTGTTGTGCTAGGAGTGTCTCTACTGCTGAGAGAGGCCTACTGTGGGTGACAAAAGGGATAGGGGTTCCTCTATCATCTTCCCAATTCAGGAAGTAGATCGTCATTCAGTATGGAAGGCATGGGTTTCGTATCCCAAAGGATACATGCATGTGCTACCTACAATGTGGGCATTGGCAGCATCAATGCTCTTCTCAGAGAGTGTGTTTTCTTTGCAGGTCCCTAGAGCACTTGGCACGTCACTGTCACGGTAAGATAATGGGGAGGTGGCATGCTCCCTTTGGCATATCCAGAGATACATGCTTTCGATGCTTGAAGCGTGGACATTGGTAGAGTCAATGTTCATCCCTGTGGATCTACTTCCGTTGTAGAGCCCCAGGTCACCTGGTGCATGTTTGTGTTGTTAGTCATCCATGTACAACGGTTCAGTAGTCCATACATGATTCTGAAGACTCTCTGGCTGCGGAGTCTTCTACGGAGGATATAGTCAAGGAAACGTTTGGTGAGGAGGTGGATGCCCGAGGATCATGTTGATCGATGGGTCCAAGATTTGGCCAGAGCTTGCATCTTTTTGCTACAAAGATGCTTGAGGGACTTATTTCATGCCAATTTGGATGGCGGGGTCCCGAACACACTTCTTGGACATAGTGGTTGGAGCTCAAGTTCTACTTCTAACATGGATATGGAAGGATGCTCCGTGGATGATGCCTATGCATGTGAGGTTGACGATGAAGATGACCTTTGTTGTGTCAGCTTTGGAGGAAGAAAGAGTGGAGTATGGGATCATTGAGGGATTTGATTAGGATTATCTTAGGGTTTGAGAGTTTGTCCTGACTAGTTCCTTTTTTGACTTTTTTGATGTATGTTGATGAGATTTTTGTGCGTTTGAATATTGTGAGGACATGTTTGTTGATGATTTGTGTGTGTAGTCTGATGTAACTGATTCTGATGATACCTTTTGGCCTACTTGAGGATAGGATGAATAAGATTGACCTCAGTTTTTTTTCAAAAAATCCTAATTTTTATGTGTGGTGTGGTCCCAATCACCTCAGGGCCGCCAACGGTGGAAATCCATCATTGGCGATTAGGACTGATGCATAGGAAGAGAGAGTGGCAAAAGAGATAGATTAAGTAGAGAAAGATTAGGTCTTTGAGAAATAGTATGCATATATGAACATTTAAGAACATATAAAAGCAAGCAGTAGTTTTAGATATGGATGTAGCCGAGAAACTAGTTATTTAACAACCTACCGACATTAGCAAAGAAGTTGGTGTCAGGGGAAGGATCTTTTGATCACATGTATAATATAAAAAAGGGAGATAATCATTTCTTAGGATTTAGGCAAGAAGAGATGGGTCATGAATACAGTGGGTGTAGGGGGGTATTTACAATCTAGGTTTAGGGTTAAGGATTATGGACATAATCTTCTAAAAGAGGTGGCCGATCATCATGATGCACCATGCAGGAGGGCAGATATATTTTGGTCATCTACCATGTGGCAGATGGTTAATGGCTCTAATCCACCTGATGTCCCGAGCGATAAAAAGGTGATTCCTCATTTTATTGGTAATTTCAGGAATATAAATCAGAGAAAACTTGCACAGAAATATAACTTGGGATTTTCTTTCAGATTTTTCTATGAAGGTAGTTGAAAAAAATATATTTCATTTTAGATAATTCAATTGGACAATTTATAGAAGATAGCTTATTTAAAGCAGAATTCAAGGACAATTGCATTTTCAGACTGAAAGAAGGTTTCTAGCCAGAAGGCCCTAAACTAGGTCAAAGTGGGCATGGATTAAATATGCAAAAAATGTGGGAAATATGAGAAAATATGGAAAAGAATGAAAATGTGCAAAAATGGAATAAACTCCATCATTAGCTAGAGAATTAACATTAAGCATGGTTTTCTACTGAATGAGAAAAAATGGGGTGTCAACAGTAGTGATGACCTCCTTTTGAAACAAAAGGAGCTAGAACCATACATCAAAATGAACAAGATCAAACAAATATTGTGACACTAATTCACTAGTAGGATAGGAAAATTGTAGTTGGTTACCAAGTTTACAACCCATACAGTTTAAAGACACATTACTAGTCACAAAACCTAATATACCATGTTGAACTAAAGTTGACAAATGTGACCAACAATGATGACCCAAACGGTGATGCCATTGAGAAAACTACATTGTTGATGAGGCTACTAACATGGAGGCGGTGGTGGTGGTAGAGAAACTGGTAGGTGCAGTGGAAGGAAGGTGAATACAGTCAAGCCCCAAAGACATTGTGAATCACGACTGTTGGGGCTAGTGACAACCAAAATACCCATGCAGTGGTTCTGAATGCAATATGAGTCAGAATCTAAGATAATACGACAACCATGAGCAGAAAACAAAGGCTGCATTTTGAGTTTGGAAATGTAAGAAACTTCATGACATGAAAAAATGTTTTGGATAGAGTTCCTAGTCCTACGACATAAAGGGAGGAGCCATATGTAGTTTGAATAGTGATAGGAGCAAGCAATTAAAGGACTAAGAGATGCAAGATTTTTGGAATTAGGTGTCATATGAAAAGAAGCACTAGAATCGAGGATACATGGTGGTATACATGAAGGTGGATAAGTGGAAGGTGTTGGCCCATCACTAGGAGACTGAGCTGTAGAACCAAGTAGAACTCAATGATCCAAAAGTAGCAAAGTGGCATAGCAATGTACGAATATCCTACTGGGTATCAAGCCCTCCTGATACCTTCTAAGAAGATGATCTTGAATAAGAAGAGCATCTAGAACCTCCCTCCAAAGAGTGATAATGATAAATGTCTTTCTTATCCTTCCAAGAGTGCTCATACACATGCCTATCCTTTTTGCAATATCTGTAGTGAGGGCCTCCATCCTCTTCAACCACAGAATATAGCACAAAAAATGGAGGCACCATTAGAGAGGCATAAGGAAGTGAATAATGTGTAGAATTTGAAGGACGAACAACCAAAATTAAATAGGGAAATGAAGGTAGACCCACACAACAACATCAAGGGCCTCCAAAAATGACAAATGAGGGTGGTGAACAAGCAACTGAGTATGAGTCTACTCAAACTCAGATCTGGTATGTGCCAAAAAGTCATAGATGTGACAAAGTTTCAAACATGAATGTTGAAGGTGACAATACTAACAAATACTACAAACTGATCTGGTCCCAAAGATTCAAGATGGTGCCATATGTTAGACAACTGAGCGTAGAACTCGTCAACTTTGAGATGACCCTATTGTAATACATGTTCTAAATAGACAACATCTAGGTACAGAGTATCATCAATAGTCTCATGGAAGGGGTGAAGATGAACCCACATCAAATTAGCCAAAGCCAACCCAAGAATATCAACAGAGTATTGAAGATTACTGGGCAACAAGAATGAACGCACTATAGGAAGAAGATCCTAAAGGAAGTGACATGGGAAGAGATCGATCCAATCAATTGAGGAATGGAATGATCAAGAAGAACATCAATGAGGGAGTGATGAGTGGGCAAGAGAATATACAAGAGAGTAGAGAGAAATGGCAAGAGTGTAGAGAGATCAATTACAAAGAATCAATCAAAAAACAACTGCAACCTCGGGCATGATACCATGTTAAGAATAGCACTTGTAATTCTATGAGGCCAATAGACCAATGTGTGTGTGTCTATACATACATATATATATATATATATATATATATATATATATATATATATATGTGTGTGTGTGTGTGTGTGTGTGTGTGTCTGTGTGTGGTGGAACATATGCAAGAAACCTCTCATACATGGGTAAACATGAAGAGACATAATACAAATAGGCATAATGCAACTATAACTCAATTAGAATCTATCCTTAGCGGCTACCATGCAAAAGAGATGCATATAAATAAAAGATAAAAAGGAAGAAATAGTACCTAAGAATGCATCTAGAAGGGAACTTAGGAAACCATGGAGCCCTAAAATGACTACATAAAATATTGCATGCACTAGCATTATCCAAGACAGTTTTTCCATGCACATCTATTTTTTACCTCCAAAAAGGATGCTCAAATATGAATGTTCATACAGTAGGAGAAAATTAAGGTTAATTTTCCAACACATTCGATAATGATAACTAATTTGTCAAAGATAGATAAAAAAGCATCATATTTCTCGATATTGTTGAATGCGCCAAACTATTTCATGTGCACACAAGATATAGGACATGAGTTTGCTTGTGGATGTTGTATGTTCGTAACCCTCAAATTCATTTGGATAGAAAATCCTAGTTTTTACCAAAACAAAAGCATAGAATATACCACCTATAAGCAAATGGATCTTAGCATAGTGTAGTAAAGGATCAAACCCAAATAATGTTTTTAAGAACTATTTAGATCTTAAACTTAATTAAGAAAAAATAAATAGAAAATATGGTCGTTTGAAGATTATTTGATTAACTAAATTAACTAAATAAGAAAAATAAATTAAAGTAAGCGAGAAATTTTTTTACACTATGCTAAAATTACAAAGACGAGGGGGTTCATCGATACATCCTACATAACAGTTCTAAACATTACATTATTCATTCATATGAATATTTGATTGGAGCCAATGGATGTCATATTTTTTAGAATATGAAATCTATATAAAGTGAACTCCTTGTAGACTTGAGGTCTAGTTACATATGGATCATTAATATGTCACTCCAGAGAACACCCTTCCACAATCTCACCCAGAGTTCAACAATATTTTTTGGTATAATACTTGATGTGTGTCGTTGGGCACACAAAAATCACTAGGAAAAGTCTGTGAGTTTAACCTTCTAATCAGGTTGTCAACTTGTTGTGAACAACAAGTCAATTTAGTATAGATAGGTATCGATCTAAGGGACGGTGGAAAAAATATGGTTGAGATTCAAATCTTATTGTGAAAATAAGAAATAAAATTATTATTTGAGAGAGTTTGAATTAAGCTAAGAACAAAAATAAAAGTATTGAAATAAAATTTATCTAATCAAGAAATAATGATCTAGGGTTCCGGAGGATCACCAGCAAAACCATAATCCTATTCAACTAGTCACTTTCTAAACTCCAAAGATCAAATCAGGACCTTGTAGTTGCATGTCCTTACGGACAAACTCACAAGAGACAAACTTTCTGTAAGCCCGTTGGTCCTGGCGTTTACGCATCATTTCTCAACCATCTAACATGCCACTATGCACGATCATATCAAGAAACATCTCAAATCAAACTGATGTTCAAACCCAAGACTCGGGTGGTCACATCATCAAGGATTATAATATAAATAAGTTTAAAGAGATGAAAAGATGACAATCACAATTACGGGAGTATTGTTTCGTTCTTATGGATATCCATGGTCATATCAATCTATAAGAATATATCAAATCATCCAATAACCACGCATAGATAGAGAAAAAATATATTTTTTTAGTGGAGTAAGAGAAATGATTATATTGAATAGAATCGGGATAAGGGGCTACTCCCCATGCCCTAGAAGAATTTACTCATACATAACAAGACTAGAAGAAATATAAACTAAAATGAGATCAAACATTATTCAAGATGTGGTCTACGACTAAAAATCAGATGCCCTTTTTTATTTGGAGTCTCCCTCCATTTATAGGGGAAGGAGGGGTGGAATCCCTAGATACAAGACTCTCTAAAAGACTCTTGGTTGGTGGTTGGATTTCTTCATCTTTGATGTCGGTCGGTCAACAACATCTAATCACTTACTTCAGCCCGAAGTCACATTTAACCTTGATCGCATTGATGATTTCTGACATGTGACTGGATCTTTATTTGAATTCTTTATACCACATAAAAGTATATGAAATTGGCCACCTTTCCCATTTAAAGGATTGAACTTTTATAATATTAATTGCTTGCCACAAATGGTGTGATTTATTGAGTTGTCCTCTTTTAATATTTGACCATGTGACTCTCTTTAATGAAAATTTCCACAACAGTGATTTTGAGTGGATTTCTCTCCCTTCAAAGGCTCAAAGAGGCCCAATTAATTTGATTTTCTATTAGGAAATTAAATTTCCTTTCCAACAAAAACTTGTACACTCAATTTGGAGTTGGCACCGCAAAAGTTATGGAACTTTTGGTGTCAGGTATACATGAATTTTGACACTACGGGAATGATGTAAACATCTTCCAAGGGCGATTTTTGGGAATTTTTGTGCTTTGAAGTAATTGTCTTTTTTTGCAAAATTCACAATAATTTATTAAAAACTCCAATTAAGCAAGAAAAGCTAAGATAATTTATGCTAAAACTATTTAATAACTAGTACTTTATTGTTAAATAAAGATTAAAAAATGTATAATAAAAGGTGATGTATTTGCAACCATCAATATTAGATTTAAAGATCTCTAGTCTTGATTTATAATCATGCAAGAAGGATGAACCTGAGCTATAAAATAAGAATTAAACAGTAAATTATCAATCCAAATGTTCATAGAAATGATAATGAATAATGCAGAAACAATATATGGGTTGTATGGTTGATAAATGTATCCTAATAAATGATTTACTCTCTAATCATGTCAATGATACAAAAAGAGGGAGAGAACAATAAGCTCATGGAGAATATTGTGTCATGGAGGATAGGTTTACTGGTCTCGTCACAACTCCTTGAATGATGGTTACAATCTTTGATTGCGTCCTCTAACAGAGCGCATCTCCACATCAAGTTGTCGACTTTCATCTCTTGTTTTTCTTGACTAGGGCTAGGATTGTGGATGGGAGAGAATAGGTTGTGAACCCTTGTCTTGGACGTTAACAACCCATAAAATATTAGTACCATCCAAATTAATCCAACGAATGTTAGTCATTTGGTCCACATTTTCCATTGTAGGAGTTTTAGACGATTAAAGATCTAGTCAGCAACTAGAGATAGTCAATAATATATATATATATAGTGTACATAATTGAATTATCTAACCAACCCAACTTGATTCATAAAATATAAGATACAGAATATAGAGTCATTTTAATAATTGGGTTTGCATTAATGATCCTCTCTCCAATTTATGGAGTTGGGGAGTAAATATTTAATATTTTGACTTATCTAATGGAAATATCATAGGAAATTTATTAATTCTCCTCTTCTCCTTGCATAAATGTTATTACTTACTGCATCAAAAACTTATAAGGATTTTATGACTTCTCATATTCTCCTAGCATAAATCTATAAATTAAACATTAAAACTAATTATATATATAATAAATTGTATGAACAATGAAAAAGCTAATTTAGATAAAATCTCAAGTGAAATTCAATAAAAATATGCAAAACTAAATTTAAATGCAACTAAAAAACATGATGAATAGACATTCATCACAACCCTGAGCTTGAACGTTTCTCTTCTTTGAGTAATGAAAAATCCAAAATACTCTCCAAATAAATACTTCAACCAATGTAAATGTTTTATACTCGCATCATGTTTGAATCTCTACCACCATTATGGTTGAGCAACCCAACCTCTTGATATTACGAAACATGACTTGTCATATCCCCATTTCTGATTTCACTTCACAAAACACTTTCCTACCACTATTCCCAATACCACACATGTCTAATGAATTTATGATCAATTGAGGAATTTCATAAAATCATTAGTATGCACATAATCCAACATTGGGGTTTGTCAAATGAACCAGTGGAGCATGTAACAAGCCCCTAAGTGAAATTGGAGTAAATGCAGGTATGGAAGGAAAAATGAACATCTCTCCTCTGTTTGGTTTGAGATTTCATTTTATATGCACAAATACATATATCTCACTATATTTTTGTGTGCGCACATTGGCATAATTTTTTTGATGATGCACCCCTACTACATATATAGGGGTATGGAAGAAGCGGATGAGAGAGGAGGGTATGCCACATAGAGTTTAGAGTTTTACACACTTTGTAGATTGTTTTAGTAGATGAAAGGTAATAAGATGGAAGAAGTGTAGAAGAGGGTTTGGATCATGTGCAACACTTATTTTTGTGATTTACTGCATTGGGTTATTTATCTAATTCACTTAACCCTAACAATGATATGATAAGGGTATGCATGGAAATTCTATAGGTAGGATTCACAATTTAGTAGCAGGAATGTCGTGTTTGATCCCTGTTGGTTCCTCTAGTGCCTGTCATCCTTTTCAAGGAACATGATATGTATATTCATTGGTTACAAAGGGTGATTTCAAACTATTGGCATGTTTTTTAGAAATATAGCTAACATGAAGAACTTATTTTGAAACAAGGGGGTTGTATAACAAATTCTATATGCAATACAACATGAATGTAAACTAAGATGACTAGATAATGGCTTCAACTTGTTGGTAAGGTACACCCATAGAGATAATCATGTGATGATTGACATAGCATATATGATAAAGGATTTTATTAATACTCATAAAGGCAAGCTTCAATTCATTATGTTTCATTCAGTTATGAGATAATCAGGAAACATTATGAATGTCTAAGGAATGATAATACTCAATGATGTATGTCTTCGAGTATGTGACTTGGAGAGTGAGATCATACAAATGTTAAGAATATGTACATTCTTGTTATGTCGCTAGTCAGTTGTTACTGTGGAAGGTAGATGGACACCACGAACACATAAGACTAGAGTGTAAGTTGGTTGATGACTAAGTCTCATTAGTCATTATATGGCAATATCAAACCAAGCACACAGATACATGTTAGGGAATAGTGTATTGGACAGACCTACCATGAGAGTAGCACATGGAAACCTTCATTGGTAGTCATAGTCATCTCTCATAGTGAAGGTGGTGATTGAGGTTCTTAGACCTAAAATCACTACATTGTTCACATGTCGTTGGGTACACTTTGGCATCATCAAGCGTAATTCCGAAATATGGGTTGTCATAAAGGTGTTGATTGGGTGACTTTGATGCATGGGGATAGACTGTGAGTGATAGAAATGGGATTTGTTCCTCCTACAAGAGTATGATATCATGGCCACTTGATAAGTGAGACTGAGAAACGCATGTGCATGCACATGTGAATCAATATATGATATTGAGGTCACATTATTTCAGGTAGTCTGCTCTTGGTTTAAGGAACATGTGTGGAACATTGAGAGGATGATGACCATGCCTCGAGTTCATTTTGGATATCAAAGACAAAGGAGTTATACAATCATTGCAACACCTTACACAGATTGTAGGTTGAAGTTATTTTCCAACTTTCCATTCGCTTGGGTAGCACTGATGTGAGACTAGGCACCTCTCTCTATTTGTGATGTCATCAGTTAGGTATGGACATTCACTACCAATGTGATATGGGACCTATAGGGTCACACACAAAGGAACCTATCTAGAAGAGGAGTTTAATCTTGAATAATGATTGGATTGATCACTAAAGTGTTTAGGTACTCAATTCACACAACCAATCGATTGAATCCACTGGTGACAATCATCTCACAAGGTGATACAGCCATTTGGTGCACTAGATGATCATCTCAAGTGTTGAGACTATCGTTTTGGTTTCTAGGATGATCAGAAATTGAATTGGGTAATTTCTGCTCAAACTGAAGTGTGAACCTACTAGTTCATTTTGTTGAACTAATCGGTTCAGCTTGGCTCACCAGACGACCATCTGGGTGAGCGAGATGAACGTATCACATGTGCGAGATCGCTTGATTAAGCTGGAGTAAGGTCCTAGATACTTCTCAAATTCATTTCAATTGCACAATTCTTGTGGTGTAAGGCATTAATGTTTAACAATAATGGGAAACAAATTTCCAATTTTGTATGCGAGTGGGAAACTGTCAGACAACCGTTTGATAGTATCAGACATCATCTCGCAGTGCCTTACAACCATTCGGACTGCCATATGACTTCTTCATTTTTCACAGGTTGTGAAAATTTAAGATCTTTATATCCCTTCCACTCCCGCACAGATCATGAACAGACTGGGAACCCTGGCCCTAACCCTTCCTATAAATAGAGGGTTATTGGGGGCTTCCTAAAACACAAAAATAACACAGATAATTGAGAATCAGTTTCTCAGACAATTGTTCTTCCTATTTGATTGTGGTAATCAAGAGAGCCCAAGAAAGTCCTACCCGACTAGGGAGGGATAGTGACGGGAGAGAACAATTGAGGTCATTCGTGTAGGAGAGCAAGTTGGTGACAAGTATGCCAACGAGAGAGAAAACTCCTTCATGTCTATTCTAGTAGGATGATAGGATTTCTAGTTGGTCTGTGTGGACTACTGTAGAGGTAGGAGTCCTTTGGCTGCTTCTAGGAGGACAACGTCAACCTGTAGTTTGTGGCGAGATCACATGAGTCGTTATAGAAGTTGTTATGTTTGTTATTCATGGTGAAGACCAGGAGATGCACAACCACCGTCTAAGAGAAACTAGAAGATAGTTGCAACTGCAACGAGTAGTAGTCACTGGACTTGCTCCAGTATCAGGTATAAATTCGTTAAACCATCCTTCCTATTTCATAGTGGTTGACGCAATCTTACTGTTATGGGAATACAGATAGATAAAAAATTTATTTCCACTGTTATACTCTATGCACGTATTTCCCAACACAACTAACATTACAAGAACTAAGAATTGAAATAAAAATAGTTCAAGCTACATGCAATGCAAGTAAACTCAATGTAATGGATCCATGCAAAGTTGAAAATAGCTAAAATAAAATAAGAAAATAAAAGAGATAGGTGTGGGTGGAAAGGAGTATATACCACCCACCCTTCACCCTAAGATTGGAAGTATTATCATCCCTGATAAGACACTAAACCCATGATGGAGAGGAAAAAATCATTGACGTTGGTCCAAGAGGTCCTGATAACTCAAAGAAGGTCTAGTTGAAAATAATATGAATAAGGGATGGAACCTTGAACATGAGAGCTACATTGTGTTGAATATAATTAGGTGGTTGTTGTAGCTTAAAGGTATTGTTCATATGCTTGAAGTAATCTTTTCTTTCACCTCCACAATACATCCAGCATGATCCAATAATACCCCTCCATAATTGGAGGAAGTGTAGAAGTAGTGTGTGGATCATAAGAATTGGGACTATGTGACAAATTTATAACTTGTGTGGCCAACTATTCTAAATCAGGCAAAGGCTCTAGCTCTAACTTTTTCTCATCACATCAATTTGCATATAGAAAATATGAAGGAGGCATAGAAGAGTTAGCATGTTGAGAACTTTTATGCATTTGTGCATCCTTCTGGTCTACCATCCAATCAACATTGGGAAAAGAAAACACAATGGGGTCCTTTACAACTCAACATGTGCTTTCCCTCCTCCACGTGAAATATACCCAATTCACCCATGAGTTTATCATAATATAGAACTAGAGAGGAGATGGAAATCAATCGGTGGTGGTTTGTATACCTCTTATTGGGGTTGCACCTCATCATGAGTTGATATGGCATGGTCATTCTGCATTGTCATCTCAAGAATGATACAAATATCATCCTCACTGTCGATCATGAATGTAGACTACTTCATGTTCCTCGCTTGCTCTCTGATTGACCCTCGAAAGGTGTGACTGACTGCGAGAGTAGTGTTTCGATTGGGCCAGTTGTTCCATCATTATTTTTCCTCAAGCCTCTCCATCAATTAGCATTGATTGTTGACCAGCTAGCATTACTTGTTGTACTGCTAACATCTTTTTGGGAACATCCATCCTCACATCTTTATCAGGTAGATATTGATCTATGTAATAAGTCTCATCACCATAACTTCCATAATACTATTGAATCATAGTCTGCCTTGTCTGGATAATTATCTTTATCGAATGACTCCTAATATTATCCCCTAAAATATTATTGATTATGGTCTGTTTCATATATGATTTTAAGAAGTCTAACATTATGCTCGATGTTGATCCTTTGAATGGCAGTTTTGGCTTGTAGAGTCAACTCAGTGCAGCCCTTGTGCTTGGTGGTGGTCCTAGTATTTTTCTCGAAAATTATCCTACACATCAACACTTTAGCTTGTAGATTATTTTCCTGAAAGCCCCATGTATCCTGATTGAAGGAATTGAGTGTTTGATATTATTTGGTTTGTAATATCGATCATTCCATTTTAATATGGAGCCAAAAAAAGAGATATCTGGGTACCAGAATCAAGATAAAAAAATCTCTAGTGAATACTGAAACAAACAAAATTCTTTACAAAACAATAGAGACAATAAATTAAAAAATCTAAGATAAGAAAAATCCAAGATAGATAAAAGAAATTATAGAACCAATCTAAAAGTTATAAAAAAAAGTAAAATTAAGAAAACAAATATAAGAGTTAACAAAATTAAAAATTGTAAAAACAAACTGAGAGGTTATAAGAAAAACTAAGAATTACAAAACCAAACTAAAATCACAAAAACAAACTAGATATAAAATAATCCTAAATGTATCTCAATATATTAAAAATCCAAAGTCTCATTGTCTCTGGAAATGACACCAAAATTTTATGTGGTATTTTTGTACCCCTCATGATATGAAATCCTAGTTTTACCAAAACAATATCATAAAGAACATCATCCACAAGCGGGCAGGTCTTATTATAGTATAGTTAAAGATCAAACTTAAAGAATAATATTTTAAGAATCATTTAGATCTTTAGCCTAATGAAAAAATAGAACTAACAAGAATGATTGTTTGCATAATATATGATTAATTAAATTAATAAAAATGACATGATTTTTACACTAAGATAAATTTACCAAAATGACGGGGTTCACCATCACTACCAATATAACTATTATAATCATTATGACACTCATTCAGAGTATGAAATCCACATGGACTAATTTCCCATTACGTTCAGGGTCTTATTACCTATAGACCTTTAATCATCCGCCCTAGAGAATGCCCTTTCGTGGTCTCATCTAGTGTTCAATGATATTCTTTGGTATTACAATATGAGATTTCAAAGTCTCTAATATATAATTATAACAATCAAGTAAGATACATGATCAAGCTATAAAATAATCATTAAATAATCAATTATCAATCCAGATGTTCATAAAAATAACAATTAACAATGTATAAATAAAATACAACCAGTGGGATAAAACCATGTATCCCAGTGTAAAATCTACTCTCCAATCATGTCAAGAATACAAAAAGAGAGAGAAGAAGATAGTGTCATGGAGGAGAAGTTAAGGTATCTCATCACAACTCCCCAAATGATGGATGCAAAATTCAGTCACATCCTCCGACAAAGTGCATCTCCATGTGAAGTTGTCGACTTTCGTCGGAAGAGGATAGGTCATGAACGTCTCCCAAGTTATTTAATATTGGCCTGCAAAATATCAAATTCATCCAAATTATTCTAACATTTGTCAGACGTTTACTGTAGATTTTGTCATAGGAGTTTCTAGCAACAAGACGGCCACGCGATCGACTTGTAATAGTCTGTGTGTGTGTGTGTGTGTGTATATATATATATATATATATATATATATATATATATATATAGAGAGAGAGAGAGAGAGAGAGAGAGAGAGTCGGGCTAGTGTACACTCGAGTGTATAGATCATGTCGTACCTAGACCATGCTTGCCTACCTAGACCATGTTTTTCCAAAATATAATCCATTGATCTTCATGGTTACAATAATAATAGATCACATACAAAATTTGAACTCATTTGGACGAGTGTAAGTCACTCATCCAAGTACAACAAAATTGACGCACAAAACTAATTTGAAATACATGATTTCTGCCTCCTTTATATGCACGGCCTATAAATGTCCAAATGAGCTAAAATTTATTATATAGTATGTTCTTATGATAATTAAGAAGATCAGTGGTTTAGATTTTTCAAAAATTACCGCATCTTCAAAAATGATTGAGGTGTACAGAGCCTTTGGTACACTCAAGTGTACACTAGCCTGACTCTCTCTCTCTCTCTCTCTCTCTCTCTCTCTCTATATATATATATATATATATATATATATATATATATATATATATATATATATATATATATATATATATATATATATATATATATATATATATATATATATATATATGAAGTCATGCTAGTGTACACTCGAGTGTACCGGAGGCACCGTACACCTCAGTCATTTTTGAAGATGCAGTAAATTTTTGAAAAATATAAACGATTGATCTTCTTAATTATCATAAGAACATATTATATAAAAAATTTAGCTCATTTGGACACTTATAGGTCATGCATCTAAAGGAGGAAAAAATCATGTATTTTAAATTAGTTTTTTGAGTCAATTTTGTTGTCCTTGGATGAGTGACTTACACTCATCCAAATGAGTTCAAATTTTGTATGTGACTTATTATTATTGTAACCAAGAAGATCAATGGATTAGATTTTGGAAAAACATGGTCTAGATATGCAAATACCATTGGGGTGTACGGTGTGATCTGTACACTCGAGTGTATTCTAGCCTGACTATATATATATATATATATATATATATATATATATATAGGCTATTTATTTATTGCCCGATGGGTAGCATTGGGTAAGTTACCCGTCCAAGTGACGCGGTGGCAGCCTTTTCTAAATAACTTGAAGGTTTAGCTTAGTGTAGCACGCGCTTCAGGAAAAAAAACCATGTAGTGTCTTCTCCGCGTTCGTCTGTGCCGCCGTCGGGCTGATAGATCCGATCTACCCCCCCCCCATCCGCCGCTGGATGGACCACTACCGTAAATCTGCCTCTGATTCTACCTTCTGCGGCGTATTTCGATCTCCCTTTTATATTTCTTCCTCAGAAATCCCTATCTTCATCTCCATTCCCGAACAACAAGGATGGCTTCCCATCTTATCAGTCTTGTAGAGGAGGATGATGAAGGTGTACTTGCACCAATTTGATCCTTCTCCCACCTTCGTCTGTGTATCCCGTGACGATATCGGTCTTCACCAAGTTGATTCCACCGTCCAGACATGTTGTTGTGAAGCTCACGCCGCTAAGCAGGAGGGAGTGGGGGTGGTGGGAGAATTCCATGTTCTATCTGCATATTTAGGAGCAAATTGTTGTTGTGAATCTCAGGTCACTGAGGAGGAGGGAGTGGATGTGGTGGGAGAATTCCTTGTTCTATCTGCATTTTTAGGAGCAGTAGTTTTTCCAAGCTACATTCAGGTAGATTTTGTATTTCTCTTCGTCAATTCATTCAGTTATACTCATTTTTCTCATCACCTCAATGTGTATTCATCCCTCTTTTTCTTGTGTGGGAAAGAAACCCAATTTTTGTGTCTGCATTTTTGTTTTTGAAGTAGTAATTGTCATACATGTTTTTATGTTTTGCGTAGTTACTCTTTTGTTATACATGGTTACTCTTTTGACTTACTGAGTTACTCTTGTTGTGTTATAGGGTTACTCTTCTGGTCTTTTGAGTTACTCCAACACGATGTCATAGATCCCAACCTTGATACGGATGCTGCTAACGCAAGTGTCGACTGTGATGATGATAATCCTCAGTCTTCTCATTCTGTTGGTGCTTCCTCTCTGTCCCCAGCTGCAGTCCCTAGAATTGGCCTCCAGTTTGGAAGTTTAGATGAAGGTATCTCCTTCTATTGCATCTACCCTGGAATGATTGGGTTTAACATCAAAAAAGATGACAATAGATATGAATGGGGAACTAAGATTTTGGTTGCCAAAGATCTGGTTTGTGACAAGTAGGGTAAGATCTGCCGTTCTAAGAGGTCTGGAGGGCTTCTGAGCCCCATTTGTGATGAAGTGGGTAACTTGCAGGATAAGTTGTCCAAGAAGCACATGCATTATATGAAGAGGTGTGGTTGTGGAGCCATGATCCGTTTCACACTGGATAAGTCCTCATCCATGTGGGTTGTGACTGCATTTGTTGAGGAACACAACCACGATCTTGTTGACAATGCTCATCTCTGTTACCTCAAGTGTAACTCATTTCTTGATGAAACTCAAAAAGATATCCTTTCTTCCATGAGCCAAGCTAACATACATGTATCGAGACAGATTGCATTGATAGCATCTGAGTCTGGCAGCTATAAAAATCTGACATTTACCACCAGACAAGCGCATGGACACATTAGTAGCAAGAGGAAAGAGTCGGCCAAATATGACGTTGACATGGTTTTAGATCGCTTTGCCAGGTTCAAGGTCCTCGATCCGAAATTCTTCTATAGCTACCAAAACGACCCCGATTGCTGCCTTACTCATCTATTTTGGGTTGAACTTGTCTCTATTGAAGAATGTGGGCTATTCGGGGATGTGATTGTGTTTGACACCACCTACCGCACCAATAAGTATTCGATGGTTTTTGGAATGTTTGGTGGAGTTGATCACCATCGCAAGACAGTGCTATTTTCTTCTGCTCTGCTGGTCGATGAGAAGTACGACTCATTTGTCTGGGTTTTCAAGCAGTACCTACTTTGTTTTGGCAAAGAGCCGGTTTCTATCATAACCGATCAGGACCATGCTATGAATGTTGCTATCATTACTATTTTTCCCAATTGCAAGCATCACTTCTATAGCTGGCACATCCTAAAGAAGCTTCCCTCCAAGCTTGGCGGCATTTCTAACAAGGACCAGATCATAAGGTCCTTGAATGATTGCGTCTGGAACGTGGATGATGTCGACATTTTTGAAGAGAGGTGGGATTCTATAATTCAGGAGAATGATTTGTTGTCCATCACTTGGATTTCTGGTATGTATGCGATGTGTTGTGATTGGGTTCCGTGCTATATACAATCCTCTTTTTTTGCGGGAATGAGGACAACTCAGAGGAGCGAGAGCCTGAATGCATTCATTAGGAGCCATGTGAATAGTAAACAGACTCTCTTCAAACTTGTATGTTCATTGGAGACTGCCTACTCTCATGTGTGGGATATTGAAAATTTCAAAGACTTTGACGACGAGTACGGTAACCTCCCTTTGTCATCACTGTGGCCCCTGGAGAAGCAGATGATAGGTATATACACCAAGTCCATCTTTAAGATATTCCAGTCTGAGGTTCACCAAAGCATGGTCTACAATGTAAAGGAAGCTTCAGAAGGTGTCTTTAAGGTGTATTGTGTCGGTGGACTTAGAACTCCCCGTATATTGAAAAAAGAGTCATCTAGTGACATTGTTTCTTGCAGTTGCTTCATGTTGGAATTCAAAGGCATCCCTTGCAGGCACATCCTCTCTTATTTGAAGAGTTGTAACTATTGCACTCTTCCCAAGCCTTACATATTGAAGAGGTGGACCAAAGGGTACAGAGAACACCCTTTGATTTTTGGCAAAGCGTCAGTTAAGCATCCGTCCACTGGGAGAACACTTCAGCTTGTTTCTGCCTGCAATTCAATTGTCAACATAGCATTTAGGAACAATGTTGTAGATCTTTGCCATGAAAAATTGTTAGCTCTGCTAAAGGAGCTCTTAGACTTGGATCTCACTGATACTGGTGCAGGTACTGGTGTAACCGCTTCTAATACAGCTTCCTCTTCTGCTGTCAAGGTCCATATACCTAGTATTTGCAAAACTAAGGGGAGACCTAGATTGACCGATGTGAGGTTTAAATCTGGAGTTGAGATTGCCCAATCTAAAAGAGAGAGGCAGTGCAAGAATTGCTTAGAGTTTGGGGTCAACCATGACAGTAGGAATTGCCCTATGAAGAAGTAGTCCATTCCGTAGGGATTTTGTTTATGGACTCTGTGTTGTTGTTGTTTGTTGTTTAATGATTATCTCTGTTGTTGATCGTGTGGTCTGTTGATGTTGGACGTTTTAGTGGAGTTTGTAGTTGATTAGTGCGTGTGAGTGAGGGATATTCAAATTTGTAATGGGTTGTTCTTTTTGTCTACAGTTTTTGTGAAAGTGATTTTGTAACCCTCCATGTATTTTTACTTTTGTGTTTTGTAATGTATCCATGTGTTACGTTGAGCTCCACCAGCTGTATGTATACTTTGAATATGCTACAAAGAATCTGTTATGATCAGATGTTACTCTTTTGAAGAATATTTTTTGTTTTATCTTCGTGTGCAATGGATACTCTTTTCTTCTGAAATACATACATTTTTGGATTAGTACAATTTCTTTCATGTTTTGTTCAGTTTACTCATGAAATGTCAGTTTTTGCTACTATGTGGTTCAAATACACTGATTTCGTGTTTTTTACAAACCTTCAGCCACAAGAGTTACTTTCTGAACGCTGGAGTTACTTTTTATATCATCACAGTTACTCTCAGTGTTCTCTCAGTTACTCTCAGTGCTCTCACAGTTACTCTTAGTGTTTTCATAGTTACTCTTAGTGTTCTCTCAGTTACTCTTTAGTGCTGTCACAGTTACCTTATGGATTACCTCTCTTTTTTTAGAGTTACTCTTACAAAGTATGTGAGTTACTCCTTTGAATCATACGGTTAATTTTCTAGACTATCACAGTTACTCGTAGTGTTCTTATAATTATACATAGTCTCTGGAACAAACAATATATATTATACATAGTCTTTGGAACAAACGATATATATTATACATAGTCTTTGGAACACAGCATTCAAACCATAAAATGATATATATTATACATAGTCTTTGGAACAAATGATATAGAAAACTACAACCAAACCAGCTATAAGGACGGTCCATCAACTGAACATAAAAACCAAAGAGCTCAGGGGGTCAGATCCATCCCTGGAGAGATCTATCATACACACCATTTACTCCATTGCAAAGCAGAGACAACAAACTAAAATAGCAACTTCAGAATCCTCAAAACTTTTGGCGGGTAAGCAAAACCAGACTACAGGAGCAAGAGGAACCATAACCACTGGAACAAGATAACCAAAAAAATACAACCAAACCAGCCTTCAGGATAGTCCAACTTCAGCACCAACATCGCTCTCTTCAGGGACGTATCTGAGCAGTTCATAGCAGGAACAGCCAGTTAAAACAAAAAAAATATGTATATCAAACACACCAGTTCATAGCAGGAACATCCAGTTAAAACACACCAGTTCAGAACAAAGAAAAATTTGTATATCAAACACACCAGTTCATAGTAGGAACAGTCAGTCAAAACAAAAATTCACTTAAGAATCAGGATCAGATCAGACTATATATAGCTCTCTGAAGTAAAAATTTCTTAAGAAATAGTATTATGAAATAGTATTCGACGAGGGACTATGAGAATATTAGGAATGTTAGTAGGAGGCATGCTATTCCAAAATGGGTGAAAGGGAGAGAACAATCGGCCATAGTGATGAAATGAGAGTATTGGAACTTAAAAGAAGAGGATAGTAGACCTACTGATGGTGTCATGTGAGATCAATCATTGCTACATAGTTGGGAGGTGATATGCTGGTCCTGGCAGCTGCTACATAGTTGGGAGGTGGCAGGAGAGGCTAGGAGGGAGGAAGAAGAGGCGGAGCAGGGGCTGTGGGATGAGATGAGTGGTTGTGCTGAAGAAAGCCAAGGCCTTGTGAGGAGGGATGGGTTGGTGGTGGAGGGATTGGGGAGTATTTTTGGTTACTGGGTAGATGACCACCGTTGTTGGTATCTGTAGGAGGGGTTTATGGCTGGTTACTGGGTAGACAACCACCGCCGCGGGTATCTATAGGAGGGTTTTATTGACAACCACCGCCGCGGTGGTGACCCCAGGATGGTTGGGGGGCGTTGACGGTATAGGCGGTGATGGGGAAGATTATCGACCAAAATTCAAGGAGAACAGGGCGGTGATGCATACCTATTTATGATCAGAAGGCTAGAAAGAAGAAGAAGCAGTGTCTTCTGCAGATGTTGTGGTGTCAGCTGTCGTAGATGAGTCAACTTGTAAAGGATTCACCCATGAACCCAGCGGTGCTTGGTATTTATCCCTAATGAACATCTGATCTGCAGACTCGTCTGTTACAGATTCATCAGGCACTCTGAAGAGCGGAAGTAGTTTGGTTGGTGTTTATAAGAAAAAATTTGTGATCCATGTTGTGATAGTCTGGTGATCAGTTGGCCTGAGGAAGATGATCCAATCTCTGTGAAGATTGAGTTGTGCAATCATCTCTTTCCAGCTGCTACCAGTGGAAAGGGATCTATTTTCATTTTGAACAATAGTGATCTAAAATGTCTGGTTTCCGATACGGAAGGTGGTGTTGCCTGGTTTAATGTGAAAATGGAGATATTTCCATTCTATAGGTAGTTGAATGGATTCCATAGTTTTTTCGCCAAGGGTGTAGTTCATGGGTTGGATGAACGGCTTCATGGTAGGATGTGTTGAGGTTTATGAGAACACTAGGAATGGTAGAAGGAGGTATGCTATTCTAAAGTGAGTGAAAGGGCGAGAACCATCGGCCACAGTGATGAAATGAGAGCACTGGAACTTAAAAGAAGAGGATAGAAGGCCTCGTTAGGAGGGTTGGGTTGGTGGTGGAGGTACTGGGGAGTATTTCCACAAGAGTTACTTTACAAAGTACAACATTTACATTTTTTAATGCTAGAGTTACTTTTTATATTGTCACAGATACTCCTGGTGTTGTCACAATTACTCTTAGTGTTGTCACAGTTACTCTAGTGTTGTCACAGTTACTCTTAGTGTTGTCACAGTTACTCTAGTATTGTCACAATTACTTTTTATATTGTCACAGTTACTCTTAGTGTTGTCACAGTTACTTTTTATATGTTACTCTTTTGAAGAATATTTTTTGTTTTATCTTCGTGTGCAATGGATACTCTTTTCTTCTAAAATACATACATTTTTGGATTAGTACAGTTTCTTTCATGTTTTGTTCAGTTTACTCATAAAATGTTAGTTTTTGCTATTATGTGGTTCACATACACTGGTTTCATGTTTTTAACAAACCTTCAGCCACAAGAGTTACTTTCAGAATGCTGGAGTTACTTTTTATAATGTCACAATTACTCTTATGTTCTCTCAGTTACTCTCAGTGCTCTCACAGTTACTCTTAGTGTTGTCACGGTTACTCTCAGTGTTCTCTTAGTTACTCTTTAGTGCTGTCACAATTACCTTATGGAGTACCTCTCTTTTTTTAGAGTTACTCTTACAAAGTATGCGAGTTACTCCTTTGAATCATACGGTTACTTTTCTAGACTATCACAGTTACTCTTAGTGTTCTTATAATTACTCTATGTGTTATGATATTATCATCACTCTTTCTCTTGTGTTGTTTTTTTGTTTGGAAGTCTATCTCTAAGTATATATCTGCATACAAAACCACAGTAGTTTTACATTCAAGAACACATCAGTCAAAGCACAAAACGCTATATATTAAACCCAGAAATACTCATATTTGCAATATGATTTAGATCAAAAATGTAATTTTCAGGCTTTTCACAGCACACAAGTAAATGTATCTCATAGCGGTTACACATCAGAATTCTAGAAGCAAACTGTTCAAGTTTTACATTTCAATTAATAATTCACTATTTCTGCTAAAATTCAACCATTTATCTAAGCTTGAAATAGCCTCTTCCTCTGCGGTCTTCTCTTCATCTGCTACTTTTGTCTTCTCTTCTTCTTGCTTCTTCAGACCTTCATCTCTTCCTCCCTTGTTCTCCTCAGATGGGCCTTTTTTGATGTCTTCATTGTTCTCTTTTTCATGCGCTTGTACAGGCTGCAGCTCCCCCCTCGCCATCATTCTCTGAAAAATATCAGCCCTTATGGCCGACATGTCCTTGCAGGTGAAGTCCATGTGTTTTCCATTTACCAGGCATTCTAGGTACTTCATGACGAAGATCCCACAGTCAAGTGAGTCTTCTTCCTTTTGTGGGCACAATGGGTACTCCCATCCCCACTGTGATAGTTGCTCCCCTTTTTCTGCCCCCCTGAAGAATTCATGCACAATACCCACCTGCATTAAAAATACACAACTCTTATTAATCATCAATCAACAAACATTAACCCTGTCAATCCACTACAAATAGAGTTACTTTTTATAGATCGCTTACCCATCTAAGGAATTCTTTTTTTGACTTGCTATTTCCACTCATTGAGTTATAAGACCGGTGTGCTCCATCCCTGAAACTTGCCTCGTACAAGTGCCAGTGGTTGTCGTTGTTCAGTATGGTGAACACTGAGTCCATTGTGTCCCAATCTTTCATCGAGACGTTGAATAGTAGAGATAGCATGTCGATCTGCTCCATGGTTATATTTTCAACATCAAACGCCAGCTTCTGCTGCAAATGCAGAATAAAAAAATTCACATCTATAAGTTTCAGTTTTGTGTATATATTTTTGTATTTTTGATGTAATTTTGTATACCAATTTTGTTGTTCTTATCGGAGCATATGTGCTCAAGTAGTGCCATGACAGACCCTTCTTCCTCCTTTTTCTTATGGTAGCTTTGAGCATCTATACAAAGCAGACCATAACCTGGAAAAAAAAACCACAAGCTTTCTTTGTTTAGAAAAAAAAACCACAAGCTTTCAAAGAGTTACACTACTATTTATTTATTTCTTACTGGTGATTGTGTCATTTGATCTTTGTACAGTAGGGTGGTGAGGTCCTTCCCCGTGCACCAAGTATCATCACTGAATCTCCATTCTCGTTTTGACCTGCCAATCATTTTTATAGATGTTATACATATTAGTTTTGGATATTGAATAAGCGATGTTTTATCTGTGTACACTTGACAAAATAACCAATTCTCTTACATTTCTTCTATGTTGTCCATGAAGTGGTGGACAATTTCCCTGGTTTCTTTTGTTTTGAAATGCTCAAAACCAATGAAGTTTGACATCTTGTGCTGTCAACAACAAAAGAGCAGTCCATGTTAGAATCGATCTTTTTTTCCACTACTTACACTATGTTGATATGTCGTACAGTTACTATAGACCATCGTACAGTTACTCTTTATGTTCCTACAATTACTCTTCTAATTCAAAGAGTTACTCTAGACTATCATAGAGTCACCCTTTATATTACTATAGTTACTCTACAATATCACACAATTACTCTACTGTATTTACACAGTTACTCAAGTATTGATATACTTTTAAGGAGATGCAACCTTACCTTTTCCTCCCTCCTCTTCTTCACATTCTTCTCGATGCTCCCTATGATTTGTTGTTCCATCTTCTTTCTCTTTGACAACTTTTTTCTGGGCTCCTCCTTCTGCCCTTCTTCTTCTTCTTCTTCGATTATATTCTCCTATTGTTCCCCTATTTCTTCTTTGCTCTTTTCTTCTACATCTCATGCAGACTTTCCCTGGTCAGAACCTTCAGCTGATTTTTCTTTCTTCTTCTCCTCCTCCTCATCATCATTTTTCTTACCATCATTCTCATCTTATGAGTCCTTCTCTTCCACATATTTTCTTCTGAAGCTCAGCCTGCCTCATTTCCTCAGTGTGTCATCCTTATCCACACCTTCCTTCTCTACTTTTCCCGCCGTATCGAAATCCTTCTCGGGTAGCACATCTCAACTGTCTTTGGGTTCTTGAACATTCCTCGATGTAAACCCCTCAGCAGATTGTTCGAATCCACTGGCAGGTGACTGTGATTTGTTACCTTCATCTCTGCATTTTCTCCTCAGATTTCTGTTCTCCTCTTCTAGCTCGGCTATTCTATTTTCTAGCCATTTCTTCTCTCTCTGCATTTCAATGAATGCCTCAACAGCTATTTTTGTGTAGATCTCCTTCTGCATCTTTAGCTCCTCCTCGAGTATGTGAATTCTTCTCTCTAGGTTGGAGTCCTCAGTAGGCACTCCTTTTCTTATGACCGACTTTGCTGGCGCCTTATCTGGCGTTTGCTTACTTTTCGCCCTTTTCTCCGCAAGGTAGTAGAGCATGTCCTTCATTATTCTTGAAGCTCGCCAGTCATCCCCCTGGTCTATCTTCATACTTTCACAAACCTGTCCATAAAAAAATAAAAAATAATATGTAACAATGCAAACTTGTAGGATTATGATGTATATTAGCTTTCATAACAAATAAGACATTATTATTACATCCTTAGGGTCCACAACCCCTAAATCCATCAACTTCTCGACCGGCACAGCCCACTTCTTTATCCTTGGCTTTGCATCAAGGAACGTTCGCTTTGCCATCTTTGTCATCTCATATGCCCAAACCTGCATGTAAATAGAGAGAAAATTTAATGCATATGTAACTTCCTCCCATAGTCATCATTGTAACAATTTTGTAGATGAAAATAATTTCATTCACTTATGCATAGGCACATCACACACCCTATTGTGTAGAGGGTGGTTTTCCCTTT